>CM075851.1:44219630-44879630 GCA_037975125.1 Latrodectus hesperus
AGCCAAGCAGCGCAATAGAAAGTTCATAATTTTTATTTTTTAACTATGCCATTGACTGATAGTAAAGTATTGAGTTTTGAATAAAACATGCTAAATATTATTTTCCTTTTTTAAATCATAGCATATTTGTTTTATTGTTTAATTTCTGGGCTGTCAAATTTGAAAATTGAGTAAAAAAATTATAATTATTAAAACATTATAAGTTTTTTGATAAAATGATTCCATAAATTAATTACAATTTTGTGAAAACCTTTAAAACAGTTTATTTTAGTTTAATATAAAATCAACACTCATTTATAAATGAATTTAAGCTCATTTGAAAACGTATTGATTGAACAATTAAGGCTTTATATTATGATATAATTTTTATAATGCAATTCGGTTTTGAGAAAAATTATTAAATTTATCATAAGTTACTTTAAAATAAAATAAAACAGTGTCTTCCATTATCCGAAATTTTCAATTTTGAAACTATCATTATAATATTTATATTATTGCTTATAGACATTAAAAGTTTGAACAATTCTCACATCAAAGAAAAATTAAGTTAAATATTACAAATTTTATGTTAAATAATTTTATTTGGCTATGTATGCTTCATTCACTAATTTTCAATTAATTTCTTTTGCTTGTTATTTAACAAGTATTATGGGGAAGAATCTGCCAAATTTTATTGTAAAACTTGACTTTTATTCTAACACGAGAATATGAGTTGCTTTAAACTTTATTCAATATTAACACAAATGTGATGAATGCATTTTCAGATTCTCAAAACTTTCCAATACATTGACCCCATACATAAAGAAACAACAATGCGTGATGCCCTTTCTTCCCAGAAAATCGATTTCGAAGTTCTGCTGCAAAAGTTGGAAGCGAAACGTGTGCAAATATCTCACCCTAGGGCTTTGATTGATTGGGCACATGGATCATGACTCCAGAAAAATTATTCCTCCCAGGAGAATCCGGAAGTGGTAGTGCCTGTCAGAATGTGGAATCCAATAATCAATAAGGAAAACCTCTCTCACGTGCTTCGGTTACCTGCTTGCATTGAGAACTTTCTAACAGAAGATATCTTTATTCTCTATAGAAAGGCATTATTATCACTAAAATGGAAAAAGTTTCAATAAGTTTAAAAAATGTTTCTTTCTCTTTATCTGACTGGATCTGACACAGTTTTACTTAAAACGAAATTCTTCTAATTACATTCATGTCTATAAATTAAAGGCAATTCAGAATCACACAGAAATTGAACTCTAAAATAAAAATTTCACATGTAAAATTGTCGCACACATATTGAAGAATAATATGCAAATTACAAGAAACCACCAGATGGCGCCGATAGTACGTCACAATGACGAGACTGTAAGAAAAGGGTTTATAAGGAATGATTGCAAAGAAGTAAAATTGTTCACAAAAAAGACTTTCAGTGCAATAACCGCATAATTATGTCACAAAGGAAGAATTTGGATGATGTTTCAAGTGGTAGAATTATCGGCCGTCTGGAATGTGGACGTACCCAGCTGGAAGTATCAGAGGAACTTGGAATCACCCAGAGTGTTCAGACTTTGGCAATGGTTCAAAAATGATGGTAATGTGAGTAAACGTTAAAGCACAGGTCACCCCGAGTTACAACGCCGAATGAGGACCGGTATTTGGTAGTTACTGCCAAAAGAAACAGACGGAGCACAGCATCAGACCTGTCTCGTCAGCTCTCTTCAGCTACCGGTACTAGAGTTTCAAGGCAGACCGTATACAGAAGATTAGGACACATTGGTCTACATGTTCGTAGGCTTGACAGATATGTTCCACTTACAGCAACTCACCGTCGCCGGCAGTTATCCTGGAGTAGAGATCATGCATTGTGGACACCGCAACAGTGGCCTTGTGTGATGTTTTCCGACGAGTTCAGGTTTAGCTTTCAGTCTGATTCTCTCCGAACTTTCAAATGGAGAGGGCCAGGTACTTGTTACCACCAAGAGAGCACCATTGAACGACACCGTTACGGTGGTACAGGATTACTCGTTTAGGGAAGAATTATTCTGGGTTTCAGAACTAACCTGCATGTTCAGAATGTAATCATGACAGGCCACATTTATCGGGATGTCATTCTAGAACAACATGTACGTTTGTTTCGGGGCGCCATGGGTGCAGAATTTATGTTTATGGATGACAACGCCCATCCTACCGTGCAAACATTGTAGAAAAATGCCTTCAATCAAAGGATATCACCCGTATGGACTGGCCAGCATACTCATTGGACTTGAATCCAATAGAGCATGTGTGGAGCATGCTTGGCTGACGAATTGCAGCCCGTCAACCCCCTCCTACATGTCCACCGGAACTTCGGATTGCATTGCTTGATGAGTGGCGTAATATTCCCCAAGATCAGATTGATAATTTGATACTCAGTATGTCTAGGCGTTGTACAGCCTGTATTTCATCGTCTAGTGGGGACATACTATGTATTAACCATCACACCAACTATGTTATACTGGGTTTTGGGATATAGGTTCTTTTTTTAAATTTGCTCTAGTTAGAAAAAATCGCAATTTTTCGCAAAGTAATGATGTCAAACATATAGCATATTTTTTGCTCTTTACCTTTTGTTTAATAAATAGACTTTACAAATAAGTCACATTTGTTTTGTTTCTGTCTCTTTCTTTGCCTGAACTTGCATTATCCTTAATTTATGGACATGAGTGCAATAAAAGAAAGAATGAAATTATTTATTCAAACTCAGTTGATTTTATTATTAGATTACATTTATTGTGTTTTTTTTCAGTGTTAAAAATGAGATTCCATAAACAACTTATCAGTAATTTAGTTGAAAATTTTTGAAATTTGTAGTACTGTCCGATTATTGAAATGTATTAGTTGCATTTTCTTAGAAATAAATAAATACGAATGAGATTTCTTTCAAAACTATATTCAATAAATTATTAGTCACATTTTAATTTGAAAGCTTTATCACCGTTTTCCCTGCAGTTGAGGCGAAATTGGTCAAAAACGTTGCTTCATATTCACAAATATATAGAGAATTCTCCGGTACTGATAATTTTCATCTTTGCACTGTGGCAGTATGGTCAGTAAAACGTTATTAGTGACATGTTATAACGAAATAACTTCCAACTCATAATCTTTGCTTTGATGATTTTAATAGAATAGCAGATTATCTATATTCAATTTTATTTAACAGATTTTATTAATATTAAAGGATGAGTTTTAAATAGTTTAAAAATAAATAAACTCTAATCTCTAAATATTACCAGTAAAAAACTTAAATTACCAAATAATTATATTTTATAAAAATCTAAGACGTTTTTAATAATATACGTGTATGTTTTTTCGCCAAACACTAAACTGGATCTTTTTAAAAACATTTATATTGATATTAAATAAAACAATTTATATTGAAAGTACTGTAATTCTTAAATGTGATTTCATCTGCAGAAATAAATATACTATACTGAAAACAAGTTTCTCATTTCATTATTTACTCTTCATTATTCTACATTTTGTTTTTTCCTTACTTGATTTTATTTTTCATATTTGTTTGCATTTATTTTATTTCTCATTATTTTAAAATGTAGTAAAAATATTCAGGCCCTTATTGGCTTTTCTGAAACAAAATTTCTTTAGTCAATTGAACAATATGAAAATCTGTTAAATTTGATATTCATGGAGAGAGAGAAAGAAGAGAGCAAAATGCTTAGCGTTTCGGCATTTAGTTCAAGAGATTATGAGTTCGATTAACCTATCGATATGATGTTTATTGTGTGTGATTCAAAGTTTACATTAAACTGTGGATTCCAATCTAATTAGCGTTCTTATGCAAAAAATGGTTGCTAATCAATGAAGAAACCGTCTGATGAATATTGAATTCATTCGGTGATTTTTCTTTTATTAACTTTTAAAATCTAAGGACATATTATGAGGCTCTTTTTAAATTCTTAGTTTACTGAAATTTAGTTAACTAAGTTATCTGAAATTTTATCGACTACCTAATGAAAAAAATTCATTTAATTTAATTATTAAAGTTAATTTCATATCATGAAAACGTTGGTTAATATTATGTTTAATATGTTACTTTTACAGAAATTAAATATTTATGTAAGAGATATAAGTTTAATTGTCTTAATCCATGGAGTCATTTTATTTCAAATAAACCTGTGCCTTTAATTAAAAAACCACGTTTCTCAATTTGTTTTCTGTGTATTTTAATCATCAGTACGTTTTCATGAATTTATCTAATATAATTCTGAGCATTAGCATCAACATTTGGCTCAATTATTCATCAAATATTCCGTTGTTTTAATACATTTTAATAATAATAAGAAGAATAATAATTATAATATATATATAAACAATTTTAACTACAAATTCTTTTTAGTTAAAATGAGCTGGAATTGGATTCGCTTCAACACCTCAAAAGATTTTAGAGTGTTTAGCTTCACGATAAATAAGAATGCATCATATCGAATGAAGTCTGTCATTTTTTATTCAAATAAAACTTAAATAAATATTAACTAACTATTGTCATTTAGAGTCATTTGTAATTTTAAGTTTATATGCATTATTTTCCTGCTAAATAAAATTAAACTGAAAAATATTTTTTTAATTATTTTTTTTAATTTATTAGAATAAAATTAGAATACAAAACTGTTATTTTCCAAAATACAATGTTTCTACTCAAACACAATATAAGAAACATTGAAAATTAAATATTTAATTTCTCAGAAGGAAAGTATTTGGGAAAATTAAATATCATGATATATCAGTTTTATTTTCATCACTCATTTTGGAAAATTTTCATTATATCTTGTTGTTAGCTTTTAGTTCATAATTAAGAATAAAATTAAAACTGTTTGATATGTCATCCCAAAATAAATAGTTCATTTCAGAACAATCCAAAATTGAATATTTTTAAAAATTTTTGAAATCTTTTCAAGAATGCAACAAGCTGAGATTATACAATCTATAATAGATCTAAATAGCTTTTAGATTAAGAAACAGAAAAATATTTTAGGCATAAGACTAGTTTTCCTAATCTTAAAAGAAAGACATAAAACTACTTTTTCTATTCTTAAAAGTTGAATTTTCAAAAATCATTTTTAGAACACTTTTATTCCTTAAAATGAGCTTATTTTATCGCTTGGATTAATTTAAGAAGAAAATATTTTTCTATATAAGGTCAGTTTTAGCCCATTATAAAGTTGAATTTTTATAATCTCCTTTTTGTGCATCTTCAGGTAACAGATTTCAGCTCTATAATCTTTTTATATTTGAAAATAAAGAATGAGCATCTTTTACCCTGAGGTCATTTTTAGACTATTCACAAGAATATTTGAAATTTTTTTCTGAGTATTTTTCAGTGGTTTGAAGTAAATTCATGCCTTAAGCTCATAAATTCGTATTTTATACTTGGAAATGGAGAAAAAATAATTTTAGACTGATGTGCGTTTTATACGAATCAGAAATAAGATTACATTTTTTTAAAATATAAGTGATTTAAGATTTATTTAAAAATATTCTGTAAACTTTACACAAGCCCCTTCATTTTACCCGCACATTGAAGTAAATTACTGGTGGAACATCTCAACCAACAACGAATTCTTAAAATCTTTTCTATATTTTGCCAAATTCCTTAGTGCCCTCTATATAAGGGACATTCGATAAGAAATAGTATAGAAGAAAGCTTTATCTCAACCACGTCGAGGCTTATATATATTCATTAAGTACAATTTCGGCTAATTATGTCTTCTAATGCCCCCCCATTTAACTTAAGATTGCTTCTATATTATGTTGAAATAAATCATATATATATATATATATATATATATATATATATATATATATATATATATATATATATATACATACATATATATATATATATATATATATATATATATATATATATATATATATATATATATATATATATATATATATATATATATATATATATATATATATATATATATATATATATATATATATATATATATTTCGAGAAATATTTGTCTCATAAATTATAAATATTATTGAATAATTTTCTGCATTAAGCGTATTTCACAAATATAAAAACTAATTTAAAATTTTAATTTAAAAAAAGTAAAAACATGCTAAAATATTATTTGATATTAAAATAAGAAGGAAACAATTGAAACTTATTGATTAAAATTTTTCTAAAAAATAATTGCATAGATTTAGAGTATTCCTTCAAAATAATACTAAGAAAAATTATCCAAATCCGTGAATTTAAAAAGTTTTCTAAGTTTTAAAGATAAAATATTATTTGTTTATTTAAAACATTTTATAGGTAAGTATGTTATTTCTGAATATATTAACTTATGAGTACATTGATTTTATTCATACGCCTGTAAACTCAAATTTTCTCATCATTACCTTACATCAATAATACTATTAGTTATTCTTTATCATGAACTCAATATTATCTACAGCAAAAAGAAAGAAATTAATTGCAGTTTCAAAAATTTAAGAATGTGATGTTAGCAACATTGTGTATCTAAAATGAATAAAATCTTTTTATGGAGGATTGTCTTGGCATATTTTGCTAAGTTGAGGATTTATCAGAAAACGTACATCAATTTAAATCTCATGAATTTCCCAAGAATTTTTCATTGTTCCTTTAATTCTGAAAGAGATAGCAATAATCTTTTTTTTTATCTAGAAGAAATTAAAGCTTAATAATTTAATTGCATAATAAAATTTTATTCACTTTAAACTACTCTCAATTATATTTCTTTTCGCAAGCCATGAGTTAATCAATGACCACAAAAGCAGAAAATAAATTAGCTTAATTTTAATCTAATGTATAGTTTTATGCACACAGTAAAAATAACATGTGCCTTATTTTCTTTTTTATATTTAAGATTTTTTGCGTATTTAAATTAGATGAGATAAATTTTGAATTTAGCTAAATTTAAATTAAATCTTCAAAATGCAAATCCAAAAAATATGTGGTAAAATGATAAATATTAAACACTGTTGACAATAGTCATTTTAATATAAAATACGGTTGACATATTTCCATCTGTCAGGACATAATACTAATTTTATTCGATTGTATTCTTTGCCACGAGATTCAGAATTTACCTTACTAACTCAATTTCTAAGAGATTTTTGTTTTGTGCGCAATATTAAATGCTTTAATTATTAAAATTACCAATGATGAAAAACATTTGGGTTTATATCTTTTTAATTTTGTTAGAGTATGTAATAAACTCAGAAGTGTGGTTGTCGTAGAATCAATAAATACAGCATAATTACACAGTACTTGTTTTACTTTAAATTTAGAAATCATATAAATAAATAATATAAATAAAATTGCTTTAATATAAAGAGTTGTTTTGATTTTCTTAATTTGAAGTAAGCTTTGTTGAATTACCAGTAACCTTTTATCTACTAGTTTTAATTTGAAGTTTAATTGTTTAATTTACATCACAGGAATCAATTAAATTTTATGAATGTTCTGTTTATATTGAATATTTTATCAGTAATGTAATTTATTTCTATTGCCATTATAACTTTAGAAGTTTTCAAAGATGTTCTATTTTGACTAGTGCAGATACATTTTCCGTGATGGATACTTAAGGGGTTTTTGAGTTTCTTTCCATGTGAGCAATCAGTATCTGAAAATAATCTGCACATATAAAAAATATCTTGCATTAATCTTAACATCTTAAACTAATCCCTTTGTAATGTAAAAAAAAAATCTTCCTCTATTTTTATGGCGACGTTACATCGCATTTTTCAGACATTTTAAAATTAAAATAACTTTAAAATTACATCGTTAGGTTTTTACTAATATCTTTGAAAATTCCCTTCGTAAAACTTTATATGAATTTGTCAACTTTTCGGGAATATTATTTTTTCTTCTGAATTTGTATCGTGTCAGTAAAGAAAAAGAATTCAATTATAAAGAATGTTCCATGTTTGTCCAAAACATTTATTTATTAGATAGAACCTTTTGATATTTGCAAAAAATTTGAATTTAAAGATTAAAAAACTTATTTTTAAAGTTTAGTTTTGCAGCACTTATTAGAAATAAAATAAAAGCGTTACAAATGTTTTTAAATATATTTAAAGCGCATTTTGATGGTCAAATAATTAAAAATTATTTTTGTATTATATTTTTTTAAGAAGTTTGTATTGTTTATCTTTGTAGCTGCTATTCGAGCTGAAGAAACCGCCAAAGGTGGAATCAAGTATGAATTAGTTCTTTCTGAACCAACTGTAAATGACCCACCGCTAAAGGATCAGATCACTTCGCCTCCTAAGACGATGTCTGTGGAAGAAATTGAGCAGAAACTTAAAGCTGCAGAAGAAAGAAGACTTGTAAGATTGAGATTTTTACAATTTATAATCTTTTTCGAAAAATATTTAATCTGTAGACTTGTATCATTAACTATTTTTGACCACTGAATATCTGTTTTGAGATTATACAATCAGTTCTGAATTAAATATGTTTTCGTTACAGCTAGTACTCTTTTATAATAATTTTGATATGATGAAAGAACATTTCAGTAAAAATAGAAAACTTTGTTTGGTAAACTAATCACATCATTTTGTTTCCATGGTTATTTTAATAACTACTAACAGATGTATATTTAAATTTGAATTAAATTATACGATTATAAAAATCAAGCAGAATATAATTATAAGAATCAGAATAATGTAAAAGTACTTTATAGAGCCGTATAATATATACGGCTCTTTAAAGAAAAATAATATCTCATTATTATTGTACTTTACAACCGCATCTATATTTTACGTATTATTTAACTTATAAAATATAAGTTATTCTACATTTTATAATATTTATTCTGAATAAAATATTTATAGCATTTATAATATAATATGGGGAAATTTCACTATCCATCTTCGTATGATTCAGATATAGCATCATGAAAATTACATCATTATATCGAAATGTTAAGTTATAAATAAATTCTTTATGTTTTGATATATAAAGAATATTAACCAAACAACTATTAAGTTTGAAGCTTGATAATTTAAAGGAATATAAGGGCAAAGGAGGCAGTAATTACATATTTAGCTGACGATTTTGCCAAATAAATTAAATTTACTGATATTGTTTTGCTTTTTTTACAATAAAAAATTTTTTTAATTAAAAAAATGATAATTTAATTAAATTTGATGGTTATTTTTTAAAATTTATTTAGTTTTTAAAAAAAGAATTCATGATATTTTAAGTTTATTGCGAATGAAAAAATTTTAATCTACACTGACATAAACAAATTTTACGTTCATTGGAAATCTACAAAGAATAACTTAGATAAATTAACAGTAATTTCTTAATTTATTAAATGATAAAAGTATAGATTTCATCTATCTGTTAGAATTTATTTCTGATGTATATGAATCAAAATATCTACTTCTTTATATGTTACGATTTTTTTTTGGATTTTATCCATATTTACTTCTGTTAAAGGGGTGTGATTTAGATAAAATTTCACTAAATCTTTTTGTGAATTCTTATATTTACAAAAGTATAGAATGAAATTAATATAAGTTTTAGTATATATACTTGTACAATTGATGATGAACAACATTATCCTTGCATTTTATTCAAACTTAATTTAAAATATGTTCTTAATCATAAAGCTGAATATATGTATGAATTAAAAATGAAACTTTAAATATAGATGCTAGAGGCTGAACGATTAAATCAAATCAACGAGAAGAAAAATAAATTGCAAGAAGCCAATCAAAAGAGACAAGAATATAATAATAATTTTATCCAATCAACTAAAGAAACCCTTGAACAAAAAATGGAAATTTTTGAAAACAATAGAGAAGCCAAGCTTAAGGCCCTTCAAGAGAAATTAAAGGAACATGTAAGTACTTTCGATGGTCTAAATATGATCTTTATTTGGGATAATATCATTGCCTTTTATTAATGTATTTAATTTCTTACAGGAATTATGAAAATTGCTATGAATTGGTTTATTACTACATTCTATGTTTTACGTATTATGCGTCTATTAATTTCCGTTTTTTTTACATTGCTTTGACGTTTACAGTCATCGAATTTCAAACAACCATCTTTATCTATATATTATGAACAATTTTTAAATTAAAAGAAGTATTAATTCAAATTTCAAAGAAGGGATTTGTGTTCTAAGTGGAATAATACGATTTATTCGCGTAAAATTATTTAATATTTTTATTTACTTAGTGTCATTCATAATTAATTCAAATGATTGTAAATTTGCTTTTTATTACAGTAAATTCACTGTTTTTTTAAATTTTATATACAACTTTAGCAGAATTCACCATCTGTTTTATTATGGCGTCTCATTTTTAAAATTATTCTTGATATTATTTGAAAATTTGAAAGTAAACTAAGTTGAAATCAAGTTTGTATGGAGTTATGCTATAACTACATAATCATACCGTTCAGTTATATCATGATTTCGTTTAGTAGTAGTTACTTATCATGTATAAGTTATTATAAGGCATTTATTCGTGTTCTCCACGCGTAACTTCATTTCGGAACTTTTTGCCAATTTTAGAATCAGATCATCTATTAAAACAATTCACAGTTAAATTGTTAAATGTGACATTATATTATTGCTCTATTTTAAACGATTAACATTTGCTTTTACAGACGACCTGCTTTTTACATACAAATGTAATAATATTGTACTCAAGCGAAATAAGAATCTATAACGAAGGTTTGTTTGGGTTTTATGGCGCAAGGTTCTAAAATGGACAGTGAAGGGTTAAGGATTTATGTGCTTAAATTTTTTAGATAGTTCAATGCATTTTATCCATTTATGACTGATAAATTTTGTGTATTGCAATTTCTTGAATTTTTATATTAATTTAGAGAATTTTATGCCTTTTTAATTCATACAATATGTATTTAGACGTTACTAAATACGATATATTGCAAAGTTTGTGAAACAGCTTTCTAAGTTAAAATGTTTAAATTTAATGTTCTAATTGATTTATTATTAATATTATTTTAGTAATAATAATTTGGAATTTATTTTGGAATTTTTGAATATGATATCTAAATTTTTTAAGGAAAGAACAAATTGATTAAAAAATGAATACATTTGCAAAAATATTTAATTGGTGTTAGTTCAAATTATTTTTATAAAAAAATGTAATTTTACAAATAAAACTTTATTAGGTTAACCTGAATTTCATAATAATAATTTTATTTGCATACTGAAAATTTAATGTTTAAAATACATTTTTAGGGAGAACTAGTTCAAATAAAACTAATGTCCTTATTAAATATCATGGGTCAATTTCATTATTGACGTAGCTATCCTATACTACAGATATTCAATGAATTGTTTGAATATAGATATTGCATGAGATGTGTAATTATGCAAAATCTTTACACATTTACGATATAAAAGTATTGATTCTAGTACTATTTTATTAAATCAGAAAAAAATTGCAAAATCTGGTGATTATCATAAATTTAGCTATACGCTTTAAATATTTTATTTATTTATGAAAAATATTTAAGATTTACTAATATTGCGAATTATGCAAAATAAAAGTTTTAGCACATCTTAAACTTCTACGTCAGGATTCTTAAAATTCCCTCAATTTAAATTAAATGTGTGAATTCATTGCTTAGAGATACGATGAAATAAAATATAAAAGCTATGTTTTTTTACATACATTAACAAAAAATATTTACACAATATGCGATTGATTCGAATTATTTTAAATTTTATTAAAGTAAAATTGTTTGGTGCATTTTTCAGGAGCGTCACATTGAAGAAGTGCGACAGCTTAAAAACATGAATTTGAATGAAGCTACCCAGGAAGGAACAGTGGCTTCTTCCGGTTAAAATTTCTGTTGAGGATCCTCGCCAAGCACTGTTTATCGCCAAACTTTTACTGCTTCATATCAATACATAGATGATCTTAACAATAATTGCAATAATAATAATAAAGCAACTTCAGTATTGATTTATTGTGCTTGTTGAGAGAATATAGGGTTAAAGATGGCATTAAAATCTCTTTTATTTAATGGTGTCCATTTAATTAGCTTTTAATATTTTTTATTATACTTTAAAGTCTTATTTATTTTGTGATCATTATAATGAAGGTCATCTCTCGTTACATTTACATGGTTCAATACTGAAGTTGTTAATAAAATACCAATGTATACTTCTAGATTATAAAATGCAAAAATCTTTAACACAAAAATAATAACCTTAGTATGAAACCTATTTAGAGTTTATGTTGCCTATACCACATTTTATCTTCTTGTAAATTCACATTCTATTTTTCATATGTATTACTATTAGATTTGTTTATAGCTCAAAAATATTTATTAAGGGTATTATATTATTAAAGCAATTTGCATAAATTGACTTTGATACGTTCGATCATTTTTAGAATGATCTTTTTTTGTCAATGTTGTTTGCTTTCAGAAGTTCTTGTTGGAACTTTTTGGAAAGGAGAAAGTGCTCTTATATAGAAAAATGTGAGGGTATTTTTAATTACCTTAAGCTTTTTTCTTAAATTTTTTATTTTATTTTTCTTCGTGAAAACTTACAGCTTCTGTAAAATTAGTTTAAATGGAAAACATGCATATATATAATTTTCACGTAAATGATGATTGAAGAAATATTAAAAAACCAAAATCCAAGCTGAAAATGTTGCAATAAAATTTAAGCATTACATATTTGTTGAACATACAGCAAACATTCCGGCCATTTTTTTATAGATCATCTACCATAAATCTGAATCAGATTTAAAATTATGATTGCTTGTAGTCTGTAGTCTGGCTCAAATTATAAGCAATTAAAATTTTAGAATTGGCTCGAAATATAGAAAATCAGATTATCAATGAAAGAGATGCTCGTTGACAATATTTGTAGTTAATATAATTTCTATTTGTATAGAGGATAAAAATAATTAATTTTGAAAGAAAATTTTTCTCTTAAAAATTACAAGTTATAAAAATACTTTTCATGAAAATTATGCTTGCTAACACTAATATGCTCGCGGATAAGTTTAAATTATTCACATGCACCCTGGGAAAGTACTCAAAAGCATGATTTTTTATGGTATTCGAGAAATTAAATAAAACCTCAATGAATATTTTTCATGAAAGCTCAAGTTTGTTCCTGCAATTAATTTTTTAATTGAAATTATTTTCTACTGGTTATTCATGTTAATGTATGTACAGTAATGATATGTAAACACCATGTAAAATTAATGGAGAAATTCATTAACCAATTGCTTTTATTGAAACCCTGACGTTAGTATTAGAAAAACGACATTTGCTTTTCGCTTCTTGTACACTTGTTAAGTATTAATATACTGCATGAATGTGCTGTGGGTAAAAGTGACGTTACTAGTATTTATGTCAGTAGATGAGCTAAAAATCATAATATATGTTTATAAAAGTTTATGTGTTTGTGTAAAATGAATTTTTAATCTTTATGAATAATAAATTCAATTATTCAAACTCTATTCGCAATTAAATATGTTTTGAGGTAAAACAAGTAAAATTATCTGTAAAAAAGTGATGATATTAAAAGTATTCTTGAGCTTTTGAATAGACAAATTTAAAGTACAAATGATTTTATTTTAAAATTTTTGTTACACTTTTATGAAATTAAAAAAAAGTGATTTTGCTTGTGATTTAAATGCTAATTTATTATTATGCTGATTATAATTTTGTTACTAAATAACTTAAAAAGCAAATATTCAGTATAATAGCTCAAGCATATTTTTTGAAATTATAATAATTTATTTGTTTTAATAATTAATTTTCCATAAAAGTTTATTCATATATATTAATTTCAAAAGTACTTCAATATTAACACATAAACATTGAATGTAAGCTTAGAAAAGGTGTTCATAAATGAAACTGCCTTTTTTTAAAATAAAATTACACCAACATCACTGCCTATTTGTAAAACTTGTTTATAATTATTAATATTCCCCAGATTAATATTTTTTTCTTATGACTTTATTCGGGGACCAACTAATAGTTTTCATGACTTTTATTCCAAGTTATTACTCGAAAAGAAAAATCAAAATATTCCTAATGTTTTTAGTTTGACATGAATTATATTGCGAATTTTATTATCTGTTACAGTAAAGGAAAATTATTGCTTTGCAAATAAATTTCAAGGATTTAAAAACATTATGTAATTTTTTGCAGAATATTTATTTGCAATTATGCTAATTGTTGTAACTGTGTCTGCTTCTAAATTATTGTATGCTGTGTTGCAACTATTTTTTAAGTGTTTAGACATCTATTCTTCAATGTGTATTTTAATAAATATTATGTTCACGTAGTTGATGTGATGTTATTTGCAGCGAAAACAATAAAAATATATTCTACCAAAATATCAGTTATTAAACATTCATTTACATTATAATTCTTGGAAATAATAAACAAATTACTGAATGTTAATTTTTTTAAAGAACAGTTAAAAGATAAGAGTATACAATAAATATCTATTAATACTTTATGATTTTATTGAATATTTAATTTATAAGCGTTTCTATATTAATTGTTTTGTAATATGTGAAATACCATTCAATTAATTATTATTCAATCGATCTGATTATTGAAATACGTGAACATAAACCTTAGTTATTTTAAAATGTATTTGAATATATAGGTTTTAGCATTCTTATTTTTCGTCGGTATTTTTTACATTATTTTAGAAATTAAAACTTCTTTAAAAATTAATAAGTCATTAATTTTTTAATAAAAAAGAAGAAAAATGTTACCTTCTTTAAAATTTAATTGTAAGCTTTCAGTTTCATGCATATTTCTAATTTTAAAAGTTTTCAAATATTCATTTACGAAAGAAATTTCATGTCTGTGGAGTTTAATAGAAATTTTATTTCTTTAACATAATATTTTTGCTTAAGTTATGTAATTACAAAATAGAGAAAATATTCTCAGAAGTTTTATCAAAAAGTAAGTCTAAAGTTTACTTTCAGAATAATTTAATAAACTAATTTTTCAAACAATAGGGATACATTCTTATTGCTTCATATTTATTATACAAAAAATTTTTTACATTTATTTATTTAACTATTGTGTGTAAATAACGCAAATATTATTTTAGCGGAAAAAAAGTTGAAAAAAATTCAAATAAATTATCATTTATTAAATTTTTACTGATATTACAGATCCATTAATCAATATTAATTGTTACGTTATTTTCTTAACCGAATTTTCAAAATTTGATTGTGCCATATATAAATTTGTCTTTCAGAAGAATAGTTTAATTTAAACAATGGGAAATACTTTAAACACTGCATTTTTGTATGAAGCCTAAAAATAACATTTTTGATCTTTACATACCAAAATATAACTTTCATAAATGATAATGCATACGCAATAGAATTAAGATTTAATTTTTGGAGACATATTTCAAAAAGATAGGGTTTACTAATTCATTGTTTTTTAGAATATATTCAATTTCATTAATTTTAATTATTTTTAAATTATAAGTCACTCTTAATAACTAATAATATTAAAGTTGTTGAAGTTAAATAACTGTTTGTTAAACTCGTTTTAAAAACAGAATTTTAACATCATAGTAGAGTTACTGTTACGTTGCACTTTATAAATATTTCATTTGACGTTGTTTTTTTGAAAATTATCTAGTCCGAAATGAAGTTATTTTTATTGGTATTTTAAAAATTATTAAAATCAACTTAAAATTACACATCTTATTTTATAAATTAATATAAAATGATATTTCAATGAACTGTTCACAGTTAATTGAGAGATAGAATACAAGCAAATTATCATATGAATGCCTCTGCTAATAACATTTCTTCCAAATTTCACCAATAAATTGATTATGTTTTATTGGATTACTACCAACGTAAAATATTTAACCAATTACTGTCTTCTCAAGTTAAAAATAGATATTACTAATTTTCTTCTTATAAATTTAATTGCGATTGAAAACATTTCTTGTAGAGGCCTTAAAAATTTTCCAGGTACGTAAACATTGTATTAATAATCGGTCATCATGTTAAGAAAATACTTCAAGTTGATTCAATTAAACATCCGCTTGATCTCCATAAGAAATGGATCCAATAATTAAATTTTTCCAGGTAAATGAATGTGTAATTTTATCAATAATATCTAGTAGATATATTTTGATATATAAGCATTTAATTTGGATATGTGAATTGATTTCAGGAAATAGTGACAGTACTGAAAAATTTATAAAATATTAGTGATAACGTTAACATTTAATTAAATATCTAAAATTAAACTTACTTGATGTTTAAACATTCTGATTTGAAGTATGATTAATTGAGCGTTAATGTTATGTGCTTCCTATAGATGGCACTAATGTCATTTTGGAATACATTCTTAAGATGGCATTTCAGATATCATTTAAAATCAAATTTTCGTTACATATGAGAGTAATTATTAAAATTGCTGACTCTTCATGGATGAATTTCTATTAATAGAAAATAAATTTAAATTTATTTTAAATTAAATTAAAATATTTTGATTGAAATAATAATTTCTATAACGTTTTATACATACACTTATTTTTATATAAATAATTTTTCGATGTTTTATAAAATTTAGGAATTACATTTATATATAATTAAGAGTAAAGTAGTCTAATTTGTGTAAAAGATAATTGTTTCCCATATAAAATGTTTTTGTTCTTTAAATCGGAATGAAAGTCAGGTATATAATTGAAAATAATTATTCATAAAATATTAAGAAGAATTTTCATGTGTTAGTATATTTTGCGTTTATTCAGCTTTCTTACTTAGCATTAAAATACGACGTAGTAAAATTTGTTTTTTATATTTTTTATCTGAATGTTGTCTCAAGAGCATATATATATATATTATTAAGTTAACTTCTTGGCGAACTTGTGCCTAACAAGATTTACTCATCAACTAGAATAATGCTTGTTTCATCTTTAAATGGAATATAATAGAGTATTGAATCAAAAAGGAAGTAAATATATTTTGCACATTATGATGCTGATAAAATAGTTGCTAACATTTTAGGATTATTTTCTTATTTGTATTTTCCATAAAATTAGAATGTCAGTTATGGGGTGTAAAAGGCTGTGTTGCATCAAACAAAGAAAAATATTGAATTTACAAGATATAGTAATAATTATGGGTCCATCATAAAAATAAATTAAACATTGAGTGTTTCGTTAATAGACCAAATAATCATAGTAAATTACTATAACTTAAAAAACTTATATTTGAATAATAAACCGAGACTAATTTTGTGAAAAAGATGAGATTTCAGGAATTTAACTCCGAGATGTTTAAAATCCAGTGTTATTTCAAGTTTCAATGGTTCTGTTGCTATTATGACAAAGAATTTCCCAAAAGATAAGAAACGTGGTAAACAAAATGTACAGAATGTGAAATTTTATACTTCATCTATTTATTGATAGTTCTATACATCATAAATTAACAGTGTTAATAAAAATCTCAAGAAGAATAAATCCTCTAGGATAGACTCTTTTTCGCATAAAATTGTACCGAACTTTCATGTGGAGGATAGTACTTTTTTTCAACAAACTTTTCACTCTATAGTACAGTGGAAGAGAGCTCGAGTTGTTTTGAGATTTCTCTAGGAATCTCAAAACAACTTGAGCTTTAGATACAACTCCTAATCAACTTTGGATATATCAACTTTAAATACATCTCCTCTTCTTGATAATATTAAGAAGCCCAATCTTTTAACTTTCTTTGGAAAATGCTGAGACTTTCTTCATTAGCAGAATAAACTGGTATTTGAGACAAAAATGTCTTTTTAATAGTTCTTAGTTTGGGTTTACTCCAAGGAAGATGCCCTTACTCATATTTGTAATATTTTGCAATGTGATCAGAAAATGAAGTTTATTATAGTTCTGATATTTTTCTGGATAACAAGGGTACTTTTGTTAATACTTGGTGGCCATCCATCTAAAAAATTCTAAAAGATGCTGAGTACTATTTAATATTTATAACCTGTCTAAAAGCTTCTTGATCGGGAAGACCACTGAGCTTTAGCTTGGGTCCAAAGCTAAAGTTTATATTCTAGAAAAAGGCTCTCCTTAAGGCCTACTCATGACTCCGCTTTTGGAATGTAATAATAAATGATCTTTTAATTCATCTCGATGATTATTAAAAAAATTGTATTTGCAGACTACTTGTATTTAATTTTCCACAACTTAAAATGGCAAGACCTTAAATAACACTCTTTTGAGAGTGCAATAAGTGCTAGGTTTTATCTATAATTCAAAAGATTTCTTATAAACTCACTTCCAGTCTTTCGAAAACTAAAGCTATGATTGATTGCAAAAATACTTTGATAGTTATAATATTTCTCCTTTGATACTCGATAAATTTTCGCTGGAAATTTGCAGAGTGTTAAGTGCCATTCTTTAAAATCCATGAATATTTTTTTCATCAAATGTAAAAAGAAATATTTATGGCTTTCACTGAATCGTCTAACTATTTTTTGAGTATTCTACGATATCAGGAAAGGGATGCATAAGTATTGTATTGTATCTTTTATTTCGCACAGCTGTCGTGCTTGGGAACATGATAAGAAGTTTAACATAAAAAATTTTAGAAAAATTCAATAGAGAATTTATTAGTGGCTTTAGAATTTTAAGCTATGAGGTTATCTTTGTTTTTGCAGGAGTTTTGCCCATTGATTTCGAGAATGAATATAAGAATAACTTTTTTGAAGCATTAGCAACTGATACTCCAGACGATTACATAAATGTAAATATCTCCATCCCTAATTCTGTTTAACCATCTATATTAGAGCTCATTATCTGCTATTATAAAGAGATCACTGAAATAAGATTGAAATAAGATTCAAATAAGGTATCAAGATGAACAAAAAGGTTGGCCTTGAATATGTTTTTAGGCTATTATAAGAAGTTTGTCATCTTAAATACCATATACAGAATGAAAGCAGTTTTTCATTCAGAACTTTTGTGTATTTCAAATGGATTAAATATAATGGAACAATATTCTAAAAATACTTCATTTGTTCTGATTCCTTTTCCTCTCTTCACTTTTTGAACAGTATTATCAACAACAGAAAATTAGTAATTGCAACACTACTTACTGTCAATTTCCGAAAAACGGATATCAATCAGTTTACTTTATGTGCGTTCTCATAACGAATTCTCATAATGGAAAGGAAAGAGCTGATTTCTTAACCAAAGATGCCTTAAATTTACTCATAAATTAGAAAATATTAGTACCCCAAAGAGCTATTGAAAGTCTGTCCTTTCATTATAACGAACTTTTAACTAATGGAAAGAAGAACTTATTTCACCTCGTAATGCTGAAATGCTCACAAAAGTTTCCATTCCTATTGTTTATTATAGACTGCATTCCTAATTTTTCATCTCTATTAATTTAAAAATTTCTTAATTTTGTCAGGTAATGGTAACTTTGCAAGTTACCAATTTCGTTTCAATCTAATGCCAAATAATTTATGTATACGTTGAACAAAATGTGAAACATGGTTTTTTCATGGCATATATCTGATGGCTCTAAATTATTGTTACAAAATGAATTAAAAATGCTTGGCGTGATTTGGATAGTGAAGTAATTTGTTTTTGTGTAGTTATGTTCTCTGTTTTTTGTTTATTTTATTTATGATTGCAGCATTTAATGCTTCACTTAAAAAGCGCAATCAAAGAGAGTTATCTACTATAAAGTTTTAGGATGAAATTATTTAGTATTGTCGTTGATTCTGTTTTACACATTAATATTTTCAAGAGCTATTAATTGAAAAATGCTTATTTTAAAACTATGATAGTGAATTCTTATCAGTTTAAAATAAATGAAAAAGTAAAAAAATGAATCAAAATCTACATAAAAATTGATAATATGATAGAATTAATCACAATTTCAGTTCAAAATGTTAGGCTGAACTGAAGCATATTTACATAAGCACTGTTTTCGTGTTCAAATGTTAACTAAAATAAATTGTAAGCATTTTTTTAAAATTTTAATCAGATTCCTTTGTATAAGCTTATTGCTTATAGTCTAACTAATTTCAATATTATAAAACTTTAATTTAAACGATTAACCAAATAAATATTTTGATTTTGGAATAAATATAGGATTTTAAAGAACAAATAAACATTTTGATTTTTAAAGTTTAAAAAAATTACTGATGTAAAATGTATCATATTTTAATCTGAAATTTGTAGACATTTTATAATTTTAGTTTTAGACATTTTATAATTATGCTTATAGATAATTCATTAAATATTTACTATAGTTTAAACATTATTATCATTTTATTTTTAGCTATGATATATATAAGGAAAAAATTTACGAATATTTTGTTAAGAATCTACAAGATAAATAAACTTGATTTTACATTTATTTTAATTCAAAGTGAAAATTTACAGAGTCAACAAAAAAGTATTTTGAAGTCTGAAACAATGTGTGAACTAATCAATACATTTTCTTTAAATATGCGCAACATTTGAAATTATATCATTAAAGCATTTCTGAAATTTTCCTAATGATTTTCATCACCTCTTATTAAATTCTTTTCACAAATGTAAGTAAAATTTTTATATAAAAGTGTGAATTGCTTTGGAAATGGAAATTATTTAGGAATATATTTAAAACAAATTTTGTAGGAAATGGGCAATTCAGATATTGCTAAAATTTAGACAAACAAAATTAATTATTTTAGAAGTTATGTTGTTTCAAGAAATATTTCTTAAACCTATCCTTGTCATATACAGACATGTATTTGCAACTCTCTTAACCTCTACAGAAGACAAGAATTATTGCCTGTAACGCCCTAATACTTATCTTGGCATATTAAACAAAAAAATAATTAGGTGCATTCTCAATGCACATCTCTTAAGGATATAAAATTAAATTGTTATTGTTGTTTTATTATATTATGTAGCAAATATGTAGATACTTTGTTATATTACTAAAAAGTCAACTTTAAAAAATTATTTTCTATGAATTTGTTCGCCATTACAGTTGAGGTGCATTTTTATGATAATGTTAAAAAAATTCTATTTGTATTAGCTTATTTGTTGTCAATGTCAATTTTTATAGTTAAAACAATTCCCAGTGGGATAAATCGTTAATATCATGTCCGGAAAATAGCTATTTTGATACTTGACACAGCTGAAAAACATTGTGAATAAAGAGTTATATTCATAAAGAGATCCAGGCAGTTCACTGTCAATTTATGGTATCATGTGGAAAGGTGTATGGCTGCTAATGTGTCATTCGCTCATTAAACTGCAGTTTCAAATTACATTATACTTGATTTGTTTGTACTTAACGTCTAAAGTAGGTAGGAAAAAGTAGTTATAAATACCTCTAATGTGACCAAACATTCCCAATTACTAAGGTATAAATAGATTATTTTATTGATTTCTAAAGTAACATATAGAAAATAACAATATTTTGTACAATGTATACTAAAAATTTTGTAGAAATAGGATAAAAACATTCAAATTAATTGTTTTAAAAGTGTGTATTGAAAAACTAAACTCCGTGGCACGATAGCCAATCGAGAGGCTATGACCTACAATTTCAGTACCTGTTTTCTTGAATGAGGGTTCTGGGGCTGAAGTCTATGTACCGGTTAATTGGTCAGACTAATGCAAAACTCCTAATATTTAGTTCCCAAGAATGCTAGGTATTTAGTTTTATAGACCCATTGAAGGGATAAAAATCTGAGTAGACCTATCCAAGCTCGAGGATTAAACCTCAGTCTTATGTGTTGGTATCGCGAAGCGCTTCCGTAACGCAATCGGTCATCTAAGTTTGTGTACACTCTAATGAATACTTGATTTGAATAAAACTCCAAATCAATTTTCAAAAGAGCTAAGCGTTTAATTTTTTAAAGGAAATATAAATAAACTCTTTTTACAATCTCAAACAATTCCATTAAAGTCTGCTTTATATTTTCATTACTTTCATATAACTGCATCACGAATTTCTTTTTTTTAATGAAGGTAATATATATTTCAATGTTTTAACTAATTCATGATTTCTAGTTGTGTCAAAAAATTGATGTACTTCTGTATCAGCCAACATTTTAATCAAGCCGTCAAGAAAGTTGACAAAAGTGGATACACATTTTAATAAATATTCATTGAAATTTTTTGTTTGAACAATCTTTTTATCTCTCTCAGTCAGTAATGCATCGCATTTGCCTATTTTCACGCAAACTCTATTAAATATATGTTCTCCTTTTAACCCCATCGTATGACAAAGTGCCTGACGGAGGGCATAAATCAACTGGATAATGACGATTCTTTAGAAATCTCCCTCAGGGATGGCATCGGAAGCTCGTAAAAATGTCGTCCCCGCCGGCGAACTGTATATCATCCCAGCTCATCTTCACATGCAAACAACCTACTTTAAACTAGTTAGAAATGTCGAAAAAGGATCTTCAAGTAACTTAATCGAGATGTGCTTGCGTCAGAATAAAATTGAATAAATTTAGAACTTTGAATAAAAGTCAAATGTCCTGGGTTTGTGTCAGAACAAAATTGAATATATTTATAACTTCGAATAAAAATCAAACGGTGTATTTGTGATATTCTAAAATAATCATTTTAGTATATCACAAATGTAATGTTTTTTATTGTAGTAATAGCAGTGTATTTTGATTTTGATAGTTTTTTAATTAAAATTTATTATATAATTTTGCAAATTAAAATTATAAAATATAATAATTTTAATTTGCAAAAAAGTTATTAAGAACTCTAAGAAGGAAAATAAATTTTGATAAACTCCGAAATAAAAAAATTATATATAAGCAATAAAAAACTTAATAAAATTTAAATTAGCTAAAATGCAATATAAGGTTACAGATACATTTTAAAACACAGTAGGACTTTCATCAAATATAAACAAGTAGCTAAATTAATATTTTTTATTATGAATATATATATATATATATATATATATATATATATATATATATATATATATATATATATATATATATATATATATATATATATATATTGATTTTTATCATACATTATTTCCACGTTTAGTTTATTTTCGGCATAATTTATTAATGATTTATTTAACAAATATTGAATGATTCATTACCATCATATAATATTGAAAATAACTTGATAAAATCATTTTGTTAGTGATTCTAAGAAACATTAAATGCTTGTAAGGAAATCGATTCAAATCTGGCTATGAAAAGTATAAACACAATTAATAAAAATATAAATATAGAGATATAGTTTTTTGAATATATATATATATATATATATATATATATATATATATATATATATATATATATATATATATATATATATATATATATATATATATATATATATATATATATATATATATATATATATATATATATATATATATATATATATATATATATATATATATATATATATATATATATACATATATATATATATTCAAAAAACTATATATCTATATTATCTTACATACATAGGTAAAATAAATAAACATATTAAAACTGCATTAAAATGAAGAACAAATTAGAAAAAAGTAAGGCTTTTTTGATATTTTATGATGTAGTAAGAAAACGAATATCAATAAATTATTTTTAGTTTAATTACATTTATAAATATTAATAAAAGTAATTTAAAAACTCCGGAATAAAGTAAAATTTAAAATAATTATGAAATTATTTTTGAAATGAAAGGTAATTTATGTAAAATTCTTAAAAACAAATTATGAAAACAAATAACGATTGTATGACAACAAATATAAACATTACCATTGCATAAAATACAAATTTTTTTACAGAATTTAGAGAAATTAAAAGATATTAATTTTCATATAAAATAAATATCTTATTAAAAATTAAAAAATAAACAATCGCAGAACAGTACGTTTTTGAGAAGGAAGTCATAGGTATGAGGATATATGCATTATCAAAGAATGGAAAAGTGTTGTTTTATTTCGACCTTCAGCGTGTGAGTATTTCAGGAATGGATACCAGATAATCAATCCTGATTCAAACATTGGACTTTATTCAATGAATTAAGCCTGAAACTCTAGGGACAATGAACAGTATGGACAAGTGCTAACGACAAAAACTTTTTCAAAAATTTGACTAGTAAAATGTGCTTTTATTAAAGAGAAACACCGAATCTCTAGTATTATTTAACAAAAGTCAAATTTAACAAAAATCAAATTTAAGAAATTTTGCCCCATAACGCGCTGCCATTAGTCCATGCTGAATTTTGCTCTGAAATATGTGTCCTTTTAAAAGTGTTACAAAATATATTGGGGTAAACTTTTCTTTACAATGTACATATACGATTTCTTTTGGCTCAGAGCTTCCCACCGCTTCCCGTTGAGGTCAGCAAAGTGAAGCTTCATTTGCAACTTGCAGTGATTAGGACTTCATGGGCTGGGGACGTGTCTACGTTAATATGTGTCGTTCAAAGTCCTTCTACTGGTGTGGTGTAGATGTGGAGAGGAGGGTGCCAGATCAAGTGTGACCTCATCATTTGACCGCAGTTCAAAATTATGAGGCACTTGGTGACGGGTGAGTATTCCAAACACATTAACTTAAAGGTACATTCCGGGGCTTGCCTGTATCGCTATGTATGTACATACACGCTACCTTAAGAAACACCCCAGAACAGTCTCTTGAATTTGAAGTTTCTAAATTCGTTCATAATCACTATTAAAAATTGGAATCTCCAGTGTTCTTCATGCACATCATTCATATTGGATGCTTAAAAAATTTTTAAGTTTCTTATTTGTGACTCATGATACTATTCATGAAAAATCCTGCTAAAAGAGTGGTGAATGTTCAAATGCTGTGCAATAATGCGATGGGGTGTGAAATTTTTGAATTTGCGGTTCGTTTTCTGTACCTTCAGTTGTAAGCAAGTTAGAGATTTGATTCCATCAATATTAAAGAGGAAATGTTGAATGTTGCCGTTTTGTTCACGGTATTCATATATTTTATAGATCGTTAGGTTTTTTCTTGATTACTTTCTTATGAGATGTGAATATTCGATATTTGTTTTCCATCAGAAGCTCTAAATGGAAACAATAAGCCGTAGGGCTCCAAAAATATATATTCTGTGGCTTCAAAATATATTGAGTTATTTTATAGTCATAAAATTGCCTTTTTGGAAAACCTGTGCTTTATATAATTGCACATTTTCTGTTCTTAATTTGCAAATACTAAAATCTTACAATCCTAAAATCTTTAAAGCTAGATGATATCTTAGCATGCATTTCTTAAATAATATTATAAAAAAACTAAACTTAGATAATATTTAGACATAGGATATTATTAATTTGTTTTTATTTGGTTGTCATGTACATATAAAGGCTTAATTAATAAGATTTGGTATAAATTTATATCTCCACTTTAAATTTATATTTCCATTAAAAATGGGCGCATTTGTTCAAGCCAGCTTACTTCATTTTCTTGATATGAAACATAAATTTCCCATAAATGTTAGAATTTATCTGCATATGCATCATTTTAACAACAATGCCTGAATCAAAGAAATAAATTTTAAATTTGGATGTTATTTTAAAAGGTTATTTTAGAAAGAATTCCAAAAATTAATGTATGTATCAAAAATCGAGGATATTAGAAGTAAAAAGCATGTTTAAAAAATTTAAAAATATATTTTAACTTAATTAATCTGAATTTTATTTTTATACATTTAATCTCAAAACATCGTGAGAAGAAATATCTTTTTTCTTATGGTTTTATACGAATATTTTACACACTTTAACTATTTAAACTTTATTTATTTAATTTAGAATTTCATGCTAAGTTTCAAAGTAACATACATAAGATTTTCAGCCACTTCTAGGAAGAATAAAAGAATTTTCAGCATTAATTTTTTTTAGAAGTACTGAAACAAATTCTTTAAACGTTTGCCTTTAACAAACAAAACTAACTGAGAAAGAAAAAAGGCATTAAATTTAAAGTTAACCAAACTGAGAAAATCATGTCTGCAAATATTTGAAGTTCAGTTGACTTTGTCACTTTAACACAAGAAAAAGTATTCAATTAAACGATGTCAGTATTATGAAAAAATTAACTCTCAAGTCTCAAACAAGAATTTTTCTTTGTTACATTCAAGATAAATATTTGCCATTGTCTTATGAATTTTAATGCTATGGTTAGTGGGAAAATGGAACGGCACTTTGATTATAAGATTTAATGATTTTCTTAATTAGAAATGTTACTATACCCACAAGCAATCTATTTTAATTTAGGAGAAGACATTAATTTTAGCTTAACTCACTATATATTTCGAAAATTTCCTGATTTATTATGAGTTTAAGAATTAAAATGAAATAAAATTATTAAGAAATTTAAATTATAACTGAGAGATTTCTCTTGTAGTAAGCATATTATGCTTATTTGGGATTTTTCTTATGTGAATGTTATATTTTGGGTAATAAAACCACATAATTTTGGATAATTTTCTTTCTTCATAAAAGTTTAGGACTTAATCTGCATTTTGTCACAAGATTAAATTATATAATAATTAAATTTATTTGCAACTTTTCTTAAACTCATATTCATATGGAGCATTTATCATTTGAATGCTATATTTCTAATTTATAAAAATATAAAGGTTTTATTTAATAATTTTATACCTACATAAAATTCTCATATTTAATTTATGTTCTAATAAAGTTTTACTTATTAAATTTACATGAATGCATTTAATGTGTATCATCTGAGTATCTGAGATTATACATAGTGATTTATTTCAACCCTAAGTAATTTCGAATTATTGGTAGAATGACATTTCTTAGAATGAAATGTTTTTAGTTTTATCCGTTTTACTAATGACAAATGGTAAAATGCACTGCGTTTCTGTTCTTTGCTTATTCATCTGTAGAGGAAAGTGTGCTTGGGAATTTTCTTAGATTTCTTTTGCTACACTTAAACACAACCGGCTATCTATGAAGAGTCCTCTTGGAAACCAGTAGTTAATATTAACATGGCCTAAAACAGACTTTTGGCTTTTTCTGTTTCTTATGTGGTGTCAGAGATATCTATAAAGTCCTATTCACGCGTGGAAAGAAAACCTAGAAATTATCAAATGCCCTTCCATGAGTCGTATGCTTTGAAGGTGCAAAATTGCCCATCTCTCGTAGTTCAATTATGACTAAGTTTGTACCAATTATCTTTTACCATTAAGAGCATTCTCAAATTTAAATAGCGATTTTCAATGGCATATTTTTATGGTGGTTCAAAGTCTGAAGATCAGATTGGTGTGGCTTTTGTGGTTATGAGTTAAAATAATGTTATACATAGTCATGGTGTTAGACTAAACGATAATTCCTTAGTGTTTTCCATAGAATTGGCTGCCATTGAACTGGCCACAGAAGGATAAGGATGAACGTGATGTATCGGAATTCGTCCCAATTTTGGACTCTTGCAGTACACTGTAGACGATATCTAAAGTATAATAAAATTGTGAATAGGATTACATCAAATTTGGAGAAGTTTCGAAACAGATATGGTCCCAATTTTCTCTTACTTAGAGTTACTCTTGTTCTCGGTTTGTGTAACAAGCTGTTAAACATCAAGTCTTTCGTTGTCCTCATGTAAAGGAATGAGTTTTCCCTTATTTTTGGTTACAGGAAACACATTTTGAGTGTGCCCCTCGTTGGAGCCAGAGCCAAGATAAAATTTACTTACAATTAAGAGCACAATTCTATCACAATCTGATGAAGAATATTTACTTAGAGATATCTTAAATTGTGTTTCGAAATAATAAGTTTTGTATGATCAGTACATTAATAGTTATAATAATATAAATTTCATTGTATTCTATAGTTAAAGCTAATTTGTTAATTTATTTCATATTAATTTGGCCCATCAGAGTGGGTAGACCTCAAAGAATCAAATATTTGTGTTTGTACGACCGGAGACCTGTGATAAATATATTAAACTGCATATTTTTTTAGAAAAAAATATTAAATGTATTTTAGATATAATTATCACTTTTACACGAGAGAAATGTTTCTTGAAATGCTATCATAACGAAACTTTGGAGCTGATTGTAATGTGATTCAAAAACTCAGAACTAATATCTCCGTAAATACTGTAAGTATGAGCTCTTACTTCAAGTAGATGAATGAAAATGCGAGGAATGGAAAGAAATGTAGTGATGAATGTTAATACACCATAAGCAACACATCGCATAAGCAACGAGAAATTTGTGGTAAACGTTTTGGTCATGAGATGTTGATGCTAGGCTATGACAAATTATGCTGTATCGTTATCTTTCACGATTAATGCATGATATTTTACCAGTTGTTGAGTTTTTTTACCAAGTAGAACGGCGATCTTTGGCACCTTGAATCTTTAAAAATGCATGATTCTGATGGTTGAAATATTTTAAGGAGCTGTATGCGCTCTTTGCTATTCCGCCATTCGTTCATTCGGCAGATTCATCCAAAATTTTTGCTTCTAATAACTCACAATCAATGCAGTTTTAGATATACTCGTTCTGAGTTTTTGAGCCATAACAGTTTAAATTCTATCAAAGTCCATACAACAGCAACCTTTCTTGTGAAAAACAGCACACCTAATTACAGAAATGATGCTTCAAGTTCTACGTGACAAGCTTATATACCATTTCTTTTAAATCATTTGTTTTTCACATTATTAAATTGGAATCAATTTCAAAAAGGAGGGTTGAATTACATTATTCATATAGGAATATATAAGTAGGTTATAGTGATATATAAAAAACAAACATTTTCTGAAGGCGTAAATATGTCATTCTTCAAAATAAGTGTTTTTCTATTTTCAAAATTTGCATTTTCGAGGCATTAAACTTTATGATTTGCAGCATTTTTCCATTGTTATGTATTTTAAGTTTCTCTTTAGGGAACCGTATGCGAAAAAAATTAAGAAACATTGGCTCGCAAACATTATGACATTCAATTTAATCACAGCAGTTACTATTTATAAGTTCACATGAACAATTTCAATTTTATTCAATTAATTTATTCTATAATTACTCAAATTTAATGAAATCACTTATGATTTCATAACATGATTACTGATTAATAAAAAAGAGAAATAAACTGTATTCATTTAAATTTAATAAAACTGTTTATTAATAAGGATTGAGGGACACATTTGAATTTGTGGGGCATATTAATGTTTTCAAGATCTGTTCATATGTGTTTTTGGGTAATAGATAAAACATTTAACTTGTATTCTTGAATTAAACTTTTAACAGTAACATTATAATCAAAAACATTTAAACTTGAAAACAAATTTCTCAAGAAAAGTATTGATTTAGTTTCATAAAAGTTTATTTTTGTTATCCATGTTTCAAATCAAATATTTAATTTAGTTTTTTTAATAAATGATTATTTTTTATTTTAAATGAATAAAATATCCTAAAATCTCGCATTAGATTTAAGCAATGCTATGCGTATCGATAATGCTTTTGACAAGAAAATAGTTTGCGTTTCAAACTTGGCATCAATGAAATCAGTTTTTATAGTTTTCCCTATACGTACTATTTGGAATTGCATTTCTAGTTAGTTTAATTAATGTTATTAGTTAGTTTGATAAAATCTAGTTATTTTAATTAGGTTACTTTATAAAATCTGCGAGTCATGAGGTGAGCTCTAGATTATAATAATCATGTTTCAGCATCTTATTCAATTTCCTCAATTATCTTAGACAGCTGATAGTTCAAAAAGATGTCTATAAATTAAATTAAAGAAAGGGGCAACATAATATTTGCAATTTTATATTACAATTTTTATCTTATATTCAACCTTTAATAATAGTTTTTGAATAAATTTAACCTTTTTTATGAACCAAAATTAAAATTTTAGTGAAACATTTATATAATTTGAATAAAATGTTATATTAATGTAAATTTTTCTATTAAAATAATTATTATAATTTTACTTTAAATTTTATGTGAATAAAATAAAAAAGAATATGAATGAAATATTATTAAAAATCAAATTTATAATTAAAAAATTGGCTTGTATGTAATTCTTCACTATTTTTTGTATTTATAGATAAGTAGGAGTGTTTGGAACTGTTTATACAATTATTACACATTGGCTAATGAATTATTAAATTAAAAGTTTGACTGAAATATGAAGGTCTTTCAGTTTTTATAGAATTTTTAAGCATAATAAAAAACTTAAGGATTTATTATTAAGTTATCAGTAGAAATCTGTGTGAATATATTTTCAAATATATGAGAGGTCTTTTAATAACAATCTATTCATCGTTATTATGCCAAGTTACTGAATTTGAATTTTATGATTTTCCTTGAACAAAAAGTAGAATGTATATAAAGATATTTTTCCATTTTGAGATATCAGAATTAAATACTGTAAAACTGAGAAATTATGTGCATGCTTTATTAAAACTGTGAAGTAAAAATATAAAAAAATAGTAATAAAATAATTATAGAGAAACTCAGACATTAATCATTCTCTATTTTCTTCATTTAAAATATTTTATTCATATAGTAAACGTTTGTAATTGCCAATAAGTTTATTTAATTTGTAAATAAAATTATACAATAGTTAGTTAACAATATGCCATGATATAAATTGAGTTAAAAATAAATACAAAAGCAAATATTTAAGGATTCAATTCACTTTAGTGTTTCATTATTCATAATGTTTTCAATAATAGTAGTTTGTAATCAAATGTCATGTTTAAGCAAAAATGTGGTTAATAATTTTGCATTTCTACATAAAATCTAAACAAAATTTTGATATCATATAAAACTAAAAAGTCAATTCGAAATATTACTGTTAGAGCTAAAAACATTAGACTGCAAGAACTTTTCAAGAGGATATAATAAAACCAGCAAATCAATATAATAAAATTACCGTTTTATATTATAAATTAACTCTGATCATTTTTTCAATTTTTGAGAAAAAAATGCTATTATTTCAACATCATCTTTTTCAGGATGATGTAGAAAACAAAGTTTAACCAACACAAAAAAATATAGAGGAATTTTATTTCGAGATACTTAAAAGGCTATTTTTAAGAAACTAAACAGTATTTAAGCACTTTATGAATAAAATATGAGTGCTACGCATTTTGCTCAAATACTAGCATTCATGAATGTTATGTAATTGCTATTTGTGCCAATTTTAACTTTATTTTTTTTAATATGTACTTTAATACCAGTGGAGAATGAAAACAACGTACATTAAATTTTGAAATCATAAATATCAATATACGGTTTCATTGGCAAGATTTCTATTTATATAAAGTTTTCAGATTATTTATTTTACTAAAACAAAAATGCGAGATGATGTTTGATTGGGATATAAATCCAGGTACAATTTAAAAAAAAACAATACACAGCACTCTAATGTTAGCTACGATCTAAATAAAATAATATAACTCCCTTTCTGCATGTTCCCTAATGAATTGTCACGGGAAAATGTCATAAATAACTCATTCAAACTAATGCTAGGGAAAAAAGAATATTAAAGACTTAATAAATCACCGGAAACAGATTGACTTCAAAATATTTTTCACACACACTAGCCGGAAATAAGGGGAAAAAAACCTTAACCAAGTAGCGGAAATTTCCCTTTTCAGTTCAGAACAATAGCTTCCCTTCATTTTGTTTCATTTATTAGTGTTTATAGTTTTTTTTTCTTTTTTGCGTTATTATCCTTTACCCTCTATCAAATGCTTCGAAACTGGTTTTCCCTATTCCCCCTTTCATTATAATCAAGCTCGGCCGCTGCATAAATTAAAAAAATAAAATGAAGAAAATAATAACGAATGAAATAAAAAAAGGATGGGAGGTATAGTCATAGAGTGGGGTTGTGGAGGGAAATTCAGCAAGCAACCAATTACCAGACCCGGGCGTGCTTAGCGACAAGAGGGTTCCATCGTGATTTGGAAAGGCGGCGTGTAGAGGAACGATCTATAGCGTTGCTATGGTTACGAGATGCTTGAGAGCAGCCCAGAGGGAGGATGGAGATCGATAGGATGGTTGTTGGAAGAGATTCCACTGCTTCCCGGAGAGCTGGAATGTGAGGCAGAGAAATAAAATGGCGGACGAGATGGATAAAGGGATGCTGCTGAGAAAGAGACGATGGCATCTAAAGATGCTACGTTTTTATAGATTGTCAAAAATGAGAAAAATTATTGCTGTTTGTGATGGAGCTTTCCGAATGCGACGCATTCATCCCCTCTGAGTGAAATTCAGTTCAGATTTAAAACATTAATTTCAAATATTTTTGTCTTTAGGTCTTTGGTGGGGAAATATTCATGCTATTTATTCACACACACGAGTAAACATATTCAATATATGGTTGTCTTTCGAAGCAATGTATGTGATTTTAATGATAATGATTTAAATAATTAAATTAAGAAGGAAAAATATTACTCATTTTTAAGCAAATCACTTATAAAAAATAAGGACGTGTGTTATTCCTGTTAGAAATTTCCTTTAAACAGTAGATAAAAATTGCTGGAAAAATAATACTGATTCCTATATATAATTTAAATTTACTTATAATTGAAATAATTGTCAATTTATTTTTAAAAACAGAAATTTTAAATATATAAGCAATTTGATTACTCCCCTTTTTCATTTTTATAAAGATGAAATTATTTCTATTGTTTCATACTTGAATCAATATTTTAACAATTCTGAATTAAAATAATTATGAGTAAATTAACATATTAGTACTGATTTATTTTTCGTTTCAAGTACAATTTTAACCTTAATGATCTCTTCAGTATAATGTACAGTTAAGTTATTATAGTATATTCGTGTAATTAATGCCGTTGCTTTTATAGAGATGTTTAATTCTTATGTATTTGAATTATAGGATTTCTGTAAAAGATCTAACCAACTTAGGTGTTTAATCATGGATAAAATAATAAAGATATGAATACACTTATAGAATATCTTCTAAGATTTTTATACCCCAAATGTGTTTATAAAGACTGTTTTTTTTATATGTTTGAATACATTTTCGTTTGCAAACATCTGCACGCGTTAGGAATTATAAAAAATTCGTTTTACTAATATGGATATATTTTCTTTTCTTTTTTCCTGTAAAAAAGTTGATTACCATCCTGACATTCTCTCCATGACAGGTGTATAGAAGGAAATTCATTTAAAAGAGATACAATATTTTAAATTATTTAACTATTAATTGATAAACTTAATTTATTAATAACTTAAATATGTTATATATATATATAACATATTTAATTATATATATATACATATATATATATATATATATATATATATATATATATATATATATATATATATATATATATATATATATATGTATATATATATAATTATTTTCAATTTGAAAGTATTGTGAATCATTTTCCAGTGCTGTTGTCAATTGATTAATTATTTTAAATATTAGAATAAAATTGATTATACAATATTTTTATTGCATAATATATTGTATTAATGACTGAATTTTAAAAGTTATCAAAATTATCAAACTTTTTGTATAAATGTGAAAGATAAAAATTTAGTTCCTTAAAAAAAGTGTTTTATATATTTTTAATGTAATCACTTTCTTTCAGATTGAAACATGTTTATATATATATATATATATATATATATATATATATATATATATATATATATATATATATATATATATATATATATATATATATATATATATATATATATATATATATATATATATATATATATATATATATATATATATATATATATATATATATATATATATATATATATATATATATATTAAATTTTTTAAAAAATTTATTTTGTTTTTATTTCTTACGTTAGAATTTTGCCGTGATATCCACTCGAAAAAAGCAAAGCTATCTTTTTTCTTTCACTAGATAAGTGTCTTTAATGTCTTTCTAAAAAAAAGAACAAATGTTCCTGATTTTCTGCATATAGATAAAATGAGATTCGATAATTTTAGAGAGTGAGAGTCGGGACCAAACTGTTAAAAAAGATTTGCTTCACATTTCTAGGAATAACGATTCTAGATTTTCATAATATACAAGATTTTTTTATTTCCTCAACAAATACTTCAATCATATTTTATAATCTTAATTTAATGAGTAGAAGGGGCGGTTTTTGACATTTTTAAAGTTACATGTTTTTTCAACAATTTACACAACTGCACTTTTAAATGAGAGGCTCTGTATTCATGTTTTACAGCATTAAAATAATTACATCGTCATATTTATAACACTTTAATTTAATACATTTAGCATTTTATCGTAAGAAAGTAATATGCTTTAAAAACGTTCATTAAATTGTATATATAAAATAATAATATAACTAATATCAAACACATAATTACAAAGTGTGAGAAACAGGTAAACTATTTATTTTTGAAACTTTGCTACATGCATCCAATCGAGAGAGGTAAAGGTGAACAAAATTACATACAGCTACTAAAAATTGTTTTCTGATAAATTTTGGAAAAATTGATATTTATTTTATTGAAAGTCTGAGAAAAGAAATTAATCTGAGATTTGGAAATAAATGAAATAGAAAAATTTTTTTATTTAAAGAGATTATCTAAGGAGATTATTATTTATTTAGGGATGAGATTTTTTATCTTACTTAAAGAAATTTTCTTATTTAAAAAGATTATTGAAGAAAGAAAAGTATGAGAATATTGAACAAGATTTGAATTTTACCTTAGGTAAGCTTTATGTTATAATGAACCAAACAATATTAAAACAAAAACATATTTACAATGTTATAACGTTTATGTTTTCTGCGTTAAGGGATCATTGAATGAAAATATTAAAATGTCATAATGTACCACTAAACCATATTGTAAAATAAATTTTTAAAGTATTTTACCTTTTTCTCTTATTAACAGAAAGTTTTACAGTTTTTTCACAAAAGAATATTTTCAGGAACAATACAAGAATGAATAACAGTCTTATCACGAAGATCTCTTAAGAAAAATGCATTTTTTAAAATATATAGTAAGTAAAATAATTTATTTTGAATTAATTAATTAATTTAAATTTAATTTTGAATAAATAAAATAATTTAAGGACATTGAAATCTTAGAAAATATAATATAATGTATCTATCTATCTATCTATCTATCTATATATATATATATATATATATATATATATATATATATATATATATATATATATATATATATATATATATATAATGATATATAATGTATTTCTAAAATATGTTTATAATGAGGGCAAAATTATAAAATTTTGCTTATCATTCGAATTTTACGTCTTATCTGCTTTAATTTATTATCTAATGTTTGTTTTGTGCAGTTTCTTTCCTGTTAACTTATATATTGTATTTTCTTGTTTTTATTTACCTCAATTTCTTATGTTTTATAAAAGAAAAGTACACTCAAAGGATCAGTTTAGAATGAAGGATAACTTTCCTTATTATTGCATTTAATTTATTTATATATATGTAAAACATTGTTATTAATATTGTGCATCAGGAAAAATAAATTTAAAATTCGTATAATATTAATGGTTTTAAATAATTTTTCAAATTAGTTTTGGAAATAAAGATATTCACTTTACAATTTTTCTTATTTATTAAATGTTCACAATTATTTTCTTTTATAAAAAAAAGAATATTTTATGAAATTTTTATTCTGCATTTTAAAGTTTTATAATTTGAATTATATTATTTTTCTAATTTAAAATATTTAATATTTTGCATAAAATTTAAACCTATTTGAAAACAGTTAGATCATTATTTGTATAATTATATTGTTATGCCATGCTGCTAGGTTTTTAATGATAATACTACAAAATATTTGAATGAAACTCTTTTAGTAAAAATACATCATAGCAATTTTTTTTCATTAGTTCAACTGCCAGTGTGAGATCATTAAATATATTTTTAAAAAATTCCTTAAATTACTTGATTTACGCCTATATAAAAATAAAATTGCTTAAAACTGTGCTAACTTAATTCCTTGACAAATGATTCTAATAAAGTTTTGTATATTTTTTTACTTATTTAAACATTTACATTTTCATTCATAAGGATTCTGTCGATTTACTTTAAAGTTTTGATGTGTTATAAAAAAAAGTTATACATTGACGTAGTTATTTCTTTTTTTAAAAAATAAAATCTTTATGTTTCTTATCGCTTAACTAATATAAAAATTACGACGTAGTTTAAAGTATAACACATTTATTTCATGTTTAGATGAAAATAAAGAAGCTTTATGCTATTTATGAACATACTAAATTTTACATGAAAATATATCCATTTATAATATTTTCATTTTTTAAAATTACTTTAATTTTACATTAAATTCGGAAAATAATTATCAATATAAAGAATAAAAACATCAAACGAAAATATCATGACAAAATTAAAACATTGTATGATTTCAAGTTAGGAAAGGAAATTAATTTTAATAAATATAAATAAAGGCAACATTTAAAATAATTTGTAAGATCTTATTATCTCAAATTATATTGTTTCAAATATTAGTGTCTATAAATAAGCTTAAACTCTGAAAAATTTCTAGGGATGTCCTAATAACGAATTTTTGTTCCATAACATTTACACTATTTCTTATTGATAATTTCCTGTATTCATTTTTATATAAAGACAGATTAAAGAATCACATGATTTATCCATGGATTATACTTAATTACTTATAATATCATATTTTTTATTTGTATACTGCCAAAAATTGAGTTGTATATTAACGCTGATGCTACTAAAGATTTTAAAAATTGAGCTCATCTTTTTAAAAATAAAAATTAAATACTTTAATAAATTATAACGCATGTAATAATAATATACTTTGAATGTTAAGTCTATTTCGTTTTCTCATTATTAAACTTGTTCTAACAATATTTTTCAAATTAACATTAAATTATACAATTAATTCATTTTGTAATTTATTTTTATAGTTATAAGAATTACTTGTTCACAAATAAGAAAAAGGAATATGAATAGTAAAAAATAGAACAAAAATGTAACAAACATGTGTAATTTTTAAGTATATATATATATATATATATATATATATATATATATATATATATATATATATATATATATATATATATATATATATATATATATATATATATATATATATATATATATATATATATATATGTATATATGTATGTATATATATATATGTATGTATACATATATGTTAATAAAAATATGAGCATTGTTAAATAGATTAATATAAATACGGGAACTTAAGATGTAATTACCCGTAAGATGAATAAAAATAAAATATTATAAATATAAAAAAATCTGATGTATTTAGTATCATCGGTGAGTGTAAATTTCTAGAGACTAAAAAAAAGAAAAGACGCAGAAAGAAATAATACAAGTTTCGTATTACTTCGCACATTCAGCTACCTGCTGATTTCACTGCAGAGTTCCCTTCTGTGGGAGGCCTCAGCCCTCTTATCCATTTTTCTCCATCGATCAATGTCTAAAAGACTTGTCGATTCTGAGTCATCCCTTGTCGTTCAACTAGGTCGACAGGGCGATTTAAGTAGGAACGCTGACTTGTGTCCTCTTTTCTGACGTGTTTTCCAGGGCTCGAATGTCTTAAATAATGTATGAAATCATTAAACAACGTTTCTTTTTAATTGCTCGGATTGTTATTACTCGTCTTTAGAAATATAAAACATCAATACAATTCGATAGAATATAGGTCTTGTAATAACTTTTAGAAGTATTTAAGGAGTTGTGTGTGTTATACCTTGCCTCACTAAAAAAATATAACTCTATTATATGCTAAAATAATTTATTTCTAATATATATATATATATATATATATATATATATATATATATATATATATATATATATATATATATATATATATATATATATATATATATATATATATATATATATATATACATATATATATATATATATATATATATATATATATATATATATATATATATATATATATATATATATATATATATATATATATATAGAAAATTTATGGCATTCAGTGTAGAAGCGGGTATCCATTGTTTTGCAAAAAAATTGGCGATAAGATTTGATTTCTGGTTACTCTGGTGTTTTCAGCCTAGTTTTAGGGTTGCCAGTTTGTTATTCAGAATTTGGTGCTTACCTTAACCTCAAATAAATAAATAAATAAATAAAAATAAAGGAGTACCCATAAGTAAACATTTACTAGTTCACGTTTCACCATAGTAATCATTCATCAGATTCTAGAACAATTTCACATCAGATTGGTAAATCATATACTTTATTCACCTGGTCTAGTTATGTGTAAGTTGCAGATGTTTTACAATTTGAAAATATTTTAATTGACGTTAATTTCAATCGAAATTAAGATTGATTGAACTATATATGCATTTGAGATAATTGATTTTAAGAAATTAATATCTTCTTTATCTAAAAATAAATAATCTTTGGAAAAATTCTCCCCAACAGAAGGTGATGGATGCTAAAATAGACAATTGTGAATGTTTCTAAAATTTCTTAAATATTATTTTAGAAACTTAGTTGCACTTTAAAAATGTTAGATAAATTTTGTATTAAAATCTTATATATTTTCGCAACACTTGTACACTGCTTTTGCTCCGTGAACTACTTAGGAACATTTTCTGATAATTAAAATAGTACATTTACGTAAACTTTAATTACATACATTAATACATATGTAAATATAGAGTAAACAGTGTTTAAAAACAAAACTATGGATTATAATTTTACTTGCGTCAACTCAATGAAGTTAATAATTTTGAAATTTTTAGCATTTCAGTTAAAAGTTTCACAAAATCAATGCAAGAAAAAGAATGAAAGAAATAGAAATGCAAAAAATATTTCCTTGAATTTCTAAAAACCATTTAGTTAACTCAAACTAGTTTTCGGGATATAATTTTAATATATTATGAATTTTTTATCATCAATTAAATCATTTTTTCCTCATTCTAAATATTCACTTTTTATAAATAACTATTATTAGAAATAAGCAGATATAATTTTTTCAACAGCAGCTTCATTACTTGAGTGAAATAATTATTTCTAAACATGAATAATATTATATTGCGAAAAATTCTGAAATATTGATAGCTAAGCACAATAGAATACTTTCAAATGATGTATTTTTCGATAATTACTAAAATATTATTTTTAACAACAATCTCTTATGCTAACTATAAAAATAATTTTCTACTAACATTATATTGATGTATATGTTAAAAAATTAAATATAAATAACTAAACGATACACAATCACTTGTGAATCGAAATTAAAATGTGCAAAATATATATCATCAAAATATCAAAAAAATTTTATCTCAATTTAACAAGAAAATCAAAGGAAGACTTGTAATTAGGCCGAACAGTTATCAAATAAAACTTGTTGGCTAATAGGGTTAGATCAGGGATAAGTGACATAAAAGGTCACAAATCTAGGGCAGATAGTGGTTCTCAGTGGAAAACAAAGTTAAAAATAGGCTTATGTTCCCAAGTGGTAAACTTTAGTCAGAACCCAGCAAATGTCTAGTCTACTATTTTTCTTTTAGACGAATCAAGTTTCCAAGAAAATTTTATTTTCAATTTTATAGAGTAACAATAGTAATATATTAGTATAGTAATATTTTTAAAACTTCTAAAGGATTACGAATGATATTTCATACTTTAAAAATATCTTTCTTACTATTTTCTATTATTTGATATGGTGGAAACGTTATATGAAAATAGCAATATTAAGAATATATGATCTGAAGTTTTTCATTTTTTTTAAACTTTAAAAAATAATACAATTATTTAAATTACTAAACAATTAACAAAAGCGTAACCACACATTATGTATTTGTAAAAGCAAATGAGCAGCCTAAGTCAATTTGGATATTTATTTTACAAATTTTCAACAGAACAAACGTAGATAATAAAATGTTCCAATAATATAATGCTTTAAGCAAGGAATAAAAGGTTTCTTCGCAATAAGTTCAAATATAAAATTATCCTCTTAATTTACATATCTGAAAACGAGTGAAGATCTATAAGATTATTTGTAACAAAAATTACAGTACTCGTTGCGCTCAAACACTTAAAATAAATTTTGTGCGAAATAAAGATAAAATAGAATCATATTTTAATTTTGAATATTTAAAACAAAGGATCATTTTTTGCGTTAGGGGATAGAGTTGAAGAGGGATTATTAAACTTCTCGAAATATTACTTCATACGACAAGCCTCCTTAAAATATATATATATATATATATATATATATATATATATATATATATATATATATATATATATATATATATATACATGCTTTTTATAAGTGTTTTACATTTTTTAGAACTTTATTTTCTTTAATCTTATGGCTTTTATGTAAAAAAACAGAGTTAAAAAAAATCAGAATGTCTGTTCAATTTTAAATTCTTTGTAAATTGAAGAAAATGATAATTTAACCTACAATTAATTGTTTTTGTACTTTATTGTGCCAAATAAAAAGCACAATGAAATTGTTTGAAAAAAAATGCAAAGTACTTTTGAAAAATAAGAAAAGTTTGTCAAAAACAACAGTGAAATTTTGGTACAATTTCAGTATCCAAATCAAAGAAATTGAAAATTTGTTTTTTTTCAGATCAAATGAAAAGAGAATAGCTTTTTGAAATGAGGCATTTTTTTACCAATTCCTATTAAAATTAATAGTTTAAAATCTAAAGTTAAACTATCTTGCAGAAATTTAAGCAAATGAAGAATAACCATCTGCAAATTGATGGAAAACATACTTATGAATATTATAAATAAAACCTTCAAAGGCAATCAAATAAAAAAAATTGACATTTTTTATCTAACGATTAGCTAACTTTTCTAAAATTTCGATACTTAAAAATTAATAATTATTTCAGTACCAAGATTTAAGGAATAATTTCTGTATTTATTGATAATACAAAAGCTTGAAGAATTATGCACATAATAAAGAGGATTATATCCTAGGTTAAGATACAAATTTCTGTTAATAAGGAAGCTTTTAACCTTCTTCTACCAATTACATTTTTTAATTAAACAAAAGAAACTAAATTTAAAAAAGATAAAGTAACTAGTTTATCAAACTTGAGTGACAACAAGGATTCATTTGCCATTCAGTGGCAACAAGAACAATAAACAGTGAATCGAACTTTAACTGTCATTACGTGAGGTAGAAAAATTCTATATTTCTGAATTGAATGCTAAATTATGTATTATGTTCTTTTATACAATTTTTCAATTGTTCTTATATTGTTATTGAATATATTGTTATATAAAAATTTTCAATTGTTTCAATTCCAAGAACGAATGCAACAGGGATTTACTCTTGAATTCGCCACATTTCTCAAATTGAGAAGATTTATTGAGCCTCAAATACTTGCACATATATTGTAAATAGGACACTTATATTAAATATTTTTAACTTTAAATTAATCATCCTTATCTATTATAATTTATTTTTAAATTATTGAATTCATAATATATACTATATAATTATAAATTTAAAAAAGAACAGATGAAGGAAAGCAAATAATATAACTGTTTTCAGAAAAGTCTGCTCTAATAGGAGAACATTCTTCTAAAATTATTTCAAACTAATTTAGAGATTTCTGAATTGTTTTAACATTATTTCATGCATAATCCTTCACAGTGTTTATCTTAAAGCAGCTGATTACTTTTACATATTTAGTATATTTAATGCTATTGTTGTCTTCTTGAATTTGTCAAATGTTTTTTTTTTCGTTATAAATACAACTTTTTTTGAAAATAAAAAAGAAAATTATATATTTCCTTTAATAAAGTATTAAATTTTTATATTTTTAAAAACCATATCACAAATAGTAGTGAAAGAAATTAGGGTTACTAAAAAGTATTATTTAAACACTTAATGTGCAAATAAAATGTATATGTTCATACTGTCATTTCCTTTTGTAATATTACTTAATTATTTTCAATTATATAAGAGTTTCTTTCAAGTGTAAAAGAACGGTTTATTAGTTTTTCATTACTTTATTACTCAGGAACATTATTTCATGAGAATGGCAAATTCAAGAGAAATTAAGTTTATAAATAATAACTTGATATATTTGATTTTCTCTGAGGACTTAGTAAAAGAGTTGCTGAATTCTATATATATATAGTATGACTTCATACTTTTAATGTTAAATCAACCTCAATATTTTTAATGTGTTTAAATATATTAAGCATTTAATTCCTAGTTTAATACACTTAATATTTATTACCTTTTCCATTTATTATTTTTTTAGTCAAATTTCAATGATATTACAGTCAAATGTTTCGCTGATTTCTTTTGAGTGCATTTTAGAAACATTATTAATGTTTTATTTTTATAAAATATAAAATGTAGACAGAAGGCATGTCCAAACCGAAATTAAATGGATTCATTGTACTTTGATTATTAAGCACTGGGTATTTGATTAATTAAATTATAATTAATATGATAATTAACGAAATAACATCTTTTCATTTAAAAACTAATTATACATTGTTAAAAATATTCTTTTGAGATTTGAATAGTTATTGTACTTATGTGACGTATATTTGAGTCATACATTCGTTATTATTAAAATTAGAGCTGAGATTTATTAATTTTCGTATTCAATTTTTCACTTATGATTCCTAAAACTTTTATTTCTTAATAACTAATTTTTATGATGAAGAATAAAAATTCATAAAATCAAGCTTGTTTGTATGACAATGTGGTAATTATTTAGAAGAAATACGGTAAATATATTTTTATATTTGTAATTTTCATACCAGAGACAAGTAAATAACATTTTAATATTTAAATTTTATATATGAAACTTTTTTATGTTCTTTTAATTATATTTTTAATATGCGGATAACAGTATGATTTTAGCAAAATGTATATATATATATATATATATATATATATATATATATATATATATATATATATATATATATATATATATATATATATATATATATATATATATTCAAATTATTGATATAATCTCATGTTTATAATTATTAATTGTATTATAATTTATAATAATATATAATAGAATTAACAATAAATAAAAGAAAAGGTCAAAACTCCAACCAATAAATATATTTATGAGAGAATAAATATTCTTTAAAAACATTTATTCATTCCTTAAAACGTGGTGGCTTAAATTTATAATTTTACACAATTCTTAATGCCTTAGTTTTATTTTTCGTAATTATAGCATCTTTACCCTATATTTAAAATTTGTGTTTGAAAATGAGCTTTAACTGGAGTTTAAGTTCACTTTGAATGAAAATAATTTCATATTATCAGCTTGTAGAAATCCAATAAAAAGTATTAATTTTCAACTCTCCGAAAGATTTTATTTATTTTTATTTTTCTTCCCAGACTCAAAAGATTGCCCCAAAAATTTTCCGCCTCGTAAGAATGCCGTCAAAAACCAATAACGCCGCGTTTCTGGCATAACTAAAACTTTTTTTTAATTTCTCCCTCAGCCTTAGAAAACTCCCTTTTCTACTGCTCTAACCACCCCATCATCCTTTTCGAATTCCTGCGCGATACAAATTAAACAACCCGCGCATTCTTGCCTCCAAGATACGGAAACAAGTGTTGCTAATCCAGGCGAATTAAAATCCAGACGCAAAATGGTTTGCGAGTAAAAAAAGTAAAAAGTAAGAGACTCACGCGTAACCGTAACCTCTCTTTAATTAGAACATCTAGAGTTTCTATGGCAACGAATGCGTTTCATGGCGTGTAAATTTAGGAGCTCTCATCGTCGTTGTCCCGAAGAACTGGAGTCATAATTCCCCGTCCCTAATACAATGTTTCGCCAGAAGAACAGGGAATCCTCTTCACATGTGTCTTAAAAACCCCTCGTATAATGCCCTTAAGTACTCATTCGCGTGACAACGCATAATAAAAGTTGCTTATTTGGACGTAAGGCTCTTTCCTCTCCTTGTTCATATATTTTGATCGACGACTTTTGCTTTCTTTGTCTGCTCCGTGTTTGTGCACTTCCCTTTGACATATCAGCTTCATTGAACCCGACTGAGTCCGCTGTTTGATCTTCAGAGAGACAACCTATTTCATTTGTCCTAATGACAAATGTTTATTTGGTAATGTTTGACAAAAGATTCTGCACTGCTCAAAGTTTGCAATAGAGGAGTATAGGATTCAAATGCAGATCACTTGATATTAGATTAAAATTAACTCAAGAAAACGTATTATAAGGAATTTATGATTGGAAATTAAAAACATATTCATTTTAAAATATAAATTTTTCTTAAAATAATCATCACAATTTAATAAGAGATTTACTTTAATATTAAATGAATGCACATTATTTACTTAGTCACATACATATAGATTTGTTTTGACCTGATTTTTTAATGAAACGGATCAAAAGAAAATACGATATTCATTTTAATAAGATTAACATACCTATGCAATATCAGTACAAAATTTACTTAGAAATAATCAAAATTTAATTTTTGTGTGACGCATTAAAAATAAATTATTTTTAATTCTCTTAAGAGACTGACAAACTATTATTTTAATTGAAGTAAAATTTGACCAGAAAATACAAAGTCAACTCTTTTGTTATCTTATATATTATTATACATACAGATTCACGTACACTTATGTATAAATATTGGTCATTGATTTTTAATTTCTTATAAGTCATATGACTTATAAGTTTATTTCAATATATATATATATATATATATATATATATATATATATATATATATATATATATATATATATATATATATATATATATATATATATATATATATATATATATATATATTCTTTCAATAATGTATATTTTTTCATATAAATAATTTTGTGATCAAACGTGGATTGCTTATTCTAACATATATTCTTAACATTCTTATTTATAATTTTACAAATTTTGTTTACATAAATCTGTTTAGTTTTCATTCATGGAATATTAAACTTTGTATTTTTTATTTGTACTTTTGATTCCCATCATCATTACATTATATTACATTAATACAGAAAAAAGTTATGTTGAATTTTTATTATTCATTAAGTTCATGTCATTCTATTTGCACGCTCGAACTAGTTTGAAATTTTCTGACATAACTTTTGAAATATATTTTGTGTAAAACAATTTCTCTTTAAGATATCAACTTATAAATATTTTTAATCATGTAATTTCATTTATATTGTATTCATATATTGAATAATTAGGTAGTTTTTGCAATATTTTTGCGAATATTTTTGTAACAAGATGCTTTTTAAAATGATAATATAGCTGAAACTTTTATTATTCTTTCAGACTTGCCCTTGTTTTATTTAAGTGAGTTTCAGAAGCTTTTTTCCACTCTCTTGAATTTGTCGCTATGTTATTATTTATATTATTTTGAATTTGAAAAAATGCTACTAATTAAAAGAAAAAGAATTATTTGAAAATTGTGAAACGTGTTGAAAAATCAAGATTACTTCTAAGAAATGTTTTCATTAAATAGCTGTTGAAAAATTAAACATATTTGTTTGTGTTTTTTCCTATTAATTCAGATTTTACTGATATATCAGTGTATAAAAGCTTCATTTTTATGGTTCATCTCAAACAGTACTCCCGTGTGCTCAATAACTTAAAGCTGCTAAATCTACTAAATGTTTATATAAAAAAGACTATACATTTAAATTAATCTTCTATGAAACAAAGTTTTGGGAAAATATGGAAATCACTGAATTAATATCAAATTATTGACTGAAAATTCTGTCAGAGGATCACTATTTTTTATTAGTCTGCTATTAATGACATTTTTAAAAAATTAAAAAGTAACAATCTGTTGAAAATCTTACTTTTCATTTCTGTGTTATGTTATATTTTTATAAGGCTTCTGAAAATCTTAAAAACTTGCTTTGAAATTTAATTTTTTCAAGTTTTTTTAAATCGACTAATTGATAAAACTCTTTTTTCATTCTTTTAAAAAAGTTATTGGTAAGAAATTATAATAGAAATAAATATTTGCATTTTGTCAAAACTGTTTCTTATCTTTGGACTTAATTTGAGAAATAATAGTAAATAGTAATTAAGTAAAAAAAAACAATTTTTGCGCATTATGAAATATAGTTTCTTAACAAAAATGCTATATGCATAATTTATACTTATTTATTGTGAAGGATTAAACATCTATTTTGATTTATATGATAACTTAATTTTAAGATTGAAAATTATATACATTTTTAGAATGTTTGAAATAATTTGTTATGTTTGAAATAATAACGTTGGAAATAATAACACATACACACAGAAACAAATATTAATTTCAGAAGGAAAGAAATTAATAAGGGTAAGAACCACATACTGGAGGAAAAGGACTTAATCTAATTAGAAATTATGCAGAAATGGCGTATAAACGCCGTTCATATTTTAATTCTGTGTTATATCTTATGAATTTCAGCATCACAAAATTTTAACCTATGTAATAATGTATAGTATTTCATTTAAGGTAAATAATTAATATGAAAAAATTAAAATTAAATTATACGTGAAACATTCTAAAATAATATAGGTAACTTTCTTGAATAACTTTATATTTAGTCAATAAATGAAGCGATAATACTCATACTAATTTCAAGAAAAGTATCACATTAACTAGGTATTATAAACTCGATTAAAATATAAATTTTCAAGTTTTGTAAACAAAAGAAATTGGAACTAAGTTGCCTTCCTATAAAGCATTTAAAAATTAATTTTTCAATATCCAATTTAAAACATTTAATAAATAAGAAAGTATAGATTAGACTCTATATAATTTTGCCATGTCGTCTTCTAAAATATTTCGCTTTTTTCTTCTACGTGTACTTCTATCAGAGTGGAGGAATATTTTCCATGCACGCTGACCATAAGACAGGGTGGGTATAGCTTCGCTATTTTTTAATATTTCAATAAACAGATTTCCAAATGTTTAAATTATTTAATATTTTCTTACTATTTTATTAGGTACTAAATGAAAGGATTGTCCTACAGTTTTATCGTCAGAAAACTTACTATTTCGTTAGGGAATAATTGGGGGATTAATAACAATAATCTACTTTTACTTTGAACCTCAAATAAAATGTCAAATGCAATAAAAAAGTTAAAGTTCACTATTAAGTTTGCAAAATGGGAATAGCATTTTAAAATTGCACCTTCAACTTTTCATTTGAAATAACTCAGAATTTTAAAGGTGGGGCGATGAGTGAATCAAGTAATTGGGTTTGTATCATATTCCCATTGGGATATGGTAAAAAATGTTTTGGCATGCAGAAAACGTAGTATCTCTTCAAATCTATTTCCGTATTAGCGTTATTAGCTGCAACAAATTTTGTTGGCGAATTTTGGCGAAGATCCAGAATGACCTGCCCTTCGAAAAAGCTTTCGCGTCCCTAATTGATGGCGGGCCCCTTTTCTCAATGAAGGTTTCGTCAGCTGCAACTAACTTTCCTGGACTGATAAGAGAACAACTTTTCAATGAGACTGCGAACTGGGCAATGGTAATGATTTCACTAACGATGTTAGCAAACTGTTGGGGGAGATATCCCAACCACCTAGACTTTTTATGAGGTAAATTGCTGGCGTTGCCAGATTCATAAGAAAAGAAGTTTTCCTTAATTTTATTTTGGGAAAACGTTAGAGGATGTCAGCTAAAATATCTTTAATTCATAGCTGATTACTATAAATGAATTAATTACAAGTTAATTGGAAAAATAATAGTAATTACAGTTTTGAACTTGATTATTTTAGTTATTACTTTATTAACTCTCTCTCTCTCTCTCTGTATTATTTAATTTTAAATATTTATATTTTATTAAAGTAACTTTCAATTACTTTATTTTGTATTCTTTTGTACATGCAAGAGTATTTCTTCAAAAAAGCTTTAAAATACAGTTTTTTGTTAATTAATAAATAATTTTAAAATTAATAATAGTTTATATAATTAATCATTTAACGAAAACTTTTCTCAATAATTTCATTAACTATCAAAGTACATTACAATTTATACTAATAGATAACTAATGTCAAGAATTTATTTATGCCCCTAAGGTATTTGTTTTATTTAATAAATATAATATTTGTTCGAAATATTTATTTACTATATAAAAGTAAACTAAGTTCATGAAATTCCAACTTAAATTATTCTGTTAAAACTGCAATTTACCAAACGTTACATTGCATATGTATGTATTTTAGACTTCATTCACTTAAGTATAGTGGTTCGGAATCCACTTTAAGCCGTAGCTCCCGGTCTAATTAGCCCTCGAGTGCAAAAAAATGACCGTTGAGCAACAAGCAAACAAACCAAACCAAAATCAATTAAGTGTAAACTTTTATTTTAATTTTGACAACTCTCGGGATTTCACGCAGTATTTGTCAAGCTAGTAACGAATTATTAGAGATTAATCCTTGACTCAACAGTTTTGGAGTTCGATGCCATCATCAAATATTATATATATTGTGCTTCGAAATCCATTTTAAATGTAGACTTTTCACTAATTGGTTTTTGTGCACAAAAATGACCTTTCAGAGATAAATAATCATTATCTGAGATATTTATAATAAACTCTCATAATATAAATTGCATATTTTAATTTTCAAGTACTCTCATTTTTATTGTAGGTAATTCTTATGAGACTAATTTTGAAAAATGTTATACGTATATTTTTAAACATCTATGTGTATTTCTCACTTGTTCAGAAGATAATAGTTTTTCTATACATAAACTTTTTATAATATATTACAAAATAAATTTTACAAATAAGTTTCAGAAGTTAATGTAAATTTTTTTGTTTATATTAAAGGTAGATACCTACATGAAAAATATGATAGAATTTATAGGAAATGTATTATCTTAGGGATTTTCAAAGTGCTTGAATTTATTAATCATCACTTTAAACAAAACTATAATTTCAAATTTTACATTTAAAATTTATGAATAGATGAATAAAAAGCAAAATTTTAAAATTTATAAGCACCAACTGAAATAGATAATGTCTTTCTAAGTATATATTTAGAAAAGATTACAAATTATTAGAATGCATAGTGAAGTGTAATTATATTTTGTGTATTGTTAAATATTCATAGAATATAAGGCACTGAAATTCTAAGAAAGAGAGATTCTTTATTCATTCTGCTATTGAGTATGAAAAGTAAGCATGCTTTAACAACCTAAAAAGACATGCATGGAACAAACAATAAATATAAGGATTTATTACTATCTTAAGTAACTAGAATTATTAATTTATTATTAATCAAAAATGTGCTGTTTATAAATTATAGATATTAATATAATCCGTTTTCATTTACCTAAATAACTAATAGCAAATGAAGAATTGAACATTAAAAGTCTTGTGAATAGAGAATGCTAGCAATGTTCATGAATTCAATACTTTTTTCCCCTCAGAGATATTTAAATATGTATTATAACAAACGTTTCATAAAAAATATATTCAAGTAGGTGAATTTTGAAAAACAAATGTAGGCTTATAGATAAAGCTGAAGTGTAAAATACAATAAATTTATACATAAATATATATTTTTAATTTCAATTCTAGTTTAATTATTTTTAATTACCGTTTCTGTAACCCAAATATAATTTTTTGTATTTTATATGATTCATATTATCCGTATCCTTGAAAATTTTCGAAAATTGGTATCTTGTGAATATTTAAAAAGTTTTGTGCTTGCGGCTATGCATTACTAGTTGTTTCATATTTTTATCTAAAGAATCTTCAAAATATTAAAATAACAGTATAAAGTTATTTTTTAATTTTTACAATGTTTGAAATATATATATATACATATATATAATAGTATATTTTATAAAATACAATGAAACAAAATACAATGAAAAATGCCAAATGGAGAATAGTACATTGAAGATATTAAATGTGTATATATATATATATATATATATATATATATATATATATATATATATATATATATATATATATATATATATATATATATATATATGTGTGTGTGTGTGTGTGTGTGTATGCGTGTGTGTGTGTGTGTGTGTGTGTGTGTGTGTGTGTGTGTGTGTGTGTGTGTGTGTGTGTGTGTGTGTGTGTGTGTGTGTGTGTGTGTGTGTGTGTGTGTGTGTGTGTGTGTGTGTGTGTGTGATGTGCATGCATACATATATACATGAGTTTATGTATCTGTGTATACATAACTTGTTTTGCGTAAATTTGATTTTCAGATGCAAAGAACCTTTGTTATTGTCTTCTGCCAGGTAGGCTGGCTATATGGGATGCATTGCTCCACTTTGCCACCTGAGCCATCATTTGGTGTGGAGTTAGACTTTCTCAGTACACACATGCCATAGGTACCCGCTTATAGGGTAAGCAACCATTCAAAACCCATTCACACAAGGAAAGGACAAAGACTAGAGAGAGAAAGTATAGTCATGCCGAAGCGGGATTCGAACCCAGAATCTCCCTACCCACTGCCAAGCACGCTGATCCCTAGACAAGGTGGGTGGTGCAAAGGCCTTTTAAAAATTTTTTACTCTTTAATTTTGTAAAAAAAATCATGATAATGTATCGTTAAAAATAAATAAAAATAAGAGTAAGAGAAAATAAAAATAAGAGTATTTATCGTAATCTTTCAGCATTCTGTTCTGAAATTTTAAAATTATTTTTAAAGAATCTTTCATAGCACAAGCAATTTGTCAAAAATACCTATTAAAGTATTTGGCATGTTTTAAATATAAATTCCTTAAATAAAAAAAAGTTAAGCTTTCATTCCTGATCAAAAGCTTGCTTCTGAATCATTTAGTTTGCCACTTATAATTTTCTTGTTATATGCATATATAATCTTCTTTGATATTAATGTTTTGTTAATGCTTATTAAATTTCATCTATTCAACATTTTCCTTTAAAATCTTTTAAAAATTAATGAAAGATATAAAATGATGAGTTATAAAATTTCCTATTTGAAACACTTCATTTCATCACTCTACACAGGAATTTATTTTTTGATAAAATTTACCACAAAATCGCCACCCTTATTGAAAACATTTCACTAAAGCTGTGAAACAATTCTTAAAAAAGTATTGCATTAAAATAGACATATTTTAGAGAAAGACCCAATAGAGTGAAATGGATTGTATAAATCAAATAATGCTTGTAATTGTGAAAACATTTTGAAATTATACGTAAAATTATTTATTTTAAGTATTATTTCAAAATGTTTTTCATATAAGACCAGAGAAATATATACACTTGATGATATAGTTTTATATGCATAATTAAGAATATACAAAGTTAATAATTCGACCATGTGTATTATGAACTATGTCTGATCAAAGAAAATATACACATATACAGCATGATAATTTTACATAACATACAAATAATTGAATGTCAAACAAGAAGAAAATATTTATTACATAAAGTGTCATAAAATATATTTAAATATGTGGCTAGATCTTAAAAACTAATATTGTCAAATATATCTGAAATATTTATATTTATAAATTTAATTGAAATATATGATATATATATATATATATATATATATATATATATATATATATATATATATATATATATATGTATATATATATTTTATATATATATATATGTGTGTGTGTGTGTGTGTGTGTGTGTGTGTGTTGTTTATTTAATTTGAAATAAAAATTATAAATTTCATCAAACATGGAATTTTTTAAGCGGTAAGGATTAATTTCATTTAAATTAGCATGTTTAATTTCAAAACATTAACTTTATACTTTAAAAAGAAAAGTTTTCAAGCATTTATTTCAAATAATGAAGAATAGTTTTAAAGGTACGTGTTATGAAGCTGTAAATGTTTTTATCTTTTAATATTCTAAAACTTCAATTCATATCCATGTAGTCTTTTCGTGATAGTTTTAACTGCAATGTGTGATTACCAGAAATTTAAATTCCCTACACTTAATATTATCCAGCGTTAAATAAGATCCATGAATCGCATTTCTCCGATATCATTGTTCAAGTCCCACATATTTTCTTAAAACAATGTTACATCAAATAACTTATTATATAACAGTAATGCTATATACATTTTAAATGATAAAGTAATTTTTTATTGAATATTATTTTATCGAAAATTAGAAAATGATATGGGATCAAAATAGCATAACTGATTTGTTTAATAAAACATTTCCATTACTAACTACATCATGGGATAGATTTTGATTGGCAAAAATATTATGTTTCTTAAATATATCTATTTTAATGTATACAAATTCTATATACAAATAAAAAATTTGTATATATACATACATACATATATATATATATATATATATATATATATATATATATATATATATATATATATATATATATATATATATATATATATATATACATATATATTCTATAACTCTTTTATTTTTATAAGTTCTTCATGTAAGTTACACCTAACTTCTTGTATTCATTTTAATCTTTGTATGATTTCTATAAAAGCTCCTCATAATGACATAATGATGAAGTGAAACACCTAATGAATATTCAAAAAGAAAGAAATAGTTTTCATTCTTTTTAAAACAATTTTTATTCATTAAAACTATCCATTGTAGATACATATTTCAATAATTTAATTATTAAGTACTTTATCGTATGTTTAAAAAACATATATTTAAATTTTTAAAATAAAATAATATTTTAATCTTTTTTAAACTTTCGATCATTAAAATTCTAAAGAGTAGGATAATCTTAATGTTATAATATTAGTATTCTTAATATAATTTTAAAGTTATTATTTATAACAGTAAATTTACTTTTTTTCTTAAAAACATTAGAGTAATGAATTGCATCATCCTTATTATTAAATTAAATATCAGCTAATGATAAATCAATTAAAAACATGGACAAAATATAAATATCAACTAATAAACAAAAGAATCAATATCTAAACTATATATCTTACAATTATATTACTAAATAAATTTTAATTATTTATTTATTATGTAAGTACAAATGATTTAAATAATCATAGTTAATTAAATAAACCCACAACACGTAAAAAAAACATATTAAAATTGGAACTGCACCGCTGATACCGGTTTTTATTTGTAACATTGTTGGGAACTAAACACAAAATTTGTACTATAGCCGTAAAAGTTCAGGTTTTTCAGTTTTTCTAATGGTCCTTCACTGCGAAAAAATGCACTCATCTTCATTTTTCTTCCTTCCTATACTTTGAAACTTGAAACTTGGTTATCTAATAATAATAAAATGGTTTCTAAATCATTTGCATTTCTTAATTTCATTCTTTTTACAAATGAATATACAAATAATATAAAAATTTAAAGTTTGAAAATGGAATTTGTTTTTACTTATTATATATTATGTTACAAAGTCTGTATCTGATTTAAAAGTAAAAGGTTCTATTATGGAAAAAATTTTAATTTAATGACAAAATAACATATATTGATGAATATTTTATTAATATTTTATAACATGTTACAAATGTCTTTATTTATAGTTCATAGAAAAAAATTTATTTTTTATTTAAAAAATAATCACATATTACATTAAAAAATTGAATATATAATCTTTTTAAGCAATATTTTGATATATTGTACATAAAATATTGGAATCATACAAATATTTAAAGTTATTTATTTAAGTGCTGATAATTTAAGGTATTTCAATTGAACAAAATTTTCAATTGAATATTTATCAAGTAGGGATTGTTTATTTTCTCATTTAAAAGAATAAAAATATCATAACCCTTAGAAATTTTTATCATATCATAACACATACACAAAATTAAATAAATTACTTTTTTGATCAATAATAATTGACAAAGATATCCAAACAGAAACGTTAATGTCTTTAAGCAGGCAACTGTTGAAAATAATTTCAGTTGCTCTCGGTTTAAGCAGAGGTTTAAAATATGTGTTTCAACTATAAAGTTGAAACATGAATTAAAGGTAAATAAATTATCAAAAAACTTATTAAACAATAAGGTATATATAAAAATATCGTATAAAAATTATAATACACTAAAATTATAATATATTATTTTATAAAGTGTATGCTATCATTAATTTTAATATCTTTGCTTGCAGAGATTCTTGAAAGTTTATACAATATTTGCGAGAACATAATGTGCGTGCGAAAATAGACTCCCTTACTTAACTTGTGAGAAAGTTTAGCAGATCTTAGACTAGGTTTTACCAGTGGCTAAAAAAACTATCAAGAACTTTTTCTCCCATTTAATGATTCTACTGGAAAGCTTTACCGAGCACATAAGCGTTCGATTGAAACGAAAACTGAAAGAAAGTAACTGTAACTGCGTGATTATTCATTTTGATATAACAAATGTGTTGCAGACTTTAGCTAGTTTAAGAAGAGTCAATAGAGACAACATTATCGTCAAATCAATCTCAACGACCTCTTGGGTATGTACAAAGTGAATCTACGTTAAAAATATGCCATTAGATTATAGATACTTGGTGATCAATATTAAAAGTTCTTCGAATGTAAAATTAAAATTATAATAAGTTTGGTCTAGGGAAGATGGCAATCTTTATGAGGAAATCTGAACAGCATTCTAAATCGACTAGCTAGGTTTAAGATATCGGACGCTGGCAGATGATGGGAACTGATTGGGCTTCATTGTTTTTTCAGCAAGCTAAGCTTCTTTGATATTTTATATAAGTTTTTAATTCATAAAAGTATCTGCAGTAGCATATAATATTATTAATTTTAACCCACAAGATACTTGTACATGATTGGTAATTTATAATCTGTGGAGCAAATATCAATTATAAAGCATACAACACAAATAACAAGCAAAAATTAAGTAAAATGTGTTTGATATTCAGCTATAAAAGTAAAGTTGTTTTTGTATTTATTATTAAGAATATATACAATATAAAACACATTGAGAGAAACTTTAAATTAGCTTAAGAAATCAGCTTTATATCACAAAAGTGCAAAATAAATGTAACAATTTTTCATAAATACTATAAAAAGTTTTCAATATGATTTTATTAACCTATGAAGTTTCATTGCATTTAATTCAAGAAACAGTAATATAAATAAATTTGATAATCACATGTACAATGTCATTTTAAAATAATAATGAGTTGAATATTACATTCTTTATATTCCTTTACTTTTTTCTTCTTTTAACAAGAGGTTCCTTATTAAGAAAGATAAAGATATTTCTTGTATCTAGAAGAGAGTTTATTTTATTTTAAATAAGTTTATTGTAAAAAAAATAGAGGATTTTTTCAACTTATATTAATGTTTATTATATTGAAGAGTTATGAAACTCTTCAATTTGATAAATTCTAAAGATAATGGAATAACAGTAAAATTGTATTTTCAGGCTATAACTTCTTTGTTTTACAGTTGAATTTAAAAAAATACTTGAAAATTAATATTTTTAGAACACTGCTTTTATTAAGATTTATTTCAGTATAAATAAATTTTACTTTTTCTCAATTTTAACTATTTAGTAAATTAGTTAGAAGGAATAAAATAATTCTTTTGATTTCTGCATTTGTAGATTCATTGTAGAGTTTGTTTATAGAATTTTAAGCTTGTTTAACGAATGTTTTATTTCATTCAATATATTCATTTTTGAATACAACATCTTCTATGACAGCAGAAACATATTAAATTTAATACCAATTGTTAATCCATGAAGAAATAAGAATGAATATCTGTACAACAAGTCATGGTAAATATTAGTAATGGAAACAACAATGAACATGTATCCAGTACAATATTTCAGCTACAAAATGTAATATAATACTTTTAATAGTGTTACTAACACTTCCATTGGTATGAAAAATATTAATATTTGTCTATTTAATAAAAATGTAAAAACATTGAAAAAGTCTGGATACAATATTTTCTGATTGTGACAAAATACATAGAACAGTCAATTTCGTTTGAACTATAAAAAGTATAATTTTTTCTACAAATTTTTTTACCCATAGAACGAACTAAATAAAAAAATAACATATTATAAAAATAATAATGTATCCCTCATGTTCCTAACAAACACATTTAGTTTAAGAAATGAAATATTTTTTGAAATCAACAATCTTTAATATCAACTTAAATTTCTTTTTATCCAATAACGACGGTCTAATGAAGTATTCTCATGTTTGTTTTAGACAACGAGTAATTTGTGTATTTCCATCCATTTTATTTTTGAAAAAAGTATTCAAATGCAATAGAATAAAAAAATAGTTGTTATTTCATAAGAGAATAATTTAAATTATTTATTATATTCAATAATTAATATTTGATACAGTTGTTATTTAACATTTTTTATAATTATTTCATGTTAGTGTTTCCTAGTGAACAATTAATAATAAATTTGGGTGCAAATGCACCATGACATGTGAATAAAGTATTAGTTTGCAACATTCCCCAATAATTTGTTCTGCTGATAGATTTAAAGTTCATAGTATATGCATTAAAATATAATAAAAAATACTATATAAAACAAACGAATGCAATAAACTACACAAAAAAAATGCCAAGTTGATTTAAAAAAATTAATTCAAGCAAACGCAGCAAAATGATACTGCAATACAGAATATTTAAAGTCTTATGAACCTTAAATTTGGTTACTCGTGGTAAAGAATTATGCTTCTGGATTACACAAATAAAACAAGAAGCTCCAAATGCAAAAGTATATGAATGGTAGGAGAGAAATCTATGGTATGCAATTATTTGAAATGTCGATAGATGAGTGAACTTAATCGTAAACGCTGTTTAGAATAAACTTCAAGTTAGATAGGAGTTCTTTAAACAGAATTCCATTTGAAAATAAACCCCCGATAATGAAGAAATTTCAGCATAATAACACAATCCGTTACATAATTGATTGGTTAAAAAATATAAGAATAATCAATTTTGTAAGTAAATCCCAGATATTAGAAATTCCATCAATTTTTTTTTAGATTCTTGTGGAATTGAAAATTATTTATATTAAAATGGACTCTTGCCTATCATAAATAAAAATGAAACTTTGTAAAATTTAAAGATCTATTAAATTCTTTGATTTTATTGAGTTCTTTAAATATGTTAACATTATATTTTTCTGATTCTTCTGGTGGTAATTCTAATTGTCAAACATTTTAGTGTTAAAAACTTTTGCTCCTAAATAAAACTAAGCAAGAATTATGTTGTCTAAACTCATAAACAGATATTAATTTTACAGTATTCTCATAACGTGAGATGAAAGGGTTCTAAAAAGAGTCTGTTGAAAAATCTTTTGCTCAATGAGATATTTATTATATTTTCACAGATCTTACATAGACTATTCTATATGAACTTGACAATAAGAGAAAAAGTTCAAAAGTAAGGAGCAAGTATTTTATTTTCCAAATTTTTGTTCTTAAAAAGGCAATATTATTTTAAATTTTATTTCTAGATATGACAATATGTAACATTACTTATACTTATCTTTAAGAATAAAACTTAATTAAAATCAGCGAATGTCTAAAAAGAAATAATAAAATATACAATTTATATATATATATATATATATATATATATATATATATATATATATATATATATATATATATATATATATATATATATATATATATATATATATATATATATATATATATATATATATATATATATATATATATATATATATAATATTTACCTACCATGATACTTACTAAATTACTTCTTTTAAGGAAAGCTACAAAGTGTTTAAAAATAAAACAACATTCTTTTCTTCGTAATCATTCTGTATTATAGATAAAATAAATTGTTGTCAAATAGCTGCATTGTAAAGCCTGTCTCTTGGCATTCACCGCGTGCCTTATGATATATTAAAGGAAACATAGAGGCCCAACAGTGAACACGGAGAGTCAGACGACTCGATGACGTCATAAATCTATATGAACAGAAAAATGTTATCTAGATTCAGATTTATCTTATTGAAATATACATTTTCATAAATATTCATGTTCAGTGGGAAATGAATACAAAATCCAATATTTTTATAAAATAGATATTTCTTTCCCTAGATTTTAGTTTGCGTTGCTGAAAAACATAATTTTTTTTTGTCTTTGATTATGATTGGCGCCAGAGTTTAGTATTTTGAAAATGATCTCAGATCCACTCCACAGATAATTGTTCAATTCCTAATGGGAATAAAACTCGAAATCCAAACTATTTTTGTGCTACTTTTCACAGTAAATCCTTTTGCAAACTTTTCAGATGCATAAATATATTCTATTTTTAACTGCAGGCATAATATTCGAAGTATTTTTATGCTATATATTCTCAGTAAGTAGGAACTAAAGAGCAATTTTTGCTCTACATTTATTAAGTATTTGTGATATTAACAAAAAATGCATTATTTAATTTAATAATCTTCAAACAAAATATTTAGCCCAAGAGATAATCCACAAGTTTTCATTTTCAAATACAAAGCTTTTAGTTATATGATTAGCACACAATATTATGGTACGCAATTACATCAAATCATCATGATTTCTATATATTATTTTTCTGAACATCAATATTAAAACAAAACTTATAAAAATATCATTCACAATACATGAATTATCAAAAAGAAAATGTTTCGAGAAGAATTCTAAAACCTAAAAACTATTTTTTAAGTTAATGGATTACCTTCCAAAATATATGATCTAATGTTTTTTAATTAGAATCTACAAATGCCTCTGATTAAGATGAAGTATTTAATTTTACTTGTTATAAACTAAAGAAAACAATTCTAAATATGAAATGAACATCAAATCAGATTGTGAATACATTAAAATATTTATTTCACAATTTTTAACTATGCATATAATATAAAGCAATTGATATTTGAATAAATATAGCTTGAAATAGGATTTTATTGAAGAATAAATAAAAACATATTTTGCTAAAATAAACTAGTCTGCTTAGTAAAATATTTAAAAGTTTTAACATTTTTTTTAAACTAAGATAGCAATAAATCTACTTTTTTTGTTTTTGTTAATGTACTAATATGCAAAAATATTTTATTCTCATTAAATGGCACTAAATATATTAATAACAAATAATTGAAATTTCAGTAAACTACAACATTTAGTTTGACTATTTTAGTAAACTATAACATAAGTTGGTAAACTATAACTTTGTAGATTTTAAAAATAGGCTAAAATCATTGATTTAAAAAGTAAAACTTTTGATATGTAGTTAACTAACATATACCTAGTTTGTTATAGTTTGATATGTTATTGAATTGTTTCTCTTTATGAAGTCAAACGAGTATTATAAGACTGAATAACTAACAATTTAATGAGTATTTGCTAGAAGGATACTTGAAAATATTCCTGCCTAAATTCGTTAATTTACAATAATATTGCTTACATATCTATATAATGATTTAAATAAGTTTCTTTTATATATTCTAAACATTAATAATTACTAGAATCAGAAATCTTATATCATGATATTTAAGGATTTGAAGTTTTTTAAACATAAAAACAGAGAGTATAATATAAATCAATGTTATACTAACATTAATAGGAAATTTTAGTTATTGTCATTTCATTATTTTACTACATAGATTAAATACTTTCAGTCAAATAATGCTTAAAAACGATTTTCGCTTTTTTCCTTAAACTTAAAAAATAGAAAAACTAGTTGGTAGTGAAATATTTATAAATTGTGTTTTCTTCAAAAATAAATTTTCTTTTAGCATAAAACATATTACTTAGAGCTATATTATCAAATTTTCTAACAGCAATTAACATAAAATTTGATTTAACATGTAATTAGAATTTAAATTTTGTTAAATGTGTATAGAATCAAAGGTAATTAATAAACAAATCATAAAATTTAATAGATAATTTCCTATAAATTTAAAATTTTTTATTTTCAACGTTTTATTTCGAACCTTTTAAATATAACCAAAGATTAAAAATAATTAGTTAAATGGTGAGTTTATTCACGGTTCTTCTAAATACAAATAAAAATTTGATGTTAAACAGATTATGATTAATTTAGAAAAAGTTTTTAAATTTTAAAATTTCCTTTTCAAATATGAAATTATTTTTTAAATTCATGTGTACAAATTAGAAAATAATTTTGCATTCAAAAATAAAGTAACTGAAAATTTAAACCACTAGTAAAAATTGAAAACTTTATTGGTTCTTTTAAATAACAAAAAAAAAATTAAGCTTAAAGAAAAACTGAAATAAATTTAGAATGTGCATGATATAATTCTAAATCTAATTTAAGATGAAAAAAAAAATAAAAAAATTGTAGTGTTCGGCAATTCATATTAACATTTTAATACACATAATTTAAGTTGTACATCGTTAGAATCTGAAAAGTTAAAGTATTAAATTAAACAACAAATCGCTACATTACCTATTAAGTGTTGCTGATATTGTGGCAATAAATATATTCAAGAAAAAGGAGGAATACAAGAATTTAAATTTTTGTTAACTTATTTCAATTTTTTTTTACCCGCAAGTGCTATCCACCCTTAATTTTAATGTGTCCTGAACATACTAGAAAAGCTAAGGAAACTTTATTAATTTAAAAAAGATAGATATTTATCGCCTGTATAATTTACCATATTCATTTTTACAAAAACTTTACCTATTGTTTTTCTAGAATATATACACATATATTTTATTCACTTCTTTACAAATACATTTATCACTTATGTAGAAATAAAATATTTCACAATTTCATAATAATTTCATTTGTTTATACTTTTTCCTTTTATTGAATATATATAGCATTGTTGAATTTAATTCAATGATTCCTTTTTTATTTACAATTGAAGCATTGAAATATATAAATGATTTTTTATTTTTGAAAATGTATGTACTCGGTTAAAAAAATTAGAAGTGCGAAATACATATATTTATTTTGCACAGTATGAATAAAAATGAATAGTTAAACGATCAAATTATGCACAATATTTTTAAAAATTGAAGAAACTGGGTGTCAAATATTAAAATGAAATATTTAAATAAATTTTTAAAAGTATAACGATAAAATGATAAAAAAAATGTAAAACATAACGATAAAATAGTAATATCTTAGTGAATTGTATGAAGAGACTTATCCTTTATGTTTCAGTTCAATTTTAAATGATCAAAAATTTATATCCCATGAAATAATAATTATTTTAAAGCACTCTTTCAAGAATTTTTTGTAATACATATTTTTTAAATTTTATTTATTATTTTATTATATTTTTATATATTTTTTTTAATTTCATATTTTAGAAATGAAAATAAATACATTAACTGCAACATATTTTTACTCAAAATTCCTTTTCTTAATGCTAAAAAACTATTTTGAATTAACAAGAAAACAAATAATTCATTACAACTTGTTTGCTTATTGTTTAAAGAAGAAAGAGAGTCTGGAAAACTATTTATTTATGTATCTAGAAAACAATTATGTATATACCTTAAATTTATTTTTTTAAATTTTAAATGTTTCTAATAAAACACAGCTGTTAATCATAATAGATAATGGTGCATTTCATTCTCTAATAAAATACTGAATTTAAATCTTAAGCAATTTAAATTAATGTAGATTCACCAACGTTGTGCTTCTTAAAAACTTCTAATTTTTCTTAATATTGTGGTAGGAATTAATTCAAAACACTTTGAATAAGCACAGAAAATAATATGTGTAGTTGAATACTTAATCAAGAAGCATAATTCACTCTATATAGGTATTATTAATTCAAAATTATGTGAAGATATCCATTATAGTTAAAAATAAACCAAATAAAATTAGCTTTACAAGAAAATTATTAACTATATAAATTTAGGCAATATTTGAATGTAAAATCTTCTCTGTTTATATCTCTTCAAATATTTTATAAAGAGAAATAAAATATTATATCTATCATTGTTTTAATGTTGATAAAAAAATTTAAGATGTAATGAAAATGTAAAAGATTAGAATTTCTCTCAGTTAATTTTTTTTTATTTCTTTCTCTAAGATTTCATCAAATATTGAAAGTGTTATTTTCTCAGTGATAAAAATGTAAATTCTTTTGAAAAAATATTTCTAAACTGAAGAGTTTGAAATTTCCCATTTAACGCTTATTATTTAATAAAGTTACCTGTTTTCGGTAATAGTTATTGAGTCCATGAGTAATATTAAGTATTTTAAATCTTACTTTTGACTAAAAGCTAATTGAATTAAACTTTTTAAAGTTCGCTTCATTTCTAAAGTTATAAAAATTTTATAAATTTTAATAAGGTATTTGACACGAAGTTAAAACTTTTCTGGGAAAACATTATGCCATGAAAATGCTGTAAAAGTAGCCAAAACATTAAATATTGTGAAAATACATTTCTTTATGTTTAATAAATTAATATATTTCTTACATTGTTTTTATACATAAAGTACATTTATCTTCAATACTTTTACATGAAATAATAATTTTAAATTATAATAATATTACGTTAATATTTCTTATTAAATAGTTAATTTTGAAAATAAAAATTTATTAAAGGAATTTATATTATTTTAGTTATTAAATTGTTTTCCTTTCTTTCCCCATATGTATCATATGCATTTCTTAGAAAAATTTTCTTTATTCTCTTATTTAGAAAACAATTAAAATCCATTATATAAATAATAATTATATTTAATCTTTTAATATAGTTGTATTTAATCCTAAAGAAAAATGGGAAAAAGAAGAAAACCATTAATTGCTTTTTTGAGTATAAAAAAAATAACATTACACTCAAAAAAATTCAACTAATCATTTTTATATTACAGCCATTTAACTGTTTTTATTTCCCTAAAATATGTAAACCTCAATTTTGAAAATTAAAAATAGTTGTTCGAACAAATGAAGTAACAAATGAGTGTTTGAAATTTTTTTAACGGATTATTTTCCAAGCCTAGAAAGTTAAATCATTAACTTAATTTATAAATTAAATTTTTTTTAATTTTTGTCACTGAAATATCTAAGTTTTTCAAAAATATTTAATAAGTTTTATTTGATAAATTTATTAAATTTTAATTATAATAAAAATATAGTTTATCATTATTACTTCATGATGAAGACATATTTTACAAGATACTAATATTTGAACTAAATTTAAAGACATTAGACTCTTTAAGAATATCTTGCTTACTTACTTTTTACATGTATATAAAAACATGTATAAGTTTTATAACAATATTTATCTATTTCACTTTACTATCTACATAGTTTCTTAAAGTAAAATCTTTAAATGATATACAAGAAACATTAACCTCAGTTCAAACAAAAAAGTGTCCATAAATATTTACATCTATGATAAAAATGTCATCATAAAAATATCAAAGCAATAAAAATAATCATAAAATAAAGGAGCTATATGAAATATTTTACTTTTTCACTCATATAATCTCCTTGGTGATAGTGAGGAAAAGCGTTGTTTCAGAAAACTGGTCAAAAAAGATGTCGAATAAAAAATTTCATATAATCAATATTTTTTGTAACTGCATGCAGCAATTTAGAAGTAATTAACTTAAAATATATATGAATTGACTTTTAAATGTAGCTTTTTATCTCAAAAGCATATCTTATGAAATTTAACTAATTCTTATTTATTTTGTTTATAAAAACAAGAAAAGGTATTTCGAATAAAGAGAAATTTTTTAAATTAATAACATCTTATTCTAAAATCAGGTTCAAAATGAAATAGAAATATTAAATGTGTGTTTTTATTTAAATTTAAAATATGGATGGAATTAAATAGAAAAATTTTGATGCAAGTACGACACATATGTATTGTTATATTACAAGATCGAAATGAACTTTATTAAGTACGTTATCGAATTAACATCATAATTACTTGCTATTATTTTTTAATTATAGAAACATTAAAATATATATAACATTAATATATATATAAAATTAATATATATATATATATATATATATATATATATATATATATATATATATATATATATATATATATATATATATATATATATATATATATATATATATATATATATATATATATATATATATATATATATATATATATATATATTGTGAAATATATATATATATATATATATTGTGAAATTTTCTTTTCAACTGCTAAAATATATAAATATATATAATTTATTATACATGAAGGATTATATTAAATCTACATTAGCAATAACCTATGTGCTTTAAAATAATATTTGACATCACTTTTAAGAATATAAAACTTTTGTTTTATACTTTATTAAAAAAATTACTTTAATAAAAAAAGTTTTGAGCTTAATTCGTTGAAATTTATCATGCTACGAGTCTAAGTTAACTGGATAATTTTCGAGATTTTATGTTTTTAATTGTTTTCATTATCTATAGCTTTAAATTTAAGTTGATAAATTAATTGTTTTTGGATTTAACAATGCACATATATACTCATATAATATTTAAGGTTAGAAAATACCACTCGAGCACATTTTAAATTAATAAATGAAGCAATATTAAAATTTATTAATTCCATGTGATTACTTACAGTTTTTCCTGATTACTTATATATGGTATTGTCTTTACGATAAACTTTAATTTTTAATAATGTTTACACAAACATGAGTTAAATGTAAAAAATAAGTTTTTATTGTTGATAATATAGATTAGAGCGTTTTCCTCATACATTCTAAAAATCTAATATTTTAGCAAAATGCAAGAAAAAATTTCGAAGATTACAGCGGGATTAATTGAATTTGAAATAAACTATGTTTTCCGTAATTGTTTTCACAAATTTATAAAATATCCAATATTCCTAAGTGTTTGCTTCGCTGAGCAAACACTACCATAGTAAGAAAGCAACTTTCACAGATTATATGACGGCGGATAGCTGTATTTTCCCGTGTTTAACACTAAGATTGCATACGGGAAAAACAAGATTAATATTTCTCAAAAAAAATTACTTATTCTTAACAGATTATACTATTATTATGATTCAAAATTTTTTTACTGTAAAAATGCCTTTAATGATAAATTTAAATCTGTATAAGTGTACAATTATTCTGCATAAGTATGCACAGCTAGAACAGTACAGTACGTGATTTTGACCGCGTAAACGCAAAGATATGTGGGCGTGTGAGTATGATATTGATAAAATTACTTTGTTTACAAAATGTTGTTGTTCATGCACAGAGTTATGGTAATACAATCTGCATACAAAATATATTTGTGATAAACAAACAATCATAAAAGGATTTCTAAAATATTTAGTAAATGAAGAAATTACAATGTTAATATAATCATGTTATCTTCTTATTATCATTTAAATTCTATTAAATACTAAAATTTAAACGTAAAAGAAAGATTTTATGATGTACAATGTGTAAACATAGTTAAGTGAATAATAGAAAGTATTTAAATAATATAATCGCAAATATTCACTTAAAGAAATGTATTATGTTACTTAGCTAAATTTTTTGCTGATTTATTCGAAAAATATGGTTGAATTTGAATGACAAAAGCATAGCGGGTGTGCCTCCATTTTCCCTCTACGCAACCCCAATTCTTCTTGCCAGCAACCGCTCTGCAAATGACATCATTCACATACATGTACGTTGCTATTATTGTTCCTCCATCAGCTAAAGTTACGGTTAATAATTTATTCCCGAAAAGAGAATATATTCACAATTCGAAGCTTTCTTTTTCAAAGTGGATTGATTTTCTTCCCATCAACTTAAAGAATGAAGCATAGTTGTCTATCGGCAAGATATTCTGGAGTAGTTATTTACCTTAAATTTATTAACTTGTATCTGTCTTAAACTTTAAAAAAATATGCTTTTAATTAAAAAAAAGTAGTAAAACTCACAGATAAAAATCAATTACATGAGCAAAATAGAAAACTATAATTTTAATTATAAAAATATTTTAAAAAATTTTTTTAATAACATAATATGAATACCATTACATTGATTCTCTTAATGAAAATATATCTTTTATATTTAATTAAATAAGTCGATTATACAATAATTGTCGATTTTAAATGATGTATTAAATCATTTGGAATTTTTATAATATCGCAGCAATCCTTAAATTTATTAACTATTAGAAAAAAACATATTGAAACATATATTTTATCGGTTTTAAGCGAATCAATTTATTAATCTTAATAAAATTTTTAAGCCACTCGCGTTTTAAATGGTTTTGTACTTTATATATTTCAATGCATAAATTTCAATATTTATTATAGTATTAAGAGTATCTTTTATAAGACTGTTATTATAACAGATTAAGAATATTATATAGAATTTTTAATTTATAACAAAGAACATAAATTAATGAATTATAATTTTTATACATGACTTGTATATATGTAGTTTTCAACAGAAATAGTAAAATGCCAACTTTTATAAATAAATCTTAAATTTATTTCAAGAATGATAAATTCAAAATGAAAAAGATTTTAAATAAATTTAAAATAAATGTTTTCAACATAAATAATGTATTATAAAAAAAACGTAATATATATTATCATACATATTACGGTTTAAAATTTGGCGTTAAAATTTAAATACATTATTTTGGTCTTTAAAGTAAAAGAAAAAGAAATATTACCATTTTTTATTTTACTTATTTATTTAATATTTATTAATAAGAATGTTCTCTTAAATGTAATATATTCTCTAAATGCAAAAAAACAGCTTTGTGTATAATAAAATATGGTGTTCTCTTAATGTAAATGTTATATTGAAACATTTTGACGCTTAAATTTTACTAAATAAATTTTTGAATATTTAAACATTTTCCTGCGTTCTTATAATTCAATTTAGTTCCAAATGATATTTTTGCAAAATTGTGTGCCCACTTTTAAATCAATTCAAAAACTGAATTTCCTTGAAATCATATAATAAAATGTTATTGCGTACAAAATTTCTGATAAAGAAATCATTATAACTAGTTTGTAAACTTTACATGTAAGTGGAAAGACAATTATAAAACATCAAAAAAATCAAGACTTCAATATTTTGAGTAAAAAATGTGTATTAAATATAATAAATATATTATTTATTAATAAAATTAAAATTTCTTTATATCATTAATAAATATTAATGAATATAATTGAGATAAAGTTTAAGTTACTATTTGAAGTTGAGAATTTTATCTTCATAATTCAATTTTTCATATTATACAAAGTTAAGTAAAATATATTTTTATTAGAATTTGATTTACATGAACTTATTTCCTATAATTATATTCACTAATGTTAAAAAAAACAATGTGTACAATGTAAACAATCCATTGTAAATAAGTCAATTTATAAATATAAAATTAGTTTTTTTCATATTTGGAATTTAATTTTAAAATAAGTTTTAAATCAAATTTTAAATTGCAAAATTACTTCAATGATTCAATTTATTTAAATATAAAAATTATATAGTTTTCATATAAAAATTAACATTATATGAACAAAATAAAATTTTTAACTGAAGAATAATATAAAGATTATTTTTTTTTGTAAACATTAAAAATTCTAAAAGGAATTCCTGCGATTGAAAAGAAAAAGTGATAAAGAGCACCTGTTACTTTCCCCGTTCCATATGATCAAGGAAAACTGCGCGCAAAACTAAGATGGCCACATCCCCGTCTCTTGGAAGGATGGGAAACAGCACATTCGGCCGAGAAGATGAATCTACGACAACTTCACAACTTACTAGGTGACATCTCTCTTTTCTGCTTCCAAACTTTATGAGTGACAAAATACTGGGATGCTTATCAAGTCACAACATCTTTTCATCAACAAACCGAAAGATTATTCCTGCAATCACAATCGGAAGATGGGAGAAGAAGAATAGTTGCAGCGAAAGATCCTCTCTTAGAGGTCTTGAGAGTTGAAGTGTAAAAGATGAAAGAAGACGATGGCCATCTCGGCTTACCTTCTTTTGGACGTTTATCTCACTGTCAGGCATCTGGAACAAGATGGGGAAGTTGTCCTTACCTGCTTGGAAAGGGCATAGGCCATAGAGGAAAGGATGGCAGGCAACGTGCGACCGGAACAGCTAGCAACGATCCTGGTTCTCCCACTTTCCAGAGGACACCGGAAAACCCGAAGAACCGGGCATTATGCAGTGCCCGGACCATCCCTAACCAGTGCGCATGCGTCCCATCTTCGATCCGATTACCGTCCCGAAAGCCACCCTCCCTCACATTGTTCTCCCCGACCCTCTTTCGTCAAGGTAGTTGCAGTGGAAGAACGGGAGAGGGTGTGGAGACAGAAATCGATAACCCCAAGCTTTAAGCCTATGGCACACGCTATTTTCCACTATTATTTTCTTCCGTTTATTTCCCCTTATCCTCATCTCTGGTCTTGCACATTTTCCCCGAGATCTGAGTATTTATTCTCTCCCCTATGCCAGCCCATTACAGTTCCCTAAACCCGGAAAAATATGCTCGGATCCAGGAGTGAGAGAAACTGCTGATAGGGAGTTGGGCGAGCGCATCAAGCGACGGCGGGTGGGGTGGGTATGAGACTTGTCCGTCAGAGAATGGATTGAAACTCAACAATAAACCTTAAGACGGGTAGAGGTTGGTGGTGGCGAGGGACATTCAGCACTAAGCTTCAATCAATAATCCACATAGGGGTTAAAAGAAGGAGGGAGAAAAAAACTTTTTTTGGATCTTTCATTAGTTCCCCGGCAGTAGAATCGTGAGGTTATTTCAAGTTGCCACATATACCAATTCCTGGTATCGATTTATATAACCAGCCATCCTGAAAAGCGACTCCTAGAATTGGTAGCAGTTTTATCGATCGTTAATAGGACTCTCTACACCCCTCTTACCCCACCAGCTTGCACGCTCCTCCATCACTGTTGCCATCCCGGTGTTCCTCTTCTCTTTCTCCATCACTTCATCTTGAGCTTCCTCTTTTCTCTCTTGGGGAGATGGAAAGGCTGATGCTGCGTGGATGAGTTATTTCTTTCCAAGGTCTCTTAATTTCAAATTAGATGAAATGATTTAGAGAAGGTTAGAGAACGATGGATTAAGTGGTGATTTGGAATCAAATAGAGTTTTAATATTTTTTCCAGAAAACTTTAAAATACAATTTACTCTTATGATGCCTTGAACGAAAAGTTTCTAACGCTAGTTTGTTTACATAAAGGAACGCATAAGTTATTGATGTATAAAAACATTTGCGTTAAGTTTTCAGAAAAATGTATGTTTCGACAAATTTTATCATAATTATTTTATCTGGTTTTATTGTTAAGGTAGCTATTATAAAAAATATCAATAATAGCTACATTAATAACAAAACCAGTTGTTACCTTTGTCAATTTACACTTTTTAACCGGATGTTATAAACACGTGGTATACTAAATGATTTATTCTAAATACAAAGGAAAATTTGTAAACCGGGGAAATATTTCATTTTATGTTTTCGCTTTTTATGTACAATTTTATTTAATAACAATTTGGAAGAAAGAATATGAATCGAGATTTTTCTTAAATGTACATATAAATTAAAAATGATTTATCTGATTCATTATCTGATATAAGATATTTTTTCAGTAAACAGTTATCTCTTACTATTATTATAATTTACATATTTAGATCAATAAGTAAACATTATTTATAAAAGGAACAATATTTTTTATTAGAATTATTAGAAAATTACTTAATAATCATTGTAAGAAATACAAATAAATTTAAAATACTATAACTTAATTAGGATGAATGATAGAATTAAAAAAAATTGACGGAGTATTTTAAACTTTTAATGATAAAATTGAATCTCGAATAAATTCTATACTTTATTTTGCTTTTTAGAGGAATATTTCTAATGGCATTTTTGAGTGAACACATGCAATATTTACGAAATTCTTTCAAAGAATATTTTAGTGAATGTTTCCTGAAATTAAATACCAAAAGTTTAATGCAAATAAAATTAAAAATATTCGTCACATTGAAGCTATAAATTAATTGATTTTTAATCATAATCTAATTGGCAAGGAATATTTTATACCATAGAATAATTAATTGTAAATTTATAGAAATATGCTTTCTTAAAATCAGTTTTTCTTCATATTAATATTCCCCGTTGACCAGGTATTGTATTTAAAACATTTGTTTTAACAAGTTTTTAAAGATTTGATTGCTTAAGAAAATCAAAATACATGTTTTGTTTACAAAATACAACGTTGAAAATAACTTTTATTATTGCTATATCATTTAATGAGCTAAACTAGATATGAAAACATTATTATGTTGCTCATTAATTCGGACGATGTTTTCCCTATATCAGTATGAAAGTGAAATTCCCTAGCTTTCAATGACCAGTGGCTAAAACTTTTTCGAGAAATCTTAAAATACTTTCTCCGAAGTTTTCAGAGCAAAGTAACTAAATGGATTTTACTATCTACATAACTCAAACTTTTCCTGTTAAAATGTTTTTTTTAAGTCATAAAATGTATTTATTATGACTAATTTGTATCGAAGGCAATACGTATATAACCTTCTTATATATTATTATTACTTCAATAAAAATTATTACTAACAATACGGGAAGCACATATTAAAACTGTTAATGATAGGAATATATCAGGAAAACACAAACTCATAATATTTATAAATATTATGAGTGCTTATAAAGATTTTTATCACGTTAAAAAATACTTTAAAATTACATAATGAAGCAAAATTAAATCTATTGGTGAACACAGTATGTGTCTTTGAACACTTTATACTAATTTTAGAAACTGCTAATTTTTCTATTTTCCGAATCTTGAAGTTTTTCTCTATTTTACGTTTACTAAGTTTTAGTTTTATTTCCAATTTTTTAAAAGTCTTCTTCCACTAAGGATTATACGATAACTTCCCTAGAGCAATAAAAGATGCTTAGAATGTCTTATTATTTTTCGCACACTATGAAGGCATTTTTAATGAATCCAGAATACCTGATTATATATTTACCTAGAGAAATATAAGACTTTCTTCAGATTTTTTCAAGACTTATTTATTGATAAGCCTCAGTCATTAAATTTTCATGTAAAATAAGACTTTAATTTCCCATTGTACTTCGGATGATGACATTATTTGACAAGAATAGTCGGGAAAAGATTAAATCTGTGGAAAGAATTTGTACTTTTATCAGAGAACTTCAAATTCTTTATAGCAACATAAGGTTTAGTATACATAAAATGAAATTCACTCTTTTTTCTAAGCAAGCTTGTTCAAAAAGTCATTTTTTAAGTATCATATCCAATTAAGAATCAAACCTTTTCTTTGTCAAGATGACACAAATGCTAAATAGTTCTAATGATGATTAATTCAAATAATCTGAGACTTTGATTTTTTACTTTTAAGTATTTTGATAAGTAATTCCATATTTTTATAGTTTACTGAAATTTTATTCAATATTTAAAGGTTTAAGGTAACGGTGACCGAAAACATTCAGGATGTTTTGCTTAGAATCATAACCAATATTTTTCAATTCATAGAAATCATTTAAATTTTATTTTAGTTTCTTCCTTCAAAATTTTAATGATTAAAATTTCACTCTGTTTCGAATTCAAATTAATTTTATATTTTCAAATAGTTTTATAAATACTGATTCAGTTAAATGCTATATATATATATGTGTGTGTGTTTTTACACAATTTCAACTGCAACAAAAGATCTCTTTCCAAGTATATCATATGAAGAATCCTGATATAAAAACTTGAATCATAAATATGGAAAATGGAACAAAAGCAATTTTAAAATATAGCACCAAGAAAAATACACATTCAAAATTTGAATTTTGTATCTGTTATATGGTATTCAGTTATAAGAAAAGTACATATAAAAACTTATCAATTTTTTTTAATGTAATGTCATTTAAAATACTACATTTTAAAATTGGATTAATGTGATTATCTTTTTAAAATTCTTTAAAATGTAGCTGTTTTTAAACGAAGACTCGCTTGCTGTACAATTTAAAATGTTTTTAAAATGATATAAACAACTCTGGAATACATTTATTGATATATACCTGCATGTGTGAAGTAATATGATTGAAATTTTGGTTGATTAATAGCTTTTATTTCACCACATTGTAATAAATTTTCAGAGAATACTAAAAAGGAACAAAAAATCTGATTCTTAAGAATAATTTGAATGATAATGATGTGAAAATAACTTCAAGTTAATAATTTGAAAAGAGCAAATCAATATTTTTCAAGACAGATAATTTTTTTACTATAATTGTTATTTTGGTGATTTGTATTGAATAAATACATAAATGAAAAACCTAAAAATTCTATAATCATACATATCTTTTGAAAAAATTAAATATGAAAGATATGCTGGTTTGACTGGATGTTAATTTTGTAAATTTGTATATTATTGTCATTAAATCAGTTTAATTTTAAAAAGATAATTATTTACAAAATATTTATAAAAATAAATTTAGAGGAAACAAATAAAATTTTTAGAACATGACTAACGTGTTACAAAATAAAAGCATTGATAAAAAATAAAATTCATTGATATACAACATAATATGGGGGATGTGTGTAGTTAAAAAATATATGTATTTACTAAGTACATGACTACAATGCATAAATGTAACATTTTACGAAGAAAGAAGAATTATTTTTGCTTAGAATGTCTAAATTAATAGCAGTTTCAATAAAATATATTTGGTTCTGAAAATATGATGTGAATTATAAAACAAAGTTTTATGTCAATCAAATATTGCTATTTAATATCAGATACATTTTATCATTATTGTGTTATTAGATTATTAAAGCTAGCATCATCAAAATCTAGCTGTGTTCAGAATATTGTAAATTTTTAAGATGCCACCCAAAGGAAATTTTAATTTTTTATTTATACTCTTAAATTTTGTGATCCTATGTTTATATATGTCAAATTATACAGAAATGAGAAGAGGAAAAAATACTAACCTAGCTTTCTCACCTTGATGTCTTTAAAAGCATTATTAAAACGACTACATTGCTTTATATTCCTCATAGAAAATTATAAAATTAAATTTTATAAGCATCTATCAAAGGTAAATAACTCGATGGTTACTTTGTAAATGCATCGATTTTGTGAGATATATTTAGAAATATTACGTATAGTTACTTTCTTTCTTTTCTTGTATCATAAAATTTATTTTCAGTTGTAAAAGAGGACATTGTGTGATAATAAAAACTAAAATTAAAGTTATATCTTTAATTTGGTCAGATAAATTTTATACATGAATATTTCTGTGTGTGTGTGCATTGCATGTATATATTTTTCTTTTAGAAAGTTTCTCACATCAAGTCACACTAATTTTATTGTACATTATATTATATTTTTTTAAAAAAAGAGAGGAATTTGGAAAAGTAAATAACTTTAAAATTTAATACTGTACATATATCATTTTTTAATAAACCAATATTCTTAAAAAAATGAACCAAGAAAAATACAAAGGTAATTTCAATGAATTTACACAAACAGTATAAATTTTGGGAAACTTGAATTTCTTAAAACTTAACTCTTGATATATTAAATTTCTTCAAGTAGCTTAAAATGTATACAAAATATCTTAAAGGTCAGATGATTTATAGTTGTATCTACACTCGATGAATTGGGAAAAAACTTTTTTTCATTTTAGATTAATACTTAAATCGGTTGCAATTTTAATTCCTTTACACTTAGCTTAAGTTTAAAAATAAATATAAATAATTAAAAAAGTGTTAAGTGATAAAATAACTTTAATTAATCATGTTCAGATTAGTTCACCGCTTATTTTTTGCACATAACTATTTAGAATGGGGCCTAATATTCTTAGTGGAGTCTTAATCACAACAAAGAAACAAGCTCAAAAATAGATTCAAATCTATGAACTGTTGAACCAAATCCTCATTACATAATTCAATTAGGTAATCAGGAGTAATAACCATGAATGGATTGAATGTCTGACATTTACTGCTCTAATACAATGAATAATCAATTTACATATTTAAATGCAGAGAATAAATCAATATAAATTTTATATTCAATAGGTAACTAACTGTGTTTAGAGAGACAACCATGCAAATACTTTTCTTCAACTGGTTTTCTACACAAAACTAAAAAAAGATTAATGCAAATTTCAAGCTCTTGGTTAATGTTTTGGTAATCATATTTTGAACAAGTGGTCTAATTTGGCTTGACTCAGTTATAATATAAATTTAATTTTAAAAGGAATCTACCAGATTCTGTAAAAAACATTTTATATTAAGAATAGAAAATTTTCCTTTTTATTTATGAATTAAAGATTATAAATCTTATAATAGAAAATGCACATCATATATAATAAATTGTATTTTGTATATTTTATACTTTAAGGTTAAACTTTTTTTATATCTAAATTTAAGAAATCAAAATAAGTAAATTTATAATTCAAATTTTAAATACACATTTATTAAATACTTTAATGCAAATGGTTTATTTTTTATAATTTACATATAAAGATAACATTTAACTTTTTTAATATACAATTCAGATCATTTAAATTTTCTACTCATTATACTGATAAACTAGTAATTTTTTGGCGGAAAAATAAATTTATATCTCAGTCAAGATATTTGATTTTATTTCTAAACATTTAAAGCATTTATAGATAAATAGGTATTAAAAAAATTTTGTTTCTGAGGAAACAAGTGGAATAAAGATGTATTCCCGATTCTGAATAAAGATGTATTCCGGATTTTTTCAAAACAGTTTGTTTTACTTTAATTTAATACAAACTAAAGCCAGAGAGAAATATACTTACTTAAGGATATGCAAGGCAATGCTTAAAGAGTGAATATTATTTTGCAATTATGGAGAATAGAAACAGAAAAAGAAAAATTTCCAATCAATGAATATCTCAGTGTATTAAATAAATATAAATTTAATAAAGGAGATAAACACTAATAAATTATTGAGATATGATGTCCATTTATCAAAAATATAATCAAAAGTCAAGAGAAGGTACTTGAGAATATCTTATGACTTCTATTTACACACAACATATCTATGCATATTCTTTGGAAACTACAGATGATGAACTGGGTAGTAAAAACAAAGCTACTTCAAAGGGAGGGGAGGGATTAAGAGATAACATAATTGATTCTTCCAGGACAAAAAATTCCTTCTCAACATTTGCCAATTATAAAAAAAAAAGAGAAATATATCTGGAAACATTAGCAAACACAGGAATGTAGTTAGGGTTTCCAAAATCCTCTTGCCTAAATCTCATATTTCTAATTAAGCTATGCAAGCCAATGAATTTATCAAATCAACAGCGTAAAAAATTTAAGATAATAAACAGTCAATGCATGTCAAACATTAAGTCTCCTCCATATAGTCCAGTGTCCTAATATTTCATAATAAAGAATGGTAAGAATTCGATAATAATTTGAAATAAAACCATTTTGTAATTATTTTAATTAAATTTAAATCAATGCATTACAATTAATAATTTATTGTTTAAATAATTGTGCGATTACATTTTTATGAACATATTTTTGTGACTCATATTTTGTAATATCACATTACTTTAAAAAGATAATTTTTTTTTTCAAAAACAGTGCAAAATAATTAAAAGACAAATTTTTCAGAAAAGCTATGTGATTAAATAAACTGAAATACAGAAAAACAATTTCATTGGAACAATTTATTATAACTTCTCTCTTTCCATTGCAATAAATTTTAAAATGTTTTTTATCCACTATTTATATGCAAACAATATAACAATATTGGTTCGAAAGGAAATTGCTAATCTAAATATTTATCATGACAAGAAATAACTCCTCTCATGTTTTATAAATAATTGAAATATTTTTAATGTATTAGGAAAAAATCTTTGTGTTAAAAATCATAATAAATATATTAAGTGTTAAAAATCATAATAAATATTTATTTTTAATTTGAAGAGAAAACTTTCTATAAGAAATAAAAGGAGAAACTCAGAAAATTTGTAAATATTTAATAACAAATAAAATTACATTTACATCTGTAAATTAAATAATACTAAGTAAATAATTAACATTTTAAATTAATTAAATGAAAAAATAAGGAAAATTATAAATTAAAAGACAAATGAAGAAAATTAAAATTATATTTTATTAGCACCAAAAACACTAATTTCATAACACAAATAAAAATGGCAAAACAAATGCTAATATTACAAATTAATATAAAAAGAAATTCTATTAAAATACAATAAATTAATGCAGTTAGAAGATTCAGAACAGAGCCAGCTGCTTTATAATGAAGTAAATTATTTTTATACCACAATATTAAAAAAATTAACATGATTATGTAAATTAAAAGTAAAAAAAATCACACACAATGAAAAAATGTGAATAAATTTATGTTTATCTACAAATCATGGTGATTACATCACACAGGTGACTTGTCAAGTAAGGAGTGCATGTTCTCATCCAGAAGAACCTATAAAACGGTCCTGAGACTGATTTTGGAAATCATACAACAACTTGATCACACAGAGTATATTTACAAAACTAAGTACAATTAACTAGAGTGGTGAATATGTGAAACAAGTTTTTCCATTTTCCAATGTAGACTAGACATTTTTAGGTATAAAAACGATTGCACCAAATCTTCATCATTGAATTGGAAATATAAAAAAATGTTTTCATCTCTGAACAACATTAATCAAATCCCTAATAGTGCTATGAATTTCAGTTAACAGTTTGACATCTCCTGAGCATTTACTTGAATAAGAATGAAATCGTTCCTTTTGGCTTTCCAAGCAGGAGATTAGGTCTCGAAAACGAAATTGTTCTTGAACTGGTATATTGGCAGTGTGAAGTCCACAAGTGGTACAAAACAAATTGATTTTTTCAGAAAGTTGATTCACTTTTGTACCATTACTATGAGATGAATTCCGCAGAACTCCAATGATGTCCTCTATATTTTTATACAATTCTAAAAGCTTACGATTGTAATTTTCTTTTTCTGTATGATTTAGATTCTGGCCAGCAGCAGAAATTTTATTATTGCATTTTGTAAAACAGTGAGATGGAGATAATGGTGAAGTATTATTCATAGAGTTATTGGATGTAGGGCTTCTGATTACTTTGTTGAAAGCCAGGTCTTCAGGAGGTGGAGGTGGTGGAAATAATGAATTGTCATTTTCCTCCTGAGTATTGTTCAAATAGGCATCTGTACTTTGTTTTTCAATTTTTTGCTCATGGTTTTGCACCCGTTTAGTTTGAGTATGTACTTTTCCTCCAGATGAATCATCTTCATCTCCTAAATCTGGGCTACCATGTCCATCAGAAGATTTGGCAACTTTATCATAGATAGCAAATTCCCTCTCAAACAATTTCTTGAAATTCTTCACACTTCCAGCACTGTGCCTTCTACCATTGGAATCTTTTTTTAATAATGCTGTTTTATCACTCACAAATGCATCACTCTTGCTTCTTTCATGTTTAATTTCTTCACTTTCAACACTATCTGCTGAAAGATTTTTGAGAAGTTCTTTAGGTTTTTTTTGATTTGTGGTTTAGTTATATTTTTAGCACCAGTACTATTGGCAGCACTTTCAATCTTTAAATTGTCTAAATTTACTATACAGTTTTCATCTTCAGCACATATAGAATTTTGAAAACCTTCTGGAGCAGGAATAACAACTTCAGAGCCAATGACTGCAGATTGTGATAACTCTAATTCACTTCCAACGTCAGGAAGTGGTACAGAAGCAAATTTTTCTACATCTGGTGAACTGAAAGAGTCTTCACTTTCAGAAAATAAGTTTTCATCTGAAAGATCTGTGACTGGAGCCAATTTCGAGCTTTTAGAAAAATGATTAGAGCATTTTATCTTTTTATCACTAGCAGTATTTGGCATACGCTGGAAATCACTAGAATTATTATATTGCAAAGCTTTACGTTGACTATACCCTAATTTAGGGCTATCATTATTACACTCTAAATTTTTATCTGCATTTGATTTATTAGAAGTTCTTTTTTTTAAATTTCGCTTATGTAAATCTCGGTCCAGCCTGTCAGATTCAAAGACTAGGGAATTATTCGAAAGACAATTGTTAGCAACAACATTTTCCCAAGAAGCATGATGAGTAGAATTGTTAACAAAAATATTTGAAACATTACCTAACAGTTCCATAGGTTCTCGAATGCATGACAGACTTTCTGATTTCTTATCTGTTTTCTTGTTTGGGAAAAAGCGATCAGATAACAATGGTTTCCTAGATCGGAGATGTGATTCAGTGATAGAAAATGTTTCCAACACATCATTCATTTTATTATGAGTTAAATCAGACTTTTGTCTCATGAAAAACCTATGCGAATTTCTTATTGATTTATTTTCTAGACCGTATCGCATCCCTGACATATGGCGAGAACTAATTTCAAGTCTGCTTAGATTAGTAACAGATCCAGTCACTCTACGATCAACATGAACTTCTTCACTTATTTCTCTTAAGCATTCTAATTCCCCTTCCATGATTGTTTCAGGTGGGCAAGAAGTACCTTCATGTAAACCATGCTGCTTCAATGAATCTAAATATGCACCAATTCGAGCACCTTTAGGCAAAGTTCCATACCGACTTATAGCTTTTTTAACATTTTGAACTTCCAAAGCAGCTACTTTTACTTTTTTACTGTCATTCTTTTTTCCATTACTATCTTTAGTCTTCTGTGTTGTTTGTGAAGTTTGAGATTTGTCTTTTTTTGGTTTCTTTAATTGGATTGATGATGCATCTGAAGATGAAGCTGCCACACCAGAGTCCTCCTTCTCAGATCCTCGTTCAACTGGAGAATCTCTTGTTGGCGTATTATCACAAGGAGAGAAATCTTCAGCACCAGCATCAAATTTTACGTCAGGTGATTCTCGGAAAAACATAGTATCTTCTACTTTGTCAAGGTCATCAGGAAAAGAATTTTCTTTAAAAGAATTAGTTTTTTTAGCAGAAGAAGGAGGCATGTGTTTATAACGTGGACTAGATCTACTCAGCTGGACAAACACAGACTTCACAGAAAATATATTTTGACTTTCTGAGGTCATGACATTATTTTCTGAAAAAAAAGTGTATAAATAAAAAATGAATCTCAGAAAAAAAATTTTCATATATCATTACTTTATAACTATATTTAAATGCACTCAAATAAAATGTTAAAGATTTTTTACTTTCATGTTGTAATATTTAATACATCATTATAGACTATCTTTATGTTGTTTTTATAAAATATAAAATGCAAGTTTTGTAATAAAAAATACATTAAAATTATAATATTTTGCAAATAAGGAAGTACAATTGAATAGTTATTAAAAATATCATTTTATAAAAATAAATTCTCAAATGACATTTTTCCAAAAAATTGTAAAGGTTTAGGACATGATGAATTTAGTTTTCTAGTATAATTTTATTGGAAAACTTTACATTTTTGGCATTTTAGTCTGTTCTGCAGTGTCAAATATAATTTAGGAAGGATGAGAAGCACAGGAGTAGGACATACTCTTTGGAATAGCTTTGGATTGAACCCAGGAATCCTTGAAAATACCGGGTTCAATCCAAACCTCTATTTAACAATAGAAAATGGAGGCTAGATTTCTCTTTCAGTATGCAGTGGTGCTCAGGAATTAACTGAATCCCAAGGTTTGGATTAAATTTTGTTCCTTGAAACAAGTGAATATGAGTAGTAATAATAACAAAAAGTTTTTTCAGATAAGTATATATGGTGGAAATAATCAAACTCTTTATAACAGCCATTACTTGACAGGTTGATCAATGTGCAGAGTTAAGTGATTTTGGGAGCTAAAGCATTACTATAAAAAATACACAAGTCCACGAGGAAGAAAAAGTAAATTAGTGATTCAACATTCACATCAATATGCATTTGAAGCATGGCATTTTTGCTAAGATATTTTAGGATTGAACAGTTATTCAAGAAGCATTGTGGTCTCGCCTGAAATTCATGCATTTAAAATTCAAATTAAAGATTAATTAGTGAAATTGAAAGATAGGATCTGCAAAATCAATGATATTGACAAGATCAGAATAATCAATGAAATTAACAAGATCTGAATAATCAGTGAAATTGAAAGACATCTGAGAATTTTCACTAATGACCATAAAATCCATGAGAGAGTTCTAGATAAAAGGTGATCAGAAATTTTATTTCTTAAAACCATATGCAATTTCTAAACTACAAACTTGGCACATTAAACACGAACTTTCAAATCCTAATATATCAACAGAGAAATCTTCACTTTCAAAACTATTAAACAAATATTAAGAAGAATTAGCAAAAAAAAAGAGACTGAATAAAAATAAAATAATTTAGTTAAAATATTAAACTTAAAATCAAACATAATTTTAAATGTAAATGTAAGAATTACGGCAAATAACTATAAAGAAGTATTAAACTTAATTCATACAAACTAGAAACTTAAAAAGAAAAAAAAATACTTAGTATAAGCAGTGCATAAAAATTTCAAAATAAAAATATTTCATTTGATATAAGCAATTAAAAAATAAGATGAGGTTTATATTTTTAAAATTAAAATGCAAATATTTAAAAAAAATAAAAATTACCAAACTCAGGACACATATTTTGGCAAGGTTTCTCATTAAATGAATATGATTTTGAAGATGAAATGCTTCCAGATTTGCTGCTTACACCAGGAGTTAATTTTTTTTCCAGTTGCTTCTCAACTTCTGTAAAAAAATTATTTTTATTTATAGAGATTACACAACGGCTATAGATTATAATGTAATTATACTCATGAAGTAATTCTCAAAATTATTATATTGAATAAAATAACTTCTTAAACTAGAAGGCTAAACCATAGTAATTTCCAATATCCTGAAGCATTAATAATAAATAATTGATTGAAGCATAATTGATTTTTTTAAGGTTCTTTGACAGATATTACTTAAGATTATGAAAAACATCCGGAGAATGTTAATATATAACATATAAAAAACACATTGAATAAAATACTTTTTATCTGATAAGAAAATTTATTGAATTTTATTTCAAGAAACAGTTGAATGCTTTGTATATTTTTTATACAAGAGTTAGACATAAAAAACACTAACAAAGTATTCTGAATTTGAAAACTTTTTTATAACTATTTTCTATACTTGACCTTGATATAAAATATATAATTCTGCTACAAACTCTTTTAAAAAGTGCTTTTCTTGAAAATTAATATAATAACTTAGTAATGAAATTAATGGTTTATTTAACAGCTTATGTATTTATTCTATAATAAATTTCATCAACAAATAGTGAGGCCAACTATTTATATTTTAAAAGAATTTAAATATTTATACAAGCAGTATATATGCAAGCTGTAGGAAAATAATTTAAAAAATAATGAAAATATCAGAAGGAAAATAATTTCTGTAGGAACGCTATAAAATGTTACTGAAAATTTCATTTTGCAATTTTATAAACAAAAATTTCTAGCAAAATAATGTTTTCAAATTGTTGCATTTATTGAAAAAAATTTTGAAATTTAGAAAATTGTAGCAGTTATTAATGTTTTTACATGTAAAAACTTGCATACAAATTAGATATAAATATTATACACAAAATACATTTTAAATATACTTTTAAAATCCTATAAAATAAAAAAAACCAAACATCACAGGACGTAAAAATTTTTTCGTTAAATTTTGTTACTTTCATAAATGAAATTCTTTTTCGCAAAATTAATAAAATCACAAAACCCAAGTACAATGATTTCACATCATTAGTTAGCGAAAAATAGTGAACTTTAACTGTTTAGCAGCAGAAACCATGTCCAAAGAAATATCCAAAAATTTCAATAAATATGATGTATAATTATTTGTTATTTTTAAAATAGTTACATGCAACAAATATAAGCATGAAAATAATTGTATATAAAAAAATTTTGTGATATTTATAAATATTTGAAAGAATTTCACATACATTTTAAGTATTTGAAAAATGAAAGAAAATATTAACTAACATTTAAAAATTATAATTATTATTTCAATAAGCAATCCTAAATACATTCACTTTAACAATTTTTATTATTCCCTAATGTGAATGAAATTGCAAGTAGATATTATGACCCAGATTAAAAACAAAAGTGATAACAAGTGAATTAAACTTATTTTTCTCACTTCACATTTTAAAAAATTAATTTCCACAACATAAGTAATTTTTAAGTATGAATTTTTTAATGACACATGAAACATACATAGCATACTATTTAAAATATAAAAAAATTAAATTTAGCTTAATGTTTAGAAATAGATTTAGGTGTATAAAAAGTTTTAGCTCTATCTATAAACTAGAGACATAAAAGAACAGATTTTTTCTTTTTTAACTTCTAATGATAAGCTCAACAAATTTTTTATATTGCAAAAGTTTAACTACAATCTTCCATATTGTAGTTATAATTAAACTTGCACAGAATAAAAGTTTAGGATAAATTCTAATAAAAGGTCCTTTACATCTTGTGTGACACTTTACTCTCTCTCTTCCTTTCCAAGAGCACCCCTGGTGGGGAGAAAGAAAGGCAGTTAGTTAGGCTTTTGATTTTGAACTCTTAAGATGTGTTTTAATCATACTTTTTAATTGAATGTTTCTATTTGTGTTCCCAATGTAGGGCCCCAATGTGTACGGTGGTTGTGGCATTGAATGAATACCTTGAGTTTAATCAAAACAGCCTTTAGTGTAACAATAATTTAATTATTCAAAGTTAAGTTACACACAATAATAAATAGAAACACTAAATTAAAAAGGATGATTAAAACACATCTTAAGAGTTTGAAATCAAAAGCCTAACTGTCTGTCTTTCCTTTTTCCCGCCAGGGGTGCTCTCGGAAAGGAAGAGAGAGTGAAGTGTCACATTTGTTATACATAGATACTTTTGTATTTTTCATAATGCAAAATCTTCTATTTATATTTATAATATATTAACATAAAAATGTTTTTTAACCCTGAAACTTTGATGAAAATAAGAAAAACATTTTAATCAACCACACCAGTTTTCTTCTAAGTGACAACGTAAGTAATAAAACTTTTCTGCTTAGTTAAAACTAATAAACATTACTTTAATTCTTAGTAAAAGTATCTGACTATTAAACATAATCAAAATTTTTAAAAGGTAATGATTAATAAATTCTAAAGGCAAATATTAACAACAGTATTTTTTAATGTAATTTCTATTAAATAACACAAATGTAACTGTAGTTTATTTTTTTATATATTATACTAAAGAAATAGCATGAAAAATAATATAATGCAAAAGAAATAATATGTGTTATTATTTTGCCAGCTTTAAATTAAATATCTCATCATTTTTTTTTTTTTTTTTTTTTTTTTGCAATTGACTCGTTTAAATACTGACAGGAATATTATAGGTAAGTTCAAATTGATTACATTAAAATATTAAATATTTTCAATAAATAAATAAATAAATACTTAAAAAATTGTCACAAGATTCTTGCACTTATATTCTTTGAATAAATATTTCACTAATTTTTTCAGCATTTTATTTCTACATAGCTATATTAAGTATACCATCTACCTCTAGATACGTGTTTAGAAAAAAATGAGTAAATTCATAAAAAATAAACCAACAAACCTTCAATAATATTCGAGTTCTGAAACATATTTTCAAGTATATCATGAATATCTTTGAATGTTGGCCGTTCATTTGGTTCCCAAAGCCAACCTGTAAAAACAAGATTGTGAATAAATTTTAAGAAATAAAAGCACTAAATATAGTAAAATATATTGAGAAAAAGATATGCAAAATATTAACTATAATAGTAAATACCCAAAACTAAGGTTGAACATTTGAATATAAATAACAACTTTTAGAAGTCATGAGAAAGTAAAAAATAACTACTGTTAGAACTATGAATGAAATCAACATAAAATGAATACATAAAATAAATTTTGCACATAATTCATAGATTTCAAAAAGAATATATGAATAAGAATGTGAAGTTTTTAGTTTTTTTCCTAGGATAATTAAGAACATGCATGAAAAATTTCATTTGTAAAACTATACAATGATAAGTAGTGTCATTAAAATATAAGTGGATTTTAATTTAAATTTAACATTTTATTTTATTATTAAAAAACAAGGTAAATGACATTTAGAAATTCTCTATAGTTCTGTTATAAAATATTAAAAATATACAATTATTTATAATACAAAACAGAAAAAGGAAATATTTAGAAGAAAAAGTACTGTATACACTCTGCATAAAATTTTGAATCATACATTTTTTAAAATTACAAAATTTTAAAATAAATTTTTCTTAACATCTATATAAATTTTACATTTATTTTCTTATTCTCTATGTTATTACATTTTAAAATGATTTCTACATCTAATTACATGTATCTTCAATAAATAATTTTGATTGAAAAGTCATGTCATGTCAGTAAGATTATTTTTTATTTAACAAAAAATAATACAGAAAAATCTATACCAAAAAATTTCCTATTTAGAAAGTCTTATTAATTCTATCAACGATAATACAAGCACTGTTGATTTTCCAATTACGTAAATTTTAACAGATGTCTTTAATTATTTACTTTTAAAAAAGTTAATCTTTAAAAAAGTTAAAAAAGTTTAAAAGTTAAATTAAGAGTTTAAGGTGATGTGACAAAACTTATAAATATTAATAATACAAATCATTCATTTGCCACCTTATGTAAGGTGGTAAAAGAAAGAACATATCTAGATATAATAATCATTTTTATATATCACATGTTCTTGAAAAAGAAATTCAACCAAATATAGATAAAGAAAGAAAAACTTGAAATCATTAAATAGCTTCATATTTATTCAAAAATATTTATTGTATATAGTGTATGCATGATGTATTATATAACAAAATATTTATAGTACATAAAGAATAACAGCAACAGAAAAGAACAATTATTATATTACTTACATTCTTTCATAAGATCATATATTCTTGCAGGGCAACCAGCTGGACATTCCATTCGATATCCGGACTCTAACATGTGATATACATCAGTAAGTTCTACTCCAGGATATGGGGACATTCCATATGTTGCAATTTCCCAAAGAAGAATTCCAAATGCTAAGAAATTTAAAATAATGATATATGAATAAGATATTAATGTTCAGTTTAATTTATTGCTTATTTCTTATTAGATCTATAAAACTAACTGCTGCATTAATAAAAAACTATTATGTAACAGATGAAAAAGTGAACTGAAGTAAATTAAAAAAATAAAGAGGAAAAATTTAATATGAAATTTGAAATCTATCTTGGAATAATAAACTCCAAATTCTAACTTAAATTTATAAGATTGGATAACTTTTATTTAATTTCTAAATCTTATCAAAATTTTTCACACATCCTTAATTTATATAAAACATCCATAACATTATCTTAATTAATTAATACTTAGAAAACTTTTTCGTTTTTTAAAATTGTGATTTAAAATGTGTAAATGAATGCAATGCAAATAAAAAATAATAAATTTTAGGCTGTAAAGTTTTTTCAGGGGACCATTATTTTTATGGTAGTTTATAAATCTAATCGTTTTGTCATCATTATACAAATAAAGTAAAAATTTCCAGTATTATATAATGAAAAGGATTTTCAATATGACTACATTTAATAACAAAATAATTTTCATTACAATTACTTCATAAATTTATCACAGTGCTTGCATAAAAAAAGCTAGCATAATTATATGTAATTTTAATATATTGCTCCTATGCATAAATTATCTTACATAAGCAAAATATTTAAATCTTTTCCTAATGCAGATTATTTGTCAAACTCAACAGATATGCAGTTTCAACATTATAATTAATGTAAAAATTGATCAATTAAAAATAACTATTTTCAAATTTTTTATTAAAGTTTCATTTTGAATATGAAATTGTTTTTTTAATGTTTAAAAGTAAAAAGAATAACACAGTTGACTCAAATCATTGTTTCAAAAAGAGAATTTTTGTATAAATATTATAAAGAAATAAAAATTTCAATAATAAAAGTTAAAATAAGAATATTTAAAGGCAGGAATTGCCTAATATTTTACTGAGTAAAGCCAGATAAATTTATTTAAAAATATTTTATGCCTAAACTATATAATTCAAGACTTGTGCAGCTTTGAAGAATTTTCAATTAGTTGTTGAATATTTAAATCAAATCAAAGTAACAATAAAATTGCTAGAAATACTTCCTTAAAGCAAGAATAAAATAAAAATCTTATATGAAATTTACAAGTTCTCAGTTGCGTGCATTGTTTAAAAATACAATTTTTAAAAATGTAAAGATACAATTAATATTAAAAATAATGTTAAATTGTAATACAATAATGATATCTTAGTTAATATAAAAAAACAGTTCAATAAATTAAAAAATTATCAGGAAAAAAATTTTCAAAAAGAAAAATTTTAATTTTTGAACCCAATTGACTATATTATTTGAAATGTTTATCATTTTACAATAAATGTATACAGACAAATAATATTAAAAAAAATTTTAAGAAAAAAAGTTTATTTCTAGATTATACTGTAAAAATATTCTGCTGATGCATTATGTTGATTAAATTGAAAATGAGATTTTTCCTCAGCTATATATTTATACTGCTTTAAAGTAATTATTTAATAGCTTCATTATTTCTGAAGGTTTTTCCTTTTATATTTTTATCACTTTAGCAGTCAATTTTTTTAAAATACATAAAACTCTGACACTTTTAATTCATTTTTAATTTAATAGGTAGAAGCACAAAAACAATTGTTATAATAATAAAGGTAAAAAAAAAAATGAAAAAAAAAACTTAAAATAATATTTCTTTAAATTATAGACATATAAATTAAGTACTGTGATCATATTTAACAATTATTAATTTTCAAAATTAAAGCTGTGATCTAATAAAACTGTTTTGCACTTCAAAATGATTTCTTTTAGTTTGTAAAAATACTTTCCATTTCACTTGTTGTTTCACTACATAAGCAGCACTACAATAAACATTCATGAAACACTAGCTTTAATCCAATAAATCTTTCATGCAATTTAAAAATGGAAACCATATTATATTTTCCATAAAGAATAAGTCAATGTAATTATTTTTTGAAGGTTTGTTTTATGTGAATTAATAGCTAATGTATTAAAATTTCTACTTTATTCAGGTAAAATCTTTTTAAAACAAATAAAATGTAAAGATGTGATAAGAAATTCATGTATTTAAGGCAATAATTTTAATTTAACCTGCAAAAACTAAAATGTACTTAGAAAATCAGAGCAAATTACAATAAACAAATCTTCATGAACAATTAAGGAATAAATAAATGAGGTAAAAATTTCAAATTACAAAACACTAAGATTTCAATTTATTATGAAGATAGTTGTAATAGAGTAAAACAGATTCATTATATATTTTTGAATTGGAAAAATAATGTCAGCAGTAAAATATACCAAAAATTTAACCAAAAATAAAAAAAAGAACCATTTATTTCTAAACTAAAATTACTGAATTAAATAAAAAGGAAAAATGTAGCAGTAAGAAACAATATAAATATCAGTATTAACATAATATAATTTATAATATTTAAAAATAACTGAAGTTGATGCAAATGCATAACAAATATATTAATATTTAAACCAAAATTTAAATAATAAACTTAATACATTTAAGTACTGACAAACCTGTTTTGGAAATTTACTTCATAAAATAAGTAATGTTTCAAAGAAAATACATGTAAAATAATAAAAAAATGATTATTTGATTAAAAATATTACAAGTGTTTTAAGTTATGAACACATGATACTGTGACTAGTGGTTCAAAACAGAAAACTAAGTGCAACATGAAAGCTGTCAAAAGAAAATTAGCATAATTGAAGACCCACAGTTAAAAATGCATACTGGCTTAAATTTTATATTTTCTGAATACAAACAAAAGGTGTTTTGACTTCGTTTAGAATTTTGTAATTAAAAATATAAAAATATAATATAAACTAAGTAACTTTTGGTAAAGGTAAATATACTTTTTATAAGTGAAAAATAGTGTATTATTGCAGAATAATTTCAGTTAAGTTGCCAAATATTGGTACAGCAATCTCATCACAAAACATTAATTACAGATTAAAGACAGCTAAATTTATTCAAAAGTCAATATACAAATTATAATCCTAATTTCATTTTCCCATATGGCAAAAAAAATTCTTTTCAAAATTAGTTAATAAAACAAAAATTAATGCTTATACATAGTTGCATATTTATATATTCTTAATTAATCTATTACAGATGATGAATCATTAATATTTGGTTTATTAAATATTAATTCATCCTCCAAAATAAAACAATTAGAGGGTTAATTAATTCCCTTTTATGCTTGAATATTTGAGTGATTAGGAATCCATTTAAGACAATAGTTTCCAATCAAACATCTCTCAATTTCAAAAAATAGCAGTTAAGTGTGAAAAATCAATCTTACATTCATATGAAAATTCATTTCTCAGCACATCACAAATTAATCATTTTTAACTAGGTAATAACATTAAGTGCCAAAGAGCATAATCACCTTTTTCAAATTAATATTTAAGACAGAACCCCCTATGCAGCACAAAAATAATAAATATTCAAATCATAAAACTTAAAGTTTCTGCAAATTTTAAGATTATTTAATCATAAATTTATAATCTACAAGAAATCAAAGTCACTTTAAGCAATAATTTGCAATATTCATTTAAGCTTTGGTACAGAAAACATTGTGTAAAATTTTAATATCCTTATTTAATGATTAAGCAATAATTAAAAAAATGGAATATTTGGAGTGTAAGAAGCATTAAGATAAATTTTATTTTTTCTAATACACTTTGCAAGAAACACTTCTGCAAAAAATATACTAATAAAAAAATCATAATTATCAAATATAGTGTCTGTAAAAATATAACAAAATGATCAAATATATTTTTAAAATGTTGCTTTAGTCAATCTTAAAAAAATATAATTTATTAAATAAATTATTAAGCTGAAAAATTATAAATATAAAATAAATTAAGATATAATTTACTATATTTTATATACTTATTATAAATACATATTTAGAAATATAAAATAAGGAAAAGATTATTTTTGTTATATTTATTATAAATATTATTTATTCTTAAGATAAATAAGATTTATTACATAGGAATATACCATACTATTATTTATTCAAAAAAAAGCTAAAAATATTGGAAATGAAAAAAGTAGTTTTAAAAATCACATACATTTCAACACAAAATTTAATTAACTTTTACTGATTTTGATCAAATTTGTCAATAAGAAATAGGAAAAACATGGAATTCACATATAATTCTAGCTTTTCTCATTCATTAAGAAAAGCATTTAAAGAAAAGAAAATGTAATAATTAAAAATAAATAGAATAAATACAGTACTAAACTACAGTAAATTATCAGCATTAACTATAAAACCATTATCTTACCCCAAACATCCGATTTTGTGGAAAATTTGTTATAAGCCAATCCTTCAGGGGCAGTCCATTTAATGGGAAATTTAGCACCAGCATGAGCTGTGTAAGTGTCATCTCTCATTAAACGCGCCAATCCAAAGTCAGCTACTTTGACAAGGTGGCCATCTCCTACAAGGCAGTTTCGAGCAGCAAGATCTCTGTAGAAATGATTTATACAAAATTATTAATTGCAAAGATAATTTCAGTGAAATAAAATACGAAAACATTTGATAAATTTTAAAGTAATATGCATCAAATATGAAAACATATTAAATACAAATATAAAATAAATGGTATGATAACATTTAAGCACAAAATAAAATCGTAATTTATTCAAGTCAACATTAAACCTGAACAGCAAAGAAATGAAATTAATTACCAATAACAGGCATGGACAAAATATTTAAATAAAAATAAAGCTTACTGAAAAAAATAGCTAAATATCATAGAATAATTGACAGAAGTGATATAAATATTGGACTTTTTTAATATTGATAAAAATATTGGACTTGGAATAAAGCTTTTCCTGACCAAATATTGCATCTTGGTCAGGAAAAATGTAGGAAATTAAAACACAAAAATGTGAGAAATACTGAAATTATGCCCAAAATTTAATCATTTATCATGAAAGCACTAATATTTACTCATTTAAAAAGTCACAGCTTGTCTAATACATACACTACACCTCAAATTTCTACCTTACTAGTTCAAATTTCTAAAAATAATAATATTTAAAATATTATATGTTTACTTTTCTTTAATATTTAGCTTAAATTTTTCTTAATTTTTTTTAATTATATATTTTTATTTTTTAAGCAATCATAAAATATTATGAGAATTTACTTTTGAAATCAAATGTAAAATTTTATTTTTTCAAGCAAAAACAATTACAACAAACTTGTTTGTTATTTAAAGCCTTAATAAAACTTGATTATTTAAATTAATATGATTCAGATAATCCTAAACTTAATTAGGAGCTAAGCAGTTTGAATCTATAGATAATCTCAAATAGACAAATGTATCCTCTTACAATATAATACCTTCATCTGGGGATATAACATTTTTGAATTCTCCAATTAATAATATTTTCGTTGATTTGTGTGGACTTCCTCCCAATTTTGAAAACCAGTATATTTTATTTTTGGTTATACATAAAAGACACAATAGTATAATTTATTTTTTGAATATGAAAACATTTCAAAGTTTCTTTAAAAAATTATGGTAATTTCAATACAACCAAAATAATATTTAATTATCCTTAAAATAAATCTAAATCCCAATTAAATAAAGGAAAAAATATATTTGATGATTACCTATGAATAAAGCATCTAGATTCTAAATAAGACATTGCAGATGAGATTTGAGTAGCCATATGCATAAGAATGATAGCATTTATACTATCTCGAGTTGTGCTTCTCAGGAAATCAAGGAGATTACCATGTTGCATGAATTCAGTTATAATATAAAATGGTGGTTCACGGGTACAAACACCTAAAAAATAAGAATAAAAGACTTTGACAAAAAAACTTAGGAATAAATGCATCCTTTTTTCTTTCTTTTTTTTACAATACTTTAAACCAAATAATGTGTATTAGCTTTAAAAATAAATTATTTTATTTAATTTTTAATAGAATGCATACTTTTACTAATATCCTTTTTAAGGAATTAAACGTTTAAATTTTTTTTATGATTTAATATTAGATAGAATAGCTTATTTAAAAAAGATAAATAGAGTCATAAAATATGAATTTATTGAAATTTACAAATAAAATTTAAGTTAAAAATTTTATTATTCCTTTAAATAATATTTAATTTTAACATTTGAAGTAGAAAAAAAACTTAAATTATTTATATTTTATTTATTTATTTTTTTACAATATATCATAAAAGTATTTTTGATCTGTAATTCAAAACAAAATTAGTTTTTTGTTCCAGTTTTATTAAACATTACAAGTTTCAACATCATTTATAAGAATTCAGAAGTTCCATAATAAATTTTTTATAAATATATCTATGTTATGAATAGTTTCAAATGTTATGAACTTCATTTATAATGAACTATTTGAATATTAAAAATAGATTTCATACTGATTTTTTACAAATTTTAATATTTCTTTAAAATTGAATATTTGTATATTTTACAAATGACAAATATTAGAGCTTAACTATTTCAGTTCCTAAGATGTCCATTTTTTTTCAAACAACATAAATACTTATATGAAAAACTAATACTGAAAAAGAGGAATACATATTTTTAAATATTCAACTATTATAGGCTGATTAGAGTCACACAAATACTCTGTTTGAGGTATCCACCATTCCTATTCAATAGAAATAGTCTAGCAAACAGCTAAATGCTTAAGTAAACCCACTTTTTTTTTTACAGGTTTAAGTATATTAATTTAGGCAACATAAATTATAAACAAAAATATTATAGTTTATTTCAAAATAAATTTTTTTTATTATTTAATCATAAAATTAATATAAGCCCAATCAAAAGGAAATCTATTTTCAAATTAAAACTGAAATTTTATTGAAGAGCTTAAATTTTTGTCATGAGCTTTATTTTGGAATTGGCCCATTGTTAAAATCAATGAACATTATAAGACTGTATATAATAACTTGTATGTATATATATATATATATATATATATATATATATATATATATATATATATATATATATATATATATATATATAAAACTTTTATTTTTGAGAACTTTTTTTGAAAATAAAATAAAACCCATAACATTATTTGATAAAAAAAATATCCAGTCCAGAGATGCCAACCTCTGAGCATCCCAATCAGTACTAATAGAACATATTTTCAGTACTTTCAGTAACCTTTTAAAATAATTTTAGTAACTTTTTCAGTAACACGTGGTTTACATTATAAATACACTTATGTGCATAAAATTAATACTTTTAAGGTAACCTATGTTAAAAAAATAAAAGTAAAATGATCATCTAATCATAATAAATATAAAACGAATATCACTCTTCCTTAAAGAATGGTTTACTTTCATAAAGTAATAATTAAGAAAGTAAACCTGTACGCGCGCTCTTAGCAGTTCTACTTTTTAATATACCAGGCATATTTTTCTTAATCCAATTTCAACACTAAATTAGTAATTTATTTGTAACCTTCACAAATTTTAATCACTATAATACTATAATAATAATATAATCGTATATGACAAAAAAGGATTATTATTAGAGATCGAGAGAGAAGTATATTTTCCGTAATTTCATTAAGATCATCGTAACTCTGTAACAAAGAGTAGAAATCCGTACTAAATACGGAAAAATCATAACAAACGGCATCTCTGCCAGTCTATACTACATTTTTTAAAAACTTCAGATTTAATGATGCTTTGCTTTATTAAAATTTTATGCAGTAGGCATTCATTTTTATGAATTCATAGGACCGATAAAACAGTTTATAAAATAGAGAAATAATATATTAGATTATAAAAGATTTGTTGTTATTTTTTTACTAAACTACTTGTTCTTTATAAATAAAGTGCAATTATGAAAAATATTTAAAGTGCACTATAAGAAATACATGTAATATACGATTCATATGTAAATAGAATACTTATTTTCCTACTATTGATGAAAAACCAAAAAAAAAAGGTTATTTATATGTTTCTGTTTAAAAACTACAATTTTAAAAATATTTTTTTAATTTGTCAATTTACAAAAGTATTTTGCTTTTTTCCTCAAAAAATACCTCTGTCCTGTTAGCCATTCATCTTGTTTCTAGGACTGTCTTGGCATTAGATTATAGTCATTATAGGTTATTTTCTTGTTTGGTATCATGCTATACAGCTGGTAGTTTTAGAACATTTCTTAAGCAACTAGTTTTAAACATTTTCCTATGAAAAGTAGCGCCAGTTCTTCTGTTTCCTTCATGTTAGCTGCGAGCTACAATGTAGTTCTTTGCTTTTTTTTTATTATATCACATTTTTTACTTTTTACAGCTAAGTACTCTTTCAGATAAAATTTTAAAAGCAAACCAATCTCAACTGCATTCAAAACATCCTTTGGATTACATCAGAAAGTAGTAATTACAATGCTCCTTTTCCATGAATTTTTGAAATTTTATTTACAGTTTCACATTTAGCACATAATTTTCTGAAGTTCATATATGTTTGGTTTTAAATCTTTGGAGCCAACCATCTAATACTTTAAAACCTTTTTATATTTAGAACCATACAGGGTTCATAAAGATTTCAAAGAATCAAATTCCAGGAGTTTTCCAGGAACCGAATCAAAAATTTCCAGGAGGTATTGATATTCATGTTATTTTTTATTTCAAAAATAGTTCTTAACCAAATATGTATATAATTATGTGTATGCAATATTTTTCAATTATATTTGTAAACAATAAAAATAAATAACTAGAATTATATTTAAGGAATACTTCAAAAGCCTTAAATGAATTTACAGCTATAACAGAAGAAGATTTATTTAAATAATAAATATTTTTATATTACTGGATTGTACATTATATAAAATATAGGGTAAATTTACAGTTTTTAAACATCTTCGATAGATTCCAATCTATTAATTATTTGGTATTCCAAAATGTGTATAACAATGTCTTTTCAAAAATATATACTTAGTCAAAACAATTACAACTATCAGATAAAGTTTCAAGGATGACATTTTTTTTAAATTATTATTTAATAAAAGCAATTCTTAAATTTTTTCCTGTTTATTTTCAAACTATACAATTTCCTATCCATATTCTCATCTTTTGGTTGTTTACATATAAAAAAATTTTGCTGATGATTAGTTAAGCTTTCATCAAAGAGAAGCACATAATTATTTTAAAATTCCCAATATTTTCTTTCAATAAATTGGAAAAATAAGGTGCAAGTCAAAAATCTGTTAAATAAGCACATTTTTTTTCCAGCAAACTGAATTGCTTTGCAATAGCACTGTCTGGAAACATTGCTTGAAAGAGACAATCTATATTGCTACAAGAACTATAGCTGAATCTATTATTTAAAACTTTCAAGGAATATAGAATTTCAGCCTTTAAAATTTCTTCTAATGAAACAAATGAATCTAAAATTTCAGAATATGCTTTCGGTTCACATTGTTTAAGAAATACAGCAGTAGTGAAAAAATCTTTTAAATGAGTAAGTTTTTTAGCAGAGACACAGCCTGCTCTAACAAATACAGATGTTTTTTTTCCTTTTTTTTATGGGATTTGATTGCTAATTTGCTCATATTTGAAATATAGAAGGCTTTCTTTCAAAGTAGACAAAAAGCATGTGTTTCTTTCTAAACCCAGCAAACACCAATCTTTATATAGCTTTTCAAGAGTACACTGGTCAGTGAAAAGACACTTTCCACCAGGATTATTAAATAATTTATTTCAGCCTTTATTTCAACGATAAGTAAGTCATCCTGATTCACTAAAATTATATGCAATTTCCAAAAAGGGTGACATGTAAAGTATATTTCAATATTAATATTCAGTGAATTTTATACAATATAAGGAAAACAAAAGTAAATAGAAAAAGAACCCATTAAAATTGTCCGTCTGATTGTACAATATGATAATCTTGTTTGGTGATAACTTCCTTTCACAGACATAAATCTAAATACTACTAACCCAGATTCAATGAAATTATTGTGGCTGAATTAGATCTTTAAACAGTTAAAAGTACAACAGTCAACAGTTAAGAATGCAACAATCTAATATCGATTGTGCCACCATCCAGTGGTAACATTAAGAGTTAAGGCTCAATTAGATTTTCAGACAATTTCTTTGAAAAATTGAAAATATAAAAACAAAAACTCAAAAAATTATAATATTTTCTAAAAGAAATGCATCAAGGTGAGTAAAAATTCCAGGAGGAATTCACAATTTGCAAAGGAATCAAGTCAAAATTCCAGAAGTTTCAAGGGTACTTAAAAAAATTCCTAAAATTTAAAGAGTTTCTAGGAATAGTGTGAACTTTGATCAAAGAGCGAAGCAGTTTAATTACTCATTAATGACATTACCATCAACAGGAATGTTTTTCTTCTCTTTTTCCTCAGCCAAGAAAGCTAATTTTTTTTCCAATTTAAGATGCTTTAATCTTATAGAATATTTTCATAGAGCCCTTTCACTAGTACTGTTTCCTTTCATAAGGATTTTTTTTCAAGAAAAACTCTTTATTTGAAACGATGGTTTCAAAAAAAAATTTTTCGAGATTTTAGTTTGCAAATGGGAGTTAAAATTATCATTTTGTCTGCAGTGTCAAGGTAGGGACAATACATTAGTTCCAAAAAAAGTGAGTGTTTGTAAATTAGAGATTCATAAAAAAATGAGCATCTACTGCATATATCAAGAATAAATACTGCAAATTCAAATCCATGTATATTGCAAATAATTAAACAATGTTAAAAAAATAATATTTATATTAATATAATGTAAAAACATTTTATAAAATCCTTTCATTGGCATTTTTAATTAAAAATAAAAGTATAATTGCTGATTCTCAAAATAAAATAACAATAAACTAAAATAAAATTTGTATTTTATAAGTAAAAATTAACTAAATTTGGTTCCAGATTGGATTTTTCCACTTTCATTTATTATAATTTCATTAATTTAAATAATTCTCATGCCATTGTTCTTTTTTCTAATCCTAGGTTTCATTAACATTCAGTAACTTATAAAATACATAAAACCTAAAATTAATTTTTATAATAAAAAATGAACACAATACAAAATTTTTGACACTTTCTAATCCATTTTGTGTTTTAAAAAAGACACTTACTTAAAATAGGAAAATTAGGAAAACATAAAAAATTTTAAAAGGAAAGGGAATCAATAAAATTAATTTTTCCATATCTGAAAATACAAAAAAATAGCCAATTTTTTATTTTCTGGATTTATTTGTACAAAAAATAAATAACATTAAATAGAGGAATACAGAACAATTCTCTGCCCACACAAATAATAAAAAATAAAATTTAATTTTTATTTTCTTTTGAAATAAAATACATGACTAAAAATTATTCTCTCAGAAACAACAGTTTCAAGTAATATAAATTTTAACTAGATATAAATTTAATTATTTAATAACTTTTTTTAAAGAGGCCTTACCTAAAAGTTGGACTAGGTTTGGATGTTTCATTTCTTTCATAATAGAAGCTTCTTCAAGAAAGTCTTTTAAAGCCATTGTGTCTTCCTGGAAAAAAAAAAAGAATAATTCTGTTACAAGCAGTATTTCAAAATTTCTTTTAATCAAAGTTAATTTGATTTATTTCATTTCATTTAATTTACAGTAACAATACAAACATATATTAAATTACACAATCATTTAATTTCTAATATTTTAAAACTAAATTACAACACAGTTTCAATATTACAATATTAAAGTATTAATTACAATTATCAAATATGCCATAAAAAATTAATAATTAATTTTTTTATATACTTTATTTTCATGTATATAATCTGTGAATTATATGTTAAAAATGTTCCGAATTTTGTTGTGCGTATTATATGCTGCTGAGAGAATAATCTGATAAAAAAAGATTTTCCATCAGAAAAGCTTACAATAATGTTTGGAAAGAAATACTGTTTATGTTTCCTAAAATAAATAACAGATGTTGCTACAACTTGTTTGACTTATTTTAACTATAATCAGTATTGTCTAATAACATTCAAGAACGAATTCAATTTCTTTGAATGATACTAAACTGCAATTCATTAACGTTATTTCACATTCTGTCTTGACTTGAACTGTATCGCTCTGAAAACATTCAAATTCGTATATCATTACAGTGAAGTGAAAATTATAAAGTTACAGAGGAAATTTTAAACAGAAAACTATAGGGAAGGCAAATAAAAAAATGTCGACAAACGTGTAATGAAAGGTGAAAAGCAAAGTAAATGCAGTACAAAAAAAAATTTATTCCATGCGCAGTTAGAAAATAATCCATTCCTTTCAGTTAACTATTAACAAAACAAATATAGTTTATTTTTAAAATGTCTAACCTTATTTTAAAAGTTAATAAAATCTAAAAATCGATAAGCTTTACTAGAATCTTCTTGGATATTGATCCATGTCATGCTTTCATCTGAGTTAATTGCACTTTGCTTTGAGATGGATTAAAACAGATCTTTATCATTGTAAATATTTTTTCTGTAGAATTTATTTTATTTTTAATCATAATTTTTTATTTTATTGTAAATAATAAGCAGTAGAACTTTTTGACTATTCATTAGAAAAATTGGCGGAGACAATAATCCACTGTGGATTATGCAATGGTTCTTTTTCTTTTGCTCGAAAAAAGGGGCTTGTAGATAATACGCCACTGCAGATTATAAACAGGAAAATACGGTAACTTAATGTTCTATTTTGATCACAAATGGTTTAATTGATTTGAATAATGAACAGTTAGTAATAATTACTGAACTACATACATTAATGTACTGTATAATGATACATTACTGAAATTAAAATAATTTTTCATGAAAAGATAAGTTTTTTATATCTATTGTAAGAAAATTATTTGAGGAAAAGCAATCAATTTAAAATTTTGATTACAGTTGGTTTCTTTTTTTTTTTTCCTATAAAAATAATTTTTATAGCTGACTTAAATGGATTAATGAACACATATCAAATTATTACTCTAAATTACTTGTAAGTAACAAATCTTTTTCTGTAAACATTGCACATTCTTAAAAATTATTCACATTAGTATATTTTCATGTTCATTATTATTCCACAGCTATTTTGGAAAAAGCTGAAAGGATATAGATTTAATTTAAACACTATAGTAAATACCAGCATATTGCAGAAGTGGAACACACTAAAGTAATTTTTACATTTCAAGATGGTTATCAAAATAATGGAAACACCTGAATGTAAAAAGTGAACAGTTTTGAAAGTGTTTTGTAAACAATAAAATATAATAGCTTAATTGAAGTTAACTAGAACAAGTGTGACCAAAACATTTCGAATTTTAGATATTTATAGAGGAATGGTACCTAAAGTCATGACAGAATACACACAGCGCAAGAAAAAGGTGTAAAGAAAAATTGTGGATGGAAAGAGAAGCTCAGTGGAAGGACTGTCTAGAGTAATATGTAAAAGCAGACAACTGGAGTGGTTAACACAGAGTTCAATCAACATCTATTTTCATCAATGTCAATCATTAAACTTAGAAAGCATTTTCATAAATAGAATAAGGGCAAAGCAGCAATTCTTAAGACACTTGCCATAGATGTTAATATTAAATAACATTAAACTAACGAAACAGGATCAATAGATCAGTGAAAGCAATATGATCTGAAAAACAGTTTTACTTTTTTTACCTAAAATAGGACTGGTGGATTTTTGGAGGGTAATCACAAACACACATGATTGTGATTGCCTCATTCCAACTGTCAAGTATGGAGGTGAACCTATAATATGGCAGCTGTGGTGTGGTATTCTGCTTGACTAATAACTCTGAAAGGAAAAATCACTGGGGAGAAGTACAGTGAAATTTTAGTTGACCAAATCTATCCTATAATAGAAACTTTGTTTCGTGCAGGAAATGGAATTTTGCAGGATAATAATACCCTTATCCATACAATGAGACTTGGCCAATCAGGTTTCCATGAACACAAAAATGAAGTTAAAAACCAACAAGGCTTGCAATCACTCAACCTCAATATAATGTTATGATCTATTTAAAAGGATGGGATTAGATATGAATTAAATAACCTTCACCTGCATGGAAGTTATCTAATCCAGATGGAGATATAAAGGTCTCCCAATACTTCCATGGTGAATAGGACAACATTCACTAAACACAATTTAACACTTGTATGAATTGATTCCTGGATGAATTTAAGCTCTACTACACGAAAAGGTGGTCCCACACTAGACTTATAAGGGATTCTTTATAAATCTAAGATATTTCCATTATTTTAATAACTACAAGTATGTATACGTGTAAATATATATTAAACACAAATCTGAAAACAAAAGTATGATCATCAAATGAGATTTGACTGTCTAACAATTGAAATGAGTTTGAAACATAGACAAATAAAGTACAAGGGTTGAAAAAGCTTTAAAATATTTCCAGGTTACAAATTAAATCATTTTAATTTAAAATAAATGGCATGAAAAAATTTAAAAAAATTTAAACTAAAAGTTTATTTATTGATTCATAATTTTTTTTTACTGATTGTTTAAAATTTTAAAAAACAAAAACGACATAAATACCTTTAACACACTATTTATTTGAGATAGAAATTTTTTAATAAAGTGAATAAAAATATGAAAGTGAAATTTATGAGTAGAAGAATTTTAATAATAACTAAATGCAATCAAAGAATAAATCTTTTCAATACTGCATTAGATTATAAAAAAGATGAGAAGAAAAAATTAAAAATAATAATGGCAAGACACATTCAAAGATTAATCTTTTCAATTCTGCATTAATATAATAAAAAGACTTTTAAGTTTAAGCATTAATTTATCAAATTTAAAATTATATTTTAAAGGAGGAAAAGTTCTAATTATCAAATCTAAATAAATATTTACAGCAAAAAATATGTTATTTAAATGAAATGCAATTGACAGTTGCTAAAAATATTTTAAAATATTGTACTACTTAAAAGTTATTGTAAGAAAAATATATTATATATTTTACATAACACAATTTACTAATTAAAAATCCCACTTCAGCTTTTATTAAAAGATCTGAATTTAAAATTATATCATGAAAAATATGCATTACAATAAAATTTTATTTATTATTTTCATTTTTAATTAAAAGTGCTTAATAGTATAATTCAAACTTACCATGCACACTGATAAAACATTTTATATCAATATTTAAGGAGATATTTCAGTATCATTGATTAAATAATATTTATAACAAATACAACACTAGCATGAGCTAAAAAAATGGGTCATATTAATTGGTTCATAAAAAAAATTATCTGCAAAGATTTGAATAGTTTAAAAATGAATAATTGAAAAATGTATCCAATTCTTTATTCAAAAATAACTAAAATAGCAAATTGTACCAGTGAGCATTACAAAATTATATTCAATATATCTAAGTAAATAGAACTCAAAATCTATAAATTTTTTCACTAGATACAAACATTTTTTAAATCATAGATAAATGAAATATATGTAGTAATACAAATAATCAGAGAAGCTCAATGGTATAAAACTACATTTTGTAATGTTTTATTCTTAATATGAAATTAATGATAACATATTTGTATAACACATTTCGTTATTGCATAGTTTTTAACGCATTTTCCTTTTTATAAGTATTTTTCATCATGATTATGCTGCGATCATGACTTGCTTGTACACACTTTTATATTTATTCTTACAGCAATTATTAAAACTTTTCTTTTGAATTTGCAATCAAAAGAAAATTTTAAAATTGCATGGGAAATAAATATTAATTTTTTGCTAAATAGTTAATTAAAAATAATTATTTATAAAATTTTGAATCAATTATAAAAAATTATTTCAAAAATGTCTATTTTTTTAATAGAAATAAATATGAATTTGAACTATTCCAAATAGGACATGTAAGCAAAATACAAAAAAGAAAATGAAATATGAACTAATTTAAAAATAATTGAAGATAATTTCATTTTATCAGTTATAAATAATAAAATCAATAAAAAAAGATTTAAGGTAAGATTAAAAGAATGTACAAATACAAGCAATCCAAAGAATCATGCTTATAAATGTGACTTTTAGAAGCTAACTCCCCATTTAATATTAAATTTAAAATATTTAGATAAAAAAATTGTCTAGATAAAGTTAAGATGAAAATCAAATGCAAGAATGAACTAGAAAATTTTTTTTTAATTTACAAAAATATTAATAAAATGGATATAAGGAAAATGTAAAAATGGAAGTTCGACTTGAAAACAAATTTTATTACCAAACATTGTTGCCAAATTTTATATAAAAAAAGTTTCATACAGTTTGATATAGTTTCAGAGTCATTCTGTTTCATTCACTGAAAGGAAAAATCAAATATATGATTTTCCAGAGCTTATCTTTGAATTGATACATCTAATTCTAATTCAGTCCCACAAACTTTTAACAATATGAAATATGCATGTGCATGTAGAATATGTATTAAATAAATATTTGGCATCAAAAGTCTTGATATAAATTCATTATTTTACAACTATTTTGCATCCTGTGCTTTAAATAACCTTAATACAAACATGGAGCTTCGAATTCAAAGCCATGATTTTACAAAGACTTAATAGTTGCAAGCATTAATAGAATACATCTCAAAGAAATATTTGATATGAAAAGATTCCATGTATATTGATTAGTAAACATATTTTAAATGCAAGTTAGAAATGTTAATAAGTTTTTATGATGACTAAGAGTGAAATAGTATAATAAAATTTTAGAATAAAATCAATTCTCATTTAATATTCATTTAAAAGTTAAAAAGAATAGTAAGCAAATGCCAATAAGCAAATTTTGAAAAGTTTATTATATATAAGTAATTTCTGTTACATTGATTTTTCTAAATTAACAGCATCGTAGTATATTGAAAGAGTACATAAATTAAACTTATGAATCAAAAATTTTAACAAACATTAGAAAGCTGGATATGAAAAGTGAGAGGTTTCCAAAATAAAATTGCTTTAAAACTGATAGTAATTAATATCTTGATAAATGACATGGATATTTAATTATTATAAAATCACATAAAAACTAACTAAAAAGCTTTACACTTTTTAAGAAATAATTTTCAGTAAAAAAACAAAACAAAATGTGGTATGATAAAGTAATTGTGTAATAATAAAATATTACAGACAATATTATTTTCTAGCACATTAAAGAAAAGTACACAAATTATAATTTTTAATACCAAAATTATGCTTCACAACATATTTTAATATATTGACACTTGTAATTAAATTTAAGCAGACTGTATTAAGAGATTCTAAAAATTTCAAAATTATCTGCTTTTTCATTAAAAAATTAATAAATATATTATCATATAATGTAATCAGAAAAATTAAAATCTTTAAAAAAATTTTCAAAAACAAACTTTTTAAGTAAAATTTCTTTTAGAAAATGGATTAACAATAAAAAAATGAAAATGAATTAGATTCCTAGATTGTAACACAACTTAAACATATGAAAAATTAAAAATAATAGCTTATGTTCAATAATATGTTGTTAACAAAAAGCTTTAATGGCTTCCAAATGTTAAATAATAAATAAAATTCAAAACTAAATGTTGAATAGGAAAACAAACTGATTTTATTAAAAACTTTAGAAATTAAATAACTAAAATAACTATTTTTGAGAATGACAGAAAAATGAAATATGAAGAATATTTTTTTATTATCTTAATTAGATAATACAAAAAATAATAATTTGTAAAAAAACATTCAAAATGAGAAACTAATTATTTTTAATAAATTTTTTTTCTTTCAGCTACATCATATACATCAATTTTTCCCAACATCTTTCATCTAGAGAGGTTTCAAAGTATATGATACATGGGTCACCCACTTTATTACTCAAATATTTACTTTAAACAGAAAAGTATAAACATAATAAATTTATACTTCTTTTAGTTAAAAAAAATTTTAATGCCTTTAAATTAAAAAATATTCTATAAGAAAACCTAAAACTTAACTTAATGTTGGCAATAATCTAATATATTAAGATTCCAATAAAACATTCAAGAAATAAATATCATCAAAAGCATAAAATTAGGAAAATGTTTGGTTTAATAAGCAAATTAGATATTACACAATAAGAACTTTAAAATATCCATAAATAGAGATGCAGGTGCAAATGATTAAATTTAAGTATATAAGTAAATTTCATGCATCTTGGTTATTATAACAACCATTAAAAATATATTTCTCTACAGAAAATTTTATCAACAAGAAAATATGATTGATATTATAAGCCTTATTATAATAACATTTAGTTAAAAATCTATTAACTAAATGTTTCAAATTACTATGTTTAAACTAAAAATTTCAAATTACTTTTTTAAGGAATTTTTTGCATGAAAAAATACGTTAGACATTACTTAAAATTTCAAATATTGTAAAACAAAAATTTCTTTTTGAAAATTTTATGATTAATATGGATTTAAATTTATTATTTTATTATTATTTTTACACTAAAATTACAAAAAATAATATATTTACATTTACATCGATTTTGTTGTAAATGTAAAATTTATCTCTTAAGGATCTTTTTTGGTATAAAAGAAATTATTAGATTGGGACTTACAGTTTAAAGTGAATTTCACAAACCACTACAAATATCCAATCCATAAACTATTGAACCAAAGGTCAGAGCACTAACTATTTGACTCCTGGTTTAGCTTACATTATATTGAAGTAATGTTTTCAATACTTGTATCACAAATTTTATTGAAATAATATCACATATCTTAAAAAGAAAATAGTTCCATATCACTAAAGTAAAATTTAGAAAAGTTTTAAAACATTTACAAACACTGTTCACAATTTAGAAACTTAAGAGTGATAAAAAAAAAGTAATATAAATTTGGAATTTCTAGATTTTTCTCAAAAGAGCAAAATATTGGAAGTGTAAGATTATACACATTACTGTAATAAAATAAAAATGATTATCATTTTTAGTTATACTTATCTTACTTTAAGAGTTTTAACAGCTACAGTCATGTTGTATCGTTTCCAAATAGCTTCATAAACATCACCATATTGGCCACCTCCTAATCTATGTTTCATAACTATATCTGTGCGTTCAATCTCCCATTCATCAGGTTCAGGACTCAAAGCAAAGACAGTAGGCTTGTTTCTTTTGGGGGCAGGATATAGTAAAACAGTAATCAAGCCATCAGTGTGAATAGAATGATGATGTACTAACTCAGCCAAAGTGTTAAAGGGGCATTCAGATGTTACAAAAACCTAAATAACCAAAATGATATATTAAGAATAATTTTTGAATTATTAGAATTCAAAATTAATTTGCCATAAAATACAGCTGTTTGCCATTGATGCCATCACATTTATAGATCTTTCCTCATTTATGATACTAGTATGTAGGACTTTATTTTTAATAATTTATTTATAATTTAAGTCACTATAATAACACACATCTTCAATTATTTATCTCTCAATTATATACGCATGTATACAATGATATTCAATAATGCAGATATTTACTTTCAACCAGCAAATATAATTTTATAAATTAAAACATTTTACGTCATTAATATTAAAAGATATCATTAACTATTTTTTTTAACTTCAACTGATATGTATAACCGAAATACATACTGAATCTCATTTTTTTTCAAGAAATCTTTCTTCTTTACTTACATAGCAATGTTTTGATTTTTTCATGTATGATGCATACTCTATTCTGGATTTCTAAAAACAATGAATAATATTTTGGCTAAGATAATTTAAAACAGAATTTTCAAACACTTGAATAATAACATGACACGTACACAATCATTGTACTGTCAATTTTGATAAGGTGGTTTACATTTTTGTCACTACAGAAGTGCTTAACAAGAAAATTTTTCAATTAAAAATTCACAAGTAAAGACAAGTATGATTTAACTTTGAAAATATAATAAGGTATTTAGTAGAACTGTTTATTTTATGATAATGTATAATTGTATAGATCAAGCATTTTGCAAAATAAATGTCAGATTACTTATTTCTATCCTTATGTTTTAATTTTCAATTAAAAAAAATTCTGTATTGCATGGTATATTTAAAAATATTATATTAAAATAAAACAAATTTAAATTATTTACTTATCACAACAAAGCAATGTTTACCAATTTACAGACTACATATAAAAAATGAGTAAGATTTCATCAATTAAAATTGTTAAAACATTACAATATACCTCAATGGATGCCCATAAGTATCAATGAACAATCATCTTGCCAACATCATAAATGGGCGGCACGAATAGCAGATTAATAGTAAAAAAAGAGAAGACAGATAATCACATTAATAGAGTAACCAAATTCAAGAATATACGTGATGAGCATTTAAATTTATGAAACCTTAGAATTTTTGTAATCTCTCATAATAAATTACACAAAATAAAATTCTAAATTTATGTTTACGAAAAAAAATTCTTATTAATAAACATAAGTTACAGTAAACATAACAAATAAGAAGCTTACAAAAGAAAACTTAAAGCATAAAATAATGAGAAAAAAGTAACAAGTGTATATATATATATATATATATGTGTGTGTGTGTATGTGTGTGCGACTGATTTAAAAAGAGTAAATAAAAATTCTTCATTAAGAAATTTTAATTCCTAACATTTTTATAACTTATTTTTAGTTAACAAACATTTTAGTATTTTATACAAGATAGAATTGCAAAATTATACAAGACTTAAGCCTACATCATGTAAATATCAAATTTTACAATTACCGATTGACTAAAGTTTAAATATTCATACTATTTCTAAGTTAATAAAAAACTTTTTGTCTAAGAATTGATCACTTAAAAATCCTCAAAATTATCAGTTCTTTTTTATATAATTAAAACTCATAATGATTTTAACATAAAAATGAAGCTGTACAGAATGGAATGAAACTTCTCAGGACTTTAATTTCAGTCTAATTTAAAACAAAAGTTTTGCTTCCATACAAAACTTAGTTAGTACTTATAATTAACTTATAGCATAATTAATAGCACTGATTTAAAAATCCCAGTTGCTTATGTTATAATGAAACTTAAAATATGTGTAACACTGTACAGAAACTCTCATTCTTTCAATAATAGAAATGTGTTGTCTTCTCTTTTTTTTAAATTGACATTTATACTAATCACTTATAGTAAAGAAAATACACATATCATTCGAACTCTCCTTTTTTATATGCATATTTTATTTCTTTTTTTTATAAAAAAATTTTGATGCACAAAAAAGTAATATTTTTTTAAAAGTAAAGTAACAAAAAAGTTATACTGGACATATGTTTATATCAAAATATGTTGACAGTTTTTATATTTATCTGTTTCTGATAAGAAATCAGGATGTAAAGAAACTCAATTTCACTATTTAATAATTTCATGACTATAGAGAATTTTCAAATACCCAATGGCACATTCTATTAGATTTCAGCTCATCTAAAATACAAACTTATTTTAAGGTGCAATACAACATTCTGAATAATGCTAAGTAAATAATAAATATCCACACTTTTTCAAATAAATTTTTCCATATAAGTTACGTTTATATTTCCATGGAAGCTATAATATGTAAAAGTTTAATTATTGACATTATAGCAATATTTTTTGATATTTTGATAATTTAGATACAGAATTCTCTCAATCGCTACTTTCCTTAAATGTTTCTTTTGCTCTGAAGGGGACATCAAAACTATCTGCATTTTAAAATAAACTAAACTGAATTAAAAAATAATTTTTAATATAATAAATTAAAAATATATTAATAATACATTAAAAATACATTAAAATTATATGTAATATAAATGATCCAGACAGTCTTCTTCAATTAATAGATAAAAGCTTACCTTTTACAACTATAAAGAAGATAATACAAACAAGCACTATTAAAATATGTTTGTTATTTTGCTTCAGTGTTGGGGCAATCATATAATGATCAGAAAAAAAAATTAAATTTTATCTCTAGTGGAATTTTACTTCCAAATGATACATCAGATCAAACTTTTATTAATTTAATAAATGAAAAGCTTTATGAAGTCCTATTTTCCTACAAACCATGTTTTTCATTACAATATAACTTGTTTCTAATTTACAATTCTACTTACTTTTCCAATAAAATGCATTTTCAAACTGCAATGTTTCCAAAAATTAAAAATAAAATTACAAATAAGAGAAGAACAAGCCTTTTGAGACCAAATTTTCATTAATAATTCTTGATTTGAAAGAATATCCATGAATTATTATTAAAAAAATTATTTTCATAAATGTTTTACCATCAATAAAGTTCACACACATATATATGAAGCAAATTATTAAACTTTATAAAGTAACAGAATTATTTGTATGTTGAAAAAATTAAAACTGATGTAGAAATAATGAAATTAAACTTTAATAATTTGATACAATTATCTACAGTGGTGATAAATATGGATATATAAAAAAATTAGCACTGACAATCAAAAATATTTACCAATAATAATTTTAAGTCTTACCTTGCCATCTGAATCCTCATTAATGCGGTAATGATATACTCTGCCTTCATATCGAACAGAAATGGACCTCTGACCAGGACTGCTTTCACTTTCTCTAACTAAAAAGCTGCCATTGATACCACTACTGAGAAGATATTCAGCTGCATTTCTAGAAATTGGCCCATGATACCAGGAATGCTTCTCCAAACTGTTTACAGGAGTGATGTAATTACTTGGCACCCACCCGACAAGACCATTCCATGAAGTAGCTTCACACCATTCTCCTGTTTTATTGTAGGACAGTACTCTAACTTGCTGACCTATAAATAAATTGCTATTAATTTCTCTACATTTATCAAATGAAATTGTACTACTTATCTATTAAATAAAATTATTCAAAAAATATAACCACAAACACAAATTTAAAATATTGCATTCAACATTAAAATAAACATTTATTCAAAAAACCATAATAATCAAATAATTACAGTAAGTTATTTAGAATAGAAAATATTAATGTTATTTTCACAGAAAGTCTATTTTGAAATATTTATTTGCCATGTGCATATATAAAGAATAATTTAACAATATATTAAAGATATTGATATGAATGGTTGGTAAAGATTGAATAGTTTTATGGTTTGTGCATAGAAATAAAAAATAAATTCTAAGGATGTATGCAAACTCTCAGATTTTATTATTTTTTATATATAGGTTAAATTTTCTTTATCACTATGCAAAATAAATAATTATTATATGCATAAAAGAAAAAAACTTAAGTATTCTCTAGATTTTTTGAGTTCCTGTGACTTTTCATGGCTGAGTTGCCACTTACAAGACAAATACCATATATTTCAATATTAGATATCAATTACAGCTAAGTAAAAAATATGACTTTAGATTTAAAAAGCAATGTAAAACATCTTATGAAATAAATAATCATAAAAGAATCTTGGTTACTTCAGAATAGACATCAAAATTATTTTAATTCCCCCCTTAGAAGTGATGCAGGAGATGTCAGGCCGACTCTATTTTTTACAGCAATGAGAGGGTTTTGATAACTTACTTTTTTCCAACTCTTTAATCATTGGAGCTATAATGTCTGGAGAAAAACAAGAAAAAGGTTTGCCTACAAAGTGTATAACTACTTTAAAGATTTGGTGACATCTTGATTGAATACTATATAAAAGAATTGTTTTTAGATTCAAGAAATAACACTGAAGAAGACATTATTTCTGACAAAACAGTCAAATGAATTTATGTTGAGGCTCCAACAGATGAAAGACATAGGTAAATGCTCAATAGTAAATATACTAAAAGTTTTCTTATAGAAAAAGTCATTTTGAAAAAATCTGAGATTTTTGTATAAACTGTGTAATAATTAGGACAAAAATTAAGATGAGAAATTTGTTTACTTTAAAGAATTTTTAGAAAAGATGCATAATGCAAGAAGTAATTCTTTATTCAGTTCACTGATATATCTTGATGACACTTGGGTAAAAGCTAATCATTCACCTTAATTCATTTGGCAATTCCACAAAATCAGAAATCTTGAAAGTTCCACTGGAGAAAGATTCTAGATTTGATCATCTTGCAAGTGTGGACCTCTGCTAATTGTGGTTTTATACAATTTTAACAGCTTGCATACCATTTAAAAAGTACACTTGACTATCACAAGATGAATAAAGAATTTTAAAAAAATGATTAGCCAATTTATTAAATGCATTAGAAGAATCTAGCATCATCATTATAGACACGTAAAATATCATTTAGCATATGTAGAAAAATTCTCTAAATAAGTGCAAAAAAAAAAAGTTGATAATGGATAATAAAAGGACAGCATATAAACTTGATCAAATAGCAAACAAATGAAGAGATGAAGTGAGAAACTTTTCTTGCATCATAACAAATACAATCCACATTAGAACTTATCAAGGCACAGGTGAAAGATGCAATTAGGCATAAAAAATTTCAAAGTTAAAGATGTTACGAAACTGATTGAAGACTTAATATTGGACATAGTAGTGTGGTCAGTAAAATGTATACAAACATATAAAGAAGTTACAAAAAGAGATTTTAACTAAATCAAGTATTAGAGATAATGCAATTGAAGAATTAGACTAATATACAATCTGGTAATAAAAACAGTCAAAATGATGTTAATTCTTTAATTTGCTTCAACATGGAAAAGGCAAGCAACTAACAGTGAAGCTAAACAAGATGGTATAATTTTAAATTTTCAGACCAAGTGATGCACAGATATCTAGAGAACCTAAATTACATCACCTTGTGCAATATATGATTTTCAAAATCTCAACTGCATTCAAACTTGAACTTTAAACATTGCAATCTTGAGTTATTTTAGATATCAAATATCAAAATTTATGGAATATAAGAATTAAAAAAAATCAATAACTAGAAACTAATATCACAAAGATTGCATATTACAAAACAAATATAATGTAACTAAATATGACAGTCTAGAGTGAGTGACAACTAGTAATAAAACTAATTCAGTAATGTAAATAACAAACATTTTTATGAAAACCAGGATCTTAATTAACTGGACAAGGGTGTCCACCTTAAATGATATTTAACTTAGGAGAGAACCAGGCACAATAAAGTTTAATCACTAATATAAATATATTTTTTTACAAAAATTTGAATTTCTAATTAACAACCCTTATAATTCATGGTAAACCTAAATACATGTCAAATATTTCATCAAAATACTCAATAAATTACTTAAATTATTGCATACAATAGCAATTTCAATTGGATAACAAAGTAAAAGTACTCACTAAATCATCACTTGCAGAAGAATTCATATAAAAAAAATTCTATTTATCACTATAGACAGCTTTCCCTTCCTAAACACTAATACTAAAATTCAAATATTTTAATCTGATATACTTTGAATACAAAATAGAGCTTCAATTACTTTAATTTTAGCCATAAATGAAAAATATCTAGCAAATAGCAAAAGCATCAATTGTTATTAAATCTCCAAACACAATTTGGGCATGCACAGATAAGGTTATGTCATAAAATTAAAAGAATACATTCAGTAAACCACAGTTTGGTGCATTTATCATTGGACAGGCTCCTAGGATTTACTCGAATTTATCTGATAATCATAACAATGTCTTAATGTTTTTTGTTGGTTTCTTAATGCTATTCCATCCTTGTAACAGCAACCGATGGAGTTAATAACTTATGTAGTGGGGCTTGGTTTGGTTTGGTTTTGTTTGTCGCTCAACGGTCATTTTTTGCACACGAGGGCTAAATAGACCGTTATGTAGTGGGGCATTCATTGGGTGTGGTATTATTGCCCTAAAGGTGATTAAGTCTTTAAATCATTCAGAAATATAAACCAAACAGAAGATCACCAGATTTAGTGTACCACAAGTTATTTCATACAAAGACACTGCAATCATGACTTATTTTATGTATTTCAGCTGTTATTGATAAGCCAACAGATCTTAGGTTAAGATAATAATAAAACTCACTAGTTTCTAGTAATGACAATGATGTCTTTCCCATCAAAACTAACAGTTTATATTATTTATTCTTTAAAACTATGAATTTATTAATTATATGTGTGTGTATTATTTAAAATTTGTATCTTCATTAAGTTTTAAATTTTACTTTAGCATAACAAAGTAATTTCTGCATCTTGTGCTATGTTTTATTCAATTGTTGGAATACATTTGTAAAATAATTAAAATCTGTAATATTATAATGATAGTTAAGAATGAAGTTACAATAAATTTTTTTTCTTTTACTTTTTATGTGTGTAACAAAAATAAGTTCAATTTGGTTTGTCACTCAATGGTTATTTTTTGCATGTGAATGCTAATTAAACCAGGAGTTATAATTTAAAGTAGATACGAAACAAATAAGAACATCCTGGCACAATATGGTATTTGAACTCAATAACTATTGATTGATTTTCTTTCCTTATCCATCAACTTTTCAACATTAGGACTAAATAGAACTATGCCTAAAATTTGAAGTTTATTTTCAATCATAACAAATATTTTAACTAGAATTGAGATTTGAACTCATGAACAGTTAAACTGATGGCCAATGTGCTAACCTTTCAGTCCACAAACTGCTGTACCAAATAGAAAAGCACTAACTGTTCAATGTCAACTCAACACAAAAGTAAGTTCAATAAATAAAGCAAAGTACTTTAAAATATTTTATAATATTTCTACCTTTTTTACCCATTTCATTATTATTTACTTAAGAATAAAATCTAAAAATAGTAGTATCCTTGCATTATTATATTAAATTTTAATTGTAAAAACAACTATGTTAAAATGTTTATAAAGCTCTTATTAGACATAAAATTCATTATAATGTGAATATATTTCAATAAAGTACGAGTTTTCAAATGCTAGTCATAATTTCATCCCAACTTCTTACTCAAACATATTGGAAAGGGAAACTATAAACCATAGAACTGGGGAAGAGAAAAGTGAAAATAATGAAAAAACTGTGTGACTTACAAATGTTTATTCAATTTACAGATTATAGTTGTAATCAAGTTATATTATTTACATGAATATTCAGTATAGTCAGAAACAATATTACACAATTATATTGTATCATTTGCAATGATATTCAAGAGATGATATCATAATGAGATGATTCCATAGTCATGATTCTTAATATTAGGAATGTGAGTTTTACAAAAGTTTTAAAGAACTCCAAGCTATTGATATTACATTAAAATATTACTTTACACACAACAAGTAGAAACAATTCTTACAAAGGGTTTCTACTAGTTTCACAAAGATTAAGTCCAATGAATTATACATAGTGTTATCAATACATGATTTGTAGAAAATGTGTAAGAAAAAATTAAATAGGGTGTCTCAAAAAAAATTCCATACAACTCAATACATCTCTAGAATAAATTAAATCTCAGTTGAAGAGACAAAGAAAAAATTTAATTTCTTTCACAAAAAATTTATAAAATGCAAGCATTATAGATCTTAATATAATACAAAGGTTTTGCAACATTCACTTAAATATGGTGCTATTAAATACTGAACACTGAATAAATGCAGTAGTGTATAATTATCAAAAACTATCATAGCATTATGTAATCCAAAATGTACAAGTCTAAAAAATTTTGGAATGGAATATGAACAAAAGAATTATGTATGGAAAATACACTATTTAATTTTATTCTATAATAAGAAATGTCAAATAAATTTAAACAATTTAAAAGGTTGAGTGTAATAAATATTTATATCAGGAATACAACAAAAACGTGACAAAATTTTAAAAAACACTCTTATCCAATGCAAGTCTTCTGCTGGAAAATTAGGATTTCCATCTCGTATTCAAAAAGGGTAAATAAATACCTTTTCTAGCATAATAATTTTTAAATGCAAAGTTGAACTATTTAAAATACTTACTAGTTCATTCAAAAATACTATGTAGAAGCATCAGTTATAATCATTAGTTTCTTCTTTTTGAATAAAATATTCAGCTTTTAGTTATTATTTTATAAATATATAAATAATTGCTTTTTCTAATAAGTTTTTTAATCAAAAAAGCCATAAAAATAGCACCCAATTCATAAATTTAGAGTGTAATTAAAATTATTTAATACAAAATTTAATTACTTTTAAAATAAAAGTAAAAGAAGTACCTTTTCTGATAGACAACTGGTTCTCCCCACCAGATTGAAAATCATACAAGGCAACAAAGAGTTGAGAGTCATTTTCATCCTGAGAAAGCAAATTCTCTTTTGACATCCAACGAGATGCACTATCAAGAGGAGGAGGAAGGTTGCGAATATCATCAGAGATATCAGGTATTTGTGGAAGTGGTCGGCTTTGTAAAAGAGCTTCTAAGTATAGACAATAATATAAATAAATAAAACACTGCATACTTGATTTGCAATTACGGTATCAATTATTTTTAATTCAGCACTTTCTAAATCAATCTAAGCTCTTCACAATCATTGTAGAAAAATATATATACATTAAAATATAACATTTTATTTATAATACATAAAATTAAAATAATTTTTAAATAAAAGAATTGTAATTTTGATTACTAAGCCTTGTATATGTTTTGAGTGAATCAAACCATCTATGAACACTCACTTTATATGTATACTCAAATTAAACAACTATTATTTATAATAATTTCATAATTTTTTAAACTTGTTTTATTCAATCATGAACCAAGGTTATAAATTGAACCTATTATTCTAAAAATGATCAATCTTAATCTCCCATCACAATTATTAAAAAATCAACCATCATAATTACATGATCAACCATCACAATTATTTTAAAAATGAAGGTAGGAAAGAACTTTTGAACACAGAGCACATATGATCAATACTGCAATTTTTAAATTATATTATCATCATATTGTTATGGTAGTAGCATCATTTACAATAATATTACATTACTTATAGCATTTCAACGAATTATGCAATTAAATATCATCATTTAAGGGAAAGGTATATTACCTATTATCATCTTGCTAAGCTGACCTCGAAAAGCACATACCTGAATGCCTACTTTTCATGGTACAGGCTATAACTATAATACTTAATAATATAATACTTAACTAAGCTGACTTCAAAATCAAAAATTCATAATAATAAACATAAAGTTAAGTAAACGCAGTATCTGATAGTGTATACAAATTTTGCAAAATGTGAATGGTAATTATTTAGTCTAAGTTATCACTATAGGAAATTACAAAGATCTTGACTGAATTAAATTTAAAATTCTAAGCTTAAAAAGTGTTTTAAAGATAAAGACTTGAAAGAGATACATTTTAGATTTAAAAAAAATGTTTTTAAATTCTTTAATTTTTTTATTTATCTCTGTTTCTAATTGATATTTATTTTTATTACAGACTAATATGTGTGAAAACAATAATTCAGTTCTTAATTTATTCACAATCTTTTTTTTTTTTTCTTTTATAAGTGACGATTCATTTTCATAAGTGCTAACCAAAATTTTGATTTCTCTTGTTGCTCCAATTTAAATTAGTAAAATAAAATAACATATATACTCATGTAAGCATTAGTAATCATTTGTATGATGTAGAAAAGCTAGCAGTTTGAAATTTAGCATTTAAAACCATAAATCTTTCTTTCAAGAAATGTAAAATGATTTCTAAATCAACAAAATAGAAAAATATTTATATCAGCAATTTATCATAAAACTATGTTTGATAAGAAATTATATTGTTCAGATTAAAAATTATTAGATAAAATTAGAAATTACTTTTATATAATCTTTTGTCAGCAGACATATTTCAAGGTATCATGAATTTAATACTATATATAACTAGACCCATGTTAAGTATTCTGAATACAAAAATGAAGTTCTATCAATATATGAAGTATGGATAGTTAGTTTGTGGAGTTAAATGGTGCAAGGTCCATTTACAAACAAACTGCCAGATCGCAGATTCAGAATACTTATACTTGGCAATAAAATCATTGATAAAATGTAAGAGATAATAAAATTATATCTAAATTGTCACAAGGTAAAAGTTAAACACTCATTAGTCGAACTTATTTTCTTTTTTACATTTAAACTGTGTTTAAAATAAAGTTAGGATTAGGATATGGATATGAAGTATGGGTAAAATCAATACTTGCAACTTAAGAAAAATAAATAAAACATATGAAAATCGAGCACTTTTTAAGTAGGTAAAATATTAATTATAATCCTCAATCACAACATTTCATTTATTATTTTAAAATTTACAGTCAGTTCCTATAGAATCAGTTTAAAATTACCTAAAAATTAATGATAAATTTCTAAGATGTTTAGAAAACAAACAGAAATTTGTAAATGAAGAGAATTTTTATTTATTTAATGTACGTAAGAAGATTCATTAACTTAATTAATGATGAATAAAGAAAGAATTTTAATTATTTGGAAATTTAATTTTAAATAACACTAAAATATTACTTTTCTCTAGAGAATAAAATAAATATAAATTTAAATGTGTATTAGTAAAAAATATTTCAACCATTGCATATAATGATCATTTAAATCATTTTCCAATATTCTTGAAATGTTTTCATAAAATAAATCTCTTTTGTTAAATGAAAATTATAAGAAAGTTAATTTAAAAATAAATATTTATTTAGTATAAAAAAATAGATATTTATTTAATAGAATCAAAACTAAATTAATTCATGTGTAATGTAAAAAAAATTTTTATTGAAAATACATTATAATATTTGAAGCTTGCAAGTAAACATTCTGAGGCATGATATGTACAGATTTAATTCTCATCTAAATTAAAAAATTTTAAACTATCAGGTAAAATTTTAAAAGGTATGAATGATGTTTTTGTAATGAACAAAAAATTGGTTCCATTAAAATGGAATAACCATCACCTATTTAATAAAAGTCTGAAGATATTAAATAAGATCAAAGAAAAAATTTAAGACAGAAATCATGGTATATATTTTAAGAAGATTATTATAATACATTGTAACTAGTTTTCCATAAGAGAAATTTTCACATCCATTCCAAAACTTTAATTTCAGATACTTCAAATAAAATTTCAATTATTAGATAATACCAAGTTATTCTGGAATAAATTATAATTAAAATTTAAATGCTAATTAAAATAAAAAATTTTAATATGTATAATTGGAATACAAATCGATAATTAAAAATATTTAACAGGAAAAATTAAGAAACTACTTTAAAAATATTAGCTGTATAATTGGCTAAATATGATACATTAAAAAGACCATTAAATACAATCAAATTTTTATAAATTTAAAAAGAAAATTACAAAAAATGGTTGATCTTCAAGTAATGATTTGAAATAATATTTCACTGATTAACTAACCATTATGCTCGGTAAAAACATTGCTAGCCGCTATAGAAGATCTTGATTCTTTAGAAGATGCTTTACTTCTTTGATAGTGCTTGGCCGGTTTCCCACGGGTACTGCTAACAGAAGATCCACTACCGCATCGGGTCTCTTTACCTTGTTGAGCACCCATGACAAGGCAGTGGTGCCTTGCTGCAGACCAAGCACCACCCTTGATGGTTTGAATTAGGTCAAACTTTTAAATATCCATCTTTCTTAAGTTTTTAAATCATTTAAATCATAACTAAAACCGAAGTTCTGGTTTTGGACTCGTTCCCAGGAAACTTCAGTGTTTATTTCTTTGGTTATATAAAAAGTACAGTTACAGCTATGCTTTGCACTATTCAAACGAAATTAAAATTTAAAAAAAAAAAAAAAAAAAAAAACAAGACAAATCAGTCTAAGAAAATATCATAGAAAAAAAGGAAATATAAATTTAATTAAACTTCTTAGAAATAAATTTAATGCTACTGATTTAAATAATTATTACTCTCATAATTTAAAAAGTAAGAAATTTTAATCTTAAGGTAAAGGCGTAGGTTTTGATCAAAACTTTAAGTTAAAATATTTTTTAAAAGATGTCCAGCATTATTTTTAAAATTTAATCAACTCACCAATTCTTTTTTTTTTTTTGCTTCCATTTACATAAATTTTGTTTAAAAAATAAACAAAAAATTATAAGCATCGATTGATTAATATATATTTATCTCTATCGAAACTTTGCTTCGTATTAAGGGTACCATCTGCAATTATGAATATTCTAAGCATTAACTTTTGAAGATTTGATGAGGTGATATTTTGAGGTAAAAGTGCCAGTTCAAAAATCGATGCAATTTTTAACCATGGTCAATTGACCATAGTTAATTTAGTTGTTTAGTAACCATTTAGTTGCTTTTCAGTAGGCAGAAATAGAGAGCCGGACTTATGACAAACAATGTAAGTAATTGCCAGCTGGCAGTTATCAGAGGTTTTTGGATCTGGCGATCCTCTACCCTCATTAGATAGCTGGTTCTTGGTTGGTGAGCTATAACTTGAATCTGATTGGCTTAAAATGAGTTTGAAATTTTAATGGGTGGCACTGTGGTTATTTTATAAAATTTATTTCAGAATTTAGACAGTTATTGTTGATTAATTTATTACCTATGAGAAATATTTAAATTAAATTAAACTAATAGAATAATAAAGGAAATAGTTATGGAATAAAGTGACAGAAATAAGAATATTTACATAAGAACAGGCAAAGGTATTTACAAGAATTTATACACGCTATAATATTTACAAGGTATAACTTGGTCTGCAATACAATACCTCTATTTTTTATCTTTTTTTATATTTTATATATATATATATATATATATATATATATATATATATATATATATATATATATATATATATATATATATATATATATATATATATATATATATATATATATGAAGAGTTGGAGTATTTTTATTCAAGGGTCTCTGCTAATTTGATATAGTTTCCTGAGTCTATTTCTATTTGCTTTCAAAATTCTGAGGTGGCGAGATAGAAGGTGAATGGGACGGGAGGAGTGAGGTTTTCCTGATTTGCGGTGCGCTGCAAGCAGTTCTGACTCCAAGCGAATCGTCTCATTTTCAATTTCATCTCCTGTGTTTGTATTAATAATATTAAACGGGTTATTATTTAAAATTTGGTTGTATTTGATCCAATCCGTGTTATGAAGAGTTGGAGTATTAATCAAAGGAATATTAAAGTCAAACTCGACCATGACTGGATAATGATCCGAACTGAGTTCCGTGATTGTGAAAATTATAGTGTTATAATTAATTCCTCTGATGAGTGCAATATCAATTGTTGTTGCTGAATTAGCACTAAAATGTGTGGGTGTGTCAGGTGCATGGACTTTTAGTTCGGCTATATCAGCGAATTTTTTAATTATTTAACCTGTTTTGCTGTGTGACCTACAGTTCCATGCAGTGTGGTTGGCATTAAGATCTCCAAATATTAAAATATCATAGTTTGTTGTAAGCATTGCTTCAAGATCCATGTTTATGTATTGATATTGTGGTCTAGGTTTGATATATGTGGAGCAGAATGTAATATGGGGTAGGGTTGGCAGGGTCAATGTGACCAAGGTTTTATGACAAACAAGAGCAAAATTATAAAAATTATAATATTATAATAAGAACAGTATGCCTATAAGTTAAACAGCTATATAATAAGTTATTAAGGCAAACTGCTTAGAAACAAAGAAACATGAACAAAAAACTATTACTTGATAAATTTTCACAACATAGAAATTAATTTATCAATTTATAAATTATGTTAACTTTACTCAAAAATTCGTTATGTGGAATGCATGGAAGTTTCTGTAAAGCGTAGAATAGAGGACTCTACTACCGTGGAGATCTAGAAAACTTCCGGCACGAAACTTCCTGCTTAATATTCCATTATTGTCATACCATAGTTCTTGTTTTTTGTAGTTTCCATTGCTTTTGAAAAATATTCATTTAAAAGTAATTATCCTATAAAGTTTTTTGAAATACAGGAAACAAATAAAGGCAGTAGTTGTTGCGTAGCAGTATGTTGCAATATGCGATATGGAACAAATTTACTTTCGCAAGTGAAAATGTTCAAATTTCCAACGGAATTCGAACGTAGGATTTTGTGGGAAAAGGCTGTAAATCGGCAAAATTGGAATTCAACGAAATATTCACGTTTGTGTAACAAGCATTTTATTACAGGTAAATTTATTGAAACTTCATATATATATATATATATATATATATATAATTTATATAAATATTTAAAAAAGTGCGTGTAAGAAAATTTATTAACTTTAAAGATTACTAATTTCCAAACCTTATGTATAAATAAGAAAGAAAAGAATATAGTTAAGTGTCCATACTCTTTTTTCTAACCATGTTGGTGATTTGAACTTTTCTTTCCTACCCTACCCATCGACAAGATCTCCTGCTCCTCTTGCTGCATATGATAGCGTTAGAGAAGAAGACTATGATTTTTTTACTTTACAGATGGGAGTAAAGTTAACGAAAAAGTAGTTCTTACATACGTATGCTTTCAGAATTAGTCAGGTATACGGTATGAGTGATTACAGTTCTATTTTCCAAGCGGAGTTACTCTGCATTAATCTTGCTGTTAAAGATGTCATAAGCAAGCCTTTTCAAAAAATTTTAATTTGAAGTGACTCGATGTCATCCCTACTGGCTCTGCAAGATGTAACAAGGTTTGAAAAATTTATTGAAGAAGTCCAGACTTCAATTAGTATGTGTGATATCAAAAATATTTCCTTCACTTTCTCCCATGTCAAGGGTCATAGTGGTGTGTATGGAAAAGAAAGAGCAGATTTCCTGGCCAAATCTTCTCTTTCGCTTCCAAATAAACTCGATGGCAGCCTACCCAAGTCTTTTTTTAAAACCGCTACCAAAAAGAACATTATCACAGAATGGAACTCAGGTTTTGTTTCCTCTCCAAATTGTAAGTGGACTAAATCTTTTTTTCCCTTCTGTTCTCTGCAGAATTAAGGACCACTGGTTCTACACTGACTTCAAAACTATGCAATTCCTCACTGGACATGGAAAATTCAGCAGCTACTTACACCGTTTCCACATTAGAAACAGTGACGTGTGCATGTGCAACTTCGGGAGTGACAACCCTTTTCACATTCTTCTTGAATACCCATCTGTTTCAGAAGAAAGGAACGAGCTTCGTAAAGACTTAAAATAACAGATGACCCCAAATTTTGGTAGACCTAGTAAAGAAAGAGAATTTTGTATTTTTTTAAAAATTTATCCATTCTGTTATCTAACTTCTTTTTTATTTTTATCTCCCTTTTTTTGCTCTCAGTCTTCTTTTATTATTATTTTTTTCATCTCATTATTTATTTGGATTTGTTTTGTAGTACATTTTTTGTACATTCGGGCCCTGTGTGGTATTCCTTGGTGCACAGGGAGATATTCTTGTTTTCCTAAATTAAAAAATACCTATCCTAATAATAACTGTGATAAATATTCTTATTTAATAGAATTTGTAAAGATTTTCATTACTACTTATTTGAGCAGCATCATAAACTGCTAAATCAATAGCAATAAAATAATTAAATTAATATAAAAAAGTAGAAATGTTTTTAGAAACCACATTTAACTTTTCGGGCAAATATCAGTGGGGAAGAGGGTAGGAATTTTTCTTTAATATTTTTTATTAGTGATGGTGAGTTAATGTCCTGCTTCAAAAAAATCGACTCACGCAAATACGCACATATACATACATACATACACACATATATTTGTAGATTTTTCATGTTTAAATTGAAAAGTCATAAGAAATCTAAATAACAAAAATAAAATGTATTGAGATTTGATTTAAAAAAATGTGAAGAATATGCCAGATTCTCTTACAAAGGGAGAATTCTGAATTATTTTATTTCAATTATAATATGTAAAAGCTTATTTACAATTTTTATTAAATTTAAAATTGGAATCAATATTACATTTGCCTTAAAATTGTCGTTTATAATAAAAAACAGATTTCTCATCAAAAGTTGAGGAAGTATTCTGATTTAATTAATCAGGTAAGTTAGCATAATATTCAAACATTATAGATACGAGAAACAAAAATTTTACGCTATTCACTATTGGAAAATAATTTTAATGGAAATCTGCTTAAAGTGCTATGAAACTATGCACTTTAAAATTCTTTAACGGTAAATTGATGGCATCAAAAATTTTAAGATATGGAAAATGAGAAACTAAGAAGGTTGTAATGATGTGAAGCAGGAAAACTGTGTATATTATCTTGAAAGACTAGAAATACTTAATTAATTGAGAATTCAATTTATTTATTTTCGTTATTTTTGAGTTTTTGTAAATGAAGTTTTAAACATATACAACTTCGCATTAAATTTATCCTTTTACAAAATGCTTAAAAAAGCTGTTTAAATATTAATTTTAACGAAAACAAAAGTTTGAGTTAGATTTTCACTTGGACAAATTGAAACTTTGATAGAGCATATAGGATGCGCATTAGATGAGTTAAGTTTTAATTTAGAAAACAAAACAATAGAAAAAAAATTATAAAACTTAAAAAAAAGTAGATTTTTATAGTAGCAACGCATAAGCAATTAAATGTTGAAACAAACAATTTACATTCAAAAACTTTTACTTTTTACTAATTGGCAAACTCTTAAACTAGGAACCTGGTGATTAATTTATTTATGAAAAGCCTAAAAGTGTAAGATTTTGGCTCAATATTGAGTGTGGTGTTTTCTTGTTCTGATAAACAAATTTATTAGAACCTTCTAAAACATGAGTTCCCAAACTTTTTTTTCTCTTGGACCACTTTAAAAGTTTTATTTTAGATAGACCCCCTGCTGCTAACAAAAAGTGCCTAAGTACTAACAAAAACTATTTAAACAAAAAAGTACCTAGGTACCTAAAGTTTTATCTTCCCTGGCGTTTCGTTCTTTTTTATAGAAGTTTAGAATAATCTCTAGTATTTACATAATTTTTACTACATAACTACCTACTACACTCAAGTAGTAAAACATATATAATATGGTTGATAAATTACAATATACAATAAAAATATGTATAACAAATCGGCAAATACTTATTTTTTCCGGCACAGCAAGCACTGCCATCGATTCACTCCCAGTCTCACTTTTATGTTTAAAATCCCGGAAACAAATGAGTAACGTTTTGTTCTTGGAGTGGCATTTCATCTCTTTGCAGGTCTAAACAAGCATCTTGGAAGAGCGGGCTCATGAGCGGCACTTTGCAAGTCTCGACATGTGGTGTACACATGTACTATTATCTATTGTTCTATTCAATTCTGTATTTGAACTGAGTCTCGAATATTTTTAAGTACCTACCTAGTGAATGATGTTACCTGTGAACGTTGATAGGTAAATCCAAGCTAAAATTTTTGTTCTTAATTCTGAAAACTAAAACTTTTTCGTGGACCCTCACTTACAACTTGTGAACCCCTGTTTTCATTTCACGTCTACCCCGGGGTCAATAGGAGACCATGTGGTCTCCTATTGACCCCGGGGGTCCACCTGGACCACTTTGGGAACCTATGTTCTAAAAATTTACAGCTAATATTATCATTTATCTTCCAACAATAGCTTAATTACTAGTTACATAATAGCATGTTTCGTAATGCACTAAAATTATAGAAAATAAGTATGCATATTCTAAAAATCTTATTTACTTTTTATCTTGCTTATTTTTGTCCTTTCAATGAAAAGTGAATTTGTTGATTCTTTTTCCTCTGAATTTAATGTTGAGAATTCAATATAACTAAAAAATAAAATATGATATTTTTGATGCTTTTGGCATTCAGGTCTGATTATTATATTATATTTTGTTTTAATTTTTTCTTTGCTTTAACAAATATATTTTATGTCTAATGCAGAACTTTTGAAGTTTATGAATGATTTTTGATTATTATCATTTTTTAAAAATTCTTACAGAAAATCATAATTGACAAAATTTGCATATAAATAAAAACTAATGAAATATTTTATAAATATTCATATAAATTTTTAGGAAATAAACACATATAGAAATAATATTAAGTGGTAATTTCAAGCTTCTTATAAGACCTTCAAGGCATGGATAGCCCTTTTTAGTAAAACTTCGCCTTACTTCACTTTTATAAGTACAGCTCCATTAGCTAAATAGTGTCTGATAAAATATTTTGTGATATTATATTATTTAGAAAGTAATATTTATGAGTTTAATTTGTTTTCTTATATAATTTAAATTATTGCGAATTTTATAGATTCTATCGCTTTCATTAAAATTACATATTTTTGACTTTAATTGAAATGTTAGAATTTTCCAATAAATTAACTTATTAACATTATAAAATTAAATTAATTTAATTTTCATATACGTCAGTAAAATTAGTTTAGAATTACCCTCAATAAATATATCTAAGAATTTGAATTTTAAGTAAGTTTTATTAGAAATTTCTACAAAATTTGGAAACTATAAAATTATAAAATCATTATATCTTTATCTTAAGGCATACAGTAATTTTACAACAAAAGGATATATATATATATATATATATATATATATATATATATATATATATATATATATATATATATATATATATATATATATATATATATATATATATATATATATATATATATATATAAGTATTTCAATATAGCTGATAAAAAATTAGTGGTTTTCGAGCTTGAAAATTTCAAAGTTGATTTGGAAATATTTTCACGCCGAATTAATAGGCAAGATTTCTAAGAAACAAAACTACACAGGGTACATGTTTTTTTTCGAAATGTTTTTCAGGCATATCATTTTCCCCATTCTTCATTGTAGAAAAAATCCTATATTTTTCAAAGTAATTTTTTTTTTGCATTCATTCAGAAATTGACTGAGAATTGAAAGAAGTAAATAAACAAAAAAGTACCAATATCTGCCTTTTCACTGAATTTCCTAGTTCTAGACCATAAAAAATGCTAATAATTCAACCATTAAGTAATAAGGAAATAATTACTATTAAAACATAGATAATTCGTTATATAAAAGTGAAAGTGTACCAATACTTAGGATAAGCAATGTAGAAACGAAAAAGACTTATTAATGGGGAATGTATTAACGAATATTCCCGATTTTATTAATTAATGGTTCACTCCAAACATTGTTCTACAAACGCGGTGGTATTTTTAATTCCGAATTAAAATTTCAAAAAATCTCCTTTTACGAATTCATTTTTACATCTTTCATTTGCATTTTTTTCATCTAAATTATTTTACTTGTTTTTTTTATGGTTAAGTAAATTGAATCGACGTTTTTTTATAGGCGAATCGTTAAGTCTTAATTGTAAACAGCTGCACTAACCACGATGAAATCAGGATTTCTGGAGACAATTAATGTAAAGTTTCTCCCCCTTACTGTAGCTTCCATCTTACACTTCTGGAACAGAGCACTACCAATTCAAGAGCCTCTAGGACAAATATAAGATATTTTCGCAAAGAATGAAAACGGGTATTGAGTTAAAGTGGTTTTAGGAAATTCACTTGTTAATTTTCTTGGATTGAAGAAAAAATAATGTATAAAATATTTTGCCATGCAAGATTTTTTAAAGACCAGTACCTTTATTATATCAGTACTGTAAAAAGCAAAGAACATTTATTTTACTTCTTAAGTGAAAAGTAACTCTTTCATGTAATCCGACATTTTGTTTGCCGAATTTTTATCTGGAGTAAGACTGAAAACAGTTGCACTGAATGAAATGAAACCTGTGTCAAGATGTCGGTGTCTGGCTAACTGAAAATAAAAACTACTTTATTTTTTTTATTTTATTACATTACATATATTCTGACTTGTATGCTTGATTCTTGAGATCCGCTTGTAAGTCTTCGTCGATAATAGGACAAATAGCACAATGACAGATGTACAACCACAGAAGAATAACGAAGAAAACACCCAGGGCCATGGTGGGAATCGAACCCACACTCCTACGCTCTCAAGCGATTAGCGGTGATGCTTTAGACCACTCAGCCACGGAGCGCCCAAAAAACTACTTTATAGTTTGAAAATTTGTTTAAAATGCTTTCAATTAATTTAAAACATAATAGACGCTGATTTTTAACTCCCTGTAAAGTTGCTTTAGCCGTGATGTGTGTAATTAATGAGAAGCAACTGTCTGTTTCTAAATTTTTCTCGCATGAAAAAAATACTTATTGTTTTTCTCTATTCTTAAAATTTTATATACATTTATATATTATTTTTTTGTTTTGGATAAATGTATTTTTTCGCTTTCTTCAGCAGCAAATGATTTTTTTCTTTCACCTATACGTCATTGGTCAGAAATGCATTGAAACGGGGATGGAAATATTTCTGTCTTTAGTGTTTAGCAACTTGTAACTACAGAGAGGTTTTCAAGCATTTTTCATTCGATTTGTTTTTAATTTATATAAGTAATTTCATTTCTTGATGCGCAGCATAGTTCTAAGATACTGTTTACTCAACTATATTGTAATGTGTATTTTATTGCAAATAAAACTGAAGAACTTCACTTTTAAGCTGAAATTTCATTCAGAAGTGATAATTAATTAGTTTTTATCAGTTTTACAATACTTAGATAAAATTCATACATTATTCAATTTAAGTTTCTGCTAATGTTTTCGCTGTGTTAATTTAATGTTTGGCTTTTCCTTCATAACTAGATTAGAAAAAATTATAATTATGTTTTGTAATGTATGCATTTTTGATATATTAAATATATATATATTTATCATATATCGTACTATAATTTCTCTTTACAAGTATTTACTTCTAACAACATAACAAATAGTAATTTTTATCTCTTATGAATTATTTTTGTTTTTTATTATTGCACCATTAGTGTTCGCTTTATCTAGTTCATATAAGTATAACCTTATTCTGTATTTGCCCACTGATGCCAATGTAGAATTGATTGGTTAGAATAAAATTAAGCATATATCAACACATTGGTCTCTGCATAACTTTCTAATAAAGGTAATAATAAAAAAATCATCTTTTATTTCGAAACTTTGAATGTAGCTCTTGTAAATAGCTTAAACCACGATTAAAACTAATTTGAATACCCTCTATCTCTAGCAATGTGATCAGTTTAAACAATTTGGCATTCCGTTTCTGAACTCTTCTCACAAAGAACGGAAATGATTGTTTTTAAAAAATATTTTAAAACTACGATCCATGCGTAACAACTGAGAATAGTGGGGAAATGTTCGCTTCTTTAGATCCTTCATCCTTTTGACATTCCCTCAGTGTAATTAAAATAACTGTAATTTCTATTTTATTCGAATTTTTAAATTTCTTTTTATCTATTGCAATGTATAGTTTACAACTTGCACTGTAGGGCAAATTGTAAACTATACATATATATACTCTAGGGTTCAGACAGGAAATAATTGAAACGTGGTTAAAAAGAATCCCAATTTTAGTATGTGATAACTTCGAAATTAAAGAGATTTTATCAATCTCTCTTTCGATTTGTTTTCAGTTAATTGATATGGTACGTATAAACTTTGTTTCATATTGTGAATCACATGCTTTTGAGACGTTGTTAGTTATTTAATATTTATGAATTTTGATGTTAAACTTTGTTTACACGTTCAAACAGAAACTTCAGTGAGAAGTAACTTTATTATTTTTTTATGTTTTTGCATATTTCTCTGTATGCCGTTTGGAAAAACGAATTAATATAAATTCCAAAGAAAAGTTTTGCTTATGTAATATTATTTTTCGTCTGCTTTTAATGTCACTTCTTTTCGCTTATAAATTAAATACATCTTTAAAGAACAAAACAGCGAACAATTTCGGATGACAATATGTTGAAACAAGTAAAGTAGTTTTATTTGTAATTGTTTGCCTAAAAACTTTTGTATTAAATCACAAATTTCGGGTGGGCAAAACAAATTTTTTAAACCATAAAAAATTTCAAAGAGTTTGACTTTTCTTGAAGCAAATTTTATACATTAATTTATTGGTGAGTCGTAAATAAAGTTTTTGGTCTGCAAAAACTATTATTCAATAGTGACTGCTTGCTTAAATATAGAAATTATACACCTCTAAAATTGGAAAATGTGAATATTTTTTACTTTCCTACTATTTTCTTTTTAATTAAAATTTCACTTTTATATAACACATTTTCTTTATTAATTATCTATTTTAATACCCTTGTATATCAGTTTTGTATCTTACTCATTTTCTTTTTCTTGTGTAAAATGAGTTTTTGACTTAGGTCTTTTTTACAGAGTGAATATAAAATATACTTTTAATGACATCATGATTTAAAATAGAAAGTACTTATTAATTCAATAAATCTTCAAATAATTTAGATATCAGTTTGTAATCTTTTATAGGTGGTTAAGAGGCCAAAAATATTCTGGAAATCTGGTGCATAAATAACTGATTTCCACTAATGTTTTATCAAACTTTTTTATTTCTTCAATCTTTTTTTGAAATTAAAAATTGAAGAAAACATATTACATGAGAAGTATATTATATAGTCATAAAACGGGAGAATTAAATAAATTCGCGAGAAGAGTAAAATGGACGTGCTTACATTATTGTTTCTCGATCAGAGTATACGGTAACAAAAATTTGAGATTTTTTTGGATAGTCATCATTCTTTTATATGAACCTGATTAGGACAAATAAACTTACAAAATTCTTTGTTTCCTGTTTTTAAATTAAATCAACCATCTGATGAAATTTTGCTCGATGAAATATGTTCACGCAAATTTGAATACTATAACGGAAATAAAAGAAAAACATTTAAGTTCGAGAGCTTAGTCAAACAGAAAATGTTTTTCAGATTCAGATCTATTTAATGTTGAATATAGGTGAAACTGGAATTAATACTTCGGATGATATTCACTTAATTAGACATAATAGAAAACGAAACACTCTAATATATAAATTATATAAAAGAAATATTTGATAATTCTAATATAGAGTAGTTTTAATGGTGAAATAAATGGATAAAAAAACTCAGTATATTTATCATAGAATTTTATTGTTAACTTAATAGAAGCATAAATAATTTTACATTAAATTATTATTTATCTAAAAGCCAACGTGCAGATATATAAAATCAAAAGTTTTTGTGACTGATGCAACCAAAAATCTTATAATAACAGTTGAAATAACCAGAAAATTTACAGAAACAGTACTTATTCTTCATTTATAAAAATTTTGTGAATCATTTGTGATAATAATAACTTATTTCATATGCAATAAAATAAAAAAAAAATTGTCGGTTATAAGACATATAGTTGAAGGTGCAATCATAATTTCTAATAAATTTCTCTCAGTACAGTTCCACAAAAAATATCCTAAGTAAGACTGAAAGCACAACAGTCATTAAAGACTGTAAATATTTTTCAAAATTTGACCCTCGGTATATATGTCCAGTTGCAGAAGACCTCAGTTGCATGTTAATACATGTTCCTTCCCTAAAAACATAAGAAATGATTAAGTAAAAAAAATTTACATGAAATATGGACATAAAATTCTTTTATTAGTAATAAAATAATTCGAGCATGATTATCCTTTTCATAAATAAAAATGTCAAGAAATTATTTGAAAACTTTTTTATTGAAAGTTTGTATATTTATGTTATGTAGAACCCCACAATCTGAAATAGTTTACAACGAAATTATCACAATACTTTCCAAAACAATTCTTAGTTTTGATATCGTTTTATAGATGATTTAGGAAAAAATTGGAAAAATTTGGATGTATTGTACTTTTAAGTAGTTTAAATAAAGTGTAGTTAGGAAAAAGTGACGTTCATATCTTTGATTTATATCTCGAGTTCACATGAATTAGAAAACAAATAAAAGCTCTAATGAACATAAAAATGTAAATTTGATCTCATTAAATATATTTAAATGATTTAATATTAAACACTTCACAAATAATATTGGTATAGGCCTCATACAGAAATAAATAATTTTTTGAAAAGAGTGCAATACATATAATAAAGCTTTAGAGAGAGAGAGAGAGAGAGAGAGAGAGAGAGAGAAAGATGTAATTAAATTATAAGTTTTACATTTTAAAAGAAAAGAGGCTTTATGATTTTGATTCAGCAACTATATGAGATGAATATTTACCAATATACTATTTTAAGTTACATTACATTTTTTTGATTGCAGTTTTTCCTACAAATGTAGTGAAATTCTTTCTACTGGTACTAGTACCATATAATATAGAACAGTGGTGCACAAACTAGGGTCGCGACCCCTGTGAGGGGTCGCCAGAAGTTTTTGTGGGTCACCAAATTTTTATGAAATGCATTATGCATGCTGCATATCATACAGTATACATATAAAGATTGAAACGCAGTCACTCACTGTTTAATTGCAATTTCATGCTGTCTGCTCTTTCTTTGACCGTAATGCGTAATGTATGTAAAGAGTGAAGACGCAAGTTTTTCACTCTGGTAGATAGCGCCCTCTTCTCGCTAATTCACCAGTTTTACTGAAAAGCACCTATTTGACTAGAAAGCACCTATTTAACCTATTTACCGCAGCACCTATTTAAGCACCTATTTAACCGCAGGGAAAGGGCAAAAATTCGCTTCCGTGATCACCCTATCAGATGGCGAGGTACGCGGTGTATTTGATGGTCAGAGTGAAGATGTGAAGTGTTCGCATGAAGTTGTAGCATGTAGCAGTTGGCCTGCAATTGTTTTAGTTTATCCTCGAATTTTATCATGTGACGTTGTGTTAATTATGATTTTTTATATTTTTATCGGGCTTTGCTACTCTTTGTTATCAGGTATGTACTATCATTAGAGAAATATCTCTGTTAATTTTATTGAATTTCTCGAAAAATAACGATAAAATTTTATATATTATTTGTTTCAGTTTAAATAATTTAATCCCTATCTTCATAATCGATATATGGGTAATACGCGTACACCAGGTTTATCTTCAGCTAAAAAACGAACAAATACTGATGAGGAGTCGCAAAATACTGAACTAAATGCCCGATCTAAAAAAATAAGGAAATACAATGAGGAATTTATTAAGTATGGTTTTACATTTTGTGTTGTTGATGATGAAAAACGCCCGACATGTGTCATTTGCAACGAAAAATTAGCAAATGAGAGCATAAAACCACCTAAATTAAAATGCACCTGGAAACTAAACATAAAGAACTTCAAAATAAACATGTCGATTTTTTTCAAAGACGAGCTGAAAATCTGAAAATTCAAAGAGCATATTTAAAGAAATTTACAATACCTCAGAAAGCATAACGAGCTTCTTTAGAAGTTTCTTATTTAATAGGAAAAATAATGAAACCCTATACAATTGGAGAATCCCTTATTCTTCCTGTAGCAACTAAGATGACATCAATTATGCATGGCGATAAATACGGAAATAAACTAAAAACAATACAATTATCAAGAGATACCGTGTCTCGGCAGATTTCCGAAATGTCACAAAATATCAAGTCAGAACATGTCATAAAACGCATACAAAATCCATCTGTATTTGCTTTACAACTGGACGAGACTACCGATACTGCTAAAATGTCACAACTAATTATTTACGTTAGATTTATTTAATGAAAATATAACAGAAACGTTTTTATGTTGCAAAAGTTTAGAAAGGAAAAACAACTGGAGATAAAATATTCGAAGTAATAAATGAATATTTTGAAACAAAGTATCATACCTAGGCAAACTGTGTTGCGGTTTGTACATTAACATTAACTGCATCATTAACAGGTTCGAATAAAGGGCCAGAGGCTTAATTCAGAAGGTGGCGCCTCATATGGTATTTAACCACTGTATGATTCATCGGCAAGCTCTTGTTGCAAAAGATATGGATGAAGAGTTGCACAACATATTACAAGACGCTGTTAGTTCAATTAACTACATTTAATGTAACAGCCACAACAGCCGTCTCTTTTCAATACTTTGCAATGAGATGGGCTCAACGTATGAGATATTACTGTTACACACCGAAGTCAGATAGCTTTCATGTGAGAAAATACAACGACGGATATTTGATTTGAGAAATGAAGTGTACATGTTTTTAATAGAAACAACCAGTTTTGCAAAAATAATTTTCTGCTTTGTGTGAAAATTTAATTAATGTTTGAGTATTAATTAGATGATGTGTAGGATATGGATTCATTAAATGGTCTTAAATGTTGCTGCAATAGGTGCATAAATTCATTAACTACATAAAATATTATTAAAAAAAATTTTGATTGTACCGTAAGCTTCTAATATATAAGAATAGTCATAGAACATTTGATATTTGAGAAAAAATTTGTCATTAGATGCCCAAAAACTTATGCTGCATTCACATAATTCAGTTAACTAATTTATAATTTCAAGACATAATAAATGTTTGGCTGGTTCACAACTCTATAGTCAATTTCTGCTGAAGCAGGCCAAAGTCAATCGGGGCTAGAAGTTTAAAATAGAATTCGCATTATTACAAATATCGCTTCTCCAGCTGGAAATCAAATATACAGAAATGCAGATTATTGTCTGAATTGCAGCTAGGTAATATATATTAGAAATAAATAATATGCTTTTAATTAAAATAGCTAAATGTGCAAAATATTGTAGCTTATTGAAAAATTATACAGTTGTAAAAAATAGCAATACATACTTATTACACATGCCGAATTTGACTGCTTGACATGGAGTACCAGCATTTCTAAGATAATATTTTGCACTTTTTGATTTTAATCCAAAGTGTTCAGCAGGTAAACAGTTACTCTCTGTAACATTCTTCTTGCAGCATACCCTGCATTCCGCGCCACTCCCTGAATCACATTTGCAGTCTATTAAGCCAGCATCTTGGCAAACAGTACTGTTGCAAAAACCATTTTTGCAAGTGGAAGCACCTTCAAGCTTCAATGAACTTGGATAACAGCTGCGGCCATTAAAGGCCGTAATTGAAGCATTTAAAACAGGACATTTGGAAGAGACACCATTACAGTAAGCCTGCCCAGGCGAGCAACTAGGCTCCCCATGGCCACAGAAGAGTTTCCAAGAGGCTGGGAGAATTTTGCAATCCTTGGTGCAGCAAATTTCTGTCCAGTCACATTCGTAACCTTTGTTACGATCATACTTGCATTCATTCTTTTTTCCTAAATATGAGAAAAATAATCAATTGATTAAATCTTTTGTTCTATATTGTTAATACATTTCTCAATAAAATAAGACACTCAGTTATAAGCTTTGTGAAGAATTTCTGGAAGCACAAATTTCAATCAATATTAAGAGTAGTGTTTTTGACTAGACGTGATAAATTTAATCCGACTTTAATTGTTTTATGATGATTTAATTTTTATACAGTATTAACATTTGTATATTATATTAAGTATGAAATGAAAATTAAAATTTAAAGATATTTCTGAATACTTTTATATTTAAAGTACATAAGATGATTATGAAATAAAAATTTTCTGTAAAGTCAGACAACACACATTTAATGTTTCTAAAATATGTTAACTTTGAAGTAATCAATTAAGATTAGCAGTTTTTAAATTGTTCAGCTATCAATACTTAGCATACAATGTCTTGAGATTTTTATAAATTAGAAAAATCTCTACCAACAGTATTTCATAATGACAATAAGGAAAGCTTAAAAACCCTTTTGTAAAACATTTGGATTTATTTAAAGAAATATTTCTTTTAACTATGCCTAAAATAGTTTAGAAATGCTTACTTTCAAACTAATTATTTATACCTTGTTTGAATATTTTAATTTGCATGATAAACGAAAATAATATTTGAAAAAATTCGAAGCAGAATTGAAATATCTTTTCCTAATATAAGCCAATATTCAAACTTCCCATCCAGAAGTATTTGTTTTATCTATTCATTTATCCGTTAATAGCTTTGTATGTATAAATAACTATAGTCACAAATACTGCACAAATAGACAGAGTAAGCAAATACTGTAAATCTTAAATCAACAATAAAATCTTCGTATTTTGTTGTTACTGTAAGGAATACTTTGGTCAGATGGTTTTTTTCTATAATAGAAAATCTCGGTAATTACTGTTACTTTTTAACCAAAATAGTAAGAATACGCTTGACGTGCTAGAAAAGCAAATTAGATTTCTCTCCCATGAATTGAATATTCTGAAGAACATAAGTAACAGTAAATGAAATATATGAACTGACAATTAAAAACAGAAAGTAAAGGGAATTTATGATAAAAAGATTCTTGAGTAATGGTTTGTAGTATATACGATAGATTTCCAATTATCCGAATCAACTGGGACCGGACCCCATTCGGTTAATCAAACATTCTGTTAACTGAATTACTTAAAAGAAAGTCCTTTATAAATAATTATTGTATGTTGGAAATGGGAGAAAATTATTTATTTTTAAATAAAAAAAATTAATGAAAAGGCAACACTTTTACATGTTTTATTACTTACAAATATTGTGTACATTAATACAGTATGAAAGTGCAGTACTGGAAATGAAAATCATTGCTTTCTGAACATCTCGGTCAATTTTGTTGTTTTCATCCGTTTTTCGGGTAACCCAATTTTGTATTCGTTTGGCAGGGAGAATTTAAGACGTGGTCACATTAGGGCTGACGCTTTATCCATTTTAAAGTCGGCAAATGTTTCCCTAGCTAATGATGTGTCTGCTTCAACTTGGGCATTTAGGTTAGCTTCTTCCCGGACACTTTCAAGAAGTTGATCATCACTTGTAATTTGAAATTCAGTGTCTAATTCATAACCCATCCGCCTATATTTTCAGTATTAACTTCTGAGTATACCGGAATTTTTCAAGAGTGTTTCTGAATCCCTCAAATGACGAGTTTTGATCTTATATTCTTCCTTCTCTTACCTTTCATTTTTTCCTTTTTCTCTATTTCCTAGTCTTCTTCAGTCTAATTTGTTTTCCTTAAATTCTGAAAGCGATTCGGATAAACTTTAATGCACTTAAATGAATTTTTTTCACTTTAATTTATATTTCAGATGTATACAAGATTTCTCAATTATTAAATAAGAGAAAATTGTTATAAAACTTTCTTAAATGACTTTTTTTTTAAAAAAAAATGCCAACCTGATTTTCAATTTATTGAAAAAGGAAAGGAAATTTATTATAAACTATATTATCCTTTAATAATATGGTGCATTCTCTTCTTAAAGCTGAGTAAAGTTATTCAGCAGTGGCAAAATCTAATTTTGAATTGAGTTGGAAGTGAAAAATTGAAAATTAATTATTTTATATCACAATTTTAAACTAAATTTATTTATAAATATTGGTATTTCTAAAATAAATGAATAAATTCTTATTCTGCTTAAAGCGTAAATTCAATGTGCTGCTTAGAGACCAAATGTTATTAACGATATGAATTTATATCTTTCGGGGGAATATGTTCACATGATTGGCAAAAGTATTTATTTCTCACCTGGTGGAACGCAGCAGCTGGAAAGAGCTTTGCAGTCTTTAGCGCTGCCACAATCGCATTCTTCGCCTGGATCCACAATACCGTTTCCACATTCAGATTTATTTTTAGACGCGTCTGTTTCCACTGCACTGTTATTGTTCTTCAGCTGCATTTTATACACTAAACCTTTCTTTTTTATGAGACAGGTACCTAGGAGCAAATACTTGTATATATTACAGCGAAAGACAAAACAAATGACAAGATTTTGGATATTCTGTACCAAAATAAATTATTTAAATTATCTTATATAAATCTTATCAAAAGTTAAGAAAACTTCCTTCTGTAATCTTCAGAGTTTAATTGAATAAAAAATTTATGACACAAAAATTGATTAGTGTGTCTACTAAAAATTGTTAGCTTAATCTGATGAGATTTTGAAACAGACCATGGATCTTGTAAGTGAAACTTACGAATTTACATAATAAAGTTGATTGTTGTTTTGACAGTGTTTGCTGGTTTACATCAACTTGATTAAAATCTTTATTAAAAATTAACTGCTTTTTAAATAAAATTTGATTTAAATATGGCGTAAAACAATGATTTCTAAAGTACTTAAAGCATCTTGCATTTATATATCATGAATAGTTAAAAAATTATTTCTATCATATTATGACTATAAGTCATTTACGTAAAAATTAAAGGGATACGATGCAATTTGTTTGCCTGAGTGAATCGAAAATGTGTACACCTAGCTTTAATTAACATTTTGTTATAATAGATTTATACTTTTGCACGTACTGTCTAATATTTAATAACTCACAATCTAAATGTATTATTAAAATCAGTATAATCATAAATATTTTCAATTAGATTTTGAATTTGTAAAAAGAAATTGAAGAATTATGCGCCCGATTACAAAATGAGCATTTATTAAAGAAAGAAAAGAATAACCATTCAATTTATAAATTTATCCTAGAAAACATAAACACTCTAAGACACATGTATTATAATATTGATAAAGGTAAAAATTTAAACCTTATGACTTATGCACGTGGTTGTTCTACCTATTTATCAATTTTAATTTCATGAGATTTTAATGAATTTTACATAAGTTTATTTTATAAAATCTTATTGACTAATAAATAGAAGATTTTTTGAAATGAAATTTAATCCAAGACATTTGACAGAAGACAATGAAATTATTTATAGTTATATTTTAAAATCTTGTCAATTATATCAAAAATGTGTGAAAAAAATCAATATAGCACAAATATTACATAAAATTACTAATTTTGAAAGAAAACAAAACGCTGAAAATTTGTTGGTATACTAACAGGCAATATCGAAATCACTTAAGAAAACGCAAAAAGAAAACTATCCTATTTCAGATAGTCAGTTAATGTAGAAAAATTAAAAAAATATTCTTGTACCATTCCATTTTATCAGCAAATGTAATAACATCATGAAATGATACTACTAATACAAAAAAAAAAAACATCACCAATTGGAATATTTTATCACTAAATTTCTAACACAATTCTCAGTCTCTATCGATTTGTCTACTTATATTGACTGAATTACATTAAATCGATAATTAAATTGTAATAAAATACAATAAAGCATATTTAAAAATTATGTAAGGCTTTCAATAATTTTTTTAATTTTATAACTACACACACAAATATATAATTATAATAAAATTAAATAAATTTATTATAACTAGCACACACACAATTACCATTTTTTCCCTTTATCTTTATAGTCTGTGTGTTCTCACTGAAATTTTAAGTTCAATGAGATTTGCTTTGAAAAAGGATGGTAGTGATTTCCAAATTAAAAAAAAAATTACCAACGAATTTTCTAATGAAAACAATTTAATCTTGAAAGAATAAAAGATTTTCTAATAGAAAATTAAAAAAAAATTTAAAACCCTTACAACCAAGAACTGAATATCACATTTTCATATTTTTCATGTCCATATGTTATTAAAAAATAACATGTTTTAATCTTCCTTTTTATTTTACTATCTATAGTAAAAATTATGAATTAAATGACATAATAAAGTTTCCTATTTTTTTAAAATTTAATACTAAAGACAATGTTCTTATATATTTTCCTAAATATTTATTAAAGATTTTAAAAAACTAGAAACTTAAGAAAACTGTTAAAATTTATTTTTTAGTTCGGGAGGTAGCATGTTTTGGAATTTGTAAAAGATATCTTTGAGGATTGTTTTACTATCTGGTAATTAAAAAATAGATATCCTGCATTATTATATGAATGCTTCATTTGCCAAATCGGTCAATTTCTTAAAACAAGGAATTGAGAAACATGATAAAAAGTATATAACACTCTCTAAGATAAACAATGTATACAGTTATTTATTATTTACAGCTTTGGAATTAAATTTTGATAAAATTCAGAAAGGGAAGTTAATCCATTTTGGACAAATGAATCTTCCATATATGAATTTTTTTAAATCATTCGAATTTCGGTAGTTTCTTTTTATTTTAATCTTTTGTAAAAGAATAAGGAGAAATAAAGAAAGAGAAAAAATGTATGCTAACTTTGTGCAAGTAACAACAACAAAGCTTTTTCAACCAGTTGTATGCAACATATTTACTTAAAAAGAAAATACATCAAACTACATACTTAAAAATGCTAGTAAATTTAAATCCAATAAAAATACTTACTTTACCCATTAAAATTGAGGCACATTGATAAAAATGTATTTATAATAAAAAGGACAAATAGTAATTCATTTTACATAATTGTATTTTAGACTAACAAGAAGAATCTCTAAAGTAAGTTTTATAATTTCTGACTGCTGTTTTTGCTCTAATATTTCTGAAGATGGTAATTTTGCTTTGTTTTTAAATCCCAAAAGCGTAACTTAAAAGGATACAAATTTACAAAATGAAAAAAGTATGTTTGTGAAGATGTCTACGAGTTACAATGAATTGAAAAAAGAGTAAATATGCAAGGATATTAATTTATCAATATTACGAATTGTGAAAGAATGACTCCTATAGTTCTTCTAAATAATGACTGCTTATTGATAACCATGAAATTATCGAAAATCTAATCCAGTATCTAGTTAAAAATTCATAATTAGGTTAATTTTTATTTTCTTTACACTATCTTAAATTAATCAATTAATAGTTTCAGTTAATCTATTTAGTTAATTCATTAGAAATTATTAGATTATAATTGAAAATTACTAAAAAGTATGTCAAAAATAGATTTTAATGTGAATATTAAATAATTTTCGCTTGTACAAAATTTGTTTTCTCAATGTATCACTAGTAGCTCTGCTCTTTTTTAAGCAAAACTTTGAAACAAAGGAAATATCTCAATATTTTGCTAAATATGATGTTTAAGTGATGCTTAATTTAATTGCTTAAAAAAATGTTATTTTGATTTCTCATTGAAAAAAACAAAACTGTTTTTTGTTCCCACTTCGCCAAATATATGTAGGGAAAACAGTATATATATATATATATATATATATATATATATATATATATATATATATATATATATATATATATATATATATATATATATATATAAACGAAGAAGTTGAAACGGTGAGAATAATTGAGGATTTTGAAAGAATGAAAAACAGAAGAATAGTCATATGAATAAACTAAGAATGGGGGAATGAACTTTTCTGTTGAATTAAAATCATATGTCTGAAGAAAATACTATAAAAACTGACATAACAAAGATAAAAATAGTTGTGAATGTTTAAAATTTTAATTAAATTGTATTGATAATTTGCTGTATGTTAATCTTATTAAATCAATAATAAGTGTTATTGAATCTTCTAGATCGGCATCAAGCAACATTAATAGACTTAAATTTTCATTTAGTGTTTTATTTTTAAATTTTTTTAAATTCAGATCATGAAAATCAGATTTTGAAAGCTGTATATAATGTACGGCTTCACGCAATATTTTTCGTTGAAAAAAGTAAAGTTTTTAAAATTTTTTACTGTTTAATATCTTGTTGTGATTTTATTTACAACATTTTTATAACTAGAGCATAATGCATTATTCATAAAAGTCTTTTCTAGTTAATAAATATAAGTAAATGCATGAACTAAGGTATATGTTAAACATCTTTATGTGTAACTTGTTCGTAATTATGTTTTCAGACTTTTTCTTAAATATAATGCCAAATATTAATAAGTTAAAAATTTGTTTGATATTTCGGTGATGTTAATTTATTGTGGCATTTACACTCTGATATAGTGTTTACATTCAGTTTTAATTTTTTGAAACCATCTTTCTCAAATACGGATTTTATTCTGATACGACTTTTGTTCTAGAAATTTTGATGCATATAATATTTAACAAAACATAAATTTTTCTTTAATTTTATTACATTAATATATTTAACCAGAAAATTTAGTTTATTAAGCATACGAGGAACAAAGTATTTCAAGAATTTACAACATCAGCAAAATGAGTTATAAAAGTGGTATTTTTTTTTTAAAGTTAAACCGTTCTATGTTTAAAATAAATATACATTGGTACTCTAATATATTAGTGTTTGCATAAAAAAATCACGATAATTAATATTCAGTTTGACTGTATTTTTCCCTTCGAGTACTTAGAACTAGATTAAAAATGTCCGAAATTTATTTACGTCTTAAGTGTTCCCAAAAAATTGTTAGAAATGTTATAAACTTTTTTTTCAAAACAATAAAATGTGTTCAAAACAATAAAATGTTCCTAATAGTGTTTATGAATGTTACTAGATGGCAGCACTACGGTATAAAAATTCAATCATTTAAATTCATCATTTTTAATATACAGTGCTGACATCTGTTGGATACGGTTTATAATACATTCAATTATATGGCTTCCAAATTTAAACTTATTATGAGGATTTATAAACATTTTAAAGATTTTTTCCCTGGTAAAAGAAGAAAGGTAAAAGATTTTATTCAAAAAAAGCATACTTTTCTAAATATTTGACATCATTATAAAGTAATATTGAGCATCAATTAACGTGCTCCGTATAAGAAGAAAATGGTTGTAAAGAAATTTTAGATTATAAAATATGTGCATCACATACGAATATTTTTCATTACATGATCAATTAGCGGCTCTTTAATAAAATTTTTATGGCTGATAAAATTTTTTTTAAAATATTTTTTTTAATTTTCATCACATTCTAGGTAATGAAATATTATTTTTTTGTATTATAACTTACATAGTATATTTACAATGATAAATAGAAAGTATTTAATTTATGTTAATTATATCTTTGTATATGTAAGCATATGTAATTATGTATCTCCTATATACAAAGATATGAATGGAAAGTTTACTGATGGAAGATTGATGTTATAGAAATGAATTACCATTGCTATGAAGAAAATTTGCCATATTATTTCGTTCACACTGTGAGAAGTATGATCGCCAGTCAGTTTTCAGTATAATCTCATCTTCATTACACTTATTCGTGGTGCTTCCCATCATTTGACCGATGATCTTAGCTAATATCAGTCCTTGCAAGGCTTCTGAATTTGGTTTTCCATCCAGACCAAGAGTATTGAGCACAGCGACGTTTGTGGCAGGATGATCCTCTACTTCATTATTTGGACAAATTCCACCTAAAAACAGTATATATATAACCAAATTTTAATCACCTTCATAAACTATGATAATTATATCTTTGTAACTGGTAAATTAGTTCACATTAAAATGAATAGTTGCTGCTTCAAAAGCAAACTTGATCAAAAATATAAATCTTGAAGTTTAGTAAAATATATTACGCATTTATAAGGGGATAAAGCATTATATGGATACATGTACAAGGTATATAAGTATATTTGATATAAAATTATCCATAAATGGTATTAAACTAAACTCTTTTATCTTATAAAATCAAAGTGCAATGAAATTAAGCATTGAATATTAAAATTAGCTATTGATGAAACTTATAATTAATTGATAAAATTTCAAACTTCTTAAATGAATTTCTCCAAACCTATTGAAATGTTAATCAGGAAAATCATTACTTTTGAATGGTTGTTCGTTGAATTTGTAAGGTCATTTGAAACTCAAGGTAATTTATTTTATATTTTTTGCAATCTGAAAATTAAATAAAAATCTAATTTTAGAAGTGTATATTCAAAAACTGAAATGTTTTATATTTGAAAATGCGTTGTATACATGACTTTCCCGATAACAGCAATTATCTCATAAGCAAATAATGATCAAATATCACCTTCAAAAGCATAAGAGGCTGGCTCATCCTTGAGACGTGAACTTGCGAAAAGAAGTGACAAGCAGAAACTAGGCGATCTTTTACGAAAGTGCTCCATGTGTTCTTTCAGTGTCTTTGCAGAATCATTGGTAGATTTCAGTACGATGCGGTCAATACGTAGATTCAAATTATCTGGTCTTCCATCGAAATTCAAATCAACTTGGCTGAGAAGTTTATTCGCGTGCAGTGTTGAAAGAATCATTTCCTTCACGGCACTATTCTGATCCATGTTGTGAATATCTACAAAATGGCTACTGTCAGATACTAATTCAACAGAGCATATTGCGTTTTTATGGGAAGTTTCAGACAGAAGAGGATTTGATCTGAAAAGGTCCAATTAATTATAAAAATCATAACTATACTACAAATATAATATCTGCTTAAATATTATGCATCTGATGAACACCATCGGCACTTCCCACATTGTACCAATGTCACCTCACAAAAGTACAAATAAAACAGTAATATATGGAAAACTAGTTTATTTATTACGTATCAAATGTTACGTTTAAGTATTACATAATTATTATCATTACGTTAGTTCTTAAGTATCAAATAGAATTCAACACAATGAAATAAAAATGTATACCAAAGACACTTTTAATTTTTATAGCACTAGATAATACATTTAAAGACATTATAGGAATTGCTTTATACACATAAAATTTTTGTACAAAAATTAAAGATACAAACAAAAATATATGTGAAAGGAACCCAAAAATATCTTAGGGGAACGATTATGGAAATAGTATGGTACTTGATTAACTGAACTCCTTAAATCTCACTACTTCATTTTTTCTTTGAACTAAAAATAATTTACATGTATACATTTATAGTAGTTTTAAAAAGAAAATTTATTTAATTTTTAACCATTTCAATGTAAATATTTTTTATTGGACATCAGTGCATAATCTACAATTAACAAATTAATAGTTAAGGAAGGATATATGCGTTCGCAGTAGCATTTTTACTCCCATCCTTATAATTTAGGGTTACAATATAATTCTTGATTTGTTAACCAGTCTAGAAAATTTCTAGGATCATCCAAATTGCCTATTCTAAACAAATTTGTTTTTCTCAAAAATAACTATTTTTATCCTGAAAAAATTCAGAAGTACAGACATTCCATTTATTCTATAAAAGTTTTTCCCTCAAGAATAAGATAAGTCTTCTTAATTCATTTTGTGAGTTTAATGATAATCAAGAACATTCAATTTTTGATTATAATTTGTAATTCGACACATTTTAATTTGATTTGATATGTGTATAAGAAAATATTTAGAAAATATCCTCATATTTGGAGTGACTATTTTAATTTATTCTAGAAGTATATCATTTATACTTGGTATTCTAATTTATTTACTAAATTAACAAATAAAATTAAATTTAAGAATATTTTTAATAGAATACAATTTGTCAAGATAATAGCTTTTTAATGTAATGAATGCATCAGTTAGAAAGCATAGTTATTAAAATCTAACTGAAAATATTAATTTGAAGCCAAATAATTACCTAACTTTTGAATGTTGAACAGTAGGTAAGCAATTTTTAAGTGCATAACTTCAATGTTTAAACTGATCATACGGACGTTCAAAGTTAACAATATATTATAGCTAACGGTCTGTATTACTATCAATAATTAAAAGTATCAGCTATATTTTTAAATGTGATTAGATGAATATCATTGGTAAATGGTGTTAATAACATTTTCTTAACAAATTTTCGCAATATATATAATTTTTATATCAGAATTAGCAGGCAACTGTTCTTGCTTTAATTAAAAATTTTAAAATTTAACTAACACTCCAATGAGCACAATAAAAGCTTACATAAATTACCATATTTCTTTGTATTATGAAATCAATTCTAAAAAAAATCAGATGTCAAGATCAGAACGTATCTAAAAACCAGATGTAAGAAATGTTTGAAATTATATAGTAATGAATTGAAGCAAAGAGGATAATTTCAAAATAGTAACCAATATTTTTCAATTCGTGAGTTTCGAATTTAGTTTACAGAATTTATTTGATTATTTTGGGATAGTAAACAAAATGTAGTTTTTTTTGCATTATTCAATATTCTTTTTTATTTTAAAACTATTTGAATATTTATTAAAATAGTTTACCTTTTTGAAATATTCATTGGAGTTGAAAGGACTGATGTGTCATTCATTCCTTTTATTGATAAAGAACCGTAGATTTCATTATTATTTCCCCTCTTGCAAGAATATAAAATGGAACTGTTTTCGCTTTGGCAAAAATGAGTTTCATTCCTCGAATTAAAGCAAATTTTCAAATGAAAACTAAAATCCTTGTCAAACGGAAAAAAATTCTTATTTGAACTATTTAAGGACTGAATTTTCCTTTCTTCGTCAAAATAGACCGAAACACCATTTGGCAGTAAAATTACACCTAAAAATATGCCATTGACTATATTACCAACAATGTATGAATTCGTGTCTTCCAATTTCCCCTCATAAATATTGATATCTTTTAACATGTTTAAAAGATGCTTGCTTTTCTGTAACTTGCCATTTTCTGTCCAGATATATGCATTTGGAGAAATATTTGTGGATGAAATGGGATTCAAAAGGAACTTGAAATTCTGATCAAATGCACTTAGAAAAAGTATTAAACCGTTCGTGCTATTATCAAACTCATATTTTTGATCACTTTTTTTTGCAGTTGTTGTCAAAATGTTAGCTGGAATTATAATGACACTTTCCTCCGTGCTTGCATTGGGATGGATGTAAGTATATTTTTCAAAATATTTCACAGCTGTATTATTTTGTAAGCCCTCATCCATTTCATCTATTTCCCATAAGTTATTTATCTCAATAATACAATCCGTAGAATTATCACTACACTGCATAATTTGGTCTGAAGAATTTGTAGAGTTTTTGTGTGAAAATATTGCTATAGTCTTATTAAAAATATCTTGCCAGCTAAATTTACGCCTTACAAAGATTCCTAGATTTTCTAAATCACTTTTGTTTAAGCTTTGTTTAAAAAATTGAGTACTAAAATTTTTTATTTTCTCACTATTTATTTCTGCAAGAATTTCTTGTAGTTCATTCATTGTGTTGTCGCTCATGCTATTAGAATTTTCATCATCGGTTTCTTTGTTAGTTTTTTCAACTTCATTTGGGTCATTATCATTTTCTGGTGATATGTCATCTTCCGCTGATTTTTCACCTTCTTTTGATTCAGGAGAAGTTTGTGCTGATTGTGTGGTGGATGTCTGGCCATTTTCAGCACTAGTACTAGTTGTGACTTCACTAGTTGTAACTTCACTTTCATCTGATTTCTTTTTTTCTGCACTCCCTTCAGTTGTTCCAAAAACTTTACCGACTACTTTGTGAAACATATCAGATAAAAATCCTCTTTCAGGCTTATTAACCAATAATTCATCTGAGTGATTTGTAGAGTTTGTGTTTGGTATTAGTAATATTGATCCATTTAAAAGATCTTTCATGGTATATTTGAAGTCTTCAAAGTCACTTGTGTTTAATCTTAATTTCCAAATTTTTTGGTGACTAATATTTTTTATTTTATCAAAAAATGATTCCTTTAATTCATCTTCTATAGTATCACTCTCGTCATCAGAATTTTCTTCGCTTCCTTCACCTTGAGTATCCCTAGTTTTGCTTGGATCAATGGCATCTGTTGTTTTACTATCTTCTGGTGATGAAGAAGTTTGGTCACTTTCGCTAGTAGTTGTTACTATTGTAGAGCCAGTCTCTGCAGTAGTTGTAATTTCAGGTTTACCATATTTATTTTTTCCCACACTACTTTCAGTTGTTCCAAAAACTTTGCCAAATACATCGCGATATACATCAGAAGAAAATAATTCTTCAGGTTTATTTACTAGCAGATGATCAGAAGGATTTGTGGAGTTATTAATTGGTACTAATAAAAAAGACCCATTTAAGAGTTCTTTTATAGCGTATCTGCTGTTTATGAAAATCCCAAGATTTTCTAAATCACTTTTGCTTAAGTTTTGATGGTAAATTTGAGTGGTAAAATTTTTTATTTCATCACCATTTATTTCTTTAAAAGCTTCTTGTAATTCCTCTATTTTAAAATGAACTATGTTATCATTAGAATTTTCTTCACCTCCTTCATTTTGTGTATCCTCAGTTTTGTTTGGATCTTTGTCATCTGTTGGTTTGCCTGCTTTTGGTGATGAAGTAGTTTTAATGGAAATTTGATGAGTTGATTCTGCAGTGGAAATTTGTTCATCTTCGTTTTTAACAGTTGTTACAAAATTAGTACTAGCAGCTATGGCAGTTGTAATTTCAGTTTTAGATGCTTTCTTTTTTCCACTTGGTACTGTTGTTGAGAAAATTTTACCAAATATTTCATGAAACTGATCTGATAAAATTGCTCTTTCAGGATTTTTTACTAAAAATAAAGTACGTTTCTCAGACGGAGCATTGTTAGCTAGATCTCTGAGAGGAAACTGTAAGCAAACAATCACTAAAATGAATTGTAATCTTATAAAGTAACCCATTTCTGCCGTAAATTGTCGTTTTTAAATTAATTTATTGAAATTTTGATTGGTTTTCATGCACGTGTTTGTTGTTATTTGATCATGTTTTCCATTGCTGATAATATCACTAAGTATAGCCAACCACTTCATAATTTTGAACAATGATTGTTGGGACGAGGTCACCACCTGTTCTATGTTTACATTAGATAAGCAAGAATCAGTAAAAAAATATATATATGTTGTAATTTTAACCCGAATAAACTTTTCTCTGTTGGAGATATTACTTAATGAGTAAAATCAGTTTAAAAATAATTCAAATTGTAATCAATAGGAGACATTTATACTAATGAATTATATTTATATTATTTTAGCAGTAATCTAATATTCCTCCACAATTGCGATATAAGAGAGGAGAAGAAAGACTTTGCACGTGTCTTTTATTTATGAGTAGTTTCAAAGTACAGAGCTGTCGAGGGGCGCATCAAACTTAAATCTTTTGCACGTTCAAGTGTTTTATTCGTGTAAAATTAGTGTTGAAGTTGAACTAATCATGAAATAAAGATTTAAACGAAATAATCTTTTTCAAGACTTTTCAAAAAGAATTAAATATTTTTAGTGCTACAAAAATGTTCTAAACGATTTATTTCGTTTTCTGGACGACGATGGAAGAATGATGGATGAAGATTCAGATTATTGGTACAAAAAAGTTAATCGCTTTCCAAAAATAAGTTTTTTTTTCAAAGTACATTTTTGGAGCTCTATGCTAAAGTGCTTTTAGCTCACGTTGAAAATATAATATCAGTTAATAAATTTTTATAAATTCATACAAATATTTTGGTAGATTTTATATGAAACTTGATACAAATTCTCTCGTTGATAGAGTCTTCACCTTTCCAGTAGGAAAGCATGGCAGAATTTATTCCCTTACTTCTAATAGTAGAATCGGTATACCATCAAATGCATTTATATTTTTCATGAAGTTGATTCACTAACGAAACAATGGGAGCTACTATAAACTCTTTGCCAGTGAATGATTGGAATCTCAGGGGGAAAAAAATCGAATATGATCTTTAATGCCGAATTTCCATCTTAAATGTTCAAACCTATTAGATCGTTTCATAAAATCCACGATGCATTCGATTTTATTGGAAGATTTCGATTTTATTGGAGGATAGTTCAAACAACCAAGAGAAAGATAACGCTCCAATACGATTTCCTTGGCGAAGGAGCTCTCGTATCTGCTTCTATTGGGGGCATTGAAGTAATATGTAATCTATAGTTTCGAGCACTCCACATGTGCATTTGTCTGTATTAGATAATTTAAATCGGGCCAGTAACGCATTTGTTGGAATTGACCTAGTTCTAAGCCTAGAAATCCAGACATCTTCCATGCGAGATTTTGGAAGGAGACTATGCCAGTTCTTTATAGATAGCAGGTGAGCAAAACTGTTAGCATACTTGCTGTTAAGTTATTCCTTATTTATGAAATAACTTCATTTACTTTTCATTCACTCATTTTTCTATATTTATTACTTTCTTACGTTTTATGCAGCTATTAATGGTTTTTTTAATAATAATAGCATAAATTTTGACAAAGTATCAATAATATTATTAGTTAAGTAATTTTTCTTTTCATTTTATGCCATCTGTTATTGTTGACAACATGTATTCATTCCAACAGAATGTGACCAAAATTTAATGTTCACATTGTCTGAAATACATATAGCAGTAGTACAGTATATTCCTGTTTCTCAGTGATTTGTTGTGTTCTGAATAATTAGTTTTTTAAGTTTGTTTAGTACATTTTTTCTTACAAAGATTCTCAATCGAATTAAGGAAAATGTCTCTTAAAAAGACAGTTTTAATAATAAATAACCATGAAATTTTTAAATAATGGGTATCTTTCTGTTCAAGGTATGCCAATTATTTTTAGCACCATATAAGCGAAAATATTGCTATATCAGCACACTTTTAATTTCTTAAACATTTTAACTAAAATCAAATAAGCACAATAGGTTTATTAAAATGTATATTTTTTATATTTTAAATACAAATACAGGAAAAACTTAATTCCATATAACAGGTAAAATATCAACAATTTGTAAAGAATGATATTAAATAAGCTACATTACATTTAAGCTAAAGTTCAAGCTATAGTTCTCAAAACTGAATAGTTGTTAATTCTTGATACCATAAATAAGTAAACTCCATGACAGAAACAAATGGAAAAATTGTGCTTGTATATATTGCCTTATAATAAATACCCTTTATCATGCTTAAATTTTTATTTTGTATAACATATTTTTACTAGACCTTCTCTTTATTCCATGCAGGGATATAGACTATCCTCTTGTTTCTATTGGGTAAACTCAACATTGCTTTAAAATAGATTTACCGATAGTTCAAAAATATTTTCTATATAGAAATTCAAGACATTAATGGAAGAGTATGACATAATTTATAAAAATTGGTTAATTAACAATAATTAATACGTTACAAAAAATTTAGCTTAAGAGCTACATTTTACTTAAGAATAAAATGTACTTATTTAAAAAAAGAATACAAAATAGAGAAAAATTTATGATATATTGATTTACTTTATTAATTCACTTCATTGTTCTCGAAAAGCAAATAACTATCTCAGCCAAGAATAAAACATTGATAAATTTTTAAAAATATTACAGATTTAAAAATTTAAATAACAAAAAATATTGGAAGTATATTTAGAAAATATGTTGAAAAATAATACATTCGTTATTTGAAGAGGATAAACATATTACAAGATAATAACAAATTCTAAACAAGATCAACTCAAACAGATCGAAAATAATAAAAAACAAAATAATTCTCAAAACTCACCTCAAAAAGTACAATTTTCTCACATGCAGCTTCAAAATGTAAAACTCGTAATAATTATAAACTGTAAAAAATTTGTAGCTAAATCATATAACATGTTAGTTTGCAAAATTACATTCACATTTATAAAAAACAAATGAAAAATGAAGTCTTTTAATACACTTCTATTTTCAAGCATTCCCAATATACAAATCAACTGGAAAATATGTCGACAAAATTTGAAGGATGTTAGAAGAAATGAACATATAGCAGTTAAAATGCAAAGCATGTTCAGAAAATCTGCATGAAATTCCTGAAGAGTAAAGAAAACGAAAAAATGAAAAGAGAGAGGAGGTGGAAGAATACAACTAGCCTTTTATCTCCTCAATGTATTAGGAAAATGTTTGAAAGGATGTCTTTCAATCATAATGCGAATTTCATGGCTTAAGTTCATTTTCCCTCTCGCTTAATGGTTTATATAGCCAGAAATACCAGTTATATCCTATATATCTTCTGAAACAATGACCTATCTGTAGATGAGATAGATATCGAAGTCTTCAGGCATATCCTACATGGCCCCATAAAAAGAGATCCAAACAAAATTGATCTGAATATCATGTTGTAAAGGAAGAAATTCACCTAAAGCAAATCGTTGCAAGATGCTTGTATCATCCAAAAAGTTCTTGATATCTTGATTAGTGAAATCTGAATGGATGCATTGAACTACAATGGCTATGATTCGTTTGAGAGTGTTAAAAAAAGAAAAAAAATGTTAAACAGTTCAAATGATGAAGTAGCAAGTACCGTCCATTCACATATTCATGCATATTATTTATCTACAGTTTAATAATATATTAGTTCTAGTAAATTTTATCGGATACGAATTGCATTACATTCAAAAAAAGTATTGGGTCTGTTTAACGTAACTGAATGAATGTTACATCTGAAAACTTCTAATTATCTTGATGTCACTAGATAGATGAAAAAATGCACTTCTTTGAGATAAGATATTTATTTAATACCAACATTAATTTGCAGTTTTCACTACATAAACAAATATTCATTTAACCGAGAATGGACCTTCCACTAAGTCTGCTAATTTCACCGTGTAATAATTGTTCCTCTAACACGAATGTCTATTATGATTGTTTTTAGTGTCTCCCTGAAAAACAACCAAAACAACCCTGATACAGAAGGAAAACAAAATTTCTTAGTTAGAATTTATTCTCTGATTTTTTGATCGTAAGATTTTCAGTTTTATTTAGGAATATCATATATCTAGGGAAGCCTATATGTATAAGGAGGGCTTTTATTATAACCTGTTATATGGTAACGAGATGTTACTGGAGTCCAGTTCCTTATAATATGATCTGTTGAGAATAGCACGTATATAGAGAGGACTGTCATTATTGCCTGTTATGTGGTTACGAAATGTTACTGGAAAATAGTTCCTTCATTTAGGATGATAAGGAAGTGTTATCATGTACAATTTCTGTATTTTAGAAATGGCATGTTATGTAATAATGATATATCATTACGTTAGTTTGAAAACATTTTGACACTGTGGGGAACTATTTTGTTATTTTGAAAATAATGCAAAAAAAAAAAAACACAATGTTTTTCCTTATTTTAAGATTTTTCGGATTATTTATTCTCTTATTAAGAAGTACTCGCTGCTTCACATCCGATATTTGGAATAAAAGGAACAATAGGTATGACATATTTGTTTTCAGAAAAAAGAAAGGTCGGTTCAAGTTTCACAAAGAAATGAATTCTCTAGGATGGAGGATTAGAATGGAATTGAATACTTGGGTTTCCAAAAGGATTTATTATTCCGAAACATTCCGCATATTCTCACTTTAATCGTTTTCTAACTTTAATAATTTTTTAAATTTTTTTGTGGAATTTTAGAAAACATTAGTTTAAAAGATAAAGATCTTAAGTCAAACTATTCGAAATTATCAAATTTGTAAGAAAATTAAGAAATATATATATATATATATATATATATATATATATATATATATATATATATATATATATATATATATATATATATATATATATATATATATATATATATATATATATATATATATATATATATATACATATATATATAATTGGAAAATGTTTTCTTAAGCTATTGAATCAAGTAATAGCACAAAACTTAAATAATAACTTATATCTTTTCTATTTATTTTTTCATCTATTTCAATAAAATTTTTATTAATCCAAAAAATTTTTTTCTGGACTTGAAAACGAGCGAAAAAATGGAACAAAAATTATATTTTGATGTTGATCTCTAGCTAGCTTAAAATATAAACCATGTTTTAATTCGAAACTTTCCTTACATGGTTTGCAATTAATTTAAACCTTAAACAATTCATTTCAAAATTTTGGTTAACATAGGTATGTAATTAATTTTAATCGTAGTAAAGGTATTTTGATTTCCTTATATAGCTCTTTATGACAAGATTCAAGATCAACTGAACTGAAGATCAATTCAATGGATCAATTTTGAGCTAATAACTTTGCACTAAAGTGCTCTTCCTGCTTTAAGAAAGAAAGTATAATATTCTTTTCTTCTCTTTAAAATTGTATTCTGTGTATAATGACTGGAAATGAAGAGAAAAATTTGCATCATCCTATCTTCTATTCTATCTATACACCACCCGCAGTATAGTCCTTTTTTAATTTTTTTAAAAGACTCACTATGGTTTACGATTTTTTGAGACAATATTGTTCATTCACAACAGCATATGTACTTTGCACTATACGCACCACTGGAACACATGTTGGAAAGTGCATGAAAAGAGTCCCAATTTCAGTACTTTTAGCAACTGTGTAACTAAAAGGATTTTTCATACGTTCAATGTTTTTTTCAATTGGCATTTTGGTTATGTATATGTGAAATATAATTTCATGATTCAAAACATAGAGAAGCTTTTATTTAAATTATTTTGTAATATGTGTGAAATTACAACTCATCAGTTTAAATAAAACTTCAGTCAGAAGTGCTTAAAAAATGTGTTTTAATTTATTTTGTGTGGTATACTTTAGAGATAAAAGAATTAACATACATTCTTCTTTTATTTTCATTGCATCAATTTATGTTTATCATTTTAGTTCATGATTAAATTAGAAGTTAAAGTATTTTTGCAATGTTTTCAAGTTTGTAATAAATTGTTGAGCTTATTAATTTTAAGTTTGAATTGGAATTTCAGCTTATAAAAGCTATATTTTTAATTACAGATTTTTGTTTTTTTTTCTACTTGCCAAATCAAATAGATGGTTAATGTAAGCTATTTCCTAAAGAAACTGTCCCCAAAGAGAAGTAATCCGTGATATATTTCAGTACAAACACAGTGATAAGCGTAAATCTATTTTGAAAGGAATTTATTTAGAGGGGGTAATAATACTTTCATTTATGAAAACGGGAAACTTGATTATTGTAATTTGGAATACTATAAAAGAATTTTAATCACTGGTATGTTATCTTTTTTTATATTTTTAAATTTAAGTAGTTTTTCTGTTCTTGCTAAAATTTATATTTATTTTTTTTTCAAATAAATTTTGCCAGTTTTTTTTTTTATCACCTTTTCTATAAAATTAGTTTTAAGATTTTCGTTTAAACATCTTTTGCTTTAATTTTCATTTATACACAATGAGTCACAATTGCTTATAAATAATGTTTATACGCAATGCGTATACATAATGTTATTGCTTATACACAATGAAACAATTTAGTGCCCCTTCATGGAACTTCTTCAATTTATTTTGGTTGACGGAATTTTACACATTAATCAATTATGATAACTAGTGGAAAATTAAACCGTGGAAAAGTAATAATTTGTAAGTTATATTTTTAAATGTTATAAAGTGATTTCAATAATAATAATAAGAAGAAGAATACAAAAATTAATATTGCACAAGAAATTTAGGTAATATTCATTAAATGTAAAATATTTATTTTAACAAAACTGCAGGAACTTGGTTTAACATACGTATTTAATATTATTTCTTTTGTATTTTTAGAAAATGTTTGTGCCAAAACATTTTGAAAATCATTTTGCTAAAATTGTATTACTAAAATTTTAAAACTCTACTTCTATTAAAAGTTACAAAGATTTTCTTGTTTAAAGTAAACCATAAAAGCAAGAATAGTTAATATAAATAAATAATTGCCTATAATCAGTGATTTATTAATAGTTGTAATTGTAGCCCCAGATTTATATTAAAAACTATAGTTTCATCAATATAATATATCATTATATCACACATACATGTATATGAATTTCAATTTTTAATTTAGTCTAGCCTTTCAAATTATTTAACCCATAGAATTGATTTATTTTAATTACTTTTAAAATGTTTTAAATGGGAATGACTATCAATAATACAGAAATAAATCATTACACCTACAATATATAAATTAATAGCAAAATATTTTCAGAGAGAAAAAATACTTATTTGGTGTGTGGGAGACGCAAGATTTATTTATTTCTATAAGAAAAAAAAACATATTGAAGTAAATAAAAATGTTTCTCCTTAACATTTTTTGGAAACACTCATCAAAAATCAAGGCCAAATTTCATTTTGTAGTCTTTCTAAGAAAAAATATCCTCCAGAGAGAAATTTCTTTGATTTTCATAAACAAGAAGAAACAGCTTTAAACCTGTTGTATTAGGAATCTCACATAGTTGAATATTTTCAGAAAAGCAATTTCTATGCAATGAAATGGCTTCCAAAATATTGTTGCAATGTCAAATTTTTCACTAACGATAATTCATTATTATTTGTCAAAGGTTTTTTTTAATAGACTATAGGATTTTCTCCTTTCAGCCCTAAAGGGGGTAGTACTAATGGCATCTTTTTATTAAGAGGAACGCAGTTGGTTTACTAACGTGGCATTGAAATTGGGTGGCTTATTAATTTAAGATCAGGGACTAACAGAAAGCCTCAAGACTTAGCTTGTGACCCCCAGAGGTATCATTTCTCATGGAGGATATTGTGACCAAGACATATTTTACGTCATTAATGAATATGACGGATCTTCACTTGGATTCAAATTTACTTCTCCCGACAACGAAAAGAAACTCCGGGCGCTCCGTGGCTGAGTGGTCAAAATATCACTCCGCTAATCGCTTGAGAGCGTAGGAGTGTGGGTTCGATTCCCACCGTGGCCCTGGGTGTTTTCTTCGTTATTCTTCTGTGGTTGTACATCTGTCATTGTGCTATTTGTCCTAATATCGACGAAGACTTACAAGTGGATCTCAAGAATCAAGCATACAAGTCTGAAAATATATGTATGTAATAAATAAAATAAAAAAAAAAGAAACTCCACCAACTAGGTGATTATGGTCTTACTCGTTAAAAGTAACAGATAATTTTGTATTTAAGTTTTTGATTGTTTAATGTTCTGTTACTCGTTAAAAGTAACATTTTTAAAAAATGAAAAATTTAGATAAAAAACTAAATCACACAAATATTATTTTTAAATCAATACCGAATTCCGATCAAAAAATGCACATTCTACTTAATAACAGATTATGAATTTTTATGATTATTAACTTTATCTCATATATCAACATTTTATTTCATATTTAACCTAAGATTATTACAAATATGAATTGATTGTGCTTCTAATTATAATGTCAATTCTTCCAACGACATAAGCATAGGTTAATTTTTTTTGTCTGTCAGTTGTTATGAAACAATAATACGGTAGTCAGACCATACTGATGTGTAAAAAATTAACATAAATACGATAACAAGTAGAATTTCTTCTATAAAGTCTACTTTACATATAATATTTTATTAAAGTGGGAAATAAACGAAAAATTTTCATACCGATTAAAAACCCAGTTAGGAAATATACAAAATATTGAAATATATTTTCCTGTTCTTAAAAATCATGTTGAAATTTAAAGAAAAATTTATTGTTTAGACTTTAATACCAAATTTTGTTTATCATAACCAAATTTGCATTAAATTTAAAATTTTCAATATATTAAAATATATTGAAATTCTTAAATTGCTTTGCTTTTCTAAATTTTATTGCTTAAAAGCAATAAAATACAGGCGCATTCAAGAAAATTGCTATTATTGAATGTGCCCATAAAAGAAGTGCAGAATATACTTGGAATTTTAAGATTATTTCAGGAAAATTGGAAGAGTTTTTCATTTAAAATCAATTTTATATAATTTCCTTCATATTTTTTTTTAAAATTAGTTTGCCAACAAAAAAAATCAAATCTTGTGATTATATTGAAAATAAATTATAAGAAGGAACATATAAGTTTTAAATTAATTATAAGAAAGAGTATATATTTTATTAAATATTGCTAAAAAGTTTATTTACTTAAGACATTTAAATCAATAAAATTTTCTATAATAATTATATTGCTTGTAGGCAAATGACACATTTACATAAATTGTGCTTTGCACTGAAAATTCTGTTATTTATAAGAAGATTTTTTAAGTTTTCTGCTGGAAAAATGCTCTATTTAAAAGAAATTAAGTTAGTAATAGAAACTAAAGTTGAACGATACTTTGCAAAATTTAAAAAGTTAATCAATAATTAATGAATAGAATTTTTGATAAAATAAGATTTTATTATAATAAAAGCGTATTTACTTTTTGTAAAATTATATTTTCTATTTGAAATTATATCTGCTTACATTTGATTCTAAGTAGTTTCTAGGAAATATAAAATGCAACTATGGAAGTAAAATTTCATGAAAAAATGAAATTCGTTGATATGTAGAACATAAAATATCATCAAAAATTAATTTTAATGAATTTATATAAATATAAAAGTCTTCCTGTATGTCTGATATCTAAGTTAAGAAAAGAATATACTATATTTTTTAATAATAATATGTTTCAACCATAGATAGAATAATATAATAATACGTATAATAATAAAATATTTTCTCAATGGATTACTAAAATATATTAATATTGTAAAAATATACTTTAGTAATAAATAAAATTAGATTTTTAAAGAAATTATTTTATTTTAATTTCTTGAATTATTTCTAAAATATATTTAATTTTAATAGTTTTTTGTAATACTTGTGGAAATTTTAATTCATAACAGAAATTATCTAAAATTTATTAGAGTACGCTTTAGTTGATAAGAGAGAAATTGGAATTGAAAAGTAAATATTATATAGATAATATTTGATACAGATAATGATAATATTATATAGATAATGTAATTTTGTGACGAGCTCATATCTTTCCCTCCTTCCTAGTGCAGGGGGTGTTACTTGTTTTAGAATTATTACTGGACCTGACTATTTGCAGGCCCATTTACATAAAATCAATCTGCCCAATGCACCTATTTGTGTGCTCTGTGACACTTCACCTATGACTGTGGAGCATCTCTTTAGTGGCCCCTCGCTTTCAGTCGTTCGTTCCAGTGATGACTATCGAACCCTCTCCCCTTCTGGGAATACTTCAATATTACATTGAACTGCAAGACATCTCATGTCTGAAAAGACAATGGCGTGCTTAATTAAAAAAAGAAAAAAAAACGCTTAAAGTAAGTCGTACTTATTTCTAGTGGTCCATACTATGATCTTTTATTAAAAAAATTAAAATAATGATTTTGAAATCTAAGTAATTTAATCTTATGAAATTTATTAACATAAACAGTAATATAGAAATGTACAAAGTGGAGAAAATTTTTGCAGTTTTCTAATAATATAATCTAAAAATTTTTATATTCTTATCAGAGATAAGCAATCTTAATAAATCTAATTTTCTATTGTAAAAATATATGGAAATTTAAATGCATTAATATTTTAAAATTTATCAAAGGTAATGGCTGAATAAAGGGATCCAAACACACCCTTATTATGCATGCCTCAATATGTTATCATTAGTCTGCGAGTGTCCGTTAAATGTGTGAAGTATTTTAAATCAATGCTTAAGCTCTCCTCTCCTCTTTTAGGCTATTCATATAATTGCCCAGGTGATTCCTGTAGCCTAACATTACGGGAAGATTATAATTCTTCTTCATAATCGTGCAAATTTCAATATAAGCCCTTCAATAAGAATTTCAATTTAAATAAATTTTAAACTCAATAAATTAAAGCTTTATTTTGATTTTGTAAATAATAATATGATGTCTTTTTTAAAGTTATTTGATAAAAATTGCGAGTGACGTTTATTCCAATCAATAAAATGGTTTAAGTAAAATATAAATTTAAAAATCTCATTAAAAATTCTATAATAAATAACAAAATAAATAAAATAAATTTCGAAGATTTATTTGAAATATATATAAATACCAAAATTGTGATTTATCTTATTTACCAACAGTAATTTATCATAATGAAGTTTACAAAGAGCATTTTGTTACAATTTCATCTAAGAAAGTTTTACTTATTCATATAATATTTTTTAATATATAATAATGTTATATTGAATGTTGTAATATTGCTATGAATAAAATACCAAAACCATTAATTTTTAACTATTAATATAATAAATTTGATTCCAATTCAATACCCCTTCAGTTTATTTATTAAAATTAGTTGAAGATTTTAAAAGCATAGTATTAATGAGATTTTTAAATAATATTTCATTGTGTGACAAATGTTAAAAAGTAATCACTAACATACTATAAAAGTATGATTTTGTAATGTATAACTCAACAATTATTTTAAAATATTCTCAACAAATATTGTTATGTAATGTGTAACTCAGCAAATATTTATAGTAAATAATACAAGTTTCTCATATATTATTTCCAAAATTAAATTTAAATTTCTGAAAGTATGTAATATTTTACCATATTATGTACATTTGAATTTGTATAGTATTTTTCTATTCAATTTAGGCTTATAATATATATAAAACTCAAAATTTCAAATACATACATGATGCTTATATTGATTAATCTGAAACATGTCTGTATTTTATAAAATCAAATTAATTTTGATTTTCTCGAATATGATTATGTTTTAAAACTTTCAATTTAAATTTGTTTCTTACTCTCTTAAATAATGTGTTTTACATGATATATTGTAAATTCAAACTAATGAAAGATTAGAACATAAAGGACTGTACTCTCTCCTATTATCATAATATAGTATTTACTACAGATTATATTTTGATGGATATTAATAGGCACTCTGTTGCGGGGAGATTTTGAGATAATTTACACTTTATGATATATTATACTATTATGCAGTTCTAGTATAAATTAACCTAATGTATATGAGCTTCTATATAAATCTAAAAACAATTTCCCTTTTGATTGAACTAAATTTATTGAAATTGAAATCTTTTCTATTGTTAGCAGAAATTAGGTATATAGTTTTTAAATTAACTTTTGAAATACAAATTATTTTATCCCTCAAAGTAAATACTATTTTCATTTAAATGAAAAACATTCAATCAGTTTCATTATTGACACGGACGATTTGCATTATTTTATTTAAGATAAATTACAAAAATTTGGCTTGTTATTTTAAGTAACTCAATCATTTTTGTCTTTCTTGCAAATGCACAAGCATGTGTATTTATATTAATTTTTAAAATTATGTTATGCTCACCAAAATGTAAATATCTTTTTTATAAATCTATATTGCTTGAAATTATAAAATATTGATTTACATGGGAAAGTGTTTTTCTGAACAAAATATTTTTTTAATAACGTTTTATGTTATAGAATAGATAAATTGATGAGTTTTGAAAAATTACATAAAAATAGCATGTGACTGGAAAATTTTTTTAAATAACTCTGCAGCAAAATAAATAATTTTATTTCCCTAACAATTACTTTATCAGATACCTTGCCTCTTCTATACTTTTTGGTAATGAAAGAGCAAAAATGTTACATTAAATTAAAATCAAAAATCTCTTTTTTTCCATAATTTGCTTTTGATAATCACCAGCTACACACTTAGTAAAAGGTTTTTGAGAGTCTTTATCACTAAAACTAAATTCGAATTTGCTATTTTATTTATTTTACCCAAAAATGTCATTTACACTAATTTAACACATTTCTAAAAATTGCCATAATTGTAGTAATACATAGAGCTTTTGGTAAAGAAAACGTATAAGCGCTATGGGATCAAAACATTGTAAATAATTTCATAGATTAGATTTAAATGCTTTAATTATATGTAATTTTATTATTTTTTATTTGAAAATATTTTAAACCGGAACTTTATGCCAAATTAGTTGCATTTCCCTTTATTAAGCTCAATACAAATATGAGTTTATTAAAGTTAAAAAAAAATGTGCGTAAGATTACATTCTGTGTGGGAAACATATGGTATAATTTATCTCAGCTTTGTAATGACAGTTTTAATTTTGGCAGATTCAGTGTTGCACTGTAATTTAGTCTTGTCATCACATCATTTAATATTAAATATCATTACATTCCTTTAATACTGGAAACTTTCTTTAAAAAATCAATTTTATAAATTAAAATGTCTATATTAGTTTCAAGTTAAGAATCCAAACATTTTTAATTGAAATATTTTTATAAATAAAATGTAAATTATGCATTATTAATAAACATTATAAATGAAATAATATTGAATGATGACAGATGCTAATCAACTCTGTTTCTAAATAAAATGGGTTAATAAAATTTACATCATTCATTAATAAATTGAAAATGAATTATTTAAAAAGTGAAACATGTCTTCAGTGGCATTAGTAAATAAATATTTTTTAATTTATATAGTCGGTATAATTAACCATAAGATTTCTTTTTGCTTAGTATTATTATTTTCTTGACTGATAAAACTTTAAAAAATTAAGAAAGTACCAGTTACACGTGAAGTCTATAACAATAATGCAACAAGGAATAAATTTTATTGTAAAAAGACATTAAAAATTATTTGCTACATTTGTCATTCCTCTGTTTCATAACAATATATTAACAATTATCATATATAAATACCAATCTTGATTTTATTGTTATGAAATCGGTGCAAATTTTAAAAATTAATTCAAATTGTATACAAAATTATTTGTTTTGTTGTGTTAACAAATTGTTTACAAAATTTTAAAATTAAATTTTGTAAACAATTCTATTTCTTTAATAATTGATCATAAGCAATATAATTTTAGCAAAATTTAACATAATTGCATGAAATAAACGCCATCTTGTAATAAAGAAATTCAGTTTAAGTTAAAAGTCATTAGATTTCAAAAAAAAAATTCTGTTTTTTTACTCTAATACTTTTTTGTTAATTTATTTTTCCTTTCATTACAATGTAATTTAACTTTCAGATTTCAGAAGATTAAATCAATGTTTTAAGTATGAGTTCTATTTTTGAAAATGAAATAAGTAAAGATGTAGTTTAAATAAAAAATATTATTAAAATTTTGTCGGTAGTATTACTGCGTCGACTATTTTCAAGAAAATATCACCAAATATTGTATTTGTTGTGATTGCACTCGTATTTTATTTTTATTACATTTGCGGTCATATTTTAAAATTTAACGTAATTTTTAAATTTATTATTTAAAATTATAATAAAGATTAAATATAAAAAGTTTTTTTCTATTTTTTATAATAAAATTGTGTTAACTGCTGTTTTTTCTTTATATTTAAAAAAATAGATTTAAATGTGCAAAATTTGGCGTCATAATTTTTTGGAAAAAAGGTCAGCACAATAATAAGTAAGTAAAAACGCATTGCGTTTACTTTTAAAAAGTAATATTTGAATACATTTAATTTTTTAATTGATCCTTTGCCGATTAAAGTCATGAACTGTATTTAATAAAAAAAATCGTATAAAGTAAATGACTCGCGTCGTATGACGTCAAAGTCACATGTCAAATATGATTGGCGATTGTTTTGCTTTCTAGACCTCTGTGTAACTTTCTTAAATTTAAATCTAATAGGTTACAAATAGTTCTACGTTCATATTTATTTCGCCATTATGTCTTCAATGTTGTTCGTTTTAATGAAACTAAATATTTTAAAATTACTCTGGCAGAGTAAAATATATTTTAAATTTTAGCTATTTGGTTATTTTGGCATCTGTCAATGATACAAAAATTGTTTCATAATCTTCTATCATTTCACATAAAATAATTCTGATGACAAATTTATCTGGCCACAATAAATATTTTTCTTTCCTTTTGTCAAAATACTTATTTTTTCACTTATTTATGAAAATTATTCAGCTTATTCCAACAAAAAATAATTCGAAAAATGTAAAAATATTCAATGTATTTATTATTAAATGTGGCATTGTAAAAATTAAAAAAAAAGAATTGCGATCAAGTTACTCTATAAAATTAAAAATCAGACACATTTATAAAATTCGAATGCACAACTATATAATTTAAGAAATCTGCATTTGATATTTTTCACATGGCAAGTGCCAAATGCGAAAGCACTATCCAGTTGTGAATTGAAACCAGTTGTCTTAATTCATTATCAAATTTGTTGTGTCAAACAAGTCCAATTAGTACGTAAGAAAAACATTTATGGCAGTAGTAAAAAATATTGAATATAGAATCTCTGAGTATTGCAGGTAAATTTAAATAGACGTTTTATCCAAGGAAAAATATTTAAAATATAAGGTGCATATTTTAATTTGATAATCCATTTCTACATGTTAATATGATTTTACTATAAATTTATATTATTTGATTTCATCTCATTATTAATTTGTTTATTATTTTAAGTTTATTTCTGAATGAATACCATAAATATAAATTAAATTTCACTTAATTTATATTTATGATTAGAATTAGATTTAAATTTCATTTAATTTATGTTTATGTTTTGCTTTCTTATATTCATGATTTGCTTTCTTCACTACAACAGGGTAAATAATTATTCACTACAAGAAATTAATAATCATTGAAAAGTTGATTGAATGTGCGAAAAAAATTAAACATTTGTATTTTTTATAAGGTTTATTTACTATTTTATAAATTATGTGTTGATCATATTGATATATAGAGGATGAATATCTGTGAAAAAATGTTGTAAGGTAGTTATTGCTTCTAGTAAGAGGCGACTAAATAAGATACTCAATATCCTTTTTTTACAAATAACCACCTCTGTCTCTTGTCAACTTCTAAATAAAGAAGCTTAGAACTCGAAGTTTAAGTTTTTACATAATTTCCTACAAAATATATACAAACAATTAAAATATCATTCAAAATTTTAAAATTTTTCTCCGAATAAAATGTTACTATTTATCAACTTGGCAATATAATCTGGAAACATCCAATAATTTTGCCTAAATTTATTAATAATGCTAAAATTTAGGTTAAAGGATTTCTTTTTTGAAAGAATATTTATCTAAGAGCGATGCTTCGATTGGCAATATTTCGTTTGAGTCAGTTTGATACTTAAAAAAAAGGATTATTATGTATTTCATCATTATAAATTTTGTTGATTAACTTTACTATAAATAGAAAATTTATCTTACATTTGTAAGAGCATTTTCTTACAGTAATTTATATTGCAATTACAAAAGTTAATGGAACTATATTAATTATTGTAATCGATTATATTTAACGTGGAAAAGTGACGTATTATGAAAATTTTGCACTTTAAAAAATAAGGTCTCAAAAAGAAGTGTTTAATTAAACACGAGTTTAAAAATTTGGTGAATGCAATCTGACACAATTTTTTTTATACAATCATGCATTTTGGAAAATGGTCATCAAAGAACAACATGATAAAGTAAGCAACAATTTCTTTGCGTTAGTATTAAGTAAAGAAAACATTTTTGCTATACAATACCATGTAATTGTTATTTCTTTTTAACAATAAATACTCAGAATTGAATGTAATAAAATTATTTCAAAATAGAGAGTAAAAATGTTTTTTGTAATTCTATTATTACTTCCAAAGGTAATAAAGTTCACATGAGATTGATTTAAAGAAATTCCAATTCCTTTGTCACTATATTATAATTAAATTTAAAGTTAATTGCAGTATTTGAATAAATAGGCACGAAAATAAATTTTATTAATTATCTAAAAACTCCGCTGTAGTGATTATACCAACATGTATGAAATTATAAGCATACGTAAATACAAGATGCCAGTTATTAAAAGAGAAATAGATTGCATTTGTAACTCACAATTGCTAATGGGTATTTTGATGTCATTTTTTTACACATTAATTATTACCATGGATTTTTTTTAATAGAATGTTTATGAGATAAAACAAAAGTTTAAAATATTCCACAATTCAAAAATGGGTATTTTGAATTGTGTTTATGAATTATATCATATTTATAAGGTTATATAAATACTTGATTGTTGTTAACTACTCGATTACAAATGTTATTTCTGTTATTCAAAAGGCAATATCTGCATTAAAAACTGAATTATAAACTTTTAGATATATGTTAGAAAGCAAAGAATCTGAATTAAATAATATTTACTTGATAACCATACCATGAGTTTATTTAATGCAAATAAATTTCTAAAAAATCAATAAATAGTTTACTTTGGTAGAAAATATAACATTTTAATATAAAATAATGTTTTCGATATTTATATCAGTCAAACGTAATTCACAGAATTAAATTTTTTATATAAATTGGAAAACTTAAAATACTGTACCAACACTTATCTGACATTTTTAGCAAGTTAGTTTAAATGTATTGAAAACATTTTTATAAATATATGAGTGTAAATTTACAGATATTCATTAATACCTTCATAATATTCATAATATTAACTTTATATATTTTTATGTAATCAGGAAAAAAATGTAATTTTTTAATTTTCATCATAATTTGATATAATAATTGAAATGAATTTCAAAATAAAAGTACAATATATAGTAAGTAAATTTTTCAAAGAAATTATCAAAAATATTTTTTATTTTTGAAGTGAATGCATCTGAAATATTAAAAAGTGAGATTATTACGTTTTAAAATTGAAGTAATTGTGACATTTAATTTTTTTTTGAATATTATCTTTTGAAAAAAAGATGTCTTCAGATCTTGTGTGGTTTGCAACACGCTGATATTTTCATAGTATAGATAAATTGCATATTTTTAATGCATAAATTACGCATAATCACATATTTACTTTTGCCTACACGTAAGATATATTACATAGAAATGTGATGTATGTTAGGGTGATTCAAATGAAATTAAGTGTTATAGCGAATTCAGAAGAACAAGTGATACAAGTTACTATAAATTGGGAGATTTTAACATGTTATATAATATATTAAATTAGCAAATTTTATTAATTTCTTTTATTGATTTAGAAATTTAGATTTTTAAAAATAGCCTTTTGTTACTTTTAGTAACACGGATTTTATTGATTTTTTAAGTATCATTTTATTCCTTATCAATAAATATTCATTTTTCAGGTAATCTTTTAAAAGCAAATTAATTTTGTTTATGACCTATTTGTGAATATTAATCTTCGCTAGTAAAATTTTAATTAAAGATAATACATTAAAATAAAAAAATCATTAATGATTAACTCATAAATTCTAAAATCTTACTAAGTGTAAACACCAATATTTTTTATTATGGCTTTTTTCTTTTCATAGGAAGAAACGATAAATTATAAAGCAAAAATTAATTACTGAAAGATTCATATTTTTAAAATAATTATTAAATACTTACTATTAATAAGCAATTAAGAAAATACAGTAAAAATTTAATCAGAAAATAAAATGTAAGCATATTGAACGTTAGAATACATATAGAAGCCAACCATAAATTCATTATTTTTAAGCATTTCAGAATTTACAAATAATTGAAGGATAAGCACAAAATTGGCACACTTTCAAGCGTAATATAAAAAAAATGTGAAAAGTATCAAGACACATTTTGTTTATGGGTTGCTTAATTATTCTATTTATTGTAAAGTAGTTTTTAGCAGGCTAAGTTTTATCAAAATGAGTTTGTTACTGCATAAAATAAAAGGAAAATCATAAATGTATTCAGTGTTATCTCTTTCATATAATCCTTAAAATAAAACACTAAAATTAAAACAAATATTTTTGAAAGTTTTATTTTAAAATGTAAGGGAGTATTATTTTCCTGCGTTAACGATGCGAAATTTTAATAGATAATTAAATGTATTAAGCTTTCTCCCACAATATAGATAAATTTTCACTTCATTAAACCAGGTCATTTAAAAACGTTTTTGCTCGTACATATTTTTTAATTCAAATCTAGAATGCGTATAATATGTTTGCTGTAAATATCTTTTTATAAATTGGATTTGAAATGTTTTTAAAACTTAGAGAATCCTTAATAATTAATTAATTTATTAATAAATGAAACTTAAATAAGTTAATTTCTTACATGATTTTAAACATGAAATTTATATAGAAAATGAATAATAATTTAGAAACTTGTAAATAATTCATGAATATTCTGAATAATAGGCTATTTGTACACTTGTTTATTCATTCAATATTGAACAACAATTGAGAAAAGAATAATATATACATAATTTATCATAAATACATATTTAAAACATTAAACACTTTTCATATTTAGAGAAGTGAAATCTTTAAATTGATAATGCATACATTTACAGCGAAAGCGGGAAAAATGTGCCCCAAATTAAATTTGGAAGTTCTTTCAGAATAAATTTGAGCGAATTTTCAAATTGAAATACAGCAAATATGCACAACAAAAGACAATTAGACATTGTGTTGGCTGTACGTATTGAGAAATTGAAGCAGCAACTTCTACTGTTTGTAGAATATCTGAAACATAATGAGAAATATATTTGTTAAATTTCTTAATTCATCCTTATTTATTACAGAAATATGTTTCTTAGCAAAGAAATAATATGATATTGTAGTATTATGTGTTTTACATAGTAAATAATCACAGTAATTGGTATAATAATCTTTAAAATTAGAATAACATACATAAAAATCATTTAACAGTAGAATTATTTTAATTGTAGCAGTTTTCTTGATAGCTACCAGTGATAAAAATTTTTCCATTATCTGTTTGAATGTTATTTATTGATTTTATAATCAGAATAAGGAATTATTATGTAATTCATTATTTTTTAAAGAAACAAATTTCATTTTAATCCTATTTACAGACATGATAAATAAATATATTTCCGCCCGATACATTTAGAATCTTATTATATACACATGCTGTGGTATATTTTATGAGAAATAGTTAACATTATAGAACTTTTTGATGCAAAATCTTATCAATTATATCTATATGCTGAGATAAATTGAATTAATTAATAGTTATTGTTAAGAATGTATTCGTTAAGATGTTATGTTCAAATTTTACAAATTTTAGTGTAGAGCAACTCAAAAATTAAACTGAAACATTAATTTAAATAAAAAGAGCAATTCGTAATTAAAATCATTTAAAAATCATTGATGAATTACTTGACATTTAATGCTATATAGATCATAAAATGAAATAATTAGATATTAATATAATCACTCATATTTTAATGTAATTAAACTATCTCCCTAGGCACAGGTCTGAGGTTCGATCCTCAGGCTGTACAAGATCGGCTCAGCCTTTCATTCCTTCAGTGGGTCAATAAACTGAATACCAAGCATGCTTGAGAACTAAACACTGGGGGTCTCAGCTTAGGCTCACCACCTAACTGGGACACATGCTTTCCATCCAGGGCTCTCGGTCATGAAAACAGTCATGGGCACTGTAGGCCTTGGCTCACATGAGCTGTTGCACCACGGAGTTTAGTTTTAAATTAAATTATGATATACTGTGTAACATGGTAATATCTCCTCTTACGGTAATATGTGTTGATTTAGTATAACAGCAATTTTTTTAGGTATATCTTAGTTTGGCAATGCAGAATAATGCATTGATACATCGCTGTGCAGGCCCACGCTAGACTGTATTTTAAGCTTCATGGGTTTGGAATACTCGCCTACCACCAAGTGTCCCGTTACTTTGAACCACAGTCACGTGACGAGGTCACATCTGAATGGGCATCCTCCTCTTCACATTCACGCCACTCCAGCGGAAGGAGTTTGACATGCACATGTCCTCAATCCACGGAGTTCTAGTAAATAGTAAGGGAGAATATAGTCACTTTCTTAGTCCCTCACCCCTGCGAGTGATGGCTCACTTAGCTGATCTTACGGGCAATGGTGTGAAGCTACTGAACCGCTGCGGCTCTTGGAAAACAATAGTATTAGTGATTATAGCGATATTTTCTACACTGCATAAATTAATTTATATTATGAATTTGAAGATATATAAATGCATTTTGTCTAATATATTATTCTTTCAATATAACTAAAATTTCTTGTTCTATTTGATAAATTATAAACTAAGGTTTTCTTTTCAAATCTATAAAATAGTTATTCTTTCTTTACATAGGAGCTTATTAAAAATATCTGAAAATGTTTTGAAAATCTCTCACAACCACAATAGAAACTAATAAACTTTTAACTTTAATATGTATATCAATGATTTTGATTATGATTTTGATATATAACCATATGTTTTGATTGAAAGTAAAGAAAAAGCATTTTGGAGCTTTATTCTTAGGAATAGTTCACGTATAAAATATTATCACAATTAAAAACCAGCCTAAAACAGAGAATTAATTTTCAAAAATTTTTGTTATGTTATATAAAACATTATGATTGAATAATGTATATTTAACTCTAACATTAGTTATTTAAATATTTTTATAGTTAAAATCACAAGGATAAAAATATTTACTAAATATTATGGTTTAGTTTAGTTAGTAATGAGTAACATTTAATAAGATTTCTTTGAATGATGTAATAAGTAATTTTCAAATTACATATTTGTATTTTAAGACTTTGCAGAAGTTTGAAATTTATAATGCAATTTTTGCGTCAAAACTAAAACGTTTTATTGTAAATTGTGGAAAGTGTTGGACCTTACTAGGACAGGAACAATATTGCAAAATGAAATATGTCAAATTAAATGTAATATTTAGTCATATTTTTGCCTCATTAGGCTATTTTTGTATCTATATATAACATTCAATATTCATAAAAACTTTGAGACTTTTTCTTGAGGAAATGGAATCAATGATTCTTAAGTAACCAGGAAAATTATTCACACTACTAAATTTGACAACATTTTTGATTCACTTTTATGAAAATAACCTGAAAAGTTTCGATGACTGTAGCATGAAGAAATATTTGACGAATTGTCAACGATTCTAGGGAATCATATTAAATAAATTACATAACTGATTATTGCTAACACAGGAAAGTTCTTACAATGGGTTTTAATAGAAATTTATTATTTTGTGCACACATATAAAATATCAGGAAGATTCTAAATCATTTACTCTATAATTCGGAAATTATTACATTTTTATGCCTTAATTCTTTTCATAATAAAATCTAGCATCAATAACAATTATTTTACATCCGACTTCAGGTACTTTTATAAAGTAGAGAAAGTGCATATATTTAGGTATGATTTCACGTAATTATAATTAATAACTCTCAATTTCATTTTTAATTTGAAAAACTAGTTAATTCTGAATTCCATGTATTTAAGAAAATAATCAGTATTTACTTATATATAATTAAAAGTTGTATCCGATTGCCATTGTAATTTATTAATTGGAAAATTACGTACCCTTTTTAAATATCAAAAAATAAGACTATTGAATACAAAATTCTGTCAAATATAATATTTTTACTTATATTATATGGTATTCTTTTAAAAATAACAAAACTAGAGTAAGATTTGAATTTTTAAATATGCATTTGACAATTTAAAATTTTTTTATAATTTAGAGCTTCCAGATCCTCGATTTTCTTATGAAGTTGAATACAATTACAAAAGCTTATAAAAATATCAAAGTGGTTTTATTGTAAGAATAAAAAAATATAATATGAGGTATGTGAAATTTTTAAAGTACTGAAATGGTACATAACGTCATAAAAATTTATGTAGTGATCATAATAATTTAGCCTGTTTCGATTTTTTAATCTTCGGATAAGATATGTTTATTAATCTCAGAAAAATCTAACATTATCTCATTTAAAAACTAAAGTAAAAAGTAAATCATGTTTTATAAACTGCTGGACTAAGGACGGGGCTAAGGATGGATCACAAATTGCAATGTAGCATAACATTAAATGAAACATGAGGCCTAGTAGGAAAAAATATAGTTGCCACACTGTTCAGACATTAGTTTAAAGAATATTTATTGTTCTGGAAAGTACAAAAGCTGTGAAACATCTGAAAGGAAAAAAAAAAATGTTCATTTGATGTTGCATACGGAAAAATGGAACAATGCATCTAAAAGTCAGCAGGCACCTTGAAGAAAGGTATCAGTACAGTCATAGTCCCATTCGCAACCACATGTAGGTGCATGCAGCCATTGATCATGATGCCAGCCCACACCATGACACTGCATGTTGGATATCAGTCCCTTTCCTGAATATTTTCTGGACGATAAGCAGTACCACTCTCGCTCCAGATCAGTTGGCGTCTACAATCCGATGACAGACTGAACCTACTCTCATCTGAGAATAATACGCATGCCCAGTCCTGTTCAGTCTAATTGCGATGCTCACGAAACCATTGTAAACGGACAGTACGGTGCTGTCTAGTCAATGGGACACACACAACAGGTCTGCGGGCGTATAGTCATCCTCTCCTCAAACGCTTGGCAATAGTTTTTCGGGAGATCTGCTTTCTTGAGGCAGCAAGAAACTGATTTGCAACCTACTGAGCTGTGGTGCGCCTGTTCTTTTTTGCTGATAGGACGATGTATCTGTCTTCTGCAGGCGTCGTACTTCTAACACGACCTCCCCCGTGCCGCCAACTAACATTCCAGTTGTTTTAAAAGACTTCTACAGCCGTGAAACAACTTTGTGAGCGATGTCGAACTGCTGGCAACATCTGTTATTTTTCGCCCTTCTTCGATCTTTCCAATAATTAGACCACGTACGAAATCATCTAAGTGATGTTGGAAAGACATGCCAAAAATTTCAAGTTCGTCTACTAAATCTTTCCTGTAAAACTGACTTGAAACAACAACTGTCCACACGCGTCAAAACCTTTAAAACTCTTATGAAGCCATCACGTGAGGAACAGACGTGGAAAAAAAAATTTGCATACGCATACTTCTTCTTACTATATCCCGCACTTATTCTAACTTTCCACATTTTGCTTCCTTTCATTTTGTGGTTGCTATGGATGATAGTGTTATCCGTCCTTAGCAATTGTCCAGCAGTGTATATTTATGAACACAGCAATTTTTTAGTGTGCGAAATTTATAAAAATATTTCATTTATTAAACATTTTTTTGAGGGGGAGGGTATTTTATTTCTTTATTATAATAAAAATTAAAAATATCGAGTCATATTGTGTTAATAAGTTAACTTATTTGACGTGAGTTTTATTCTTGGAATTGTTTTTTCTTGAGTAAAATAAATAAATTATGAATGGACTTGAGTATACTGTGTACCGACGGAGAAAACTGTGGAAAACCTAAACATGACCTTTTTTTGAAAATAAATAATATTAATAAAATCATTCCAACCGACCACTCTCTCGGCTCTGGAAAACGAAACTTCTAGAAAATGCATATTATTGTCTTGTTATTAGAAAAGCAAGATAAGATATTTATTTTTAGTTCAAGAAATAGCTACCAATATAAGAAATCAAAACCGTATCAAGCAGCCAAACTACATTGGAACCAAATAATACACATTTGAATAAATAGTAATGTTTAAAATTGCAAATAGAAGATAACATGTATTATAGAAGGAATTAAAAAATTGAAATTGTAATAACCAGTGTAGGAAGTTTAATAAATAATCGCAATTTTATAAAAATTTACTCTTCAAGCAATATTCATGGTTTTGTCAAATGGACTTCAAGAATATTCTTTTTTAATTAATTTAATTTTAAATTAGAATGGATTCAAAACAGGCACTTTTCCAATGTTTTTCATAGCAATATTTATAATTCCAAAATCGTATAATTTATAATTAGACTTTTATGTGTGTAATTTTTTCTTACATACTTTTAGACACCTATGAGAGTAGGAAGTTAAATTTATAAAAAATTGTAAATTAATAGCAATAAGTGCTTACAAACATGAAAATTCGACTTCAAACGTGAAAAATCAGCTCCACGTGTCTTTAGCAAATTCTGTATTATTATGTGAATGTTATTACTTTTTGCTAAATTGAATAGTTGTAATAATAACCATAAATAAAATCATAACGACGTTATTCTTCAAGTATCTTGTTAATGTAATACCAAGTGAAACATTCTCCAAATTAAAGTTATTTTTTTACTTTCAATTATTCTCTTTCTTTTCTATTATTATTCAACATGTTGAAGTATATCTCTTATTTAATGGAAAAATGCATAGCTTAAATACGAATATAATATTTTGTGCAAGAAATGGTTTTAAGGAGAAAATGTCATAACTTTTTATTTTTGTTTCATTTTATATCAAATGAATAGTTTTTAAAATTATACACATTTCTATAAAAAATGAATTTTAAAATTTTCTCATTAATACGAAACTGACATACAAAAAATTGTATTATCTTCAAAATACTGATAATAATTTTTTAAAATACATTTAATATTCTCAATTTTTAATTTTTATAATTTTAATTCAATTTTTATAAATTATATTTCTTAAGTCATAAATGATGCATTAAGTTATTGTTTATGAAATTAAATATTTTAAGTTTTCATAATTTGAAATTTAATTACAATTATAATCTTGCAGTGTTATTTTCATAACTTCGTAAGAAATATTTTTCATTTTTTTATTATAGCTCAATTACTGATATAGTTGACCAAGAAAATTAATAGGTGACTCGAGATTTGCATGATTAAATTAAATAATACAAATAATTAAAGATTTGTAGTAAATATTAGCAGTAACTTTTAATTTTGAAAAGGCAAGATACATATTGTACCTTTCTTATGAGTATTTGATGCAATTATTTGTCTTTCGTTTTCATCTCTTCGTTCTTTTCTTTCTGCAATAAAAATAGAGTATTTTACTCTTTTCAAACTAAGAAATAAAAATAAATTTATAAATAGATATTTGAGTAAGTAAATGAGGTCAGAAAATGGAACACATAAAGTAACATATTATACTTTCAACAAAAATAAGATTAAATTTTCTTTTTTTGAGAGAATGATTTTAAAATTTAAGTGAAAAAATATTAATATCATGATAATATAAATATTATCATGATTTAATTAATCATAAAAATGTATAAAATCACTTTAAACTATACATATAAATGCCAATAAATTTCTAACAATATTGATAACTATATGTATAATTTCACACACATAGATGTTATTTTTTAGACTATAATTTTAAATTATTATGGTTGCTCATAATATGAATTATCAATAAGACTTAATTTTAGTTGATTTTAAAATGTGGTGAGAGAAGCTGCATAATTAAAAAAAATCATTTGAATATTGCAAAAATATATTTAAAGAAGAGTGCATTTATAAATTTACTCATCAAATAAGCATCAAACGAGGACAAAATAATTTTGTATGGTTTCGAAAAACTATACAAAATTATTTTGTCAAACATCAAACAAGATTCTTATAAAAATTAAAGAAAAATAATTGGGAGTGTGCATAAAACTATATGACGTAACTTTTTATTCAAAAACTAATTGAAATTTGAAATTCGATTTTTGATATAAATATGATAACAATAATCCCAGTTTTAATTCCATATCATATTTTCACATTTCAAGTAAGGAGCACTATAGTTATAAATTTTGTCATTTTTTTCTACTATCAGCATAGTTTTCTCAATTAATACGGATATTTTACCATAGAAGAAATTATCAAAGAGGATTTTTTAAACTTTGACAATTCTATTAAATAATTTTTACATTAAGAAATAAAATTTTATTCTCTTTTTGTAATTATCTGATGGGCTGACCTTTCCTCTTTTTTATCAATAATATGAAAATGTATATGAATAAAAATTATTAAAATTATTTTGAAAATAATTATTTTTTGTTGTTAAAACAAAGTTTTGAAAATAATTTTATGAAACCAATTAGTATAGATGCCAGGCTTTATGTGTCTAATGTAGATATTTGTGTTTAAAAGTATACTTAGCTGAAAATTCAATGTAAAAATGAAACGTTTTCTGTAATGTATCTGTTTAACTTGTTGTGGTATAAAAAGTTAGCTTTAACTCCCGTCAATTTTTTTAAACAGTTAATCTATAAATAATTATGCTTATTTTTTTCGAAATAATTTTAAGCTATATTTTAAATTTAAAAATTTATTTTACATTAAAATAAGGAATTTTACTGTCATTCCTTGTAGTATTTCGGGAAATAAATTTAGAGAATCTATGTTGCATAAAATTCTAACTGAATCGATATTAATTATATATTTATCATTTGAATATAAATATTTAAGGCTTTTATTATTGTTTATGTGAAAATTAATTAGTAAAAATAAAAAAAATTGCTGCACAAAAATATACGTTTAACAAAATATCTTTAAAAGTGTTATGTAAAACATTGCATTTTGATGTTACGGTATTCCCTAATGGTTGCATTTTGAGAATTATAGCGAAATAATAATAGTATAATAGGAAATAAAAATTTCAGATAGTAAAATAATGATCAATACAGGATATTATTTTTCATGCTGTTATTTTCATTTCGAATTATTAAATGATTTCAGAATATATATATTTAAATATGTAATTGTGTCTAAATTTTCAAAATTCAATTTTGCTATATTATTACCCAAATCAAGTTTTGCTAATTTGTTGTAATTTCAAGATATTGGCATGATTGGAGATGTGTGATGTTCCTCAATAAATACTATAGTCCAATCCTTAATACTATAACTCCTCAATAGAACGTTTGAACTAATATTTTAACCATTTAAAATAATTTGACCATTTGTACCGTCTGATAAACAAGTTTACTATAAAATAATAAATGAAAATCAGATCCAATCGATACAAGTGGTTGTACGTATAGTGGTTGAAATATGTAACTTTATTTGATTAGAGAAAAATTTTTTAAGTTTAGAAACAAACTAAACTATTAGAATGTTATACTCTGGACATTTCTGTTCAAAAAGAAGTTTAGTTTTACTGTTTTATGTATTCTATGGTTCATAAACTAAAGGAAAATTGTTTATAAATTAAAGATCAAGTTTGTAATTAATATTTTATAAAATATTTTAAGTGCTACTGCTTTTAATCAAAAAATAATTTTCTGAGTTAAAATTTACTTTATAAAAGTGACATAAGATTTCGAACATTAAACATAATTAAAAAAAACTATCAAAAGCATGTATTAGCTTGTTTATTATATTAACTATGAAGAAATATTTAATACAGTCCAATTAAATTTTTTTCTAAATGCTATTTTTAATTACAATATTTAAAGTAAAATAATGTTAAAGCTTAATTTTTTCCAAGACATCTTCTTTTCATATCAGTAATCAGACAAAATTATTTATGGTCAGATTTGTATTTTCGTTTACAAAGATAATTGTAATGAATAAAGGTTTTTCCTCATCATGACTACATATAATAATTACGTTCTATGTAATTTATAAGAATTTAAATCCTTAGAAATTATAACTGAGCTTTCCTAAATACTTCAATTTAAATTAGTTTAAGTTAATCCGTTACAAATGTTATTTTACATATTCATATTCAGAAAAAGTTTAGCAATTTCTAATATTTATTTAATTCAATATCTTTTATATATTTTGATGCCATCAACATATTATTTTCTTGAATTAAACTAGAAAAGCATTAGTTTTATAAATTCAAAGTGAATTAACTTGCTACAAATGATTAGAATAGTAGAAGTCATAAGTTTCAAAAGGTTAAACATTACTGGTTTTATTTTTCTCATAAAAAGAAAAATCGAAAACTTAAAATGTTTGAAATTGAAATGAAACTCAAATTTTCAAATAGTTTATTATTAACAATATTAAAAAATTAAAGTTTAGAAGTAAAAGCATTGTAATATCATGCACTTTAATGGCTTAAGTTTTGATTTTAAAAATTTATGTCAATCATATCAAGCATATGTTATAGATTTTATTTCTTGACGGTAGTTATATAATTAAAATATTTCATAAATATTTTAAATACTGTTCGTGCAGCATATTTCATAAGACATATTGTATTTTAAAAATTTTTTGGAAAACCATAGGTACATTACTGAAAAAATTGTAGATATTGTGACAGAATAGTTAAACATTTTATATATTAATTCATCTTACAAAAATAATCCTAGCAAGTTTAATCACACACACACACATACAAAAATGTCTTAAATAAATTATTATTCCTAGAATTATTCTGTACAAAAGAATATCCTTTTGTAAATAATTTTTTGATACTTTCCGTTTGTTTTGATTTTATGATTTTATTCTTTCTGTTTCCCTAGTTAAAAATTGCTTAGGAGAAAAGAATGTAAATATCCATGTGAATCATATTTTCAAAATATGCACAACATGGAATATTATTTTCATTTAATTAATTGAATAAAAACATAAATTTAAAGCTATTTATAAAATCGGTATTCATGTTTATTTAAACAACAATTGTTATATTTTCTTTGATGTTGGGAAACTAAAAGGTATTTTTTTGTCTAAGTTAATCATTAAATGAACACGCACTCACGCACACACAAATTTATACTCTTGTTCTCTCTAAGTGTAACAAAAAATAATTATATTATTTTAGTTAAAAACTGCTTATAGAATATCCCAGTCTAGATTTCCATTAGTCAACTGTAAAAGAAGACAAATTGTAAACAAAGCATCTTTACAATTGAAGTAAATAGTTTGACATTTTCTGGGATGTTTTGATTAATTGCTGATTTTAAGTCTCAGAATAAATCATTGATAATAATGTAGATGGTAGAAAGCTCTTCAATGAATGCATAATAAATCTGAAAACACTAGATGAATTTTCTAAAAATTTACATCAATAATATTAAAGTTTTTGTTTGAGTTATTTTAACTTTTAAAAAAGTTAATTTCCTATAAAGTCATTTCCTTTACAATATATATTAAAATTTGAATTTTAACATCGAAACACAAAGAAATATGTTTTTAAGGCATTATAATACATTTATTTTGTAGAAATAAGAAAAAGATTTGACTAAGAAATATGACTTAGATTACAGCTGACTGTTACTTTGAGGAGATCTGTTGTTGAAATGAAAACAAAAGCAAACATTACTTTTCCCCGCATAAGACGAAAGAAACAATTTATACTTTTGGAGTTGCGTTGTTTGTTTTACTTTGTATTTCACTTATATTGTATAAGTTTCAAAAATAAGCAGAATGCATTAAAAATTCCTCGAAATATTTCATGGCAGAATAATGAATTTCTCAAAATTCCATTGACATAATTCTGAAGTAAAATGGTGAATATTTCTTCAAAAAATTTCAATTCTTTTGCATTATATTTAGTTATATATGATTTTCTGAATTGTATATATGTATGTATATATATGTGTGTCTGTGTGCATTTTCAGATCATAAGAATGATTTTATGATACATTTACTGTATTTAAAATTCATTTTAATGGACTTATATTTAATTTACAGCATTTGAAAGTAATGAGATTGCTAACATTAATGTGGCGTGGAAAATTAAACACAACAATATGTAATTTTTTGAAAAGCATTAACGGGATTAATTGAAAGTAATTACTAATCTTTATTATTTTTATCGTATTTACGGTGAATTATTGTTAAGTGAATTTAATATTAACGCAAGTAAGTTTCCTTTTAAAAAATTACAAATATCGAGGACATTTGGTAATATTATTAAATATATAATTATAAACACTTATATATATCACACTAAATGCCTTCAAGTATCTTTCGTGGAAAATTTATGGTAATGGTAGTGTAATAGAAATGATATTTGATAATGTAATAAAAAATATATTAATATACAGGTATTTATATCACACTTAATGACTTCAAATTGCTGTCGTGAAGTTTCGCTTCTTAAATTTAACTTTCAAAATAGTGTAGCATTTAATTAGTATTTTTAATTTTTTTGAAATTACTTACTTTAAAAATTGCTTGCAATAATAGAATTATAGGTAAAACGAGACATAATTAGAATTTCATTATAAAATGCTATAATTTTAAAATTACACATATGAAAACAATTTTTTATTATATACTCCTTACATACATAACTATCACTAAACATTTATCATGAAAAATTTTAAATAATGACGAAATATTTATAATCAAATGAAATTTTAAATAAATGCTAATTATTGATTTTTATTTATCATATTTTACATTAATAAAAAATATTTAATCATATACCTGCTGCTGGTTTCAGGGGAACGCTAGCCATACCAAGCTTTATATTGTCAGCAATAGGTCTAGATACTTCTTTTGGTATTTCATTTTGACTAATTTTATATCCTGCTTGGATAAAATGCAACAGGAATAGTTTTAATAAATATATATAAGCATTAACATACATATTATTAAAAAACTACAAGATGCATAACGATACATTAGTTCAACTAAATTCTGACTCTGTTTTTAAGCAATATTTACGTAAATATCTGCTTACTCTACTAAAATAGTATTGTATAACAAATAAAAAAATTTAATTTATTAGTAAAAAAATGAAAGCATTAATATTAATAATTATAATCAATAATATATTTTCTATTAAATAAGTGAAATAATCGAAATCTTGCCAATTGTTTAATATATTTTACTTTTTATTTGTTTTTATTTGTCACTCTGTTTTCACTTTTAGCTCATATAGGGCTAAATATATCATAGTATCATATATATATATATATATATATATATATATATATATATATATATATATATATATATATATATATATATATATATATATATATATATATATATATATATATATATATATATATATATATATATATATATATATATATACAGTAAGACCCCGCTTAACGCTGTTTCCCTTAGCGCTGTTTCGGCTTAGCGCTCTTTTATTTCAACCCGGGGATTCCACGAAATCGCTCGCAGCATACAGAGATTCCCCGAAATATTATGCAGCGATAGGTTTCAAATACATATCCGAAAGAGTGTACTTGTGTTTCTTGTTTGGTGCGGTATTGTACAGACATATTTTTATTATTGGAAACATTTGTTGACATTATTGTAAGTAGGTATTAATTTACATATTTAATACTATATTACAGTGTCAAATATTTTGATCTTTAGTTTTTACTATGGAAGATAATGAAAAAGAAAAGAAGGCAACCAGAAATAGCATTTCACTCAAAACTAAAATGGAAGTGATTAGAAGATTAGATTCTGGTGAACGTCAAACTCTAATTAGTGCTTCATTGAATTTTCCAACTTTAATAATAAGGACCATCATGAAGAATAAAGAAAAAATACTGTCATCGGCAACTACAACTACGTCAAGCTCTGCAACTAGAATTACCCGTTCTAGAAATAATATCATAGAGGAAATGGAAAAACGACTGTCTATATGGATTGACGACGAAATTGACCGCAATATGACATTAAGCCAATCTATCATAATGGAAAAAGCTAGAAGAATTTTTAAATACATTCAGGCTGAGACAATTGACACAAGTGAAACTTTCGTTGCTAGTCGAAGATGTTTAATAGATTTAAACGTCGAAATAATCTTCACAACATAAAGATTACAGGAGAAGCAGCAAGTGGTGATACAAAAGTGGCGGCTAAATTTCCAGCGATATTAAAAAAAATAATTGGAGAAGGAAACTATCCTCCAGAATTGGTTTTTAATGTTGATGAAACAGGCTTGTTTTGGAAAAGAATGCCGAAGCGAACATTTCTATCCCGTGAAGAGAAACGGGCACCAGGATTTAAAACTGCAAAAGATCGCTTAACCCTTCTACTAGGTGTTAACGCAAGTGGAGATTTTAAATTAAAACCATTACTAATTTACCATTCCAAAAACCCAAGAGCAATGAAAGGCATATCTAAACCAACTTTACCTGTAATTTGGGAGTCTAATAAAAATCATGAATAACTGCAAAAATTTTCCAGAATTGGTTCACTGAACATTTCTGCCCGTCTGTTAAACGTTATTGTGAAATTAAAAAACTTGAACAAAAAGCACTTCTGTTAATTGATAATGCTCCAAGCCACCCAACAAATTTATCAGATTTAACAACATGCATTCCAGTAGAAGTGGTTTTCTTGCCGTCTAACACAACTACCTTAATTCAACCAATGGACCAAGGCGTTATATCAAATTTTAAGGCTTATTACTTGCGGCGAACCTTTAAGCAAATGTTTGAAAAAACAGACGGAGAAGAGAACCAGTCCATAAGAGAATTTTGGAAAAACTACAACATCGTGGATGCTGTAGAAAACATAGGCCTTTCTTGGAATGAGGTAACAGAAAGATCTTTGAAAGGAGTATGGAAGAATATTTGGCCGGATTTAAGTAAGAGCGATGACGTTGGACACACTGTCGATGTGGATGAAATAGTGGAAGAGATAGTGAAATTAACGAAGCAAACCGGTTTTGAAGGGGTAAATGTGGAAGATGTCGAAGAAATAATTCAAGAAGCAGCGGCTAGTCTTTCTAATGATGAGCTCAAGGAATTAACTGAACAAGAAGAAAACAAAAATGTTGACAGCAGTGATTTAGAAGAAGAGCAAAAAGAACTTTCGATAGCGCTTGTAAAAAGGAGTTTGTCTACCATAACTGAAATAATGGATCAATTCATTGAAAATGATCCGAATTTTGACAGGAGCTCAAAAGTAAGGCGTAGCGTTAGAGATGCTCTATCCGTTTATGAATAACTTTTAAGAGAACAACGCAAAAGAAAAAGGCAAACAACATTAGATGCTTTTGTCACAAAAAGGCAGAACACTGAAAATGCGGAAGGCTAACTAAATATGACTGACTTAGAATTTTATTTGTTTTTTTTTTAAGAAAATTCGTTTTGTTATTTATATTTTGTTTTTATTTTTGCAAGAAATAATAATGTGGTATTAATTTGGGCTTTAAGAAATTAATGTTTGGTTTTATTTTTATTAAAAAAAACATACTTTTTAAATTTAATACCTAACCAATTTCCTAGCCATCTTCCCCTAACCCCAATATTTACATGTAAAGATAGCCTCGCTTAGCGCTGTTTCGCATTACGCTCTACTTTGAAGGAACGTATTCCCCGCGTTAAGCGGGGTCTTACTGTATATATATATATATACAGGGTGATCCAAAAGTCAGGACGAACTTTAAAAATGAATAATTCGAAAACGAATCACGATACAAAGATGCGGTTTGCACCAAACGGATGAAAAAGAAACCGGGTTTTGTGTGGCAATGAAAAAAAATAGTTCTATTGGCGACCAACAGATGGCGCTGTCGGATTTCTGATGTAGGATTATGCAAAGCAACAAACGATATAAAAAGAAGCAACTGCAGCAGGTAATGGTAGTCAAAGCTGGTATGCATCGCAATGCTGTCCATAGTTGAGAAAGCCCTCTTAGTTAAACTGTTTTATAAGAATTTGGAAAGTGGCATTGCGAGCATATCGCTATATGAAGGGTATGCGAGATAGCAAAGGACCAATAACGTCTTCTGCATTGAACAAAATTGTGAAAAAATTTGAAGCTACAGGTTCTTTGGCATCACGTCAAAGAAGTTGACGTTCCTCAACTGCAGCTGCTGTTGCCACGACAGAGAAGCAGACGGTGCAAGCCATGTCGGCGGTTGCTGCACATGGGGAGTGCAGTGCTCGAGAAGTTTCGAGGCAGACAGGAGTGTCGTACGGAAGTGTCTGGGGAGCGCTGCGAGTAACTTTGCAACGGTATCCCTACAAATTGCAACATAACTAAAAACTGAAACCTCCTGACTTCGACTCTCGCCAACATTTTGCGAATTTGGTCTTCAGTAAGATGGAAGAGCAGCACGACTGGCTTCACACTGTGCTTTGGACAGATGAAGCACATTTCACACTCTCTGGCGCTGTTAACACCCACAATTGTCGAGTGTGGACCACAGAAAATCCACATGCATTTGTTGAGGTACCCTTGCAACAGCCTAAAGTGACAGTCTGGTGTGGCTTCACTGCTGATTTCATAATTAGTCCATTTTTTTCGAGGAAGTCACACAGACAGGTTTCCAAACAGTTTCTGTCACCGGTAAGCGATATCTAGCACTGTTACAGAACAGCATTATTCCTGAACTGCAAGCGCGACAGGCACTCCAAACAATCACCTTTATGCAAGATGGAGCACCACCTCATATTGCTCTGCCTATGCAACCCCTGCTACGCTCAACATTTGGGGAGGATCGTATTATCAGTCGCTACTTTAGTCACGCATGGCCTCCAAGATCTCCCGATCTCACACCCTGTGACTTTTGGCTCTGGGGCTTCTTTAAGTCAAAAGTGTACAGCGACCAACCGGCATCACTAGCGGCACTGAAAGATGCCATCCGCCAAAATGTGTCTGCCATAACGCAAGAAACGCTACTAAATGTTGTGAATGGTGTGGTGACTCATCTCACTGCTTTACTTCTGAATGATGGACAGCACACTGAACATTTACTGTAGTAAGTACTAATTAACTGTAATTAATCTGACTTCATTAATCATTGTTTCATTTGTAAAACATCTTTTGTTGCAATAAAACACTAAAGCGCCATCTATTGGTCGCCAACAGAACTATTTCTTTTTTCATTGCCACACAAAACCCGGTTTCTTTTCCATCCGTTTGGTGCAAACCGCATCTTTGTATCGTGATTCGTTTTCGAATTATTCATTTTTAAAGTTAGTCCTGACTTTTGGATCACCCGGTATATATATATATATATATATATATATATATATATATATATATATATATATATATATATATATATATATATATATATATATATATATATATATATATACACACACACACACTGCTGGATGATTGCTAAGGACGGGTCACAAATTGCCAGTATAACATTAAGCGAGACTTGAGGCCTAGTAGGATAAAATATAGTTGCCACACTGTTCAGACATTAGAATAAAGAATATTTATTGTTCTAGAAAGTACAAAAGCTGTGAAACATCTGAAAGAAAAAAATATTCATTTGATGCTGCATACGGGAAAATTTAACAATGCATCTAAAAGTCTGCAGGCATCTTGAAGAAAGGTATCAGTACGGGATATGTCCACCGTGGAGTGTGATGCAATATTCCACAAGTCGTATCATACTTTGCACAACATTATCCAGCAGCTGTTGAGGCAATTTATCCCATTCCTCTGGAAGTGCATGGATGAGGGTGTTCTTGTTTGTCGGAGGATAGTTTCGACCAGAAAATTGCCTCCCCAAAGCATCCCACACATTTTCAATCGGGTTTAGATCTGGAGAACGTGATGGCCATACGAGGCATTGAATACCCTCGCTGTCTAGACAATCCTGAACAGCAATTGTTCGATGACATGTTGCGTTGTCATCCATTAAAACAAATTTATCGCCTACAGCACCACGGAAAAGACGATCTTGAGGAAGTAGAACTTCGTTAATTTATCGTTGGCCCGTCATAGTCCCATTCGCAACCACATGTAGGGGCATGCAGCCATTGATCATGATGCCGGTCCACACCATGACACTGCATGTCGGATCGGTTCCTTTCCTGGATATTTTCTGGACGATAAGGAATACCACTCTCGTGCCAGATCAGTTGGCGTCTACAATCCGATGACAGACTGAACCTACTCTCATCTGATAATAGTTCGCATGGCCAGTCCTGTTCAGTCCAATTGCGATGCTCACGACACTATTGCAAACAAGCAGTACGGTGCTGTCTGGTCTATCGGACACACACAACAGGTCTGCGGGCGTACAGTCCTCATCCCCTCAAATGTCTGGCAACAGTTTTTCGGGAGATCTGCTTTCCTGAGTCAGCAAGAAACTGATTTACCACCTGCTGAGCTGTGGTGTGCCTGTTCCTTTTTGCTGATAGGACGATATATCTGTCTTTTGCAGGCGTCGCACTTCTAACACGACCTCCCTCGTGCCGCCTACTACACATTCCAGTAGTTTTAAATGACTTCCACAGCCGTGAAATAACGCTGATAGCGATGTCGAACTCCCTGGCAACATCTGTTATTTTTCGCCCTTCTTCGATCTTTCCTATAATTCGGCCACGCATAAAATCTTCAAAGTGATGTCGGGAAGACATGCCAAAAATTTCAAGTTCGTCTATTATCTTTCCTGTAAAACTTTGACTTTAAACAACAGCTGTCCACATGCGTGAAAACCTTTATAGTTCTTATGAACGCTATCACGTGATGAACAGACGTGGAAAAAAATTTGCATACGCATACTTCTTCTTACTATATCCTTAGCATACTTCTTCTTACTATATCCCTTTACTATTTTGCTTCTTTTCATTTTGTGGTTGCTATGGATGATAGTGTTATCCGTCCTTTGCAATTGAGCAGCAGCAGTATAAATAATATATATATATATATATATATATATATATATATATATATATATATATATATATATATATATATATTATATATATATATATATATATATATATATATATATATATATTTATATATATATATATATATATATATATATATATATATATATATATATATATATATATATATATATATATATATATATATATATATATATATATATATATATATATATGTGTGTGTGTGTGTGTGTGTGTGTGTGTGTGCGTGTGTAAGCGGACATTTGCATGTAAATTACATGCAAATTATATGTAACTACAATTTATATTCCTCTCATAACTATACGTTAACTAGAAAATTTATCAAATTATTTGAAAGTAAATTTTGTAAATAATTATAAAAGAAATTACACCAGTGAACACTATCAAAATTACTTTATATACCTGTGTTAAATATTTAAAATCAATTTGCTCTCAAATGTAACTATAGCAAACATTTTATATTATACTATCAGTTTAGGATATATGAAAAAAATTTGAAATTTTCTAAAAATATTTTGTACACTATGCAATTATTTTTAAAAATTGCGAAATAAATTAACTGCACATTAGATTTTTTTATGAATTTGGATAAAACTTCTTAAGGAGAAACAGGAGTATTTTTTAATTTTTCTGAATAGTATTTTAAAATTTTAATGATTTCAGAATTAACTATTTCTCACAAACGAATTTATTTCTCATTATCTCTTTAATAAAGATACAAAATTTTTATCTAGCAAAACTAAGCAACAAATAAACTCAGTAAACTGCATAAACTTAAGATGGCTGTCAGAGAATTATAAAAAAATGTCTGTCTCAAAATCTGAATCTCTTATATGAATATTTTTGCAGCACTTGGTGTTGTTAAAGCAATCACTATTAAAATCATTGATTTAAACTAATGTTATCAGAATTTCTTTTTTTGGAAATATGTATTTAGAATATATAAAAAAAAGAATGAGTGCTCATAAGAGCAGGAATATCATAAGGTTTAAGAAAAAACACAAAACAATGATGAATGTTATGATTAAGAATATATTTTGCTTTAATTTATGAAAGTATATGTTATCAGTAGTTCCATCGAAGAGAATATGTCGGAATATTTTGTTTAATTAGGTTTTATTTCACTGATTAAGAAATATGCATTCTGGATACAGTTAGAGTTAACATGTTTCATCATTAAACTTTCATATTGTGTAAGACATTTTCCAGTTTTATAATGACAGAAATAGAGAAATATTATTGCATAAATTTATTCATATATTTTTAAAATTATTTTATAGAGTTTATGTTTATGACTAAATTGCTAGAATATTCACTCTTGGGGAAATTATTCTATATTTGTATTTAACATACACAGATTGTATTAAGAATTAACTTTATTAAGAAATATTATTACAGTTTTTATAGGAATAATATGTTTGCATTTTTTAAAAGTTACATCAATTCAACTAATAGACTAGGAAGAATATCCTGGTAATTTTTTGGAAATATTTTTAAGTCAAACAAATCGTTCATATAAGGAAATAAAAGTAACTAATGAATAATATTGAACACTTTTATGAGAAATAAAGTAAAGGAAGATGAAAACCCCTAAAAGATTTAGAGATCATTAACCAAATACTAATTTATTCGAACAATTTTACTTCTTTTTAAGAGATATATAGATTCATCTTAAGTGGTTAGTTATATTTAACCAATAATTACTGAAGTATATATTTTGGTATTATTATGTGGAAATTAAATACACCTTAATTAAGCTTATATGTGAATGATATTAATTTAAATGCTTTTATGAAACCCCTCAAAAAACTGATATGAAACTCTCATATTAGAAATACTTTTTTTTTATATTAAATATGAAGCTTAAACTTTATTACATTTATAAAAAGTTATAAGGTTTATCTCTTACAGTTATTTAAAATATAAAGCAAACGATTTTATAATTTCCGTTTGTTAGAGTTTAGTTGGTTGGACTGAATGTAAAGCATTGCATTTCAACTAACAGGAGTTCATAAATTGAAAATTTATAGTAAGTAATGCATTTTTCTTAAAAATGTAACATAATGGTAAGGTCGATAAAGAGGGTTTTTTAAATAAAAGTTAAGTGAGAGATATTAGATTTCGTTGAATGATAATTTATTTATTATTCAATAAAATTTTATTACAAATTCTATATTTTACTTTTGTAGGAATGAATACAGAATTTTTTAGGAATTATTTATGATTAATTATTAAAATATTTTTTATTAACCCTTAAATAATGTAAATGATTTTGAAAGTGGGATGCACGTATTAAAAAAAATAAGATAGAAATTTTCCAAATGAATTCGATTATGCATTTTGACACGGCCCAGGTTTCTTACCATATATTATAGAAAAACAGAAGTATTATAAAGCAATACAATTTCATTACATCTTGTTATAGATAAGACAATCATAATCAAAATACTTATCTTTTAAAATGTATAGCTTAAAAATAGGGTTTTTATGGAATACAGAATGAAAATTTGCTCTAAGAAAAATTAAAAAATATATTTCTTAGAGTTTCATGAAAATGTATTTCAGATACATATAATGATAATTAAAACATAGTTTTTCACTTAAATTATAAAAAATAACTGTCATCCAAAATTATCCATAAAAAACTAATATTTATATCTATTAATAGTGTTTGCTCTTAGGTAAATTATCTGGAAATACACAAATTATTTTCTATCTCATATCAAATATATCACACAAGATGCAAATTTATCTTCTCTATTTATTGTTTTGTTTAATATAATTTTTTCTAAAGAATTATTAAATCATCTGGTTTTATATTCAAAGGAAATAATTCTTAAGAAAATATTAAATGTAATAAGACGTATTACCTTATGTCACATTTTTAGTCTCTTTTTCATTTATGTTTACCAGAAATAGTTTAATCTTTAAAATATTAGCATGATTTATGAAATCATTAATAATTTATTAATATATTATGATGGTTTCATATTTATTTTAGAAATTATTTTTATTAAATAAATTTGTATACATATTTATTCAATAAATTGTCCCAAATTGTTAGTAGGTAATATGTTCTTTGAGTATCCTTATTTGATAATACAACAAATTTCTATTTACTTATTGAAAATAAGAACAGTTGTTATATGCAAGTGAAAAGCTATCATATTTTGAGTAGTATTAACTAAAATTTTTTTAAGAAAGTGAAACAGTGTTTTAAGTATTGATGTTTTAAAGATCAATGATCATGAACCGATAATTTTACAAACAAATTATTATTTTGAAAATTTAACAAGACATTTTAATAATTAATAATATTTTATTGTCTTTTTTCAAAATTTCCTACATTTGTAAATTAACTTTTACTTAATATTTATATTAAAATTATAAAAAAAACATGGAGGTACATATTAAAAATTAAAATGTGTGTAATAAATTATCAGGGCATTAGTTTGTAATAAATTATTAGACTGAAAACCATATAAAATATTATATACAAAACATAAATTAATAGTAATGAGAGTGTGTTTTTCGTAGAGCTTTTGATATTTTCTTATTAATTATATACTAATTTAGAGAGTATATATTTATTTATTTTAATATCAGTGCAAATTACAGTGGCTATATAATTCAGAAATAGTTTTTTAAATTTTGATTTAAAAGTCACGAAAACATTTAAACGTTTATTTCTTTAACATATTAACTTTTTCTATGAAATGCAAAAACATTCCATCGTTTTAGTAGCTGAATTTCATGCCAGATTTTCGATCAGGACTGTTAATTTTTTTTAAAATATTTCATTGAAATATCTTACCAATTTCTTGAGTTTCTTCAGATTCAGTTGAAACTTGGCCCGGTTTCTCTGCAAAAAGAAAAATATATCATTAAATGAATAACATTGTCATTTGTGGAATGCAAGGATATTGTCTAAGAATGCAGAGTACTTATTATTTTGATTCATCTAATAATTATCGTAATTACACCAATTAAATTTAATAATTTATTAAGCTGAAAGAAATAAATCTCATCAAAATACTTGTTAGAAAATGAGTATCATACTCTTTATAAGTTTTTCTGTTAATTATTACGTCATTACTGAGTTTATTTCAAACTTTCGGTATACTCAGTAATTAAGTTAGAGTGAACTATTCATTCACTGCTTACGTTCTTTTTGAAAAAATTGCAAGCCATTATCGAAGATTCAATAAAATTAATCAACACATTTTTAGATTTTAAACAAAACAAGCTAATGGATTTTATTTAAATTTTTTGTTCTGTAAGGAGAAAAATAAAAGCCCCAGAAAATTTGAGTATTATTTTTAATACTTGAGGTATGTCATTATTTTGTCTCGAAACGTTCTAAGTAAGCATAATGACAAGAACTAGAATGAGGAATTCCAAACAGAGTGTTGATTATCTATTAAAAGCAATTTCTATTGTGTTGCACATTTCAAGAGGATGTCAATTAGGAGAAATCAGCAAATTAGCTAATTGAAATACGAATCTCAAAAATTTGGTACGTTAAAAAAATTTGGTTCGTTTAAAATAATTCCAGTCACTTGGAATAAAAGTTAATTAAGTGAGATTCAGTAATTTTATTGTTCATAGAGAAGCAAAGATTCCTTTATTAAAATTTCTATTTTAAATTAAAAAAGTTTATTTAATAATATGCAAGGAAGTCTTATAATTTATCAGGTTATATTATTATAATATAGGATAACAAATTTTGTTTCAAATTTTGAAACGAATTTAATTAAATATTTCGTAATAGGAATAAAATAAATAGACATATTGTCTGGTATTTTGTCTCAGTAATTGTAACTGAAAGTGATTTAATGAAAATATTTTTTACTTATACTTTATTATTGTATATGGTACAAATTATTATTTGATTCCTCGTTATCATCAAAAGTGATAAGCATGAGAAGAAGTGATTCATCACCAACAATACAAATAGAGAATATTTTAGCACCTTTTTCTTACATTACAAAATAATTTCTTACATTTCGCTTAACTTACAAAAGTGATTCAATTTTGAATTGCATATTAATAAAATTGTTTCTGAAGTGATTCATATATTTAGTGTTATAAGCGAATAACATGCTTACTGTCACTTTCATCAAGAATTGTAAACGTTGGTTTGAAATAATATTTTATCGATTCCATTTTTACAAATGATTTTATTTTAATTTAGTACTAGAATATTTTTCTTAAGCTTATTAACACCAAATATATGATGATATATGATAATAATAATGTTGATGTATATATGATTTTATATTATTTTAATTTAGTTATAGAATCTTTTTCTTAAGCCCTAAAACTCATGAACATCAAATAAAAGTTTATGTCTTTAAATCTTACAACTTAATAATAGATTATTTAATTCTCAAGCGGTTCAGTTTGTATAGTTTTTGAAGACAGTTTCTTTAGAAAATAACCGATGAATTCTTAAAGTGAAATCTGTATGATGACTTTACTTTAAAAAATTTAACAAATTGTAACTAAAATATTTAAATACAAATATTGTCAATCATGTAATACAGTCATTTTCTTTTCTTCTGTTTCATTGATGGAATTTCTCTTAATTCCTTTTTATTTTCTTAAATTACCTTTAATTATTTAAAAGTTCTTAGTTATTGAAAACTTTTCTCTAAAGTAGAAAATAGAATTTTAAACTTTAAACAACAAAAAAGCTTTGAGAAATTAAGTCTTAAAAAGATAATAACCTGACACTTGTTATTGGAAACAAGACTGTAGTAAAATGTTTATAAATAGGAATTACTTGATAGCCTTTGGTAGTTTTAAAATTTTTCAATGAGGAAAAAAGCATTACTTTTAGACATTTATTACAATATTACCATTGACAACTGATAAAAGATATTTTATATATTATATTTTTCACATTTATCCTTATCAAATTAAATTTTTTAATAATAATGGTATTATGAAGCAAAAATAAGAGGTAAGGAAAACATATTAAGCAAACACAAGGTGAGTGTTGTGGTGAACTCGGTAATTTTCGAAGAATCCCGAGGAAACCCAGATTCGTTTTTCAAATAATTGAATGACAGAGATAAATTCAAAACAAAATACAATAAAACTTAATAATTTATTTTAGTAACTTATTTACAAGAGAAATTTACATTTACAATCAAAACATTCTTGATTAAACAATAGAGATTCTAAGATTACTATTTGTTTTATGACAATTACACATTAATATCATCACTGACTTTGACCAGACTCAAGAGGAACGAGAGATCAGACTCACCCCTTTTTGAAGTAACTGTTGGTCTCCCAACGTCAATGGCATTACCGGCTCAGGATCTCGCTTGGCTTCCTCCTCGCTCATGAGCTTTCCCTCTTTTCTCTCTTTCTCTGGTATCTCTCCTCAGACTCTATCGTTTCTATTCTGTTCGTCTATTTGGCGGACATCTGCAGCTCCATTCTGGAAATTCGAGGCAGGGTTCCTTCTGGAATGTGGGGCTTCGATCGTTCTTCTCCATTATGCTCAATGAGGATCCAGTCCTCAATTGTGGACTCCTTTTCTATGTCGGGCTTCTCTGGGGCTTCTGTGTGTCTTCTCAGTGTTTTGATGCAGTTTTTAACTCTTCATAATTTTCGGCTTAGCTCCTCCTCTTTTCACCATTGGTTTTCCAAAGTTCTGTAGATCCTCCTGTACTTCTATGGGATAGGTCAGAAATCTCTCCCCTCATTCCCGACTGGTCAGATTTACAAATAATACATATCATAAAACAATATACTTTGCCTGCAATTTCCTCCAGATCACTCATCCCTTCCGAAAAGGAAAATTTATTCTTTTATTGCACTTGTTTCATTGCGCCAATTTTTATTACATCCTTTCCTTTATATTATTCCCACTTAGTTTGAAAGGAAAAGAGGAAACTCTTAAATTTAAAGTGCAATAAAAAATACACACACCTATTTTCTCAGGGTTTGGTTATGTCGTATTACACTACGACATAATCCTCCCCCACTTACAGAAAAAAATATATTCATATATTTTTTTTAATTCTATAAAACTAAACATCAAAGAAACACAATAAAAAAAAACAAGTGAAAATGAACCCTGTGGTTTTCTAAATAAACATACTTGTTAACTTCATATAAATCTCTCATCTGTACATATGCCTCATGACATATGGCATGAATTTCATAAATGCATTATCTGGTGACATTATAAAATATGTTGTTAGTTTAACTAAAAGCTTTAAATAATAGAACAAGAAAGATTATGTCGTAGTGTAATACGACATAACCAAACCCTGAGAAAATAGGTGTGTGTATTTTTTATTGCACTTTAAATTTAAGAGTTTCCTCTTTTCCTTTCAAACTAAGTGGGAATAATATAAAGGAAAGGATGTAATAAAAATTGGCACAATGAAACAAGTGCAATAAAAGAATAAATTTTCCCTTTCGGAAGGGATGAGTGATCTGGAGGAAATTGCAGGCAAAGTATATTGTTTTATGATATGTATTATTTGTAAATCTGACCAGTCGGGAATGAGGGGGAGAGATTTCTGACCTATCCCATAGAAGTACAGGAGGATCTACAGAACTTTGGAAAACCAATGGTGAAAAGAGGAGGAGCTAAGCCGAAAATTATGAAGAGTTAAAAACTGCATCAAAACACTGAGAAGACACACAGAAGCCCCAGAGAAGCCCGACATAGAAAAGGAGTCCACAATTGAGGACTGGATCCTCATTGAGCATAATGGAGAAGAACGATCGAAGCCCCACATTCCAGAAGGAACCCTGCCTCGAATTTCCAGAATGGAGCTGCAGATGTCCGCCAAATAGACGAACAGAATAGAAACGATAGAGTCTGAGGAGAGATACCAGAGAAAGAGAGAAAAGAGGGAAAGCTCATGAGCGAGGAGCAAGCCAAGCAAGATCCTGAGCCGGTAATGACATTGACTTTGGGAGACCAACAGTTACTTCAAAAAGGGGTGAGTCTGATCTCTCGTTCCTCTTGAGTCTGGTCAAAGTCAGTGATGATATTAATGTGTAATTGTCATAAAACAAATAGTAATCTTAGAATCTCTATTGTTTAATCAAGAATGTTTTGATTGTAAATGTAAATTTCTCTTGTAAATAAGTTACTAAAATAAATTATTAAGTTTTATTGTATTTTGTTTTGAATTTATCTCTGTCATTCAATTATTTGAAAAACGAATCTGGGTTTCCTCGGGATTCTTCGAAAATTACCGAGTTCACCACAACATAATTTGGTGCCGTGACCATTTTTTTCTCAGACAAATAGGCACATAATTTGGTGCCGTGATCATTTTTTTTCTCAGACAAATAGGCACATAATTTGGTGCCGTGATCATTTTTTTTTCTCAGACAAATAGGCACATAATTTGGTGCTATGACCATTTTTCTCAGACAAATAGAACATATTTTTGTGCCGCAACCATTTTTCTCAGGCAAATTGCACATAAATTGGTACTGTGACCATTTTTAGCAGACAAAGTGCACATATTTTGGTGCCGTGATTTTTTTCTGCAGACAATACATAATTTGGTACTGTGTTCATTTGTGCAGACAACGAGTACATAATTTGATGCCTTGAGTTGTTTTAATCATTAATACTTAAAATTTTTGGTCTTTTGGAAATAGTTTTGGACTGAGAATTAAAAATCAAAGGGAAACAATGATTGGAGACAGAGAGAGTTCAAGATAATTATAACTTTTTTTTAAGTTATCTATCCAATTTAGTATAATGAAACATTTATGTTGAATTAACAAAAGCAGTATTGAGTCAAAGTTATTGAAGTGTATTAGCAAATTATGTTGTGGTGAACTCGGTAATTTTCGAAGAATCCCGAGGAAACCCAGATTCGTTTTTCAAATAATTGATGACAGAGATAAATTCAAAACAAAATACAATAAAACTTAATAATTTATTTTAGTAACTTATTTACAAGAGAAATTTACATTTACAATCAAAACATTCTTGATTAAACAATAGAGATTCTAAGATTACTATTTGTTTTATGACAATTACACATTAATATCATCACTGACTTTGACCAGACTCAAGAGGAACGAGAGATCAGACTCACCCCTTTTTGAAGTAACTGTTGGTCTCCCAACGTCAATGGCATTACCGGCTCAGGATCTTGCTTGGCTTGCTCCTCGCTCATGAGCTTTCCCTCTTTTCTCTCTTTCTCTGGTATCTCTCCTCAGACTCTATCGTTTCTATTCTGTTCGTCTATTTGGCGGACATCTGCAGCTCCATTCTGGAAATTCGAGGCAGGGTTCCTTCTGGAATGTGGGGCTTCGATCGTTCTTCTCCATTATGCTCAATGAGGATCCAGTCCTCAATTGTGGACTCCTTTTCTATGTCGGGCTTCTCTGGGGCTTCTGTATGTCTTCTCAGTGTTTTGATGCAGTTTTTAACTCTTCATAATTTTCGGCTTAGCTCCTCCTCTTTTCACCATTGGTTTTCCAAAGTTCTGTAGATCCTCCTGTACTTCTATGGGATAGGTCAGAAATCTCTCCCCTCATTCCCGACTGGTCAGATTTACAAATAATACATATCATAAAACAATATACTTTGCCTGCAATTTCCTCCAGATCACTCATCCCTTTCGAAAGGGAAAATTTATTCTTTTATTGCACTTGTTTCATTGTGCCAATTTTTATTACATCCTTTCCTTTATATTATTCCCACTTAGTTTGAAAGAAAAAGAGGAAACTCTTAAATTTAAAGTGCAATAAAAAATACACACACCTATTTTCTCAGGGTTTGGTTATGTCGTATTACACTACGACAGTGAGTATTAACATTTAAAAATAAATGAATAAACTGCCTCTAGAACACTAGAGTTTACAGTTTCTTTTGAGATTGAAAATGTAAAAAAAAATTACAGTATATACCTATTTTTATGTATCCCCTGAATCCAATGAAAAACTTTCAAATACATTTTTGTCAAATTATAATTAAAGTTAATTATAATAAAAAAATTACTTTCATTGGCACTATTATGAGAAACAGATATTTGGCATCAAGCAGTTTTTATAGCTAAATTAATCCTTTTATAACATTTAATTTATACATATACTTTACGATGCACACATAGCTACATCAAGTGGTTAAAACAATATATCCACTCTTATTGGTTGTCATTGAGTTCACTTTGATGATAAATAAGGCAGATTCAAAGGAAATGGCATATAAGTCGTCGCAGAGAATCTGAGTCATCATTTTTCTAATTATATTTTATTTTACGGAAAAAAACTACTGATAAAAGTGAATTTGACGAAAGTTAGACTGTGATATTCCGAAAAATTGCAATGAAACATTTCGAAGTTCAACTGATTTATAGTTGCGCACAAAGGTGCCTTTGTGAGAACTTACTCCAAATGTACAAAGTTGGAGTAGTTTTTATATTTATCTTAAGCCATTAAAATTTACCAAGAAGTGCAGATTTGTATATTATATGAGATAATTCTAAAATCTTATGAAAATATTTCCCTTAAAAGTTTGTTACTCCAAAAATCACTAGTATGAAAAAATAAACATAGCGTAGAACTGAAAGGCACTTATCCCCAAGATTTAAAAATGTGTCAAAAATATCATGCCAAGATGCTACTATGTGTTTGCTAAACTTATTACTTTTTATTTCTACAAAGTGAATGGATTTACTTTTCATAATTTTATTGTTCCAAAATATTAAATCATTTTAAATTAATAATTAATTTATCCGAGTAAAAAATACAGACATCTAAAGGGTAAAAGATTAACAAAAATCAAATTAGAAAATTTCAGTTTTTTAAATCAGAACTATATTACATAATTTAGACTGCATCGCTTTGCGAAATTTTAAAAATGTGTACTTAATAGAATTATTTATTGATTATTTGAGTATAAAGCAACAAAGAATCATTAAATAAAGGAAATATTTTAATTTATGTATTTACAATATAAAAGTAGGTAACTCTAATAAAGTGTTTTAAGTATTCAACTTATTCACAACTTAAAATTGTTGTTTGTTAGAAATTGTTTAATTTAACAAAAACACTTATTTTATATTAATCAAACTGACTATGAAACAAGGATATATTTTATTCTTAAACTATTTCAGTAGATATAATAATTTCAGTTTCTTCTTAACTAGAATCTTTTAAATTGTATTTCCCGGAAGAAATACAACAATTCCACGTTCAAAATCTTGAAAAAGTATTTATATCAGGAGTTGACACATGATTTCTTTTCTAAAATCTTCCGGTATAAAAATAGTTTTATATTTAAATTCCTTTTACCATAGAGTTGTAAACAACTTTAAACTGAAATAAATATTTATAGTTGCAATTTATGTATTATTTAAAACTAATAAGCAGCTATAGAAACGCTATGATAAATGCTAGGTAAGTAAATTTTTTCGAGCGACTCAGCTAATGTCAAAGTCAAGAGATCTTTTGAATCCGTTATGCATTCCCTTTAGAGTTGGACGTATTATTACTACTCAGAAATATTCTAACTCTTTACAAAAGACGCAATATTTTATCATTTAATTCAGGAATTCTTAGTCTAAATCTTTGCAAAATAAGATCCTCATGCAGTAGAAATATTAAAATATGTATTCACTAGGAGAAGAAAACATATAATTTGCCATCTATTCTGTCAAATTTGTTATCTATAGCATACATTTAATGGAAATAAAAAAAACCTATTATGTGGATCAAACGCACACAATGATAAGGATTTTCTTCAGATTTAACACAAAAATGCACAAGTATAATTTTATAATTTGTTAGTTTTTTAAGGCAAATAAATTGAAATAAACTATTTATTTTATCTGAAATTTTAATTATATTCATATTTATCGTCATATCCTGAAAGGGGACATAATAATTGAAACACGTATAAATCCTTAAACATAAAAGGCATTTTACTTATGCAAGTTTAAAGGAATTAAATGAAAAAGATTATATAGGCTATCAAAACTGATAAAACACATAAGTTAAAACTTCAAATCAATAGAATTATTAATTTTTGAAACAGTGAAACATAAAGATTCACAAATGTTGAACTTAATTTTATGTGAAAGTAAGTTAAAATAATGCATAAAAGGCTGTTTTTAATATTAGCTTAAACTTCAGGTTATCATCATTTTAAATGTTCAACTAAGGTATTTTTTAATTGAGCAGTTAAAGATTTTGATGAACAAAGAAGAGGTATAAAACTTATTATTGATAATTTTGTAATCTTTTTATTGAGAGACGATGGTTGTTGTTTGGTAACAAGGTTGTCTTTGAGGATTTTGCCTTGCAAAATGGCATAAATATTTTCAAGGGAGTTGGATGCATTATCGATTAGTTGATTAGCTTTTACTTTCGGGTAAATATAAATGGTTGTCAAAAACCAAAAGCTAGTTCTTTAGATTAATGTTTAAGAAATCTTGGAATATTCTTAATTTAAAAATGATAAATCGTGAATCTTTCAGAAAAATAAGGAAAGCAAAATATGGCATAAGATTTCCAAACATAAAAAACTCTTATTAAAAATTATATAACAAATCAGAGGAACATTTCTGTTTTCCTAAATGATTCTAGTCCAACTTTAAACTTCGAATAGAACCGTACTCATTTTTGAAGAACACTTGAGTAACTCTTTACTTCAAATGAAGTCCCTTAAATGCAGTATTCAGGAAATTATCCACAGATTCATTTGTTAGTATATAGATATGCAGCAAACTTTTTTTTATTCTGAGCAGCTCTTAATGGAGATTCGTAGAAAAATAATGATTCACTTAATCTTACAGAGATAATTCATATCAACTTTTACACCATAAAACTTGGAAACATTTTCAAATGAAATAGTATTTAATTGTCCTTTATGAATTTGTGGGGAATTTTACAACCAATAAGGTTGCCAGAGATTTAATATTATTCAAGTATTATGAAGAGGCATATAAGACAGCATATTTTAAGATCAAGATTTGGCAGCTTTACAGATCCATTTCAATCGTTTGGGGATATTAAGGTCTAAAAAATTCTACAGATCCCATATGCTGCTGTGAAAATACTTATTACACTGTTGGATACTTGATAATAAAAAAATTGAATTACTATATATTTAAACTTTATAGAGGTAAATTACATTTTTGGGGATTGAATCCTTAATAGATTAAGGAATTGCCGTTATCAAAACATTATTCTCCCCAATGGAAATAAATTCAAATACGTATACACATTATAATTTCAAAAGTATGTTTCGAAATTTTATACAAAAATAAATTTTAGCTTATAACTCGTGTGCATAAATTTAAAGGTATATGTTTGTAGTTTCAATAAATTCGAAGTGATAATGGCAAATGAGGTAAAATGTATTAAATTCTAGAAATCCGCTTAAATTTGTTGAAATGATTATATCCAAAATGTAGAAATACCATAAATGTTATTATCAATGATTAAAAATAAAACATAATAAGTTGAATTAATCAACTACAATTACCTAATCTTTCAATTAATTCGTCAATTTAAGAGCAAAATTTTTTATTAGATTTTAATAAAACAAGGATAATCAGGACAATTGTTTTTATTTTCCTAATGTACATCAAGCTTTTTATTTTCAAAATGTCCTTTTATTTAATAAAAGCAAACTTTTTATTTCATTTTATTAAGCAACTTAAAGTGTAGCTGATGCTAAGAGAAATGGTTTTTTTTGATAATTTTTGATATTGCGAAATATATAGAAATATTTTGGGTTTAAATGTGAAATTGAGGAACTAGAAATCGGATTCATATGTTTTCTTTTTTATATTTAAAAAATCTAGTTTAATGTAACTAGTATAATTAAAATGCATAAAAAAGTTAATTTTTCTGAATTTTTATTTGCATTTCTGCTTATTACAAAAATGTGAACTAAAGATTAATAACTAAAAAAATAAAATACAAAAATACAAATCTTAATTCTCTTTTATAAGGAAATTTTTTATTTATTCTTATTAAAAATTTCAAAAAATATGATGATGTTGGGTTTCTAATTTCTTTAAAAAATTGTAATTGTTTTCTTATGATTAATTTCTTAATAAATAGTACAATTAATTAAATTGGATTAGAAGAACAATATCATAATTTTAACCTTATGAAATTGTGGATTTGTAGGAGAAAATTGAAATCAATAATTGAATACAAGAAAAGTAATTAATGATCCAATTATGTTTTAAATTTTGAAAAAATGTAATTATGTTAATTTTAAATACTTCACACTGAAATTTTAATTATAATATACAAATTCTTTCGCAGATAATTTTATTTTTTAATATGTTTTAGCATATCATAATAATAATATCGTAATTTTCATCAATACCATGTTTTTATTTGAAAGTTATTCGTTATTTTAAAGTATCATAGTAGTCATAGTATATAAATTTTCTTTTAATTTTACTCAATATTTCTGTTAATGAATTAACCTATTAAAGAAAAAATTGTAATCTTTATAAAAGTATTGATTTTTAACATATGATATTATATTTCGTCTAAATTTATATATCAAAACATATATTTAATATAGATGATTTGAAATAAACGATTTGAAATAGATGAAAATATGATGTTGAAATAAATTTTTTGCTCTATTCTACTCTACATTATATTATGCATTTGGAGAATACAGTAGCTTAATTTATCAAATTTGCACAAAGTTATTGTTTCTGTTTAATTGTTGCATATTTTTTGTTGCTGACATATTAAATGTAAGTTATTATTTAGTTTATATTGAAAAATATAAAATTTTTGTAATATTGTTACATTAATTAAACAAGGAAATTTTCACAAAGACAGTAATTTTAGAAGAAATGATTAAATTTTGGAGGGTTCAAAATTAAAAATATATTTTAAGTAAAAAATATAGATGATTAAAATTTTTTCACAGAAATTAATCTCATAAAAGAATATGATTGTTAATTTTTTTAAAAACTTTACATGTCAACTTATTAAATAAGATAAATGAGAAATCTATATGAAAAAAGTCATTTATGCAAATTTTAATAAATAGGGAAGGCATTGCTTTTTCACAAAAATAAATATCAAATTATTAAATTTCATTAGAGTGTTAAATATATCATTTCAAGAGTTATGCTTCTAGGAGCATTTAGAACTATTATGTATCATTATTCTCAATATAACTACTCCAGTAAGAAATCTATCCATCATTGTGTCTATTTTAGATTTTTTGGCACAACAAAGTAATAAAGGACAGAAGAATAAAGATTTTCTGTACATACAAAGCGCCTGGTATAGATGAAAAGATGTTTGTAAGATGGGTTGGCTTAAAGTCTTAAAATAATTGGCATGATGCCAATTATTTTAATGCTTTAAGTCAGTTCAGTTTGTGCTATTATGTTTCAAAAGGATTTTTTTATCAAAAGAAATTTTTTTAAAAGATGCATAAATATATTAATTTATTTGCAGTCACACAAATATTTTAATGCAAGATTCCATAGAAGTTAGAAATTATATTGAATAATAAAGGTTTGGTTTGAGAAAAATAATATAATAGATAATATATGTTATGTTAGTAATAAATTTGAGAAATTAATGCACGGAAAGATAATATGTAACATGGTGTTTTGGAAAGGAAACAGTAAAATTATATATATATATATATATATATATATATATATATATATATATATATATATATATATATATATATATATATATATATTGTTTCATCAATTTTTGTTGTCATTAAAAATTGTTAAGAGGCAAAATTTTATTTTGGATGTATCCAATTACCATATAGTGATATGAGGTTTATAAAAATTAATAAACGAAAGACATAATGCCAATGTAAGACAAAAATAATGTGAAAAATTATAGATTTAAAATCTCTTAAAAAATTTATTTATCGTTAGCAATATTAAGTACGATTTTAATGTAACGTATCTAGATTCTTAGTATCCTTATACTATTTTTATCCTAGAAAGTTTGGGTACTGTAAGCTAAAACAGTGCAGATTTTCAAGAAATTTAAATTAATTAAAAATTTATTTTACAAAAATTATTAATATTTAATTAATATTATTTTCATAGAAGCTCTAATTCGATATTATTTAATTTTTTTAAGCTCGTATATTATATATACTTTTTAGTCATAATAGAAAATATTTTCTCTCAATTGATTTTAAACTATGGGTTTATACAATGCACACTAAAATTTAAAAAATATTAAAAGTTATTTTAATTTCATCGTAAGATATAGGCTAATTTCACTGGTTTAATTTGAAAAACACAATTCAATCTAAATTTTTCTACAGAAAAAGTGTCTCACAAGTCATAGATTAATTAAAAAAATTTGAGAAGCAATTTTACTACAGATTTACTTGCAAATATTTGAAGAGCAAAACAAAAAAAAAAAATAAAGTTAAACCGAATAATCATTTTAATATAATCATGGTTAAAACTTTTGAAGTACTTATATCAAGCTGCCATACTATAACCAGGTTTTATTAATAATAGTTCTGAAAGTGCGTGATCCCATAATTTTGACAATTTTTTAGCTCCGAACAATTCAACTATCTCAAATTGATTCCCTAATAATATGAAATGTTAAATGAAAATATTGTATTTTAAAATAATTTAAGCTCTTCTAAATTAATAAATTTACTGTTTTCAAAGATAAGAATTATATTGCATTATGCAGGCAGCATCTTCTACCCAAGTTCTTAAATGTGTGAAATAAGTAAATATTCTTGATTATGTGTTAAGATGTTGATGAGAAATTTGATGGGGTATGATAACAAAAGATCACATTGAGAAATTTGAGCTCATCTTTGCATGATTTTAATTCATATTTATTAAGATATACAAAAAAATATTTTTTACCTCACTCTTAAAAATTAAATAAACATGATTAGATTGGCAATTTAAGTAATATTGTAAATAATAAATTTCAACAATAAATTTTCATAATAATTTCATTATTTTTTATAACTTTACTGACAATAAGAGTTTTTAATTTATACATAAAAATTGCACCTCGATTTTAACTCATTAATTTACATAGCAAAAATCTTGATAAACTTTGTAGGAAATGATTCATAAATATCTATGTAGCTCCACATTTTTATCACAGTCTATTTTAAATTAAAACTGGCTCAGTGTTTATCAGTTAGCATCTAGATTAATTTTTATTGTTCCTTATGTTTGCTGGTAGTTGTCATGTACCTCTCTCTTTCTCTGATTTAGAAAGTGTTTACTTTAAATTGTCTATTATCATAATGTAGTTGCTATTGAAGAGCATAGTAGTTATGTGTATGTGCGTGATAATTTTACTTTTTTATAACGTTTTCACTTAATACTCGCAAAAGTAAATTTAAACACTAGTTCTTTGATGATTAAGCAGTAATTTCGGGACTCGATTGATTTGTTTTGTCTCAGAAAGAGAAATATTTATATATTTAAACCCAAGTTTTTATTTCTATTGTCAGTGACATATTTTTTTTATCTGATAAGTTATGCACACATTTTACTAATTTAATTGTAAAATTTTAAATTTTCAAAAAAATATTCGTTGACTGTTTAGGAATACAAAACCAACGAATTGTAATCATTTTTTTCATATTTAACGTCCTGACATAACGACGGCAATTTGCTATAAAATTTTTCAGTTTGTCTTTTAAATCTTTGAGTAAATTCGTTTCTAAGACTCTTTAACTTACAATAAAATATTTATCAAATTTCGTTTTCTCATAGCGAAGAAAATATTTTATTCGTAAGTATTTTATCATAATCCGGAAATCAAGGTTCTTACATTGTTACATACTAGGAAATGCCTTTTGCAAGAAACCTCGAATGAAATAAAATTGTTATTTTAAATCAAATTTATTACGCCCATCAAATACCGAAAATGTTTTTATTCATTATTTCTTAAATGTTATATTTTGAAATAAAGTGTCCACCACACCATATTTTATAAAAGGTTTTATGCATTCTACGTACCATAGAGAGCGATTGTTCCTTCAGTTTCTCCTAAGGAATTCTTAGCCACGCAAGTATAGGATCCAAAGTCTTGAGGACGTAGATCTCTGATGAGGAGTTTCAATTTGACTTTATAAGAGGCTGGGGAGTCAGATGGTTCTGTCGTGACTCGATACTTGTTATTAGTTATGATAACGATTCCTCCGGAGATAACCCAGTAAGTCACTGACCTGGGATGAGATTCCAAATTGCATACTAAAGTGACATCTTCTCCGATGCTGGCTCCTATCAACTGACTTGGTATGAGAATCATGGGAGCAACTAAAAATTAAATTATGAAAAATTAAATCATGAAACTACAAATTTATATTATTTAATTCTAAAAGATTTATTTACTTATTACATTTTTGGTAATTTTATTAGGTTATTTTGATTTTGTTCTGTAAATAATGTAGAATAAGTGCAAAATTTCATCTAAGTTGAAGATAATGAAAAGAAGAATGAAAATTAAAAAAACATATAAATATATTTGGCTTAAAATATGCATCTTTCATTTCAGAAATTCAAAAGAAAATACTTGGCAAAATTTTAGAGAACTGCTAAATAGTAAAACTACTATGATATGGAAGCATCATATAGCAAATTGAAACTTGTGTAAAAAATGTTGCATGAAACAATAATTACAAGCTTTTTTTCTTTTTAAAAAGTAGATACCTATAATATCATCTGTTCTATAACTAATAAAAATTTAAATTAGATAAAGAATTTCTCATTTAAAAGTCATATTTAGCAAATAGTTCTTTATGCATTCAACATTTATTAAAATTCTGTGAGGCAGCACTATATAAAATATATCTGTGTATGACTTCACTAAAATATAGAAATAGTTTTCATCATTATCACATGAATCGAGAATCTAAATTGAAGGTCTAATATTTTAAAAAGTACATGCTTCGTCAATCGCTTTTTGCGTAATTGGTAATGAGAAAATTTATTTATATATTTTCTTGTGTATGTGTGAAACACTTTCGAAGAATGAGTTATGCAATTATTCAAATAGACACACTGATGATTCTTCTGATGATGAAATAACTGTCACAACTAAGAATAATTTATTTTTACCCTAGCACCATATTATTTGGTTCAATTCTTTTTGGATGCAGCTAAATGTGAGATGCCTATAGCTTGCAGTTTTGTTTAAAACAATAGCTATAATTAATAAGTTTTTAGTCAGTCGCTAGACATAAAGTGGTATATAGCAAAATATAAATTTTTATTATTTGAATTCAATTTAATTAAAATATCAGATGGACTACCGTAGTCATTTATGTTAAAAATTGTTGATCTGTGTTTTAAATTTTCCAAGAATGTTACGAATGCTGTATGCATATTAAGTCTTTCTCTTCTATTGCAGAGATATTATTAAATGTCCTGTTTACAATTTCTTATGAGAAATAGTTTAAGGACACAATAAACAATACATCAATAAATAGAATTTAGTAAAACGCATACTTATTCATTATATATATTTAAATATTTCCTCTTCCTTATATTAGTAGTTACTTTCTGGCTTTTTAGATAATAATTTCTAGATGATAGTATATATTTTAATAAGTAGGAAAATGATGCCTACAAATTCGTAGTTAAGTGTCCAATTTTATACGAATTGAAATTTATCACATTAGTCTAAATAAACGATTATAGTTTATTAAACTTAAATTTAAAGTACATGGAAAATTTATCAAAGACAGCATTTATTTATATACTTTATTTATGTTTATTTATGTACTTTATTTATTTATATATTTATTTATGTTTATTTATTAATTAAAAGTGAGACCTATTGCATCATAAATATTTGGTTTTAAAGTATACTAGGCTGAGGGGGAGTATTAATTCTACTATACAATTCAACAAAAACTGTAATCAAACAATCATGTGATTGTAAATTACATTAATGTATCACTGTAAGCTACATTAATGGAAATTCAAATTTTCAAGTATTTGAAAGCGGAAAATTTTTAAGTAAATAAACGTAATAATCATAGAAGCATGTTATGGATAAGGGATACAATTATCTATAAGTAGTTCACTAATTTTAGTGTAAAATCAAAATCATTCTCAAAAAAATTTCAGAAAAATAAAATATATATTTAAAATAATATTAAATTTTTGAATTGCTATGTAATATTGTTAGTTATAATTATTATACAAGTATGATGAATTATTTATGAATGAACTACAAATATAGTTAATATTATAAAAAATTTAATTAAAGAAAATATTTTTGGTTATTTTGAGCATTATCTAGCAAAACAAAGATAAATTCTTCTTACAAAGTTTACTACATTTTTAATTTTTCAAAATAATTTTTATTAATAAGATTTTGCTGACATAAATCTTATTAATAAAAATTATTAATTAAATTAAGATTTTGCTGACATAAACTAAGAAAAGACTTTTAATAAATCATTTAATCAATGTTATTACATTTCATACTTACAAAGAACATTTAGCATTATTCTTTTGCTTACAGAAGGTAGCACACCATTAGAAGCAATGCATAAATATGCCCCCATGCTTAATCGACTCGTCCTTGTTAGTTGCAGATATTCTCCTTCCACTGTTGGCACTGTAAGCAGAAATATGAAATTAACTAAAAAATTAAATTATGCTAAATTATGTAAACATTATTATTTTTAATAATAAAATTTACAAAACACAAGTCAAAGAAGCTTGGAACATTTAAAATTTTATAATAACGTTTATTTCATGAAATAGTGTTTGATGATAAAATACCTCTCTAAACTGATAGAATGTTTATCATTAACGAGCTATATATAAATTTTGAAATTTTATATAGTTTTGAAAGTTTAATTTTAGATGCCAATATACAGTTAGAAGTAATTAAATTAAAAAAAATGTTCTAGTATATAATAAATCAATAACTGTTTAAAAAATGAAACCATACTCCCGTGTTTCTTAACTTTTGTCTTGATAAGCCTGATTTATTGTAAATGCTTTATTATAATGATTTCATTAAACATTTATAAATATTTTGAAACTAAGTAATAGTAAAAATGTATGCAATGCTTAAGCAAGTCTTTTCAAAAATTAAGCAAAAATATAAATTTTAAATAGATAGCCATGAAATTACAGAAAAGAGTTTCTTGAGATAAGTGCAATGAACATGCAACTCAATGGAAATATCCTGTATATTCAAACGTCAGAGACAAAGCGTCATAAGAGGCTTGAGTACACGCAAAATACGTGCTTTGGGTGTGCAGCTCAAGACTACAATAAAAGGAATGACGGCGACTCAATTAAATACATTAACTTCAAGTTTAAGTAGGTTCTTTCGCAAAATATGACTAGAAAAACTACCTGGACTTCTTCCCTTGTCAAAGAATGATCGAGTGGATAAAGGAAGAGAGTAGAGTTACTTGTGTAGTTGGTGTTGGGAATCAGCAAAGTGTTCGAGTGTTTGGAAACTCTTTCATACCAAAGGTGCAGATGTTACAAAGGTTAGTGTTGACTGCTTTAGGAAAACAGTTGCTAAGGATGACATATATATCGTTCGGTAAAAGAAAATAGTCAGGAACCATTCACGAAGCACCATTTGTTTTGCAACTGTGTGCAACGACGGGGTGACATCTGTCGTAATGCAATTTACAATGTCAAGATATCATCACAAATATGGCTTATTAACCTCACTTATTGAACGCTGCATCGCTTTAAGAATTGGCCACAGGCGTCACTCTTTAGAGTGGTGCAAAGAGCTGAAAAACGGAACATCCCATCAGTTGAGTCGTGTACTTTTTACGGATGAGAGTCATTTCAGCTTCATAAGCGATTCTCTATCCAATTGATTAATTTATTTTAAGAGAGATTAAAGCACGTTTTTATCCCGGTAACATCACATAAAGATAAAGTTATAATGGTCCTAGAACTGTCGTGTGGTGAGGTAATATAGTGAATGGGCGTACTGAACTCCAGTTCTTTGATAGAAGTAAACAGAAATCATTATTTTAATTAGTTCTCCATGTGGGTCTATTACGAGGTGCCGCTGGAGGTAATTTCGTTGTAAAGGATGACAATAGACGGCAACATCGGACTCCTATAGTTCAACGCCTTTTAGAAAGGAAAGATATTCCTCGAATGGGTTGGCCTGCTTAATGCTCTGACATAAATTCAATAGAACGTGTATGGGATGCTTTGAAGAGTTGACTTGCTGAACGATTACATCCTTCGAAGAACTCTTAATAACTTAAAAATGTACTTATTGAAAAATGGGCAATTTTAGTTCGAGAAAAATTTTACAATTTGGCGCTGAGCGCGTAGAGACGGACGGTGCCATGGAAGCATGGTAGTGAAGAGAGGGCATATCCCAAACTGAAATCACCTACTTATTGCTCTTCTTCTTGGAAGACATGAATGTATAATTTTTAAGCATATATTTCAAAATAGACGTCAAAATTTTTAAACACTATGTCGCTTTATTTTATTTTTATATAAAAATATAATCATTGTCATAGATGTACGTTTGTAGGTCCAGTTTTAATTAGATTTTATGTGCAAAAAATTATCATCGTATAGCAAACAAACTTAATAATCCTAAAATATGCGTCTGGTTACATATGTTAATACTAATTATAAGTGATTGAAAAAAATCTAAGTAATATATAAGCTGATATTATTTTATCTTTAAAATTTCTAATTTTAAACAATGAATTAAAATTTATTACAGTTTTCTATGCATACGTTTATCTTTCTGGTTAAGAGCACATTTCTTGTTATGAATCAGCCATAACATTGAAGAATAAAGGTGTAATTATAAAGCAGAAGGCAGAGATAATGTCTTTTTGAAAGAGAAATTATGTTGAAGATTAACATGACTTAACTTCATCTAACTATAACAGAAAATGCTTTTCCGACAACTTTTTGTAACTCAACAAATTGTAACTTTTTCATTACAAGAAATTCTTCAATTTTGTTTTTAACTAATTTCCATATCTTTTGAATTCAATGCTGATATTTTAAATTTCTTTCACTTTATTTTTTTATTATTTTATTTTCTCTTTTTTAGCTCTCTTGAGTATTTTTAGTACTAGGAAATACCCTCTTTGATATAAAGAGAACAAAAGAGCTATTGTTTTAACACTTTTTCATGTAACTGAAGGATTCCTTATAAATTCATTTAAAACATTTTAAGCACATTTAATTTGTCGTGTAATAACATTAGAAGTTTCAACTTGGAAAAGCTATTTTATTTTAAGTCTTCTTTACGATTTTGAAATATGCGATATCGTTAAATGTCATAATTTAAAAAAAAGTATATAATTGAAATTATTAAATAAAAAAAATTGATTTTTCTATTATATTTTGAATAATGACTCTTTAGGAAATTCTGATTTTCTTGTATTACTGAAGAATTTATTATTGAATAGTGATTTTATAAATATTTAGAAAAAAATATAATTTGCAGAATTCCTAAATTAGACTTCGGTTAGTAATTTAAGTAGTTTTAATATAGTAAATAATATTTTATACTCTAAATATATATCATATATTTTCATCACTAATGAGTTTTGGAAACAGCATCATTTTGATTGAAGATGGAAATGATGTAAAGTTATTACATGGAAAATAAATTTTAAATTATAATAAAAATCTTCCAATGTTAAACACAGTAAAATATAAAGTTTTCAAAGCTTTCGTACTTTTATTGATTTACATTGAAGGAAATAGAAAAATTTATCTGTATAGAAATCAAAAATAAAATTGCAAATAACTTATAGAATATATCTGAAGTTTCAAATAAAATCCATAGCACGTAATATTTCAACCACTTAAAATGTAGTTAAATTTGGTTTTAAATTATCTAACTGTAAACATAATGAAGAATCTTGAATTGAAAAATTATATTGCTTTAATATCTATTTTGTCAATTTTTACAAATTTATTTTAAATACAATATTTTGGCTAGTGAAAATAGAAATATTTACATGATAAATTAAAGAATAAAAAACATCATTTGAAAAAAATATAAGTCTGCAAATACTTTGTTTACTTTAAATTGCTATAGGATTTATTATGCATTTGAGAGAGATCAAATGATAGCACATATTTTATGCATGTTAATTTCTAAAGTATAAATTAGAAGTGTACTGTTTTATTTTTTGTTTTATAAATTTATTATGTCATTACTGAGAGAATTATTTAGGAGTCTTTTTAAATAGTGAATATCTTTTTTAAATGATAAATATAAACTCTTTTTTAAGAAATTTATATTTTTAAGCTCTGCATAATTCATTCAATTCAAAACGAATAGAAAGATTTCATGCTAATTAATTCTTTTAAATTTTAACCAATTTACCATGCTGATATATATTTTAAAAGAAGCGAGTAATTTTAACAATCAGTTTTTTGTTCTGAAATGATTAAATTATTTCAGAACAAAGGAAACTTGTAAAAAACGTGTAAGGAAAATGTTTTAGAATTTCACCTCTTTTAGGTCCTAAGATAATATCTTTATCTTCTTCTCTTCTCCATTTTATGACAGGCTTTGGTGAACCAGATGCCTGACATCGAAGTTTGACATCAGCGCCTTCACGAACGTTTTGATCGGAACTTGTATTCTCCTCATCAATAGATGGAGGTACTAGAAAAAATAAGATTTAGGAGATACAAAATAATTAAAAATTAGGCAAACAATACATATAATTAAAAATAAATAAATTCATTAATAACAGAACATGTTCAACAATTTATTTTCAAATGTATGTGATTTCTACAAGGAAATTACTTTCTTTTTTTTCCAAGTGATTGTCTTTACTATGTATGTGTGCATAGTATGTGTTATTTATGGTGTTGAATGTTGGCAAAAATACTTGAAAACTCTGTCACGTACTGTTTTGATACAATGAATTGTTTCTTAAAGCTGTTAGACTGCACTTTATTTACAGAAGGAAGATATTTTTTTCAAAGAGAAGGAGTGAGTTTTTGTATGTTTTAAAAGATGTTGTTTTGAAAAATTTACTCAAAATCTCCATCACGTACATTTCGACTGAAACTTTGGTTTTATTTCTGTTCATAAATCATATTTTTACCATCAGCTTAAACTGAAGTTTTTTTCATATCTTATAATTTTGTAAAGGGAAACATAATTCAAATTTTTATAACACAACACTGATATAAATTAAAATTTTGAAATCTCAGATTACGAGTTTTAAGCATTTGTAATCAGAATGATGTTTATGCTAATTTTTTACTGATTTTCAACTTTTATTTTCATTATGGTAAAATATGTTAAATAAAAACTTTCACTAATAAATTCATAGCATTACAAATTCTAGAAAGCTAATCTGATGTTTGATGAATCTGATATTTTCTTCAGAATTTGATGAAAATATACAAAAATGATTCGTAATAGCTAATCAGATTTTCATATCCAAATATATGCTAAAAACGGACGATAATAGTAACATTAGCATAATAACAAAATATTCTTCACATAAGCCAATAACAGGTAAATAATTATCCAAAACAATCAGACCTGTGTGTAAGTGTGGATAAAAGAGGTTTAGAACTTTGATAGAAAGGTTGCATTCCAAAGATTTTCAAAAGATAAATGGAAGATTCTGAGTGTTGGTGAGATGTAAAACGCATAGAAGCATAATAATCAATTCTTTGTTGATTGAACTGTCGATTCTCAACATTCCATGTTATCATGATTGTGAAAACAATTTTAAACCAGCCATCAATTATTTAATGACTGATGTTTAGTCACAATAAGATTATGACTTAATGGAAAATAAATATATTAATTTTGTAAATAAGCAGAATTGAGCAGTGACCATTACGTTTGTGACATCCATATTTTCAGAGAGAATTGAAAAGACAATATTTGTTACTAATGTGTGCTGAAGGTAAACATTAGTAGATTTCTCCTTCTATGGTTATTAGATTGTGTTTTATTCGCTCAGTTTAAAGATAGAAAAATTGTCTTTTGAAATGTCTCTATGAGTAAAAGTTATTTCCAAGGATGAATAACATGCTGACGAGGAATCCGATGACACTTGTGTAATAATCGTAAAAGTACAAAACCCACGCAATGTATTACACAGCATCATTTAACTCAGATGGGTCTTTCTAAGTGATATTTGATTTTTCTAGAAATGCAATTTGCGTCTCTGAGGTTGGTTTTAAATTTTAATCTTTTCCAATTTAATTTTTTAAGTCATTTGATTCTTAAAGAGTCTATTCTCAATTTGTGAGATAATGAAATTTAATTTTGTTAATATTATATTTATTATCAAGGTATTTGTTAAAAAGTTTGATACGTTTTTGATAGAAGAAAGTAATTACTAACAGTAAAGAGATATTCTGATACATCCTTCATTATTTTATTTAAAATTATTTCAAAATTCAGGGATTCACGCTTTGAATGTGAAAACGGTGGAAACAGTTAAGACAACATGTTATGAAATGCAAACTAAATGAATATAATTAAAAAAATATTGGCATTGATTTAGCTTACATTTACAGCAATTTTTAAGACTGCTTTATTTATTTCTTATTCTTTTAAAAATTGGAGTTGTTAAATGTTAATTCCTATATGAAGCATAAAGGGAGTGTTGTTAATTAATTGATTAACGTTAAAATATACAACCGAATATGAAGAAAAATGTTAATTATATACTAAATATTTCATTTCTGTTCGAAAACGGTTTCTGAATATTACATAAGATTTTTTTATCAATAAATGGGAAAAAAAGATAAATGAAATATTTCCAATAATAATGAACTTAAACACCAATCTCGATATATTTCAATGGTTATATTTTACATTAGATAAAATATTTATGAACACTCTTGGAGTTTTTCGGCAAAACTTTTATTGATCAATACTGTTACGATTACGATTTAATTTTAAGAACTTTTGTGATAAGATATATGCTGAAGATATTCATTGAATTTTAATAAATTTATACGTGAATATAATTAAAAAAGGGCATTCAGGGGCAGATGCTAGAATATTGCAGATATTTAATATTCAGTAAAATCCAAAAATTAAAGAAAGCTTTATTAATATTATTCTAAATGACAGCTGCTGAAAAATTAAAATGGAAAGGAAAAATAAATAAAATTTTTTAAATAAAATATATTTGGATATTTAATAAAATTATTTTTAAAATATATTTAGTGTCTTTTAAGAAGTGCAGACTAAGAAAACTGGTATAAATACTCAATCAAATTATTAAAAGTCAGGTAAATTAAAATACAGACAAATACAGGTCAGGTAAACTTAATAATCATGAAGTAATCCTAAAACCTTTTCCTCTTAGATATTTTTATTGAACTATGTAATTTTAATAAATATAGTTGAAAATGAATGTAGTTAAATGCATGTATATAATTTATATCACATTCTTACTTATGAAAAAATTCATTTTTTGAAACTGTCATATTTGTGAGAAAAACAACACAATCGTCTTGGAATATTAGTAAATTTGGTACACGAACATTCCAAGAACTATGTAAAGAAAAGGCTTTCAAATCTTCATGTTATCCTGAAGAGGAAAGTGATGGTTCAGAAGCTATAATTTTTAATTGGTTTTAGTGGGAAACAACGAATTGTTGGCTGTATCTGGCGATCATATTTGTCAAAAATAGGTACACAGAGACCTGTCACTGTTAAGTTACATAGTTATCATCTTCCACTTTATCAAGTGGAAAATAAGGTATTAAAAAAGAAATCAAAATTGTAACTTAATGAATGTTCGGTAATAAAATTTGATTATTTAAAAAATATGAAATAACAAAAATCGTAAAATGAAGAAAATTAAACATTTTCTCAAAAAATGATCATTGAGGTTGATATAAAACACACTATATCTAAAGCTTATTGATTGTAAATTCATGTATAGTGTTCAAATATGTAGATTTAAGAATTTTTCAAGTAAGCTAAAGATATCTATATACTCTAGAGCAAGACTGAGCATATACTCTAGAGCAAGACAGAGATTAGACCGAGATCTACCAGTGGTGCGACAAGGCATTTCGAAATGATTGCCGCTGTTAATCTTTATGATTCACATACCTATCAATATACTCATGTAACCTCGGATTGCCAGTGATGGAGATCGCGAGACAAGTAAAAATTTAAAAGTAGCTCATGATCCAGAAACGTCTGCACACCCCTGCTCCAGAGCATATTTTCTTAATATGTATACCTACATAAACATACTTTAAAATTTTTTTTTTAAATATACTAAAGCATAATTTAAGACATAAATTAGGAAAATTTCTTTTTTTGTTTCTTTTTTCTTTCTTGCCAAATAAAATGTACTTAGGTCTTTAAAGTCACATAATACACTTTTTAGTAGAAATTACTTTTTTAACTATTAAATAAATTGAAACAACTTTTGTTACAATGACCGGTTTAAATATTGAACCTTTTCCTTGAACAACTTTAATCATTTCAGTTTAAGAAATAACCATGTAACTTAGCTGCTTTCAAATCTCAGTTCTAATCCAGAATTACGAGATTTCCTTATTCTTGGGTGGTATGTATCTAAACAATTTATTAATTATTTTTTATTCTATGTACGATTGTTAAAACTTTGACAATATAAATTAGTTGTAAAGTGTTATTTGATTTGTAAAATTCCCTTTCAAATAAATGAACGCTACTGGAAGATGTAATTGATGAAAGTAATGATGAATGAATGTAGCTTGAATGAAATCTTGATGAATGGAACAATAGCAGAAAAAGGGTGTGAAGGACAACACCGGGAGGTCAAACTATTTCTTTTGTGACTTCTCGAATATTAATGGTTCTGCTCACGAAGTGGCTTCCCTTAATTGTAGACTCATACATATTTAATGGCAATCACCTTAATGCAGCATTTACTAGATAAACGATATACAGCTGAATAATTTTCCAATGAATTCGAAGATACAATTTCAGACAATTTTAATTCACAAACCACAAAAATCCTTGCTATTATTAATTAAATGCAGACAAAAATTAAACATTTTTCAAAAAAAATGGTAAATTTAAATATAATTTACTTAAAATATTCTTAATTATTGATTTCTTTAATGTACATATTTACATTTACATAGGAGAACGGCATTTATCTTTTCTGACATACAAATAAATATTTAAAATATTAATCACTTTTTCTGATTATTTTTTAAAAAGTAATATTTTTTAATATAATTAAATTATAGGAATTTTACATCATTAATGACGTTAAGTATGTCAAGTATAAATATAAATGGAAAATTATGTATGTGTGATCCAATTTATTTTCAGTGTAGATTACAAAAATCCAAAACTACTAATAAAAAAAGAATTGTTAAATGCACACTGTATTTTGCCATTATTGAATTTTAAATTAAATATTAAACCTTGAATTCATACTTTTAAGAAGGTTTTCATAATGAATGTGATATGAAAATTCAATTTTTATAAACTAATTTTCTTATAAAATATAACTACAATAATTACAATACTCAGCAATTTTTTAAAGAAATTTATAAGAAGTTAAGAATAGTTTTTATAGTTAAAAATTGAAGAATAGTGAAAGAAAGCTTGTGAAAAAAATAAAGAATATTTTTAAAAAATTATAGTGTTTTCTAAAATATTAAGACTTGTTTAAAAATGTCTAATCATTACATGAGAAAATATTTAGTTACATTGAAAGATGATACGAGTAGCTTTTTGTTCTACAAAAATCAAATTTCGAAATATTTTCCAATTTTATTGTTTGTATATAAGAGGAAAATAATTATTTATGAGGGGTTACAACTTTTACATCTTGCCGTCTCTATGTCACAGCGTTTCAGTTAATCGTATTTCATGAATCACAAATTTGATCAGTTTATTTTGAATAATGTTATTTTGTTGTTAAATAGTTATTTATTTGTGATTTTACCTCTTAAAAATATGGATTAAAATTATTTAATGATTAAATTATAATATTTTTGGACATATTTTGTTTTGGTTCAAGATTATTTGCAAAGTATTTTGAAAAATATGTGGTAACAATATTTAGTACTTATAAATCATAGGTATAATTATTAATTGTAATTGGAAATATGATTACTCTGAAGCATTATATAGGAAAATATCTTTACTAGTATAACTATAATGATAGACTAAGCAGTTAAAATGAATTAGTTAAGCCAATGTATCAATTAAAAAATCTTCATCTTTTAACCATTTAATAAAGTAAAAAATGTATTCACAGCATAAATTATCTGTTGTTGTTATGGTTTATTTCTCAAGGTGTAGCTGTAAGCTAGACCATATCCAAGGGGTCGTGAATCCTCAAAAAGTCATAAACAATAAGAGGTGACGTAATAAGGTCGTCAAGCAAAAGCTCTACAATGGGAAGTTGTTCAGGGGAGGCCTATGCAGAAGTGCATTTGGTGCACTCAAGATAAGATTTTTGTCCATAAATATAAGTAAGGCTCTCTATATGTCCACTCATGAGCCTGGTGATGATGCACTGGACAGCTATAGAAACTTCAGTTTTCAGGACATTAAGAGTTTTCCCAGAATACCAAGAGTAGAACGGAGGAGCCCCCCACATTTTCTAATTTGCGTCTTCATTTTTGAGCTTATTTCGGAGAATGTCAATTTATTACCAGTAGTTGATAAGCCAGAAGCTTCTTCTTTTGAGAGAAAATTAGCAGACTAATTTCACTGGAGGCTTATGTGTGAGTGGAGTCAATGAAAATAAATCTTGTGCTACCTCGAAAACACTTTGAGGTCGTTAAAAATCATGACAAATGTTCTGTCTCACACTCTAGTCCAGTTGCTCAGAGGCTGAATGGCGTTAGGGCTATCTGTCAAGATCCAAATATCTGTAGATGTGGTTTCTGAAATCAAAGCCGTAAGTGCTTCTTTTATTAAAAATAGTTCAGCTCTAGCGACAAAATTATCTATCAATCGTTACACTGTATTTAGTTGTAGTTTTAAGTGTAATTTAAGGTTGATGTAAGTCAGCAAATCTGAAAAATTTTAAAATCGTTCTAATTGTTTGCTGAATAATAAAATTTAAGTACATTATTTAAGACATATTATGGCCATTTATTGAAAAAAATTTTAATATAATTTTTAATAAAAATAAAGTTTAATATAATCATCAATAGATTAGGATATAATTTTAAAAGAAAGAATATTTATGTTGTTAATATAGTTTGATATGTGATCCTTTATTTTCAAGTATTCAGTGTTCTAAAATTCTATTTTTAAAAAATATATTAGCCTGAAAATAAATAAAGTCTAATATTTCTAGAAAATATGAAACTTATTAAATAGGGTAGAGGGGTAAATTTCAAATATAGCTATTTTTAGGCAACAGGCAGTTAAGTTGTGTGATTTGATTATAAAATCCTGATTAATCTATACACAATATTCAGTATATGAGTTTGAGTAGTTTCTAGATTATTTATTAACAAAAATTTTGAATTAGTTGTGTTATCTTAATTTATTTCTTGTTTTAAAAAATATTCCGGCAACATAATTTCTAAATAAAAATAAAGATATTTTCGGCAAATAAAAACTGTAAGCATTTTTCAGTTGTTAAAATAGTAATCAACGTGATAGAAAAGTAATAGTAGTTTCTCCGAGCTATTATTGTTTTTTAAATACGTCAAGTTTGTAAATATATAGTTCATATTTGACAATCAAATTATGATGAATGAGAAAATTTGACCCAAATTAGAAAACTAAAATTTCAAAGTTGATTTTCGTGATTAATTACCCATAATTGTATATCCAGTTTAACACTTGAAGTTAGAATTACTGGATCTTATTAGGGCCTATTTGTTAAACAGGGCTCATTAGAGTCCAGTATAATGTTGAATTTTGCGGAATATTGAGCTCCCTTTTCTGTATGCATATCTATTAAAATGAGTGCTTTTAACATCAAGAGTGGATCATTTTACTATCGCAGGTTTCTGAAAAGAAATTGGAAACCTAACCAGTTTAATTTCTAGGATGACTTCTCATGGATAATGTTCTTAGTTAGATATTTCTATATAGAATATCCAGAAAACTAAGAAACTCTCATCTAGAAATGCATGCACGCAGAAATATGGAACATATATAAAATCCTTTTTCCATTATTCACAAATATCTCTGAAGAGAACAGGGGACCTTTCATTGCGCTTGTCCATGACAAAATACGAGTGCATAGATGAGTATTTAGACAGAGCTTAGGGGATAGTCTAACTGTCCAAAACTGCCGGAAAGCATTTTAATATCCACTGCTTAAATTTTTTTCTGAAAAGTACTTATATAAATAGTGTTCCAAAGTCTGATGTTACAAAAGAGAAAACCCAGAAAACTCACAAGAATCTTGGTATACATGTATGCAGAAACAGAAGAGCAATATTCATCTCCCATTATTGATTATCGTGTAAGATTAAGCCTCCGAACCTTCCCTTCTTAAAAACTCTGTTCTATCACTAAGCCATGGGGAGCTAAATAGTGAATATTAAAATTGTTTTCAAATTTTTTTCATCTGGCTTGTAAGCATGGTTTGTTACCCATAATTGTTTTTAACATGAAGGACAAATTTTATTCAATAATTCAAATTTAAGACTTCCATTACGTAATGCCAAGCTGGCAGCCGAATGGTTAGCGTTCTTGCCTTCGGTTCAACAGTTCGTGGGTTCAAATCCCACTTTGGGCATGGATATTTGTAGTGGTTCGGAATCCACTTTAAGCCGTAGGTCCCGGTCTAACTAGTCCTTGGTGCAAAAAATGACCGTTGAGCGACAAACAAACCAAACCAACCCCATTACGTGATGTTGAGCGTACAAAAATAATCTTAACCTTATATTAATAATTAAATCTTATTTTCGAAGTAATATGAACTGAGTTTGATTCTAATTCCCCGTTTTGGTCTTAGCATTTGTATTTTTGTCAGCTTATCTGCTGGGCTCACCGTAGCTTAGTGAGGGAATACTGCTTTTCGGAATAGAAAGTTATAGATTGGGTCTCAACAACTGTTGAACAACGGGAAACGGGTTTTGCCCTTCTGCTTTCTGCATGCATATCTATCGTGATAGCGACTGATGATTTTTCCGGGTTTGAAAAGTTTTCCGGTAATACTATGTGATTTAAAAATTTATACTTTTTTTTAAATTCGATGCATAAACTTAGACCTTAATTTGAATATAATCCTCCAACAGGTAAAAGACTGTAAATGTTAAAATAATTTTACATCTAATTTCATCTGTTAAGCTATCTACAATTCATATTTAAATGAAGTTATACAATAATTGCACAAAAGACCGTTGCTAAGAAATGTAAATATATTAAAAAAAGATTTTGGTTTTAAAACTGTAGATTTAGAGTTCCACTTGTGTTTCTTTAATTCTGACATTCTTATAATTCATTTGGAAAAAATAGTGAAATTGTTTTTGTTTTATTAATTTAATAGAAATAATTTCAATGTAAATCAACTAAAGTTGTTTTTCAAAGTATAAATTATTATTTTTAATTACCTTTGGTAACTAAATAAATTAAAAATAATTGTGCTGTAAGTGTTATTCATTATCTTGATATGATTTTAACTTTTGATTTACAATAATATGTAGTTGTGAATGTTTTTTTAGTTTTATTACTAATTATCACTTTAGGTAAACAAAAAGCTACAGTGTTACTATATAGTTTTACCAAAATTTTGTTAAAATTAGGCAATTACACTTTATCAGATATTCTCTAAACTAATTCTTGAATTTTCCCTATTGTTCTAATGTGAGTGAATGTAAGTGAATTTTGTTGTTTCAGTTGATTGCATTTACTTTAAATATTCTGAAAACCAATTCTTGAACAATTTCGATTACTCTTGGGGGAATGAAATTTAAGTGCATTCTGCACTTTTAGAAGTATTTTGTTTGAAAGTTAAAGTTGTTTATTCAAGAAAGTGAAGGATCTGTAATTAAGTTTACTTTTGGAGCTCTAAAATTAATCTTTATCTTTTTAAAAAATTAATATTTTAAAGGTCCTTTATCCTCTTATTTTTTACTCCTTAATGTCTTAAAATATTTAATAAATTTTCCTATTATTTAAATACATTATCTTAATTTTTCATTATTTCAAGAAAAAAATTATTTCTCTAATCAAAGTGATAAGATTTTGTGATAGAAATTTAAGTATTTGCATCACAGTTTCAATTGAATGAGGGAATGTTTTATATACTCTAAATTTCCGTTCAATATTAATTTTAGAAAATTAAATAATTGTTTTCAGCTAATTTTTTAAAATCAATCTCCTTACCAACAACTTCTAAATATCTTGTTTGACTTATCATGGGCGCTGTGTTTATTTGACACATGTACTGACCGCTGTCCTCCAGTTTGACGTCCCTAATTTCCAACCACCATGACCTGTAGTTGTTGTGAGTGATGGAAATCCGGGGATTTCTTGTAATGACTTGGTTATGAAGAGTCATAAGAATGTGGCGGTCTTTGTGAATCCATACTAACTAAAAAATTGATATAAATATATTTACAAATTTAAATGAACTTTATTACATTAAAAAATGTAATTCTAGTTCTAAATACAATACCATACGATTTAAATTAACAAAAATAATGTTTCAAATATATCGGAAGTTTTTTAAAATGTGTTAATATATTAAAATTTTTTTTATATTTATTGCATCATAAACGATAATTTTCAGCTTTTATATTTTCATTTCATTTGAATTAAAAAGAAGGACACCTTTCAAATTAAAGTTTACTGGCAGTAATTCAAATTTTGTTTTCTTATGTAAAAAAATACTTTATAATAATTGAAAATATTTATTAATTACATTTCAGTAAAACGTTTATAATTATTAATGTGACAGAGCTAAGTATTTACTATATGATTTAAACTAATTTCAAGTATAATTTAAATATCTAAATATTAGTATATTTTAATGCTTAAAATGAAATACTAGTTATTTTTATAGAGAATTTAATTGATTATATTATTCAATATACATCTTTAAATTTCAAATTTTTGAATTCAGCAAAAATGAATTATAATTAAAAGTCATATGGAGTTTGGAAGAACGAGCTGAAAAAAAAAAACTACTACAAATTGCAAAATTTATTGAATTTGAAGGATAGTTGAGAAATATTTTTTGAATCTGAGAGTTTTATTGAATTGAATATGTAAATTTTATTGAATTACATTCTTACATTAAAAACATAAACTTATAGTTCTGAAATGCCTTACACAGAATGGATTTTATCAAATGAAATAAAGAGAAAAATTAAAAAATATTTTCTAAAAATAGAAATAAAAAATGAATTTTTTGCTTTTAGCAGAAGACAACCACAAATTTAGCAAGCCACACATAAAATATCAGAAATTACTTTGTTATAATTTTCCACAAACATTTGTATTTAACATTTCATTTATGTTTAATATTTTTCAATAAGAAAGAATTTAATCAGAACTTTTTAATTTAATCTTCAAAAAATTTCTGCCATATTTTTTCATTCTTTTATTTATTCCTCTTATAATCCAAGCTTTTATATTTCTATTAAAGACTTAAAAGTTGCAACTATATTTATATTTAATAAAAAAATAATATAAAGTGATAAACAGCGCAAATATTCATCTAATTTTTTTACATATTTTCCTCTGGTAAAGTATCTATCTAATGTTCTATTTTAATTGCGTTTAATCTATTTATAGGTGTTTGTTTCATCAAGAATACAAAGAACAATTTGCTTTAATGTGATTCTTATCAATTTGCTTATACAACATATATATATATATATATATATATATATATATATATATATATATATATATATATATATATATATATATATATATATATATATATATATATATATATATATATATATATACAAACTGACCCAGCCACGCGTTGCAGTGGCTGAGTTTTTAAAATACATTGAATCAATTTTTTACTAATTCTTGGGTTCAATCAAATTAATATTTTCTAAAAAATTTAGAATAGGTTCATTCATAGGAGATTAAAAATAAAACGTTTCACCAAAATTTAATAGTAATAGGTAAAGTATCGAAATTTTGAAATTAAGCACAAATCAACATATACTTTCTGAATTTACATTTTATTCATCTTATATTAAATTATAGTTTGTAATCAGTGACTTACTTATAAAATATACTATATAAATTAAAGACATCTAAAAATAAATTGTTATAAATGAGGTAGATAACATTGACATCGAACTATTATTATTTTAATTTTAAATTATATTAAAACTAAAAATTTTTTCCACGGCATTATACTGAAATAAAAAAAATTAAAAGAATTTATCATTTGAATAAATAAATTAGATAAAAATGTTCTACTGAATAAATTAATAATTATCAAATTATAAAATAAAAATAAAAAATAATAAAAGGCTATCAAGAAATACTTACATATTTTCGAGGTGGTATGAAAATTAGTAGAGAAAAACAGTAATAAATAAAATTTTATTTTACTATTTATAATATTAAAAATATTCAAACTGAATACTGCACAATAATAACACAATACAAAGTATAATTATGAAAATGATTCACGAAAAATTGTTATAGTATCATTATACATCATGAAAATATATGTAAATTCTATATTTAACCACGCGCTTGCGCGCGCACGATAATTTTCTCGAAGATGGTATAATCTAGAAAAATAAACACGTCGCCATCTGCCGAATACCTGTGCAACTTAGATGCTAAACCGCCATCTATTAGGAACTTACAGAACTAACCTAAAATATATAAAAACAATTAGGGTTGTACTACCCCTAACATTTAGGGGGATGAAAAATAGATGTTGGCCGATTCTCATAGATACCGGATAAGCACAAAAAATTTCATCAAAATCGGTCAAGCCGTTTCGGAGGAGTATGGCAACGAAAACTGTGACACGAGAATGAGAATTTTATATATATATATATATATATATATATATATATATATATATATATATATATATATATATATATATATATATATAATTTCATTATATTCTACTTCAATTCTCTTTCCTTAAAAGAATTCAAAGTGTTCAAGATGCATTTTAATTTTCACTTTCTTTTTTTCATGTTTTCCTTTGTTAAAATTTTTATATAGTTTTATTTTTTAAAGATTTCTTTAATTAGTTTGCATATTATCAGTCACATTTAGATACATATTGTTCATATTTTGAAATGAAATACATATGCATCAGTAAATATGCATCTATTAAGCACTTTACTTATTAATAAATTTAATACTTATTGATAAATTTATTTATATAACAAAAATACTTATACCAATTATATATATATATATATATATATATATATATATATATATATATATATATATATATATATATATATATATATATATATATATATATATATATATATATATATATATATATATATATATATATATATATATATATATATATATATATATATATATATATATATATATATATATATCAGACTTTTAATTTTTGCATATTATTTTTTATCAATTTTTCATTTTTAAATTTGATAATTTTTCTTAATAATTTAAGTATACATTGCTAACTATTAAAATTGATACATCAAGAAAGTGGTGCACAAAACAACTAAAGTTTACATGAGAGGAAGAAGATACAATAATATACACATGATTTATTTTCAATGAATTAATGTTAAAGTAGATGCTGAAAGGTATAAAGAAGAAATTGTTCAGCATAATTCTCATAACAGTTTACATTGGAATGTTATTTCCTTGTGAAAAACTGTTGCCATGGCTGGTGTAAGAAGGAGAATTGCTCACCGGTAGGATTATGAATTTGAAAAAAATCAAATTGTAGCATGCTGTGTGAAGTTGCGATTTATCATACTACATTGTTGCTGCTCGGTATAGTGAATTGCATAAACAATTTGGAAATTTTTCATCAAATGGAAATTTTTGGCATTCTATTACTGATAAAAGCACCTTGAAGAGTATGATCGATGACTAACCTGGAGGTATTACATGGCGAATGGCATAATGTTGCATTTTAATGCTAATTCTGATTCTATTTGCTACATCAAGTTATTTATATGGATATTTAGCTTCAGAATAGAGAAGGTGCATTCCTGCGGAATGTTCAACAACTGAGACTGGACTATCATTGAGATAACAGCATGGATGGCTCCTATATATACGACATATTCATCTGTTGTTCACTTTGGTGGTAGTTTGAACAATAGTGATTACTTTGCTGTTGTGCTAATACTTTGACTCTACACTTCATTCAAGGTAGGAAATCTGTCATGTTTACATAGAATAATTAACGACTGTTTGTGGCTGATAATTTTTTCATGGATGCGTGTTTTTAATGAACCAAAATCCAAACATAAATTTAATTACACTCTGGTACCTGTGAAGAGACAATTTACTTAATGTTAAAATGCATACTAATTTCACCAAAATGTTCCAAAACGAAGTATTACCATTGAAAATGCAACTTGTTGCAGGTATATATTTCACAAAGGTTATTGAAGCTGACATATGTGTTTTCTGCATTGAGAGAACAAAACGTTCATGCAAAAGAAAGGTATACAAAAAGGAAATTTCTGTGTAAATTTTTCTATTCGGGTATTTATATAATAATGCTCTTTAAAAAATGAAAGAACAACTAATGAAAGTAGAGTCCAAATGACATTTATAAGAGAAAAGAAGGATGTTGCTTAACCGGGTCTTGAGCTCTTTAGTTATTAAGTATTCAGAATAATTACGTCCTAATAGTATAATATGAAAGTTTCATATAATCAGATGCCATTTTCCTCGATACATGTTGTAAATAATGATATAATTTCATCTTATACGGATAATGCTGAAAAATTATATGAAGGATATTTCCAATTAAGGAATCAAACGATAGAAAATTCAATGATATCTCTGATTTATTCCTCTAGGAACGCTATTGTTTATTTCCCTAATCTATTTTCTCATAGCAAAAAAATTCCATTTCTATCACAAACATTTATTTAATGTTTAAAAAAATTCTAGATGCATCATGACAAACAACAAAAATTAGGTAAATGAAAAGTATGAGCTAAATGAGAAAATATGCCTTATTTAAAATCAAATTGAAAGTAGAAACCGATTACTTTTGTTGGATGTTATAATCAACAGCACAAATCATTTAAAATTTTACTAAAAGCTAAATAAGAACAAATTGATGGATTATAATTAAGCCATTATATTATGAGTAAGAAGAAAAATAATGACTTTATAAATCATGTTATGAATAAATATTGGTTGTATTAAAATAAATATAAAATTCTTACTTTATAGTTTCCAATGTTTTCTACAACACACTTCAGGACAGCTGTTCTTCCCTCTGCAACTGTCAAGTTTTCTGCTGTTTCTGAAAACCATGGTTCTGCATTATGATGCTGCCTCTCTAGAATAGAATGGTAATTATTTCCAAAGTAAAATTGTATACGAAAATTATGTTTCTTTTCAAATTAATTGAAAAAAATATTAATAAATTTTTCAGGTAACCAGCAAAGAGAATCACAATATAATAGAAATATTTAGGAACATTCATATATCAAATAATATTCAGTGCAATATAACAAAAATATAAATTAATGTCAAAAATAAAGTAGATGATAATAAAATTTGTGTGCAGTTTTATAATTTAATTTCACCAATTTTAGAAGGATTATGAAATCTCTATGAATTAAAATTTAAGTGGTTTGTGCATGGAAATTAGTTTTATACATATACATATACATATACATACATATATATATATATATATATATATATATATATATATATATATATATATATATATATATATATATATATATATATATATATATATATATATATATATATATATATATATATATATATATATATATATATATATATAATAATTATTGTTCACAGAATACTTACCAGAATGTGGGAGCAGAACTATTCATATATTCAAATATATTATATTCATAATATATTTGAAAATTCATATATGAATATATTAATGATATGAACTATGATATTATATGAATATATTCACAAATATATTCATATATATATATATATATATAGATATTCAAAGACATATATAAGATAAGATAAAAGAACTAGTGGAAATAAAATTAATTATTTTGATGAAAGGAAAACTAGATAAAAAATCTCTGATCCTAACTAGCACAATTGAAAGACATACAAAACATCTTAGCTGAAATATTTTTTCAGTTTTGATTAATCGTAAATATATAAATGGAAGTGAATCCAACTATTACATATCTTTTTTTTTAATAAGAGTTAGAAAATAAACGAGAAAAATTCTTATAATTTTCCACGAGTAAGAAAATCAATGTCCTTTACTTTTAATTCAAATATGTCAGTTTGATTAGGATTATTATATTAAAGATATAAAATTTTATACAGAAGAATTTGAAATTCTTACGAAATCACAATGAATTATATATATATATATATATATATATATATATATATATATATATATATATATATATATATATATATATATATATATATATATATATATATATATATATATATATATATATGTATATATTATACATACATACATACATACATACATACATACATACATACATACATACACACACACACATATATATATATATATACAGATACATAATAAGGAAAAGGAAAACGAGTGAAAGTGTGAAATAAATTTCAAGACAGTATACGCAGCTCTCTAAATCATATTAAATTGAGTTAATTTAAATAGTTAAAAGAATTTTAAGCTTTACCGTAATTAAATACAAAGACTATAGTATTTTTGTCTCAACAAGCGTGATAAATTTTGAAAATTGTATTTCAAAATTCATACTGTTTTATCATTAAATTTTAAATTGAAATCAAATTTTATGTTTTTAGTGAGGAAAATAAGACATAAGTATGAAAATATTTTCCTGATTTAAATTTCTTTTAAAAAAACATGTATAATTAGTGCAATGAATCATCAAAAAACTCAATCCACACACAGGATTTTTGAAACATACAATGAAAATGTAGTTTTACATTTGAGACAATAACATAGAGCAGTGTTCCTGAAATCGAAAGTGTAAAGGAGATTCCATCAAGATCTGACAGATGTTTATCCAAAAGCTTGAATCGGATGTACAATTTAAAACATCGTTTTTGAAATTTTTATGGACTTCCATGTGATAAGACGAAAATGGGTGTTCCTTGGCTCTCACAATTGCCAGATCTGTAACCGCTAGACTTTTGGTCGTGAAGAAAATCTTGAATGTACGAATAATTCCTAGATAGCTACTGGAACTAAGAGATGGCATTCCAAGGTGGCAAAAATGACGACTCTGCTTTCAACTATAATACCAAATATTACATGCTTCATTTATTTTAGAATCTCGTGCTGGAGATCATAATCTTTTTCTTTAAAATTCCATGCACTTTTATGTTATATATTATAATTGAGTTTGTTAATATTTTGCTGATTTAAGTAAACAATTCGATATGTGGCGCCATCTACCAGTTATTTGTTAATCATCGTGCTTTTTAACTAAAAAAAAAGTACAAAATGAATAGTTACATTCCATTGAACCGGAATATTTTAAAAACATTTTTAGTTATATTATGATTTCTGAAATTTTTTCAAATTTATAGTATTCAGTTGTATTATTTGTTTCATGATATACTTTAAACATTAATGTTTAATGTTAATGATATTTATTCGAATATTTATAAACTTTGATAATTATATACTTTCTGATTCATCATTCTTATGTGATAAATATAGTTTAATAACTTTATGGAATACTTAAAATATAAAAAATTAAAACAAACATAATAATTTTACTCAAAATAAGATAAAAATACAAAACCAATTACATGATATAAAATATTATGAAATATAAATTTGAAATTTGAGTTTAATATTTTTATTTTACATATAGTTTATACTTGTTACATTCCTTTCATTACATAAATTGAGAGTGTTTTAGTGTAACTAAACTACTAAATGTGAATAAAAGATTAGTTTTTGATGCTTGATTCTTTTTCAGTTTGATTTCATCTCTAGAAAATGCAGACAAACAGAAAATTGTTGTATATTCTCGCTGATTACTGACGAAAAATCAATTTGTGCATTATTTCTCGAAAATCAATAGTTAATTTAAATCCAAGAGTTGGTTCATTCAACATTTCATATTTTTTCCAGAAATAAAAAAACAAAAATTTTCCACAGAATAAACAAAAATTATCTAATAAGTCCTTATAAATAACAAGTTATCAGTTAAAATTTCAAATTAATCTTACAATTTCAAGAATTTACAATTCAGTGTAGTATTTTTGTTTCTGTACAAAACCATTCAATCTCATACTTATTACCTATTTCGTTAAGAATTCAATCAACCAAAGTAATTTAAAGCATGGAATTGTAAATTAATGTCAGAAGCATTGAGACTAAATTAGAAAAATATGACTTTTAATCCCAATGAAAGTAAAATTTAAAACAAAATGACTTTGAAGCAATTTAGCTGAGGGAATTATCAAAACAAAAATGATGGTAAAGTCATATGTCTAATAAAGAGATTTTAAATATCCTAATATTAAATTCAACTAATCACTATGAAGTGGTTATTTGATCTATATATTGTTGAATATTAAATAAGTTTCCCATCCCAAAAGAGAAGAGATACGATTTCACATAAACATTCTGGAAGTTTCTTATTTAATTAATCAAATTAATTGTTTTATGAAGAGAACTAATTATTTTCCAATAAAAAATTTTCAAAATGTACACAAAAACATAAATTGTGATTTATGTTTTTGGAATTAATATAATTCCTTACTCATTTCACTAATTTATGCAATGATTGTACCCAAAAATATAAATCACAATTTATGTTTTTGGGTACAAACATTACATAAATTAGTGAAATGAGTAATGAATTCTATTAATTATCTGATCTTTAGTGAGAAATTAATAAGAGTAAAATTAACTTTTAAAAATAGCTCTGTCTGACTCATTAAAATGTTTTTGTTTCAAATTATACTTTCAAAATATCATTTTTTTATTAAAAATATAAGTAAATATAACTATTTATAAGTAATATAACTATAAATAAGTAAATATAACCGATTCAAATATAACTATTTACAAATAAAACAATGAACGAATATCATTTAAAAATACAATGAAATCATTCAAATGTTTGTTTCTTATTATTAGAATATTTTAGAATTTCCAATAAGTGTATATGCACAAATATATCAGGGTATATTTTAAATTCTTGAATGAGTTATCCAAGCCTTATGGTTTTTTATATACATCTATACATAAAAAAAACTAAGATTTTTTTATGGTTTTACATTTTCTGTAATTCTTATCGCTATTTTATTTTTAATGTAAAATATGTCATTAGATAAATAAAATACAGAGCATAATTACTGCGAATAAATTATACATTTTTATTTAAAATTTACTTTTCATCAAATTAATTTTTTTTCTAAAAAATCTTAATTTAATTGAAGAATTATGATCATAAAAGAGATGACAGAAAAAAATAACTTAATAAGTGGAGTTATTCTATTTCCAAACACTATGAAAATGACCAAAAAATTAAAGGTACACTTTTCATATGAAAAAAATTGTCTAAACAAAAATCAAGAGGTTCATGGAAGGTAGAGAAATGAAGAGCTATCACTTTATTAGCAAATGATAAGTGTAGAATTTCATGTTTGGCACCAAATAAATATTCATCAGTGTTTTGAATGATTTGTAAAAATTGCACATAAGATGGGTCTCCCTCCTAGTATCTAAGTGATTTATTTTACAATGCTGGAAAATTAAGCGTACTAGTTGAAATGAGTGTATCTTTTAACATTTAAATAAAAATAAAATTGAAATAAATGAGCTCTGGAAAACTTAAATTGGAACTGAGAAATGATTGTTTATCTGATGAAAGCACTTTTCAATTTTATAGCAAAAATATAGCAGTTTGATGCGAAATGAAACAATAAACTTATATCCATCCGAAAATAAGAAAATAGTATGGGAAACAATAAGTACCAAAGGAAAAATATGACCATCTGTTATTGAAGCAATTGATAATTCGTTCACATATAGTGATACCTTAATGAACTTTTTCCTACTATTGATGTACTTAATCTTGACAGGATTCTTCATTTCAACAAATTAAAGCCAAGCTTCACACTTGAAGGCAAATCATAAATTGATTGGATGTTAAATGCATAAAATTTTAAAGTGATCTTCTTCAGTTTTGTCTCTTTGAGAGTTTGTTTGAAATAATGGAAAAAGAAGGAAAAACCGAGGAATGGAGACAAATGAAATTTAATACAAATATTGGATAAATAAATTCCTACATTTTTAATTTATTCATAAAATTTTGGCAAGATAGCATCAAATTGTTATTAGTGTTGAAAGAGAAAAAATTAACTATTGATTTTTGTCTATACTGTTATTTGAATACCTTTTGAAGAGTATTTTAATTTCGAATTTCTTTTTTTATTTAGTTAAATAAAGCATTTTTGAAAAGTCTTATATTTTATTTACCTAATTTTCCCTTTTATTATCTAATTTTGACATTCAGCTTTTTATCGATTCTAAATACATGTTTAACATAATATATACACTGGTTTCATGTTAAACATAATATATACACTGGTGGAAATGCAATTAAAGACACTCAAAAATTCACTTATTTTTCATATAAATGCCAGTGATATTTTTTTGTACTAACTTTATTTGAATAAAATTTTTTTCTTCAACCCTTTTGTGCAAAACATTTTCAAAGAAAAATTAATTTAAGGAGTATTTACATCATTTAGTTTAAAAAATACAATATTTCGAGTGGAAATGCAATTAAAGACATTTACTTAACATCTAGAATTTCACCTATCTACCACTTCATTTTTGTTTCTAAAGTGCTTAAAAAGAGCAGTTTGTTGTCTCTGGTGTGTTAGATACTAAATATTTCAAAACATCTTGGCTCAAACACTTATCATTCAAAGGTAGTTATAAAATGGGACGTAACATCGGGCTTTCGATAGAAGAGCGAGCAAAAATTCGAATTTTAAAGAAGAAGGCTACTCAAATAGGTCAATTGCAAAGAAAATTAATCGCTCTTCAACTGTTGTGCAATTTTTAAATCTAGGTGATATGTATGATGTTAAGAGACGTCGAGGTATTTGTAGTAAATTAAGTGACCGTCAAAAGCGGCAGATAATTCTTGAAGAAATAAGATCTAACGTAAATTCCACTAAAATTAGAAGAGATTTACGCCTATGTGTTATACAACTTGAACAATCAGTGATTTTGCGAAAATCTTGTGAAATCGATGCCAAATAGAATGCATGAAGTAATTGTAAACAATGGAGGTGTTTCTCATTATTAAATAATAAATTTGTTCGACAAACTACTAGTGTCTTTGATTGCATTTCCACTCAAAATTTCTGATTTTTTGATTAAATGATCTAAATTCTCACTAAATTAAATTTTCTTTGCAATGTTTTTACACTGAATAATTAAAATATAAAAATGTGATTCAAATGAAGGTAATTTAAAAAGATATCATGATTTTTTATATGAAAAATATGTGAATTTTTGAGTATCTTTAATTGCATTTCCACACCAGTGTATATTACTTCTTAGTAATATAGACATGTCTTTGATAAATTTCCTTCTAATTATTTGAATTGTAAAACATTGTCTTGAAGTTAAATGTAACTGTACTTGTAGTTGAGCACTGACAAAATGTAAGTTTCTTCTGTTAACAGTTCATTGAGAACATTACATATTTTCCTTGTTTAACTTTCTTGCTCTTTGGAATTGATTGCTTGAAACGACATTTTTCTACTGCAAAAATGATTGCTATATTTTGCCTTCATTGCAATATTTTTTTCCTAGCCAACTAACAAAATATAACAGTCATTTTTATACTCATGAAGTAGTGGGACTATTATTTTCTTAATTGAATACAATTCTTATAATTTTATACAGATTACAATTATAGGTTATTTTCAAGCACAATTTTTATAAACAGAGGCTGACGAAGTTAATGTTATAACTCGCGCAGTGAAAAAAAAACATGTTGAATCCTGATTTATATACTTACATACACTTCTTCAGTCTTAACGTGACGAAAGTTGCTTTGAATTAAAAATATTTTACTTTTTGTTAAGCATATGCATCTTATTTAATAATGATTTTGCTTACATTTTTATTTCTGTATTTACTGATGAAAGTATATAAATTCTAAAAATTTGAATTCTATTAAGTAGAATAACTCCTGGGGCCTGAGCAGCTACCAGGTGCGTCGGTAGGTGGTGGATCACCGAACGTCCTGTAGGAATGACAGGATAGCCTTGAATATAGAATCAGAGGCCGCGAACCAGCTCCCATAAACCCTGGTGTTATGCGATCCGTGCCTAGGGCTAATTGGCACCGCGGTATTGGTGTCTTAAAGGAGCCTCTAGTTGCCTGGGAAACTTCTAGAGTAATTTGCCTTGCCCAGTATCTCAGGCAATGCTGGGTGGACTTATATTACCTGAGCTTATAAATTGTTATCTTGTGGCTGAAAAGACACAAGAAATAACAAACCATTCTGCATCTGCAGGTGATACCTCTGAAGGAGACCTTGCTGAAAAAGACAAGGGAACTCAGAGGCAGTCTTGTAAAGGGGCAGTAATGAATCCTTCACTTGAGGTAGAAATGACCTCCAAACCATCTTCTAGTGAAAGTCAGGAAGCTATCCCTAGTATGACTGACTCTTTGACCAGATGGGACTGTTTCAGCAAGACCCTATCTGCTGGAGATGTCATACGCAAGAGGAAACGGCAGAGCATATCATTTATGAATGCGAGGCTCTTGCCCTCCCTAGATTAACCTCTTTAGGCATCATCCATACTAGAGAGTTACAACTAGACTCCATTAAAGGGTTATCGGACTTTATTAATAAAGTGGGTGACCCGAGCAACTGGAACTAGGAAACATTGGGTTTGGAGTTAATGGTACAAAATGCTGATAAAAGCAGAGGTGCCCAATGACATACAAACCCAATTCTAAGAAGAAGAAGAAGAAGAGGTAGTATAGCTGCAAATTTGTTTTAAATAAAACTTCTCATATGAAATCAATCAATCTAGGACTTGATAAAATCTTGGGAATTAAATTCAACAGAAATATATAGTTATAACATGAAATTACTTTTATCAGCATATAAAGCAACTTATGCTTTTTATAAAATAAGATTATTCTCATTGTTATTCCTGGTGATGACCATACCAGTGTGTTTTCAAACATTTTAAAACTTAAATGAAATTCGAAACTAGACTCAAAGCATCGCGATTGAAATTAAAACTATTTCTCCCTTAAGCATTTAAATTTTTCTTTTACATTTCCTTGCGCCCTAAATTTTATCTTAAATTTCTGTTTTTCTTATTTTTATTTTTTGAAACTGTGATACTTATATTAAATTGAAAATTAAACAAACTATGCCTTGTTGTTATTTTAAGGTATTTAGTAAAGTTTCGATAAGTTGCCACAAAAAGTCTTCTTGTAGACAATAAATTTTTATTAATATTTTTTGTATATTTTTTTATTTAAGTATGATACAAGAACTTAATATATATATATATATATATATATATATATATATATATATATATATATATATATATATATATATATATATATATATATATATATATATATATATAATTATATATATATATATATATATATACATATATATATATATATAAATATATATAATTATATATATATATATATATATATATATATATATATATATATAATATATATATATATATATATATATATATATATATATATATATATATATATATATATATATATATGTATATAAATATATATAATTATATATATTTACATTCATAATTCATAAGTTCTTAAATTCATTAAAATTCATTTATTATATTAAATAATTTAATGTTCCATACCTTCTTGAGTTTTAGCTGTCATTTAAATGTCTAATTAAAAACTAAAAAAAGCATGGTATAGGGATAATTTCACAGCTTTCCTCAGAAAATGTAAATTTTTAACGATGGTATGGTAGGTTTCTATTCAATTTAAATTATCTCAGTTGGATTATATAAAAAGCAAAGTAAATCTTGAATTTACGAAGAAACACTTCCTTTTACATTTCAATATACGTGATAACAAAATGTATTTAAAACTTAGTTATTTTCAAAATAAAAAATATATGTTATATGTTTCTTCTTCTGTACTCTGTAAGATGTTTGATAAGACAAGAGAAATTTAAATTTTATAAGGAAAGAAAATCTCATAAAAATTTTTTCATAAAAAATCAAAATTAATGTACTTGTTAGGTAAAAATGCAGAAATCACAATATTTGATGTATAATTAATTCTTAATATAGTCAAATTTGGAGTTTGCAAAAATCTGCGAATTTTTATAATTTTGATATTAATCATTCTAGATATATGACAATTCTTTTTTATAATTTTCAATAAGAGTTTTTAATTATTTAGAAGAATTAATATCGAAAATTCTAAAATACTGGTACAGGAAGAAATCATTGATTAATGCAAGAAGCGCTACGTAAATTATCGCAAGTTAATTAAATAATGAATCTTAATAAATGCCAAATAATTCTCTATGAATTAAGAGTTAAATAAAGCATAGTGTAACACATTTTATGACTTATAATATGGAAAGAAAAAACGTAATTAACTATTGTAAAATAGTAATTATAGTTTAATACAAATTAAATCTAATTAAATAATAATTGAGTAATAAACATATATGAATTATAATGAGCTAAAAACTAGTTGCTAACAGCAAGTGCAAAGAATAATTTAACATAAAATTCAGTAATAAATAATAAAAAAGGAAAATCTAAAATACTTATAATAAATAGCTCCCTTATTAAATTATTATGTGTTTAAAATATATATTTTTTATAAAATTTATACAAAATAGTAATTAAACATTAAACTAATTTAATATTACTAGTTTTTCCTTCGAATGATTTTGCTATTTTATGCTATAAAATTTCTTTCATCTATCTAGTTCTCTATAGTAAAATTAGTATTTGTATTATTTTTATTTCTTTGAAATAAAAAGTTTCTAAAGACATAATTTAAAATTTTCCATATATTAATTTTTAAATTTATTAAGTATTATATAGGAAAATTTTAAATAATAATTTAAAATTTTCCTATTTTTATATATTAATTTTTCTTATAATTTTAAAACAAAAATTATGTACGCATTTTGTGTAAATGAATTTTACTAGATCACTAAATAAAAAAAATCTTTAAATAAATGTTTATAATAGTTTTCTACACACATGAAATGAGTTAACAAGATAAAAAAATGTTCTTATAGATAGTAAAGAGATTAAAATGGAAAAGAGCATTTTATGTATTTCAGAGGGCATTATTTTTACTATGCTTAACTATAAAATTTTAACTTTAATGTTTTAATCATATATACACTTGTATATGTATTTATTTATGTATTTATTTACTATAAAACTCTGATTGTAACTATCATGAAATGAGTTTAACTTTCCATTGAAATACAATAATAATATTAAAAATTTGCTTAGCTGGTTAATGCAAGAATTTTTTTTAAGAATAAAAAACTTCAGTGACATGTAAAAAATTATCTAACGAAATCAAAGAAAAACCTATTTAAACTGTAGACTCCATATGACTTGTCATATTTATAATCCTGAAAAAGCAATTTCATATTTTCCATTTGCAAATTCAGACACATTAAGCATATCTTTCAGCTCAAATCTAAAAGAATGGGAAAGCTCAGCCCCTTTGTTAGCCGGGTGCAAACACTAGGCTGGCAGGGATAAAGAAAAAAATGAATAGAACAAAAATATGTCGTTATTTGTGAGGGGGGTATTGTGCTGTTTCTTCCCACTGCCCTTGTGGTAGCTAAAGAAGGCAATACATTTTCTTCTCTCTCTTTATTCCCCAAGCCGTCACAATTTGTTGCGTTTGCTTCGATAAGCAGAGATCCAAAGAACACATTTCTTAAGCCGTAGTCCTTCCTGTTACAGAAGAGGACCCCGTTTATCTTATGATGTGTTTTAGAGCAATGACAAGATTGAACGAAGATAAGGTTGGAGGAGAGACATCTCCTTATTTTTAGGGATAATTTTTCGATTTTTCCCTATGTCGGGGATAATGCTTAGGTCTAGCAATTATGAATGATGCATAAGATGCAAGCGGAAGGGCAACGTTCTTATATGTAGTTGGGTGGTTCGATAAAAAAATATCATCACCGGATGTTGTTGTCATCATGAAATCCAAAACGCAATTACTCATAGTTTGCGAAAGGAAATTCTATTATTTACTCTTTATAATTCAATTAATTAAAAAGAAAGTGCACAAAAATAAAAATATTTTTCATACAAATGACTTAATTACATTAACTCATTGACAAGTTCATATACATATAATCAGTTTATTTATGTCCTTAAATGTTAAATATCATGTATACTTTTGTATACTTTGTATACATCCAACAAACTCATGTATACTTTTCCAAAGGATTTTTTTGCATAATTTAATCATTTTTATCTGTTTTGTTTTTATGTACATACTGCTGTATTGAGTCGTAAATTATATTTATTTTAATAAAATAATTTATGATTCATCAACTCTAAAAAAATTAAATTGGTGTATTTTATTCGATATTAATAACAAATAAGAAAATACAAATTTTTTATAATAATGAAAACTTTATATTTAGATTCTTCATTTGAGGCAAATTGTAGATTCCTATGCAATTTTTTTCTTTTTATTTTTAAAAAACATTAAGGCTTATGCAAACCTTATGGTATTCGCATTGTAAATTAAGAATAAAAGTTTTCTACATATTTGGTATGATATAAAAATTAAATCCGATATAAAAATTAATGACAAAATAATAAATTTTAATTCACAGAAAAATACATTTTGAAAGTATTCTTCAGAAAAATTTATGAAAATAAAGAGTTTCATTATAATTATAAACATGCTCTTTTCAGAGAAAAATTTGATTACTGAACCATATTTTCTAATTATAAAAAATTTCTAACAAGAATGTTTCTTTTTTATATTTTCATATACTTTAATAAATGAGGATTTCGACATAATTATAAAGTAATGCATTCGAAAGTAATTAGAAGAGGTTTTATATTAAAAACTAATATTTTACGCGTTACGCTTTTGAAATCTCTTAAAAGTTGTATTTATGTATAGATGGGTAGTTAAAGTTTAATTACAAGCTTAAAAATTTTCATCGTAAACATGAAATAAATGCATCTACTAAGATACACTGTCTCACATGCACTATTTGTTAATTTTTTAACAATCATGTTGTGAATGTCGAAGAAATATGTCCTTTCTGAAAATTTATTGCGTTTTATCTTTTTCACAAGAAAAAGAAATGAAAAAAATTTATTATTTTCATAGAATTATTTAGTGGGTGAACATTTATATTTATTTATATTTTTGAGCAAAAGATGTATATTATTATATGATAATACTATTTTTAATTCATATTTTTTGGTAAAATATTTTCTTCTACAAAAGCTTGAATAAGAATGCAAAATTGGTATTCAACAAAAAATATTTACTAAATATTGCTGTAAGGTTTTCTAAATTTATGACTAAAGCATTCAGTGAACAATTCTTTTATTATAATAAACGGAAATAATAAAATCAATTGATCATAGGAAGCATGAAGTCACACGAGTAAAATAAAACATTTATAAGTATATTACATTCATAAGCTACTTAAAAAGTGACAATGAAAGTAATTTCATAAATCGAATTAAAATTAATTAACATAATAAAAACTGCGATAAAAGTGCAAATGTATTTTAAATTACTCTTAAAATCCTGCTGTTAATTTGACTATACGAAAAAAATTTTTTAAAATATTAAGTCAGAAAAAATAGAAAATATGAAATCTCATTTATAAATTTATTAAAATTATTTTATTTCAAATAAACAAATAAAAATGATATAAGCAAATCATAATTATGATTCCAAATTTGAAACAGTTTTTTTTCTTCAAATTGTTAACTCTTTTCCCATTGGGCGTGGAATATCTCTAGCAATATGGTAAAATTATTTAATTAAAAATATTGCTCAAGGGACAAGATAAATATTTAAAAACGAAATCTTAACTTTTAAAAATCATTTTAAGTTGACTCCCTAATTAGAAACTCGTTTAGAATAATTGATTCACTTCATCCGGTTCACCCTTGAAAATGTAATTAAAGCCACTTGGAATTGATTTTCGAGTTTGCGTTTCCCTAACTCAATACCACTAATAGTCGTGTAAATCCTTCTTTGGTAATTCTATTTTGCTTACAGAGAGTTAATCCTTATCAGTACTGCTTTTAGCGCGCAAGCAAACTGACTATAAATGTCAAATATTGGGCTCACGTTCATCTTCAAATAGCACTCAGGCCACCCAGTTAATGCAGATATAATACTATCTGGTATTATACAGCTTAGAGGTAACATTAACGCACAATGAGCAAATACGCAGGCAATTTCTCTTGCATTCCAGCTCGGGACAGTACTAGCTCATATTTGTGATTGGCTAAGACAGTAGAGCTGTTTCGTAGGTCATCCGCATAGAATGTGCCTGCGGTTATCTTCGCTAATTAAATATAGAGATAGCTCCAACTTCCGATGCAAGCGTACATCTCGAGGGTTTGAAGATCTTTTTTTCATTAGATATTTTTTCCTCTTGTTTGTTTGGCTGTCGGTTCAGAACTATTGGTTGGGTTTTTTTGTTGCTGTTCCATGCACAACTTAATTTGTAAGCGCATAAAAATTTTATATCATAAGGATTGCCTTCATATTTCTTCCATCGATTATAATCCAAGAATTAATTACGTTTTAATAACAGAATAAAACTGGAGTAAAATTTATTCCATTTTAATTAAGTTGTGGATTTTTTAAAAAAGAGAGGAATTCCTAGATTTATGGAAACATTTATTCTTCTTATTCATTTACGTAACTAGTTAATTAAAGAAAGGTCTTCAGATCAATATTTAGAATTTATTAATAAGTATAGAATGCAAAATCATATAATATATATACATATATATTATATATATATATATATATATATATATATATATATATATATATATATATATATATATATATATATATATATATATATATATATATATATATATATATATATATATATGTGAGTGTGTGTGTGTGTGTGTGTGTGTGTAAATATCATAATATACATATTCATTATTTATCTCTCCAAAAATTAAAAATAAAAATTTATTTAAAAAAAAACTTAATAATGCTTAAGTGTTATTTATAAGAACTATTAGTTTAGGAACTTAAAACACGTAGATAAGAAAGAGAGAGAGAGAGTGCAAGTTTAAGAGCAATTCAATTTCAGCTTAGGACAAAAGACTTCAATCAAAAAATTAATAGAAAAAAATCTAAAAGTGTTAATTTTTTACATTCTAATATAAAAATTTCAAGCTAAAATTTGCTTAAAATATGCTTTTTAGTAAAATATGATTATTTTTATTCTAGAAGACTTCTGTAAATTTCGGCATATTTTAGATGGAAAGATATAAATTGTTGATGGCATACTTTCAGGGTATGAAAAAAGGTTATGAATACTAAAATAAGAATGTTAGCTTTTCTCCTTTACTTATTTGAATTTTTTGATAACTATATCACATTTTTACTCTTAAACGTTATTTTGTAAACATGTTTTCAAAGAGGTCAGGTTCTATTTATATTATACATTGTTTGAGCTTAACGTTTTAAATCACATGCAACTTTCTCATGTTCTTTAGAGAATATTTCTTTCTTATTACATGAAGTAAGTAATCTAAGACTTCACTATTTGAACTGTAAAAAGTTGACACTTAAATTTTGCCATTTTTTAATAGTTAAAGAAAAGCTCATCTTATTTCTTTTTCTTCTGTGATCTTTAACAAAGTAAAGTTTATGGTTGTGAGTCTCAAAAACGTAATCGTAATTAATACTTCTAAATATCAATACTTTCTCATAAAAATAATACTAATATGTTTTGAATTTAATATTAATGTCAGAATCATGATTTATTTTTACTTGGTTCACATGATAATAATCTTAAATGTTTAAGTCCATAAATCTTAAATGCTTAAGTTTTGGAAAGTACGTGATAGCTGAAATTTAATAATAGATGCTAATTATTAAATTTCCCACTAATACTTTCAAAATAATTCCTGAAGTTACATTGTAAAAATTTCTTTCAAAATTATTCAGTTATGAAAGCATATTTGAGTAAAAGAAAATACTCATATAATTTATCAACAAATGCTGTGATTTAAGTATTTCTGTATTCATTTCATATTTTAGAAATAAACTTGATAAATAAGAGAGAGAGAGAGAGAGAGAGAAACATTTCTGCAAAATAATAAATGAGTTTTAACAATGGCTTTAAAAAGGAAAAATGCACTGATTGAATTCATGAATCAATATAAAAGCAAATTTTCTTTTTTTTCACAGCAGCAAAAATTTCACAAAAATGTGACAGATGTTTACATTATTTATAAAAAGTTTGTTGAATATAAAAATCATATTTTTACTTTTTAAATTTACTTAGCAATTGAGTTCATTAAATAAAAAAATGTTTCTTAAGTAAAGTTATTATATTTTCGTGATTTAATGTATACACTTCGAGAGAAGTTTTATTGATTTGGGTTCACAATATAATAACAAAGATATCAGAAAGCCTGAAATAATTTTTTTTCCAAAACGGACGTTTAAATTTAAATTTTCTGAATTATTATATGCTTCTAAATCAAACTTCAACAGCAAACATGGTACTATTTGAACTACTCTTTACTAATAAGGATTTAGGATTTTAAATTATTTGCTTATTATTTCTGAACCGAGAGTTTCTATCATCATAATTTTACATAAATACAAATTGAAACGATATTATATTTTCCATTTTAAATTAGTAATGTTTTCCTCTCAGACTAGTTTAGTTGGTAAGCAATCACAAAAGGTATTTATGTTCAATGTGAATCGAAATTTTTTTATTTGAATTTTTTTATATACATAAAGCCTGAAAATATTCGTTCTTATAAATTTTCTTTTTTTGACATTTATTTCAAATAAATAAAGTTTAAATGAAAGATAAAATATTGATATTCATTACATCGATATGTTAGCCATTTTATTCCACAAATGCGTTATTAATAACTTCCGAAAACTAACAGGAAGTGCTTATGATTTTGAATGTTAATTGAAGAGAGGAAAATGTTTTGTTGATATATGCTTAATGTATAGATGATAAAAGAAAAATAAAGCAAAAAATAAGAAATAATTAGTTATGTTTGTCGTTGAACCAAAACTACGCAGTTGCTGCATTTTATTTAAATAATCAAAAGCATAATTTTTTTGTGTAAAACCTAGTTTAAATGAGGGATGTTAAATAATAAATGTTAATCAAAAAAAATATCGCAGACTCTTGAATGTAGAATCAGAGTTTGTCAATGAACAAAAGTGAAGTAATGCATTACTTGTGTCCATAATAAATTTTATGCTATACGTGCTTCCTAGGTAATGCAAAATGAGAATAGCATTCAACAGTGCGATTGCATTGCACTTGATTTAACAACTGGTTCTGCAAATAGTATGGTTTTAATCCCGACAACTGTACCATATCTTAGTTTTATTCGGTTGCCAAAAGTGTTATGGTAGATATTGATACAGATTGACGTAGGAAAAAAATTCATATAAAATAGCTTTCCAATTATTTAATAATTTCTTGGAGGTGATAATTAATTTTATATTTGCAAAATTTGAATCCTTCGCCCTAACATACAGCACTTCGCGCGCGCGTGCGTGCCAAAAGATCCTAAACATGCTATTTTGGGTTCACATCTAGGAAATACATGCGTGATTATTCCATTCGAAAAAATGTCTTCATCAATAAAGAAATTGTTCATTAATTGAACATGTTGCGTTTTAGAAGTATTATTCATGAGAATTACTTCCTGCTTCAGCGTCAATAGAGGACCACAATATATCTGACTATATCATCTTTTTATCGTTAAGTCTCATCAAGGTTCCATTTCTATTAATATATTGATCGATTCAGCTATCTATACGAATTACAACTTAGATCATCACACAAGAACTTTCAAGTTAAATATTATAATGTATAAATAAAGAACTATTTCATGTATTCTTTTTTTACAGATGAAAATCCGTTTATTAGCAGGTTGTACCATGAAAGGGGTATTCGTTAGTAAAGAGCATGTTATTTTGCGCATGTAACTCACATGCGATGTTTTTGTACCTATCTTCTGCAAATAGCATGGTGGTTCTCTGTCAATGAAATATAAACCGCATGTCTTCACGCATACGAAGTTACATGGTAGAAAAAGTTTTAAGCAATTTGAATAGAAACTATTACCCATATCAGCTTGAAGATGCTATTACACTGAAGTACACATTCCTAGTGTTAACATTAGATAATCATTTCTTCTAACAGTTAATAATAGATTAACATACTGTTCGGTTGCAGGCAATTTTAACCTGATCTTTACCGATCATTTACAGTTACTAGGAGCCGTTTTCAAAACCTGAAAATGATACCGTGAAAATCCTCTGAATTTCCTTCAAAATGGATTGTGATTGACCAACCTCTCAGCAAATTCCAGTCTACCGATTCGGTTAACTTGTTGCTGAAACATATAATTTAGTGTTATAAAATATTCAACACATGCCTTGTGTTTTAAAACTATTCCAGCAAAAGTAATGTTCTAATTAGTTTTTACTTCTTATGTAAAATGTGTGGTTTCCTATTTCACAGGCAAAGTTTACATATTCTCAATATAGTAAACACTTTAAAGTTTTCTTTTTTCACTTTTTGTATTTCATTTAAAAAAAAAGTTGTTAAATAATATGATTGTTTTATGCAGAACTTATAGTACCTCATTATTGTTTTGAGTACTACATTTCAATAAAATAATTTTCCTACGAATTCATTGAAGGAAGTGTAGGTAAATTTAACACAAAAAAACTTTTCTTAAGAAACAAACATTGCTTTTAGCTGTATTGTTATTTTATACAGAAATGTTCTGAATGAAATGTTTATGAATCTAAAACTTTTCTGTTATTATGTTCATTTACATTTAGTTATAAATTGTCATGAAATGCTTAGGAAAAAAAAATTCTATTATTATTTTTTATAAGACTACTGTTTCAAATTTTAGAATAAATTATGATAAACATGAAATAAGTCAAAGTAACTTATTAAAAATGTATTATTTTTATCACCGATACTATCTAAAAATTAAAAATAATTGTATTTTAAGTTTTTAAAGTTATTTAACCATTAATTAGATTTACTAATTTTACTATTAATCAGCAATCTGACGTATTTTATTTATCAAAAATTTCATTTATTTCATTAGCATGTTGTATGAATTTATTTTATTATTGGATTTAAGGCACATTAAGGGACAATGTAGTTAAAAAATTTTTTAGAAAATAAGCAAATAAAACTCCAGAATTGAGTTTGATAAATGATATTCTTAAATTTCCACACAGTCTGTCTCAATTAATTTAACATGATTCGTATTATCAAATTAAGATAATTTGCTTGAACAGAAAGCTCAGTTCCTTTCTTAACAATTAGTAAGACATATTTAATTGAAAAATATTTAAGCGTTATACTTAAACTAATCAACAGGCAAAGCTTTATTGCTTTTGTATCCATTAACAAAACGATTAGTTTGTTTCGATTAAAGGAATAAAAAAAGTGCTCCTTAAGAATAAACACATTGCTAACCGAATTTTAAAAAAGGAACTTTTAATGAATCTTGCTTGAGATTTTGGTTTTATTTAAGTGCCATACACAGATTTCATTTTAAGTAAGACCATAACGAGAAATGTCACCCTAAGAAGAAGAAAAAAGAGAAAATGAGTCGAAGAGCAAGGAACTGATTTTTTAAAAAATGTTCCAAATAACATAAAAGGGCGGCCAGATAGCAACAATTTCCCGCCTTTTTTAGGTTTTTGAGCCAATCAGAACTCAATTCATGCATAGAAAGGAATTAAATGAATTTAACTCTCGACACGAGTTAACATGCTTCAGTAATGTGCTGTAATTATCGCTTGTATCGGGTTTTTCATTTGAGTTGTTGGCAACTCTTACGCCATTTTGTTTATCTTTAGGCATTATTTGCTTTCGACTGCAAGTTGAAAAGCGGAGAATTTGATGGAATCGTCCGAGCTGGCTGGTGAGTGTTATGCAAATAAGCTGTCTAGGACTCGTTCTGGGTAGTGCTTCGTAGGGAGAGAGGGTGTGGTAAATAGGGTGGGTGAACAATTTCTTCCCGGCGATATTAAAGCGATCCGTCCAAGCAATTACTTTCCTCACCAGAGTCTAAGTGGCGCCTCGAAATGGCCATGAGACTCCCATATTTATTAGTTTATCCCTATTTGGCGAAAAAAAGTAGTCATTTATTTTTTTTCATATTATTTATTTCTTGAAGTTGTGAAGAATTTTCGAGGTTAAACATAATACGCTTCGACTAAAGCGAAATAAAATCAAACCAGTGACGTCATTTATGTCGATATAGATTCTATATTTACAAAGAAAAGAAAATAATTATTAACAAATAATCACAATTTAATATCTTTGTAAGAAAGACAAATTTATTCATACTTAACGATTTTCTAAAATAACATTTCAACAAATAATAATGTACATTATTTTAATACATTATTCATACATTATTTTCTCTTAAACATGAGAATGATATTTATAATAAAAGTATGTAAGCAAATCCAAAATAATTAGTACAAAAAATACATTAATTTAGTTCATATTTGTTAATATTCAGAAATATATTCATTTATTAACAATGCTATCTTTTTCTTTAAGCTTTAAAAGTATTTGGAGATTATTTAATATTTTATTTAATCAAATATTTAAAAAATATGATTCTCTAATCTTTAAAGTGAGCAAAGTTTAAAAACGTAAATATTTTTGTTATGCTAAGTTCATGATTGAAGTGATAGCATCGTAAAGAAAACATTTTTAAAGTAAAATGTTTTTATTTCATTGCGTTTTCTATGAAGAAAACACATGATAAATTTGAAATATAATTTAAAAAGTTGATCATATTTCAATTTGTAAAATATATTTAAGAAAAATAATACTACAAAGATCTAATGAATAAATTTTTTTATCAGTTAAAAATATTTATTATTATATTTTAATTAAACTTTATAACTATTATTATTTGAATGAAAATATAGATAATGATTGATTGATATCTTAATTTAAGGAATTATTATTAAATGAGTTTTTATTTCAAATTAGTTATGCAGACTGGATTTTTTAGTTATTAAATTTTCAGTAAAATATTTAAGTCATCAATGTTAAGAATTACTAAATTTTAAAATTTTTTAGCAATTTAAAAGTGCCAGTTTTTTTTTTACTTTAAAACAAGTTATATTCATAAGAAAATTAAACACTTCATTAGATATCATATCTGCTATATTACGATGATTAAATATTTTAGATTAATTAATTGAATTTAAATATATTTCAATAATTTTTTGATGAACTTAATTCGCATAAACTCTTTAAAAGCGTAAATAAAGCAAATATTATTACATTTCATGTGTCTGTAGTTCACTTATTTCTTAAAATTTTTTACAATGTAAATTGTAATTTAAAATCTATTAAAATGTTATTAAATTCTGATTTTAACTTCCTTTTTTCTTAACACATTGTTAAAACTAAAGGAAGTCTTAAAAGTAGAAGAAATTAAACTATCCTTAAAAAAGTACAATATCTTATGTTCATTCAGCAAAATGAATTATTTTATATGGCAATTTTTAAGTCAACACTTTATGAAAGTGAACTTCTAAATAAAAAAATGATGAAGTAAAATATATTAATCACTTAAATTGGATACAAAAATGTAGACATTATGGAATGAACAGAAAAAATATTTTGCTTTTAAATAATAAATGATAAATGTTTTTGGTGATATTATTCTGCTTATGTTAATAAAGAGAAATAATGAAATGAAAAAAAATGAAAAGTTTATATCTTTTTCCCAAAATGCTTACAAGATTAAAACGATTTAAATTTTAAAATGAGTGTAGGCATTAATAATTTAACTGCTAATATATGAGACAGTTAATAATGGAAAATAATTCTCCAAATTTAATCTTCATAAAGCTTTTCAACAAATATTTTTGTGTTTTATAAAATCATTGGAAGCATAAAGGTTCTTTATAGTTTTTAAAGTCAAATAAAACATTCTTTTATTATATAAAAGATACTATCATTAAGGTAATGTAAAATAATTTTGTCTTTTAATGCAGTCAAATTATGCTCTTTTTTTTAAATATTGAGCTTATATAATGCAAGATAAATATGCGATTCTTTTGTATTGAATAACATATTTATTTTGCGTTTACTTTTTTACTGTACTTAAATTTATTTCTAATTACTAACTCACATCCTTCTCAATATAAGTGTACAAAAATTGCTCTACATTAGTGAAAAACGATGAAAAAATATGTTTTATCCATCTTATTGATACATTCTATATATGAATTAAGAATTATTATTAATATAAGAAATTTTGAAATACATAAAACAAGATTTAATGGAAAAATAGGAGTCATATTGAAATAAAACAAATACTAATCAAAACTTTCATTAATTTTAATTAAATCACCATTGAGCACTTGAAATTAAAACCTTTGGGTTCTGTAATTAAAATTTTGTAATACTTATATATTCCAATTGTAATTAATATAAACGAGTTAATTTTATGAAAAATTACAAGAATTTAAAAATTAGTAGTATAAACTTTTCATAGTTCATGATTTATTAACCGTTTTTTTAATTTTATAGTCATGAAAATGAATTAGAGCTATATTATGATAAAAATACATTTTTAAGGGAATTATGTTTGAGAAATAGATATAAATTGCTTCGGAATTTTACTCATAAAAGATGGAAAGAAAGAGCCATACATAGAATTTAATGCATTTTTCTTATAATCAAATTGTGTGTGTGCAGGCACAGCTACTCAACTAAACAATTTCTTTTTTGGCAGTTGGCGATCGCATTGGCGACCAGAGGCCACTCAGTTATTTTCCCATAATTTAGATGAAAATGGTTTCTGGAAAATATCAAGCTAAGATTGGAGAATCAACAACTTTTATGTATTTCTGGAGTGCCTCGTTATGAATAAGTGTCAATCTAATGCTAACCATTGATCCCATGCCGTCTTTCGAATTTTCCGAGAAAGAATAACAATGATAAGGGGAAGGGAAAGTTCGAAACGAGATACAATTGTCGGCGAGAAAGGGTGAGGGAGAAAGAATTTGGAAGCAATTTGCTGCGTGATTGAGTTTTAAAAATTCGATTTCCCAAGAATAGATTTGTTTCGTTGTTTGCACCGCAGCGGATTTCTTAGAACTTGAAAAGGGATGGATCGAATATTTTTGGAAGAAAATAAAACCACACACTATCTTATTTCAACAGCTACATAAAGTAATTTTTTATTTATATCACCTAAAACGAACATCTCTTTCATCGAATACACAGTGTTCTGAGAAAATGGAGGAATACGAAGTTCAAAAGATTAAAATAGGGAAAAATACACAATTTTTAACCAATTTATTGTTTTCTTCGACTGTTCGGCGAAAATACAAACGAAGTAATTGGAAATACAATAGTAAATATTGTATTCGTAAAATAATTTGATGTTATGCAAATGAACTTTTCAAACTACAAATGTTTTCTTTATTATTTATCAAATAATTTCTTTACACATTTTTGTTTCCTAAATTTTGGATGAAATTTTATTTAGTTTGTTTAAATTATATTATTTTAATGGTATTTAAGTTTTACTTCTAGTTTCCTTAAATTAAATAAATATCCAAATCGTATTACTTTTTAGTTATGAAAAGTACGTTTAAATTAAGATTATTAAAGAAATAATTGTTTTACTCAAAAGTTTTAATTAAAATGTTCATATTATTCGAATAAGTTTAGTTCTCCTTAATCACTTAAAAGTATAAAAAATATTAAAAAATAAACAGATATTGATTGAATACTAGTATAAAAAGTTATAATTGCTATTATTGTTATTAGAATCTATGGTAGCTGTTTATTAAATCAGAGAGATGACGAAAAAAATACTTTAAAGTAATTTCTTGCTAAGGATTTTTAACATGTCTTTCAAAAACAAAAAACTGACATTTACAGAAATTTAATAAGAAATACATTATTTGATTTTATTGCAATATAATAAGGAAATAATTAAACTGAAATTTCAAAATTTTTAAACTCATGGATATACAATATATTTATGCACATTAATTTTAGAAGTTCATCCTTCTAAATTTCTAGTTTTGTGTATGCTCCCTCTTGATATTAATTCATAAGAAATTTCAGAGTATATATTTGTTATATTTCATTAATTACGTTGTATTCAAATCAATTCCATTAGATGTGAATTGTTGAGCATCAAAGAATGACTACAGCTTTCTTTTGATATTCGATTTCGTATACGCAGATCTTATCGATTTCAATATAAATTCGAGCGAGAGATCCATTCAAGTATAGCTTTATGTATGTATGTATATGTGTGTGTGTGTGTTTGGGTGTGTGTGTGTGTCCGTGTGTCCATGTGTCTTGTGCAATTCTTTGTGCATTTGTCATTTTTATTTTGAGATAGATTTGACATGATTCTTGTTCTTTTCTTTTGATTTTATAAAAATGTAAAATTTTATTTAATAGAAAGCTTTCGTTTAATTATCTGCATATGAAATTTTAGTGTAGTATTGGAGCATCAATTAAATATTTTGCAAAAACATTTCCTATTCGACAATGATCTATAAAAATGATAGCAATGACGTGCGATTGCAATTAATAAAATGTAAATTGTATTTCTGTGTGAGGTGATATTATGAGTTCTGGTTTTTCTTAACTCATTTAAAAATATGCTAACGAGAAAATTATGTTGATTTCATTGTTTCACAAATTGCACAAATTACCATTTCATTCCTTTTATTTAACTCATATTTTATCGTAAATTATTGCTATTAATAATGAAAAACAGAAAAAAATGGCTCTGAAATTATTTTACATTGATTATATATATATATATATATATATATATATATATATATATATATATATATATATATATATATATATATATATATATATATATATATATATATATATATATATATATATATATATATATATATATATATATATATATATATATATATATTTATTTATCGAAAAAGAGGAAAACTTTCTTTGCTTGGATATAAAATTTATAAAAGAAAAGTTAAAAATAATTAAGTTGCAATAAATAATTTTCAGAAAGTATAGTTTTGATCTCTTGCACTGCAAACATTCAAATGATTGAAGTGAATTATGTATCGAAAAAATAAATATTAAAATAAATTTATTGAATATATCCACATCGATAAATTAAATAAATTTGCTGAATATATTCAGAAAGAATGAATTACATTATGTATAAATAAAATATTTTATTTTTCAAAATTGTGATAAAAATAGTATCAAAAATTTTCCATCAAAAGTTTTTATAATTATTATCGATTAACAAAATCATACTATTCATGCTTGTACAATACAATATATAAAATGTATAGCATATTTTATAAATTGTGCAGTTTTTAAAACAGTTGAAATATTTTATAAATTGTATTTATAGGTTATGTGTCTTTAATTATTTCAATAATTACGTTTTTATCTATGTATATCTATAAAACAGGAGGATTCATTAATAATATGCAATATTAATTGTGAGTGAAGCTTACTAACTTTATTGCTCTTTTTTACAATTTTCCTATAAAATATATATAACAAATAGCTTGTTTTATTAATTTTTGAAATTGTAGCAAACAAATAGTTTTTTCCAACAGTTTAAAAATATAGATAAAAAAATTCAGATAAAATTGTCTATAAAAAATCTCACATTGAAACTGAAAGAAACCAAAGTTCATTTGTGAATCAAAAGTGAATGTCAATTCAAAGCTTAATTAAAATTTATATGAATCCTATAAATCTTCTTATTATAAAATTAATTAAAAAAAAGACTGAAGATTCCAAAACTAGATAATATTTTATTTCAAAAACTTAAAAATGTCTATTCTAAAAACTAGAAAGGAATTCAATGAATTCATTTCCAGTTTTTTTTTTAATGGAGTGCCGATTTTAACAACACCCTATCGGGAAACTGTTATTGCTGGTTTCATCAAATGAAAGGTATGCAAAAAGACATTTCGTTTTTACACGACAAACTATTCATTTCTTTATCACGAGAAAGCATTACTCTCATTATTTTCAAAAGATGAATGAAATACAGTGATTACCCGCTTTATTACAAAAGAAGAGAGGCGTACATAATGCCTTTTTTCTTTATAAAGGAATGCTATTTTCTTCATCATTAAAATGTAAAAGCTATTTTAAAGATAACTTCGTTATCACAATACTAGAAGAAAGAATCTGATTTGTGAAAAAAAAAATACTGTTCGTGTTTTAACAAAGTTGGAAGATTCAGTCAATCAATAGGATTTAAACAAAAAAGAATTATTTTGTGAAAGCAAGAAGAAATTAGAGAGTATTTTACCAAGCGAGAATCAGAAATTGATATTGATTCTATCCGTCATGGAAAATTCTAGAAAGGTTACTTTAGTTTTTCACAGATTTAAATCAATTGAAATAGTTGGAAGTAAGAAAATTAGTTAAATAAATACTATAGTTAAGGAAATAATACCTTGTTGCAATAAGATTAGTTTTTTTAAAATTATATTGAAAATTGAATTTGATGAAAACATTTTGAAAGTATTTCTTTTTATTTTATTATCATTTCTTTTTATGTGAAACATTTTATGCAACATTTTATAATAATTATAAAATTTTGCATTTATTTATACTTTAATAGATACATAATTTTAACGAAGCATTATTAAAATTCTGAGAAAATTACTTTTAAGTTATCCGATGGTTTATTAATAATATGATTAAAAAGGTTAAGAAATTATTTTTTCTAAAATATTTAATAACTTTTTTATTTAGTATCTTTACTTTTATTATTTTATTTTTTATCTTAATATTTAGAATAGATATTTAAAAACTTTCAAACATTTTAATTTAATTTTTGACTGTTGATATCTTTTTTCTATTCATTTAATCATAACAGCTTTTTAGATTTTTTATATCCTCTTAAATGAGAATTTTCCTTTCGAGATGCAAGAAGCACTTGCAGTTTATAAGTTCATTTGACTATAATCAGACTGGCATAATCAATTAGTATAGTTTATTTAATATTATTTAGATTTATATATTAAAATATTTTTAATCACAATGGTATATGAAATAGGATTTTCAAAAAAAAAAATCAATGAAATTATTTTTTAGTGAATAAAGCTCGCATTTCATAATTTTTTTTAAAAATTTACAAATGCATGAATGTGGTTATCATTTAACTAAGTTCAAAGGTTTTAGTTATAGTTCAGACTAAAATTTTATAACTTATTTGTATTTATTTTGAAAAAAAATATACAGAATCTTTCAGGTATTAGGCTTTTTCTGATCAGCTCTAAAATTTCTCCTAATGGATTTCAAATCTCTATTTGGAGGGATAATACACTTCTTGCTTATACTAACAAATTCTTATAGTATATAAATGTAACAAATATTATTTTAGAAATTATATTCTGATTAAAAATATTTTAGGCAAACTAATAACGTTCTTAAATATTTATCCAAACTTTGTTAAATTTATATTTGACGAAAATGCAATTACTAAGCATATTAACAAAATTTTTCATTTAATACACAGTAAACGAAAGACTTTGCGACGAAAGATTAGTTTGATTTCATAGAAACGGTATATAGTGAAATGTAAAATATTTAGTATTTATTTTGGGAATCAATGCACCATTTAATTTAATAGCTTATTTATGAATTTTTATTAATAACGTGATCTAAGGTTTAATTATTAAGAAATACCGTTTGTTTTATACTTTCACAGAATCTAATAACTTTCCGCTTATACAGAGATGAATATATCAATTTCTTTACCAAACTATGTTTTATAATTATGAAATTGACAATTGATATTACATCAGAATAATCTATTTAAAAGTTTTAAAAGCAAGCATTAATTTTAAAAGCAATGGAAAAATATTGATTCCATTTTCCTATTAAAACAATTAAAAGTTGAAAATATTTGATGGAATAAATTTCAAATTTCTTTTCATAAAATGGAAGATTCATTTTATTTTCAATTTTATAACTACTGATTTAAAATATTGATTAGGGCTATTCTATGATTTGATATAATGATTCAATAATTTAGTAATAAAAATTAAAATTCCTTAACATGGAACGAAAAAAATTAATTATAAATTCTTTGTGGTTTGATCAGTCTCATATAATTTTTATGAGAAAAATTATGTTTGAATAATGTGGCAGCATTTGATTTTCTCCTATATCAAAACAATCAACAAAAGTGTTAAATTGTTTGCTTATGCTCAACGTTTTATCTTTATTTGAAAACTAAAAGAAATTTCAACTTATTTTTTTTAAAAAGAATACTGGAAGCAAAAACCCAATCACATCATTAAATCATTTAATCTATAGTTGCAGACGATGCAAATGCTAATATTACTGAAAGGAATTTCTCGAATGACTGTATCTGTAAAAGTGAATACAGATTCTTAAAAGTAAATACAGTGAAAAGAATAGAGACTCTTTCTTATCTTCTCTTCATGTAAAAATAAATACCCTTAAGAAGCTTGTAAAGTAAATGAAGCTAGCAATTAAAAAAAATCAAAAGCTTATCTACACAATTCAGGCAAAAGATAGTAGGAATTCATTTATGTAATTGATCTCATAGTGAGACTATTCGCAATCGCATTTTAAGGGGTTTTATTAGAATATGTGTGAAAATCAAGCACTTAACAGACGAAAACTTTCGATTTCGTTATTTTCCGGTGTAAAAGACACAAGAGGCATTGTGGGAGTGTGTCGGAGAGGGAGGAACGGTGTGGTTGTGGAAAGACGAGTGGTAGCGGAGGTACCGCTTCCAGGCAATGGAAAATACATGTGTTTCGAATAATGTAAAGAGAACCATCTAAATTTATGTTTGTGTCTATAATTAATGTTATGTTTGTTAATATAAATTAAATGTATCGTAATAATGAAGATATTTTATTACTGAATGATTCTGGAAACGACAGGTTCGTGAAACCATCACAATATGATTTTGAGAAAAAAATTATCCCTGATAAAGCTGAATAAGAATTTGATGTTACTCTAAAATTGAATTGCTTAATATTTTATGCATCATTTGAATACGATGATTAAAAGGATTAAATTTCAATGAAAGAATTTTCATAAAAATTGCTATTGAGAAACATTTATTTTTTACAGGCTAGAATTTGAAATCAAAACATCAAATGTAGTGAAGGATTTTTTTCAGTGATGTCCTGATACAAGTTTTTAATATAGAGATGCAAAATTGTTGATAAAATAAGATTATTGTATTTATGATGCTGGCTAGGTCTACGTGAATTAATTATTCCTATTATTATAACTCATCAATCAAAATATTTTCCATATTGGAAAAAGGTGGGAAAGTAAAAAAGAAAAATTAATGTTGTTTCCCAATGAAACACATTTATTTTATCCTGGAGACAAAATTAATTTATCTAGAGGGATATATTTAATTCCTATAATGACATTTTAAATATTTAAAATAAAAAATATAAAATAGCCTTGTATAATAAAGTTATTCCCCATGGAAAAAATATTGTGTTTTTTGACCCTGTACATATAAATCACACTATCATTAAATTACATATAAATAACACATTGATACGTTAAATTTTATTCAAAATTTTGGTTTTATTTTAATTTTTTTCTTCTATTAAATAATTCAAGATACTTGTAAAAATAATTGAATAAATTTCCTTTCGTCTTATAAATTTAAACAAATTAAAGGAATATAGATATTTCATAGTTAAAAATCTAAAAATAAAAATTTATATTATAATTTTGTTGATTAAAATAAAATAAATATCACACAGTGAGGAAATTAAAGAAAAATTATAGCTTCAAAATTGTTTCAACAGTACAGTTAAATACAGAGTCAGATTCTTATTTAAGCCTTATATACGTTGTAAAGTAGTTTCTGAAATTGTAATTATATTAAATATTGAAAAATAAAAATATTAAATGAAATCGACATCAAAATTATTAGGCTTTGTTAAACTAAATGGTGTTATTACAAATTTCTATCAAATAAACTTTCAGAAATCCTTATATTCTTTGAACTTTTTGTTCTGTTTTTTCATTATGACAGAAACTCCCTTAAACTAAATAATTAGACTATGAAGATGATTGAAATCATACCATATTAAGGAGAAATAGTGAATAATATATTGATCCAAATTGTTTCGAAACTAAGGATTGAATTCATTTTAAGCTATTGACAACGCTCTTATGATTACGGGGAGAGTCATTCAATCCCAGCGGAAGTGTCAACGTTCCCCCACAGTGAAGTCTTAGGCTTGCTATAAGTTATCATGCAGAGAGGGGAAGATGGCTGACAGTCTGATGAGAATCGATCAATTTCTAAAGAAAACGGAATATCTTTCACTGTAAAGATATAAATCTTGATTCACTGAAACACTTTTTCTTATTTTGAGCAGAAATCTGTAAGCATTTATCATGTCTTCATATATATATATATATATATATATATATATATATATATATATATATATATATATATATATATATATATATATATATATATATATATATATATATATATATATATATATATATATATTGCACATAAAAGGAAGGATTAGTTGACGCATCTATGCACAATCCTATTCTGGTGGTATTAAGTCAAATAGGTACGGATTTTATCATTTAATCTCCCAATAGCCAATTTGGAAAGTCAAACTGCAAAATTGTAATGTTCTATGTACATTATAAAGGAATGAAAATATACATGAAAATACTTCTGTTAAAATTTGTTGCTTCAATAACTATTAAGTTTTATAATTTATGTTTGTTTTAGACACATATGGACATAATTCTCTGAATTTCCATTAAACTCTTTCATCCTGATGAAGAGGAAAGACTTTTTTTTCGAAATATTTTTTCTTAGTTTTTCCTGTTCTTGGTTTCATTTTTAATATATTCCTTATTTATACCTTTAAAAAATTTTGTTCCGTATTTTGAATCTTTTTTAAATGATTTAATAATATTTTTATTGAAATTTTTTTTATATTTAAAAAAAAGCATTTTTGTAGTTTAGTAGTGTTTGATATTTTTACTTTTTGTTAAAATTTGCTTATTTGTAAAAAATAATCAAAAATTTAATTATTTCTAACATAACTATATAGTTAAATTAGAAATATTACATTGTTAAATTTCATTCCTTAAATATTAATTTTTATTTAAATTAAAATTTAACAAACACCTTTCACTCATAAATTTCTTTTCATCATTAATTAATAATATATTTAAAAATTTGAAATTTAATTTTCCTTCGGATACTTATTATATTTTGGAAAATAATTAAACATTTTTTTGTTAAACATAAATTTCTTGATGTATTTTAGCTTACTATTTAATGTTCAGATTTTATAATACAAAATATAATTCTAATGAGTTCTGTAAATCAACAGTGATTTATCTGAGCAAATTGATCCCATAAAGTAAAGATCCCTTTAATTTACAGCTTCAAATAAAAAAAAAATTTCAATAATGTATGAAGTTTTTCATATATTTTTAATAGTTCACATTCCATGGCTTAGTGGAAAAAATTATGTTCTTCATGGAATCAGGAATCTTCATATTTGCAGAATCATAGAATAAAGTTCTTCAAATTTGCAGAAATGCATGTTCAGCAGACTTTCAATTCTCTTCTGATTTGATACTTGAATATGATTCGTTGTTTCTTTTTATAGAAAATAAAGGCTATGGTTTTTTTTTAAAAAATGCTTTATATGTCTTCCTCTTTTAGGTAATATACAATATGGTAATATGTTTTTGTTGAGGCATTCACTTTACTATTTAATCATAAGATGATTTTTAGTAATGATGTTGCTTAATTGATAAATGCTGAGAACAGAGAAAGAAATGAATCTAATTTAATTCGTGACAGGTACTAGTTACATCGATGGACACATTTATTAGTCATTATGAAGTTTCTTATCGTTAATATTGTGTAAAAACTTGAAAAGAAAGAAATTAATTGAAGTGTCTACTAACTTATTTGAACTTGTTCTAAATTAAGAAGTACTTCTAAGAGATACTTTTCTTCACTTCTGATACTTAATATCTAATAATAATAAATAATATTTTGACAAAAACAAAGTAGTTTGCACAATAATGTCCCCAGTAGACTGCAAAATAGCTTATTGGTGACAGAATGGAAGTGTCACTTTCAGGAAACTCAAAAAGTGAGTATTTGATACGATTAGAAAAAGTTCAAGTGGGAGAGATATTAAAGATATCACACCAGGATTTGAATCCACACTTGATACCTAACATGATTTGAATCTACATATGAAATGAAAAGTGAGATGCAGAACGCAGTGTATAACAAAGAATTGTATACATATATTAAATATAAGAATTTGTCCTTTAGTTAACATTTTTGCAAAAGTTCAGTTTTAATAAGTGATATAAAAAATTCAGAATAGTGACAAAATTCTACACTTTTTATTTTGACTTGCATATGTGACTAGTTAAGTGCAAGGGTTTTTCTCAGTTTTTTTCTTTTGTTACATGATGGGAACGACATTTTATAAAAATGTTCTGAAAATTAAAATAACTCAAAAGTTAATTTTTTTTAATAGCTTCTTTCAAGTAAACCATAAGTAAATATCAAGTAAACCTTATGATGTAAAATTATTTACTCACTTCCATATACAAACGAGGGTAATATCTTAGCTAACTATGAAAATATTATTCAAGTTATAGAAAAAAATCTTTTCCAATGCTCATATTCATACAACGGAATTCTGGGCATCTATTAACACACTTTTGAATATTGAAATAAAATGAAGGGAAATGAAATCAAGCTCAAATAGAGCTCGGAGAAGTTTTCATATAACCAGTCAGTAATAGTAAGTGACAGAGCGTTTTAATTTTAGCATTTAAAAATTTCTTCATTTTCAATGAGTATTTATCACTTATTCTCCAAGAAATCAGCTGAGTCTAGCAACTCTGGTCGTAAGAATACTTTCTTTTGAACTTTAATTTGTTATGCTGTAATGCTAAGCTTTTAAACAACATGATATATTTCTTAAAATTTATTTTAAAATACACACCTTACAGTTTGTTATCACAAAAGTTTTCGTCATTAATATAATTAGAGTCATAAATCTAAATTGTCCTTATTTTCTTACAACAAGAAATAAAATTTGAATATTAAGATTTAAAATTTGAAAAAACGCTTTTTTATAAATCTTCTTAAAGAAATATTGAATAATTCTTGAGTTATACTATCAGCAATATTAACATAAGGTGTGAACGTAGATTAAATCATCTCCTATTTTTAATTTTCTATTTAAATTACTTGTCTTTATGTATATTTTTAATGAATACAAATTAGATATTTTAATTTATAAAGTTAAACTCTACAGAACTATCATATACGCATGTACGATTTTGATAAAAACTAATATTTTATACGAGGCTGTGTCTTCCCATTGTCTAAAACTAATTAAAAAGATAATTATTTGAATTAAGTTAAGATTTTAAGTAAAAAAAGCAGAATAATTTATAGTAAATATGTTAAGGGATTTCCAGATTATTTTTTTCTCTTACCATTTTTATCTTAATTTAATCCAAGAATAGTTATTAAGTGCATCATTTCAATTGGTAGAAAAACAGGGAGATTTCAATATTATATGAAGATTCATGACAGCAAACACTACTAAAATGTAATTTTTATTCAAAGTATTTCTTTCATTAACAAAAATAAATTAATATGGAATGACTTTTATATTTTCTTGCAACTAACAGATTAATAGTTTATTTCCTGTCCTTAAATTACGTTTTTTTTAGATTTTTTTATAGACACTGATTAAATTGCGTGTAACAATTTATAGGATGGAAATAAATTTGCTTTTAAAACTTGAAAAAACTTTCATTTTTGATGATTTGATTTGGAGTTCCCATTTTGTTTCAAACTTGTGTAAAATAAGCTTGCTAGATCAGTTAAGTATAACTAAAACAGCCAGGTTTGTTCTTTACTTGATTACCAATTAAAGTTGTGTGAGCAATTTAAATTACAAATTGCTTGGTCATTCAAAGTGTTGTTCATATTCATCACAATTTAAAGTGTTTAATTGAATAAATGTGATCCCACTCAGCGTAATATTTATAGATTATTTTGAATGCACGATTATATACTTTTTGGGATTTGAAGAAACATGGTATTATAAAACTAAATTTAGTATAATTGTTATGGATGTCTGAAATTTCCACATTTATTCGGGTATCTCTAGAATATCCCTCATAAAAAAATCTTAAGATTGCGATGAAAGATATTTCAAATTGCTTTAATTAAATGAATTGGATCTATGTTAAATTGAAAAAGATTCATTATTTTACATTATTGTGTACGTGTGGAATATGTATTCTTAACTGAAATTCATAAAATTGTATAGTATTTGCACAGGCACAGAAAGTGTTCCACAAAAATTTATACTTGACATGTGAAATCTAGTTTTGAGTTTATGTAAAGTGATATATATTGGTTTACAAACTAGATTCTTACTCGTAATGAAAGTAAAATTCTTTATAATTCTAAAAATTGACTGCTTTGAATGCTTCAATATTGGTTAATAAGTGAATACAGTTTTGAACATTTTTAAGCAACTATTCACTTTTTAAAAGTTTAACTATACATTTATAACATCATGGATTTATCAAGAGTATATAAATACGTAAATGTGAAGAGTGTGTGATAATACGAAGTTCCTTTTTTCAACAGTATGCAAGATATTCTACTGTCATTGAAACATTAGAATAGTTTAAAGAATCTTCAAAAGTTAGTTCAGCCATAAATACTTAGTTTTGAAAAATCTAAATTATTATATAAGTAGTGCATAATTCCTGTCGTAGCTTCTAATAAGAATTTTTGGATAAATATAGAAATGGAGATCCAAGAGTAAAAGTCGAACTAATAAGAATTCTAATAATTTTGACAGAAAAGTGAATTCTTTAGTAGATTTTTGAAAGAAAGATCGAATAGAACATTGGTTTTTGTTTCCTAAAAATCTTGGAAAAAATTCTTTTTTGAAATGCATTTTAGAAATATATATTAACCTAGATTCTGCAACAGGAAGATTTCTTCTCAATAATTGCTATGGCTAATATTCTAAAAGTGTTCCTCTGATATAATCGTTAAAGAACAACTCAAAATTTTATAAATGTCATAATTGCGTGATCAAATTGAATATATTATTGGTATCAAAGATTGGATTTACTGAAATTCTGTTATTAGGAGTTCACTTAGTGTAGAATTTGAAATATATATAAAACCAAAAATATTTCTAATTAAAACTTTTAATATTTGCGAAATTTTACTGAGCAAAACAAAAATATTATCTTTTATTAAAAATTTCTCTATAAATTATAATTCTAAGGAAATTATACTTTCAAATACATATAATTGTTTACTTCTAAAATTTACAACTAGTCACTTTTAAAACGCGAGAATTTTAAATTCTCACTTGTTGATGGAGAAGAAACTGCATCGTAATTTCAACTCTTTGGTTGCTTACTTCATTAAAAAGGATAAATAACTTTTAAAATTTAATTTTTTTAAATCTTACGAGCTTTAAAATAATAGTACGTTTTCAATGCCAAAGATCTGAGAATCAACATTTGGGTTGGGCAAGTAACTCTACTCTTCATCCCTCAGTAAATCAATAAAAACGCGTACCAAGCATGCATAAGGAATAAACACCGAGGGTCTCGCGTTAGGCTGACCACCTACCGTGACAGATTATGGTAGCTTGGCATATAAGGGCGTCCTTTTCGAAAGGCAGGAAGTTCGAATCCGTACTTAACCGAAGAGCCGTCGTGTTCTCTGATGCGGCTGTTGTATGCTAAATACGTTGTAGTCACAAAGTCCTAGAAATGAAATTATACCAAAGGGGTGGCTGGTGAAGTATCTGGTCTCTGCTGTTTGATCAATGATTCTAAATTATGAAGTCACCCCTTCCCGACGCTTTCCAGTTACTGATTCAGTACAATTCTAGGGTAGGTATAAGGAAATATGCTGGCGTTACAACAACTTAACCGAGACACATTTCGCAGCACAGAACCCACGTCCAAGAAAACAGATATACGCACTGAAGACCTCGGCTCCATGAGAATTTCTGGATCTCTCAGTTTAATTTAAAATTAACGCAGTCAACATTTTCTATTAAAACAAGAATACTTTATGTAATGAAAAGAGCAACTATTTTTATTTCAAACATTAACTTTTACCTTTAATATAAGTAAATCTTTATTATTTTAGGTCTTCATCTGAGTAGACAACTCTGCATGTGCAGGCAGATCAGTAATATGGATCAAGATTCGGCATTAAAAACTGATCAAAATGGTGAAAGTTATGCAAAGCAAAATGAGATGGCAAGGAAATTAAAGTGTTACTGTTTAACTGAACACTTCGTCTTAGATCCTGAAAAAAAGATGATGGACTATCAAATGCAACTCTCCTATGACGACGACGCTAAGCTAAATGACGCTATAAAAGTTGCAAATGATAATGAAGCTTTGAAGAGAGAATTTGGTTCTTTGTTTAATGGACTAAATATGATGAAAAATATGACTGCAAAAGTCCGACAAGAAATGATACAGTAATACATTTGATACTGAATCTAAAAAATTTTCAAAAGATCAAAATATTAAAAAAAACTTCTGATAATAAAAAAAAACTAATGAATAAAACTGAAATTTAAAAATTCAAGAAGAAAGTAAAACGGCTGATTTTGGAGAACCTGCAGGAACGAGACAACCTTGTGAATTGTTTAGTAAATCACAGCATTTACACAATTTCTTCCAAAGTATTTTCAATGGATGTAAAACCCAAAAGAAAAATTGTATTGACTATGGGTATGAAAGATATTTTCCTAAGTAAAATAAGGTGATTGTAAAAATTGGCTTAAGAAAGTTTGACGAACATTAATTATTGTGATAATTTTGTGAAAAGTTCATGCTAAGTTCGCTTATAGGGAAATTGTCATAAAGTAGGGTAACATTCAATTACACTTTTGTCAAGCAAACTTTGATATTTCAATTTACCATTATTGAATTTATTTTAAATGCCTCAGCTGAAAATATTAAACATTTTATGAAATCTTGAAGCTTTACTAAAAAAGTTCTATAGTTTTAAAAACTCTTCAACTAAGAAGAAAATATACTATTAAATGCATATTTTAAACTTTTATATGAAACATTTTATTTTATTATGGCTATTTTGATAATAAAACGTTAAAAATTCTATTTTGTCTGTTTTCCAGTTAAAAAAAATTACATTGATAAAGTATGTCTACATTTCTCTCAGAAAATATAACAAATATTATTCAAATTTACTTGTTTTAAAAATAGGATAGAAAGGTGAGAATTTTTAGTAATCTTTAAAATTTACTTTTTAAGATAAGACCACAATACTAAACATTTAAACTAAAGGGTAGTAATTTTATCAATTTTGGATGCTTAATGTTGAATTCAGTCTCAAAATTATAACTATTTTAAACTTCATAATTTAAACATTAACTTAATTTGTGTGTACATTTTAAAGTCTTTACAAGTTTAATTTATAAAGATATAAGTCATTATCTTTTAAATATTAGAGAAATTGGTGCGTGTTTTGGATGAAACTAAACAATGTGGATCTGTTGCACCAGTATATGCCTTTTATGTACCTAGTCCAGATTTATACTCGACCAGGTAAGTTGAAGCAGTGACGTTTGTAGCTCAGTGGAATGTCTGCATGGTGATTGTCTTACATCAAAAGCTCTGGAGTTTGACTCTCTAATGCAGATATAAACGACATACATAGATAATGACGTGAAATTCATTTTTAAAATCAAATCTTTCTTTTGCCTGTTATACACGATGGTTGAATTTGAGTCTGGAGACACCATAATGAAAAACTGATCTCCTGCGTTATGCATTGCCACACTGGTTTTACCTATGGTACATGCATTTTCTAATACATGCATTTTCTAATATATAATGCAATAATACCTCTAATAAGTAACAGGTCAAACATTGTCAAGTACTGAGTTATCTTCTGCTTGATCACTTGGTCACTCTGTTTCTTAATTGAAGATTATAATCCGGATGCTTCTAACTAAATAGTAGAGCCTGACTTTGAGCCGAATTTGATAAAAGAAAGTATAATGGTGCAGCAATAACAATGAACAATCAGCACTACTCTGGTATGTTTCTGTATGTAATCTTATACTTTCAGATCTTGCCATCAGGGATATTCCAAAAGGATAATGCGTGACCTCGTATGACACTTAGTGTTCACAGTATTCAAGAGTTCTTCTATCCGTTTGACTCAATTGCTTCTTTGGTCTGTCACCAATCTGTCACCAATCGAAAATTTGTAATTCATATTTACATCTAATCTGGCCCAGGATACACCACTGACTGTTATACTAGAGCAACTTTAACAATAATTAGAAGCCCCATGGTCTCCTCTACCCCAAGGATAAATCCTAAGCCTGCTCTTTCATTCTGTGTTGGTAAAGTAAACACTAGCAGAGGTTCCTGTACCTAACCCTGAAATGGTTTTACCAGATTTGATGGAACCGCTGGAGAGAAAGGAAGAAAGTGTTGTACAAATATAACTTTGACAAAAAATGTTAGGAAGTTAGCATAACTATATATTTGAAAATCCATTTAAATACAATTTTAATTTTGTGCATCACTAAACTCTTTCAAGAATGTTGACCTAGGTCTTAGATGCTGATTTTAATTCGTAATTTCTATGCGAAAGAGAAAGAAATATACTCACACAAAGATGTCTTTGAAATAGAATATCTTGAAGTGTAGTATATTTGAGTATCCATGGTTAAAAATTGTAAAAAATTAATATTATGGAAATTTAAACTGAAGCCTAATTCTGTGTTTAAATTCATTTTTTGATCTAAGTAAGATTTATTTTATTTCGTTTCCTCATGCATAATTAATCATTAAGAATATTAAATAATGCATTTTTAAGATATGTTTAATCAGATTTAAATTTATTAAATATTTTAGTTAAAAGCATTTCTGATAATATTTATTAAGAGTATTGTTGAAAATATAAATATTAATAATCTTAGGAATAAATTGATAAGATTAAAGAAAGACAATTCAATTATTATCTCTGGCATCACGGCCTTCATTAGTGTATTTTATATTTATTTTTTTAAATTCCAATTCTCTGCTTTTTCTCACAAATCAATGAATTGGATTTTGAGAATGTAATTCTTTTCATACTCGATAAATTCATCACAAATCCACTTATATCTGCAGAATCTTTTTTGTCAAAAGTGGATGAAACTTTTCTTTGGGTGATCCGCAAATCTATTCTAAGCTTATTCTATAAGCCTTTAGGATATTCGGAGACAAAAAGATATAAATCTTTGTCCAGTTGGCGTTGTATTGCTTCTAGTTCTGCGAGATTTCTGACCATAGTAGTTTGCGGATATTTCCGTGAAAGAAACATGGTTTAGCTCTTTGACTTGTCACTAGAAAGCAACTTCTAACTAAGAAAAAAAGTGACATAACGAGCTCACACCTGGCATGATTATTTTTTGTTTGTACCCTTTCTAATAAGAAACTAAGAAACTAATTTGATACTCTTCTATATTTGAATCACCTTCATTTTATTTTCTAACTTGAAGTTAATGAGTTTACAGAAATGATTGAAATAAAGTTTAATTTCATTAACCAATTATATCTTGGTTCTCTGATTTGGCTCATTAAATTTTGTTCTTAGTTTCTTAAATAAGTCATTAGAAATAGTATCAGCAAGAAAAATATTGTATAATATTTGTTGCATTGATTTTAAATCGTAAATAATTTACTTAGATGAAATTCGAATGCAATAATTTATATTGACTGTTATAAATTATTGCACTTGTAAAAAGGTTGAAATAAAAGGCACCTTTTTACAAGTGACTCGTTTATGGTAAAATTAAGTTTATTTGTTGTGTAAAATATAATATAAAGAAAAAATTCAATGTATATTGATACGAATTTTTTTAATTGAACAAATAAACAAGTAAAATGTTTGTTTTATAACAAAAATTCTATTTATTTTGATGAATTACTTATCCCTTATTTACTTTTAATTTAATGGGATACAAGTAAGGCAGAATTTTAAACAAATTCATCAGAAGAGATGAAAGTATTTTGGAATTTTCATTATTATATTAATTTATTTTCCATGGAAAATATCATTTATACATTATGGCATGCAATATCATGAAGTTATAGAAAACAAATCACAGATTTATCTAAATTAAATCTCTCTTTTTTCTCGAGTTTTTACATGAAACTATCGACATGTTGTGAGTGAATTTATACAAGTTCTATTCACACACTTGTATTTGATAAGTATCAATTAAACTCACACCTCATCAATCGGGCTATACTGCTTTCAACTAAAGCTATAAATTTTTTAGCACATTTAAGTAACTCAACTAGTACGATTCTCTACATGAGATAGTATCGTGTTCATCACCTTTATACTAAACCAGTTGAGGACAATTAATTGGTAAATTAAGGTGTATGTGAATCATTAATTAAATATTTTATTTGATCGAATATAACTTGAAAAATAATGGCATAGGGCTTTCCGACACTTAATTGGGAAACTGACTTTATCGGAGACTTTGATTAAGTTTGTTTCTAAACACTGTTTAGCAATAGAAATTTATCTTGATTGCATATTCTATATGCGAAGGTATTTTGAAGTTTTTTTCTATTATAATATGTGAGTACAGTAAATTAAAGGCAACACACGCACACACACAAGCGATAAAATGTTCAAGATAAAAACAGCTTTCATTTGTTATTAAGTCAACAAAGCAATGAAGAATCCAGCTATATAGTGGAACGTAAGTTCCAATTTATAGCTGAATTATAACTGATAGTCTTTCTTGGGTTACTAAAGAAAACCCTAATTTATATTTTAAAAAAAAGTTTAAAAAATGTTCAAAATATATGCTTTGTTTTCAAAATTTATACATGTATATTCCAAATTATTTAGATAATTTACAGATGATACTTTCAACTGTTTCAGTTTTCAGTTTCTGATGTTTTCTTTTGATGATTTCTGATGATTTTGATGATGTTTTCAGTTTTTTTGATTAAGTTGTTTAATATGGTAATTTGAGCTTTAAATGTTTCGGAAAATTCATATAATCACATACCAGTTATTGACCTTCAAAATGAAAATTGGAAAAAAAATCGAAAATTTTAGATTACGTAAGGGGAAATCGGAAAGTGAGAAATTTATTATACGTATCTTAAGTGTGAAATGAATAAGAATTTCCTAAGTTACTCGCATTTATGTAGTTAAATTTTTAGAATCACTTTGAACAGAGTAACTAAAAAAATATGGATATTATGAAACTTATAACATTCTAGCTAGAATTTTTCCAAAAGTGTGCATAATGTCCAAAACATAAGAAATATTGCATAAGTTAATATAGTTTTTGATATATCTATCTATCATATATATATATATATATATATATATATATATATATATATATATATATATATATATATATATATATATATATATATATAAAGATAAAATATGAAGAAATTGAAACCAGAAATATAAAATTGGAAAGATTCTAAAATATATGATGCAAAAGACAAAAAGAAGGCATAGGAACCACGTCTTCATCAGGAGGAAGATGGTCAGCTGTGCAAATGAATGAAATGGTTTCAATTTCTTCATGTTTTATTTTATTTATATAGGCAAATCTTTCTTTAGCTGCTTTTGCGCTGGCTAGATTTCCTATAATGTATTGTACATTATATTTTCAGTATTGTATTTATTACTTTATATTTTATATATGTTTTTGCTTTAAATTAATATATATATATATATATATATATATATATAAATATATGAATAATTTCACAATGCTTCTTAAACAATATGTTTTTTGCTGCAAAGAAAATTGATTTTGTATTTTGTATGTAAATTGCGAGCATAATTTTTTAAAGAAAATGAATTTTTTACTTGAGAAATCTGACTACGCTTTTGAAAAAGCCCTGGAATATCTTGGAATGATTTGAGATACAAAATAAAATTTTACGACTATTTAAGTGATTCATAACCTTTCTATTCCAAATAAAATTTTTTACTATCAATGGTTTCAGAATTATTGATTGCTATATATAAATTAGGAAAATTTTATCTCTTTCCTCAATTAAAGGAAATGCAATCAAAGGGGATTAATTATTGCACATCTAGTTCCTAATATCAGAAGAATAATTTCTGTACAAAAAAAATGTACGTTATTTTTTCGTAACTAATTCAGTTTCTTTTTCTGCCGCTGAAAATATTCTGAAAAAAGCAGTATATAATTTCAAATACGTCTGAGTAAATAATATAATAGAATAGAATTTGTGAAAAATGGATCCTTCTGAAATATATGTGTTTGTATAATTGACATGATATGCATTTAAGATTACACATATTATATCAGTTTTCGTTGGTTGGTTGGTTTGTTTGTCGCTCAACGGTCATTTTTTGCACACAAAGGCTAATTAGACCGTGACCTACGGCTTAAAGTGGATTCCGAACCACTACAAACATCCATGCCCAAGGTAGGATTCGAACCCACGAACTGTTGAACCGAAGGCAAGAGCGCTAACCATTCGGCTGCCAGCTCGGCATAAGCTTTCGTATATGTTCCGACAAAAGAAGAGTTGTGATTTTATGGTATTTATATCAAGGAAAAAATGTGCATTTAAGAAAATTAGTGTTCTAATTTGATAAAAAAAGTTTTTTTTGGTAACACTTTAATTATTAATAGTGATTTTTTTAAATGAAAGACAATATATATATATATACTTAAAGGAAGGCGTCTAATCTGGAATATTTATTTTGTAACTTCTTGTAAAAAAATCATTAACTAATATATAAATCTAATAATTATTTTTAAATTACACTTTATATTTTTCTAACAAATATGAAAGGGAACTGCACACACAAAAATAATCAAAAAATGTTTTGTATAAACTTTTTTGCTTTGCTTTTTAAATTACATTAAACATTTTTCATTCTTTAACAAATAAGTTTTTTTTATAATTTATTTACAGAAATGCATCAATAAACTTTGGCAGAAAGATCTCGTAGATTTGAAGATTGTCTTATGAAGTGTAAATATTTTTCTGTTTCATATTTATATAAAGTATACTTCAAATCGTAAGCAATAAATTCCGTATTTGAAGAATCTATTAAAGGTTCTAAGCAAAGTAAACATTTTTTGCAATATGTTTTCACACCAATATATTTTCTTGTGTATTTTATAATTGAAAAAAGTAAAATTTTTTGGGTACTTATTTTATTATCCAAGTTAAAAATAATAACCATGCTGTATTATATTTCTTAAAATTCACATTAAATCCGCATCTTTAGGGTCGGAATATCTTTGGATCTCAAGGAAGTAAAAAAATTGTAATTTCATCAAAAGAAAAATATGTTTGGCGTTTTTCTTATTTAATAAGTCTTGTCTTCAGTTGTATTTTTTAAACCAACAAAAATCTTTCTTCAGAGAAAAACTTTTTTCAGCGTAGAGATCTTACTGGTTGTAAGTAATTTTGGAATTTTAAGAGTGACTTTATTTTTAAAATTCATTTCTTGAGATATATTTGTTTTTTTCTTTAAATTTATTTGTATTGCCATCTTCTGTAAGAAGTAATGTAATCTTATGTCTCAGAACGTATATTTTTCATTTAACATTTAATATCCTACTTTTGCTGAAATAAAAATAAGGGAATATAAAAAAATATTTTTTCAATTTAATTAGAAAATGATTATACGAAAATAAAAAAAGACTATTTAACGCAAAATTTGGTTTAAAATTATGTTTTAATAAAATAATAAATAATACATTTAAAAACCTGCATGTTATAACTAAATTTAGGGATTCTTCTTATAAATATGCTGAAGAAAGATTTATTCACATATAAATATACCTTATTTTAATTTTTACATAATTTATTTTTCAATTTTATATGAAATTAATGAATAGTGTCTGAGTAAGTGTAGTAGAATTGCTTCTTCTAATAGTTAAGACCATTTTTGTAATGTATAGGATATAAAAATAAATATTATTCATTATCATAAATAATATATCATGGAATTATTAATACTTAGAAATAGTGCTATTCTATTAAATAAAACTTTGAAGTTTGCTCTACTTCTAGAATTTTACCTTATTCAAAAATATTAGGAAATGTTTATAATTATTCTAAAACTAATAAAAATTATGTAAAATTATTAAGTTCAGATAAAAATAAATGAGAATGCATAATTTTACTGTGTTTAAATATAAACATATACAATTTTAAGCAAGTATTTAACAATACTAAATACACTTTATCAAAATTCTCTTGTTTTCTCTTCTGTTACAAATTTCTGTAATATATTTTAAAATTCTGTTCCATTTAAATACTTCTTACAATTATTTTTTGAAAAAGTGAAAAGGTAACAATCCTGCATTTTGCTACAGTTAATTTCCATTTGCTACAGATTTCATTCAATTAATATTTCAAGAAAAAAGATGATATGATGTTTGCCATTTATTAATAACTTTTAGTTGGTACACAAAATTATGTTGTCAAGTGAAAAGACTACACTTTTGTACATTTATATTGATCTCGAATATGGATTGGCTTTCAAGTTTTGATTTTTCATTTTTGATATAAATTTTTTTAGTTGACTTAAGCATAGAATGGTGCATTGTTTTTCTGAAATTTCTCCACTTTGGTTTTTCTAAGTGAATTGAAAGATATAAATTCTTGAGAAGGAATTTGTTGTAAACAAATAAGGTTCATTTTTATTGAAAGTCACTGCGAATCCCATTTTCTGTTATTTAACAAGTTCCTACCATCGCAGGGCGACTGTTCATCTCTTTACTGAAGAAATCCTGAGATCGTAAATTATATGCCTGTTGTAAATCTTATCATCCAAATATATATCTGTTTATTCAGAAAGTAATTTTTTTATACAAAATAATAGTACATGACTTTTTTAGTCTTCTTCCTTTTCCTTTTTTATGATATAATATTGTTTTTTAATTTCTAAAGAGCAACATTTGATTTTTATCTTCAAATCAACCAAATTGTTAAATGTGGATATTTTTACTTGTGTTATTTTCTGAGTAAATGTATTTTTTTCAGTTGAAATCTTGAAAATTTTTCTATTGTCGTGTGTTGATAATTTACTCTTCAACTCGTCTTGTATATTTTCTTCATAATGTTTTATTTCCAATTTGAATGTCAGTTTAAAAAATGCAAGGGCTTTACGTATACCTTCCATTATGCAGAGTTCTTATGAAACCAAATATTTACAACTTCAAATTTAGTAGACTTTTTTACATACACAAAACAGTTAATTTTCAATGAAACCAAAAACATTAAGTTTTTTTACAATATTTTTTGAACATTTTCTAAAGTTGCAGCTTAGAAAAATGTTAAAATGTTTCTTTGAAAACTCAATTAATTTTTAATACATTTAAGTTTTAAAGTCTTATACACCTTATATTTCCAGAATGCTTAAATTTCAAAGAAAAAAATTAAACTGTGTAAAACTCTTACAAATTTTTTAATTCTAAGTTATTTTAGAGAAAATGTCTTACTCCAATTGCTTTAAATTTGAAAATCATTTTTTTATGAATTGAACTTTATGAAACATATTTTTTATTTATTTCAACGAAAAAATAATATTATTGATATTTAATTATTTACAACACATTTTATATGACTGCGTAATACTAATAAAAAATTAAGAATAATATCTGACTATCGGAAACTTAAAAATCTTTTACGAATTAATAGAGAAAAATTTTTTATTTAACATTGAACAAAACTGAATTGTCAGTATTCTGATCTCAATATAATTTGTTAGTTTAATGCTCCCCGAGAAATCAATCTATAATACGTTGCATATAGTAACTTCAAGTTTAATTTGAGCACATGTGCCAGAAAAGTATTATGTACTCCCCAAATAAATTCCGAGATGAACTTGAAGTCTTACGATCTGACTTTAAGTCCAACAGTTCGTGTATTCAAACCCAGCAAAATATTCCTAATTACTCTAAGAGTATACATTGTACCATCAACAGAGAGATAAATATGTGTGCAAAATCACTGTATTTTATTGTTTAATTGATTGTCTAAAGAAACTGGAAATTCAGCTATTTTATTGCATGATTATACATATTAAGATTCCATTAGTTCTGCTCCTTAAGCAAATAATTAATATTAGTTTTTGATAAACTTTATACACTAATAAGATGAGAGGAAAAATAATATATTAGTTAAGAATCTATGATTTTTATTACATAAAAAACTTCATTTTTAAAGTAATTTTGTGTTGTAAGAAACAAGTACAGATGAAAAGAAATTTAACTTAAAGATAATTTTTGTGTCATGTGTCACTACTGAATTTTTATTTTTGTATTAAAATTATATAAAAAAACTCATGTTATTATGACTGTCTAGAAAATGAAACGTGAACTGCATCTAAAGAAAAGGGGAGATTTGGTAAGATTTTTCATATCCTGCATATCAAAACATTTCAATCTGTACTACATCTAAGTGCATTTAGATGATATTTCTAGGGCACACTGGATATTATATAATTTATATAGATTCATAAAAAACGAAAGGATCTTAGGAGTGTGCAAAGAAATTCTGTTTTAATAATGGTTATCATTAAGAGAGGAATTGGACATAATATAACAAAGTTCTTTTCTATTACTGCACCCTATAATGGGACAGATGTTACGACTGTAGATAAGCCTTTACTCTTAAAAGTCAGTCAGATTACAATAAAACCACAGATTGAATCACAGCTTGTGGATAAAAAGTGAAATCTTAAGATACTCTTTTCATTTCATTCTAAAAAATGGGTGTTAGCAAACCATTCTTGGAAAGATAATTATTAACGATAATAAAAAGACAGAATTTATCAAAAAACTTACTTAGCTGTAGAATTTATTGAATATAACTATATAAATACGAGTTTGTCATATCCAATTCCTTAAATGTTTTCGGTATTTAGAAGAGGGTGAAAGATCTAACTTATAACTGGAAGCTAAATGCTTCCATAAATTTATTCTTTTCCATTACTGCATGCACATCCATTTAAAGAATAGTAAAAATGTTAATTTTTATAAGATCAAAAAACTTACTGATTTAAATACAGAGTGACAGTTATTGAACTATATTAAATAAAAAATATATTTAAAATTTTACAAAGTACTCGACTGTCTTTAATGGCTAAACATAATATGTGTATTAACTGAACCTCATTACAGATATTCGGCCAACAAATGTCTGTCCCGATTTCCCAGTGGGCATTTAAAAGTTTTCACATGCTCTGGGCATAACAAGAGGTTTCCTCTATGCTTTAAATGAAGGCAAGAACAGGCATCATCTCAGTACATTTTGAACTTTCTTGGGCTTTAATGAGAAAATATCCCCTATTCTTCACTTCTTGTATCGGACTTCTTTAATGTCAGCGGTTACATTGATCTTTCAAAGCAGACGGGAGATTAGAAACAACAACAACAAATAATAATCTGATTTAGTTTGTGATGTTCGATATATGTGCTATCATTGTCTGCAATATGGGAAAATAGTGAAAATTCTTCATGATAGCAGATGTTTGGGAACAATAATGCTGTTGATTACTTGAATGGCAGTGTCAAACTAATCAAAGAATTTGGGTTTATTTCTATACACCTTGTTTTTAAGATAATTCTACAAAAATGAGTTATATATGTTTAGATCTGAATAATATAGAAGGCAAGCGAATTTTATTCCAATTGTCTTAGAGTGAATCACAGCCGGAATCTGGTCTCCAAAGTTATCCGCAAGGATATCAATTATTCTTGCCCCGATGAAGTTTATTTCTGTCTGGCATGAACCACATCTTTTCGAAATAACGGTCATTTGGATAATGCGAATAAAATCACTTTCAAAATGTTCAGTGTGGTTCAAAATTATAACTTCAACGAATATCTCAAAACTTATTTAACGACTGGATATGGTACACCACACTCTAATTCGTTTAAAGTGGAGAAACGTCTCTGTCAAAATATGCGAATTTTCAGTTTTCCTAATTTGCAAATTTTGCTTAGTGATGAACTTGTCTGAATGAAAGTAATCTTCATTGCTAAACTAAACCATACTCTCATCAAAATTTTATTATTCAATTAAGTCTTTTGACAATAGTGCTGGAGAAAACAACCTATCTCTGTCTCTTCCTTCCATGACCACGTGGCTTAAGGGCTAGTGGATTTGAATTTCTTATGGGAAGAGATGTAGAGGTTTTCAAGTGTTAATCACAGGATCTCCCAGTTGATAGCCACCTGTTGTGTAGCTTCTCAGATCAATTTTTTTCGGCTGCTTTGAAACAGTGCTTATTTTCTTGATGTTTTCAGTGTTTTAACACTTGTTTCCCGAACGATATTTAAAACACTGTTACCCGAAATTCTATCAATATGATCAAACTTGCTGCAAACTCTTGATTAGCACACATGTACTGGCTGACTTCAGCTTTTGTACTTAGTGAATAAATTCTTTTGAATAGAATTGATCTGTTATTGCTCGTATAGTGCAAGCTGTATGGAGAAATGTTTACTTTTAAATGATGGTCAAAGAGTTTCATACACATAACACAGCAGACTAATTGCTACAATGCTTTGCTGCCAAACATGAAATTTAAACTTCATCCACAAGCCGTAGTTCAATAAACGATATCATGTGTATTGATTTTTATTTTACTTGAACAATTGCGGTGTCACATGGAATTGCATTATTTCCTATGAAGGTATGTTTTCGCAAATTGCTTGTGGATCATTGTATTGCAGACTTTCCATAATAAAATACTTAGCATTTCACATTTTTGTAGATTTATATATACTTTCTGTCAGAAGTGCAGATAACGCTTGGGATAATCTTAAAATACTCATGGAATTGGTTGGAATCTATGAAACACAACATGTCTTTATTTCTTTACATAACTCAAAATTATCTTATTGTTTAGAAAAAGTTTATACATTGTAGATGTCATATGTATATAAAATTATTACTGAAGAAATTGTATTTTAAATTATGAAATGTTTTTATATATATATTCTCAAAATAGAAAAAATAAAAAAATAAATTCATAATGATATATCTTATGTTGAGTAAATACAAATTTAGCAGTTGAAAATTTTCCTTGACTAACGCAAAATCGGAATGGAATATCGTAGATATTCTGCATGAAGTTAATTGGTATATTATTGATATTTTACTAAATGAAAAAAAATTAAAATATTTACACGGTTATCAATTTATTCCTACAAAATACGAATTACAGTCTTATATGATGAATATGTTTTTTAAAGTGAAGTTAAAATTTTAATGGGAAGTATCGTTCGCGAAGAATCACATTTGTATTGCTTAACGAGAGAAATGGATTATTTTTATATGAAGTATTTAATGTTTTTTGAAGTTGTATCAAAATTCAATAATAAGTAATCCCCGTGACAAATGAATCTTCGATAAAAATTTAATATTTATCTAAATTTATAATTTCACTACACAATTATGTTACACTAGAATAAATAATAAAGATATACAAAATTTACAGAAAATTCTGCGCGAAAAGCAATGAGACTTTACTTCATTATTAAATACACTATATTTATTGTTTAACCTTGAGTTTTATAATGGCATAAGTAATGATTGTTTAAAATTTTAAGTCTTCACCACTTTTTTAGTGTGTTAGTTTGAAAATAAAGTAAATAAGAGGAAAAATAAATTCGTTGGGATGCATATTGGAAAAGAGTTGAATGCCATTATCTGTTAAAAATAAAAATTTAAAAGACATGGAAATCCCTTTATTTTATTTAGAGTTTCAACTTTTTATGCTTTGTCCTTATCCCAATACCTAGATACAAATTCACTTAAATGAAGTCCATTATTTTTTTTTAATTTAAAAATAAATAAATCAAAAAAATTTAATTTTTTTGAAAAGCAGATTTAAAACGGAAAAGAAATTTTTATAATTTTTTTACATAATTTTTGTTTAAATCTTATAATCCATGCAAATAACTTACGCAGATATTACATAACGATTTATGTGGTATATATACATTTTATTTTCCAATAAATGCTTAATGTCTGATAAAATTCCTCAACATTCGATTTTTACTGTCAATAATTCTCTCTTTATTTTAAGCAAACTTCTCAGACAACTTTTATAGGTATGATAAAAAGACAATCTAAGTTCTAAATATTTAACTAATGTTATTAATAAAAGAGCTCATTATCTATATCAGAGTAAAACAGAGGGAAAAAAATACAGAGAAAGAATATTTTAATATTGTAATTTTTCAAATTACTGTCATCTTTAAGATAAAACTTTATAAAAGTTTTATGCTTTATATTTATGGAATTTATAGGAAAAATGTACTGCATGTTTTTAATAATCGTTCAGAATTCACTAAGTTTTATTAGTAATGAATGATCAAATTTAAATTTAATAAAAAATATGCACAAATTAACAGCTCTAATTACTCAAACATGACAATAATTGATTGGTAATCGATAAAGAAGATGATTACAATTACAAAGCGAAATATATTTTCTTAAAATAAGTAATGATAAATTGACTCTAATAATTTTTGTCTTAGTAGATTAAGCAAATTAATAATTTTCAGTTTAAAATAATAAACTCAGTTTTGAAGTAAAAAAGAATCACATAAATTATAAGTCTCAAATGATATATTAAAAGAAAATAATTTAGTTGTTATACTGTGCTTATTGAAGTAATTAATAGAAATAATCTATTTATAAAACTTATTGCACGTATATAATAATTTTATACACATAAGTAAATTATCTAAAGTTATTAGGCATGCTTGTATTTTTAATGGTTAATTATTTTTAGTTCTTCTACTTCAGAAACTAAAATCATTTGAAAAGGCTCAATTATTTAAATATACAGAAGGTAAATTAATGGAATGATTCAATAATAGTACCCCAGAGGAAAGGTCCAATTCTAGATTATTAGGAGGCATTAGTAAATGTAATTGAGTGAGCAGCTTACAAATCCCTTGCTTGCCACTAAAATTTTTTGTAACTTAGAAAGCAAAAAATAATTAGGATACTATTTTATGGGGCCCAAAATAGCATTAAATATTGTAAATTTTAAGTTTTTGTTACATTACCGTAACTTATGTGAAAAAATATTCCTAATTATTTGATATTTTATATAACAATGAAAATTGTGTTTTTATTAAATAAGAGGATGGAAATTAAAAATTCATTTAATAAAAAACTGTAGTCAGAATAATAAATCTTGTTTTCAAATAATCATAACATAAAATTCTTTGTTTATTAAAAAATTGCAATATGTAATTTTTTACTGCAGGAGACATTTTAAATATTATTTTCGAATTTTTATTACCAATAAATATCCCCTCTTTTTATATTTCTCATTCATTTATTTATTTAATTTTAAGTGCAATATTAATTGAAACTTTAATTACCCATTATATATGAAGCTATTTAAATTTACATTTAAATGAAATAATTGGGTTATAAAATTTGAAAATATTTATACATATTTTATACAAAATTAGCAAAATTTTAAATCAAAGTTTACTTTCTATGAATGTTAGAATAAGTTTTTCCTTCAATTTTTACTTATTATTAATTAACATACTATATTTTTTACAATATTGTTAGTTTCCTTTTATATACTTTTTATTAATTCCAATGATCAATAATTAACGTATTGAAAATATCAAAAAAAATCTTCAGTAAAATTCTAATCAGCTGTACTATAGGCAAATATTTAAAGAAAAAAGTAAATATTTTTAATTTTCTTAAGGAATATAGAGCAGCTCTATTGATATACCAAATCAAATTTAGTTGAAAAAATCAAATAAAAATATCAGGAATAAAAAAATATAAAACCTCAGAGGAAGCACACAATAACAATGAATTTTTTGTCACATCATTCTTTCTAATGCGGAGATGTCAGAAATCTCTACAAAATAAATATCCATATAAGTTACATTTTCCATATAAGTTACATGTGAATATCAAATTGAATTCCTACATTGTTGAAAATCTAAGGTTGGAGAAATATGCCATCGTATAGTATATTTGAATTCTATTCAGAACTTTCGAATGTATAGCAATATATTGAATTCTACATTGAAACTTAAGAAATATTTTTTGGCCTCTTTAGGAACTATTAAAATTTCTAGGTTATTTATCAATAGTAGAAAGAGTATTGTGTGAAAAACTTTGGCTTATTAGTTTGCATTTCTTTTAAAAGCTTTCTCTTAAAATATTTGTTATTAATATTAATGAATAAGAATCATATTTTGATAATATAGAATAGAAAAATTCATAAAATCACATATTCTGGATTGTATTCACAATTTTTAAGATTTTACCATTAAAGATTATTAGTACCATCAAAAAGAGTTAATCGCATTATTAGTAATAGGAATGTCTAATTTATTTATCTATACATTAAATTTTTACCATATTTATTTCTATTAGAACATTTATATTTAGTCAATTGAAATATTACCATATTAAATTCAAGTTAATTATTTAATTTATACTAATAGAATAAGGTTTTTTATTAATGATTAAGTACAGTGCGGTAATTATAAGAGAAGTTTTTTAAACATTTTTGTTATAAATAGTAATAATATTTTTAAATTGTTATGAATAACTAAACTCTATAATAAGTACAGATGATATTTTTAAAAGATTTAGATATATTAATTACTCTTTGAAAGCAATTTTAATTTTCATTTATTCATATATTTATTACTAAATTTTAAGAAATAGATTAAAAACAATTTTTTGACACAATTAAAAAATGGTGATTCTTGAATTGTCTACATAATATCATATACTCAAATTTTCTTAGAATTTATAGTTTTTAAATAAATATTTGGAATTTTCGTTCTATTAATACATGATACTTCGTTTCATTTAATGCATTAACAGTTTTTTTTTACATACGCATAATTAGTCAGAATTTAATTTGGACTGTAACTTAGCCAGTTTAAGGCCTTGATTCTGTTATTTTAAGACCGATTTTTTGTCTATTAAGAGGCTCACTATGTCGCTTAAATTTTGAGAATGATCCACTTAGAATTAAAAACTGAAGCAATGATATGAAATGTTGGTAAGAATGCTGAAATCTGTAATCAATTTTCCAGAAATTCCCTTATTCCATATTTGTCATTATATATACATATATATCATTATATATATATATATATATATATATATATATATATATATATATATATATATATATATATATATATATTATAAAATTAATAATCAAATATTAGATTAGATGAGGGTGTGTTATGCTAAATACACCCTCACAGAGCAACCCTACATTTTGGTACCGAAGAAAGTTTGAAGATGGAACTTCAAAATTTTTTACAAAGGAATTGTAAATCATTCTAGTAATAAATGTTGATGTCCGAATCATTTATATAAACTGAGGTTGTTTTGTAGGAAAAAGAAATGTTTTTCTGGAATACTGCTTTGTATTCCTGATTTTGTTTTTATTAACATCCTTCATTCTCTTCTCTTAATGGTTGTTGACAGACAAGTTGCTCTTCAGGAATTAAAAGGAAACAGACAAGTTGATTTCCTTTTAATTCCTGAAGAGCAACATTTCACTTTGATCTTCTTGAGAGTGTAACTTTTGCATGGGAGATAACTTTAAATTGTACTTGTCCTGTTATTTTACAAAGTGATAAAATCAATCTCTAGGCAAGCTTGAAATTTTGTCTGTTAACGCAAACTAACAATTTACTCTTCATTCCATGTCAACTATTTTCAATAAAATGATTTATTTTTAGATATTAACGATTACGAGAGTTGCCATTTATATTTCTGGCCCAATACTGAAAAAATACTTCTGATCAAAATCAGTTTTATTTTTTCAAAATATTCTCCATCAAGATAAATTATTTTTGCATGTTTTTGAATCAATTTTCGAACCTAATATTCCATTTCTATCATTATCACCATAACATATGTTTTAGATGGATTAGTAGTTTTTGTTTTTGGATAAATTAATCGAAAATCCTAAACCATTTAGTTTATTTTTAATGTTCTATTATAAGAAAAGCTATTGGGTGACAAATTAAAATAATTTGTAGATGACACATCTATTTGAAATTTTGCCAATCAAAAATACCTTTGTTTGAACCAATCCATTGTTGTGAGGAAAAATGATTTTATCTCATCTGGTTCTTATGAACTTCTCTGATGACTTCAGACAAACAGTGTATTAATCAGAACCATCCAGCCTTCATTGCTTTAACGTCATTGTCACCGCATGACCTATATTACCGAAGGAACAGATGAACTTCGATGTTTCTTCGCAAACATCTTTTTTGATTTTTCCTCTTGAAAGATGCACACAGTCGATTCCATTTTTATTTTGGGCTCATATAAATAAATTTTCACTTTTATGTGTGTGTATAGATGTTATTCACAACATTCAATGCACTTTCAATACATTTTTATAAAATTGACAAGAGACTTCTTTTGAGCTTTTGTTTGATCATAAAGAGTCCAACGTAATCCAAACTTTCCTGATCAAATGCTTATGTAATACAATGCAATACATTATTGATGTTAGTCATGCAAATGTTCAAAGAGGCCTCAATCTCTCGATACGTCACATATTTGTTTTACTTTATCAAAATAGGCATGTCATCGGTGTTTTAAGTTCAAGAACATAACAATTGAATATGTTTTACCAGTTTTTGTGCAATATGTTGTGGATATTGCTTTATTACTGTATAAAAAATTAAATTCATGGAAGCGCTTTTGTTTTGATAATGCACTTCGAAAGTTATGAACAACAATCTCACGGAAGTGTTCATGAATCAATTCTTTTTTTGCCTGAGATGATATTTTTCAATTTAAAATAAGCAATATTAATTAGGTTTAACTAACAAACCATTCTAAGGAAGTTGTCCATAAAAATATCAAACTATCGCTTCCAAGTGTTAGAAACATTTTGCAGAAATTATTATTACCACGCGACCAAAATAAATAACCTACAAAATCAACCCAAAAGGTTCTAATGGTGTTGAGTGGGTGATTGAGCATCAGTTCTGGTTTTTATTTGATTTTATATTTTTGAACTTTTTAAATCTTTAACTTTGACATTTAAAGTTGGTTATATAAACTCTCTCAAAAGATACAAATTAAATTTATATTTTCTCTATAACATTTCTTTGATGCAAAGGTACAGCCTACAAAAGATTCTGAAAGAAAAATTAGTATTTGGAACTTCAAAAGGTTCTGAATACTAAGAAAAAGTTACCTTACTTTTATGTAATACCAAGAACTTGAAAATTGTCTGCTCTCTCAAACATATTAAATTTTTTCATATAACGCTTTGTTTCAGAAAATATAACTTGATTTACTTGATATAATCTTTTAAAACTATTCATTTTATGCAATATACCACTAAAATACGTTATTTTATCAGGTATTGTAATTTTGAAAATTCTATAAAATGATTTATTTAAGAATAAGAAAATTGCATTCGCATGCTTTTCTAATTTTAATTAGTGCTTTGTTTCCCTTAAATCGTAAATGAATACTTATCTTGAATAATAATTAGTTTACAAAAAATTATCTATAAAATAATGTAAGGAAAAAAACGTTTGCCATATTTAAAGCATTCAATAAATTAAAATAATAAAAGTTAATTTAAAATTCTAAATAATAAAAGTAGTGTATATATGTTATTTTAGTACTAAAGTTTAACATGAAGATCAAGAAAACTTATTATATTCTAGAAAATGTTTTTCCATTCAATAAATTTTCAATTATTTCTCAAAAAGTAAAAACATATCAATTTTTATATGATCCCCTTTTGGAGAAACTAAAAATATTTGTTATATTTTATTTTAGTAAGAAAATATTTCTCTACTTAGAAGTCGAAGGATATATATGTTGATTTAATCAAGTATTTTATGATGTAAATATAGTCCATGTTCTGATTGATTTATAAAGTAAACAGGAAAAGTTCTTCATTTTAAGGGAAGAAACTTTATATATTTTTCTGTTTCGTTGGTGAAATATTTTTTATATTCTTGTGAAAAGTATATTTATTTTTTTAAGTTTGTAAGATTAACTTGTTACAGATTATTGGAGTCTAAAAATATAATTATATTTAAATATGTATTAAAAAATTATTTTTAAAAAGAAAAACACAAATAATGTTTTTAACTTTCATTTAACTAACAACTATTTATTGCCCATAATATAAAAACAAAACTTTTTAATTAAGTTTTTAAAGTATATTTTGAGGTGAAAAGCTCCTTTTTGCATAGAAAGTAAAATAAAAATATACTCAATGAAGCCTTTACTTAAGCAATCAAATATACTCGATGTAAGTTAATTTGCAAATTTTTTAATAAATTAAAAAAAAAAGAAAAACACTTTTATAAAAAATTCTGATGTATCTCAATATTAAATATGCAAACAAAATTTTTAGTTATTGAAATCAGCATTTGGAAAACTAACTTATCCGATTAAAAGACAAAAAACTCAGTTTGAAAAAATATACCAAAAAGTCAATATATGTTTTCATTGTAGTTAAATGAACTTAGCAGAATGTCACAGAATTTCCTCTTTTTATGTTTCATTAAAAGAAATAACAGAAAGTGTGATCTATTGTCTAAATTATTACGCCAGATTAATTTAATTAAAATGCTTATGTATCTAAAAATCTCATTTAAATTAAAGTTGATCATATTATTTCTTATTAATAGTGAATATTTTACATTTGTTTTCAAAATCAAGATTTTATTTTTAATTCTCTATTTATAATAATTTCAATCTTTTTTTGGTCGACAATAAGACTAGTAACTTTCCAAACAGTTATTTCTGTTTTATATAATTATATCTTAAAGAGCTGTGCAAAGATTATAATTTTTGGTATAATGTTTGATTAATATCATTAAATTTGACAATAAATACAATTGGTTTTTATGATAAATGATAAATCGTAAATTTGATTAATTAACAATTAATCACGTAAATTATTGGATAATTTACGTGATTAATATAAATATATATATTATTTAACTGTTAACCATCTTATCAACTGACTCAAATAATTTTATAAATCAAATGTATCAAATCCGAAATTAAAATCATATTTAAAAAGAGTGAAGTTTTTTACCAACAACAGCCTTCATAAGTTATGCAAACAATGTGGGGAATGAAATTACATTTGTAATACATTTATATTATCGACTTTCTATTCATATTTTTGTAACAACTTTAAAATATTCCGGTATCGCATTTTAAGTATTTTTAGGAGTCTGATAATATTAAAAGCAAATACAATAAGAGTAAGTTTTCAATTTTTATTTATTTTTCGTGCATGCCATGTGATTTGAAAGAATTCCTTTTTCCATTGTCATGCAAATCATAAGGTCTGCAATCTCAATGAGAATATTTATTTATTATAAAAGAGAATAAATATTTCTGTTTCAGTTTATTCCATAATTTTTATACCCTCCTCAGAATTTTATTAGTCAATGAATCTTTGATCACCCTTATTATTAAAAATAAAATGAAATTAACTTTTTATTAACTATTTATCAAAACATAATTTATAATTTCTTTTCAATATCACGAACACATATATATGCACACACAATTTATTAATACTTCAAGTAAAAGAGACTAATGAATAAATATCAGTGTTCTTGATAATATTATAATGTTTACAATATTTTTAATGTAGTGAAAAAATAAAAAGTCTTATTTTAAATGTAAAACATATTTGACGAAATTGATAATTTTTCATTTAATTATTACTGAAACAATTCTTATTTTAAATAAATCGTTATTAACATATTATGAGATATTTTATGAATGAATTCAATAATTCGAAAATATTATTGAAGGGGCCTAAAATATTTTATACATTTAAATCAATAACTTAAAATATATTTTGTACTATCGTAAATATTTTATATTTGATAAGACAACTTGTCTCAACAGTTTAATTTTTCCTCCCAAATAATAATTGTTATGTAAGTGAAATAATAATTTTTATTTAAATTTGCCTAGCGTTTTAACTTTTGATTATTAATTTAAGCAATATTTTGATTCAATAATTTCTTCCAACGAATAATTCCCTTTCGAATAAGAAATATTAATTGTATTAAGTTTATTTTCTGCTAAATAAAATCCTATTTAAAGGAAAATCTAAAGAGAGCTTAAAGGAAAATTTTAAAATACTTTTTTTGAACAGATATCAATGTAAATTTGCCTATTCTTTTTATTTTACATACATTTAGATACATTTTAAGACCTCTAAGCTTCTTGAACATATTTCTTAAGAACTAAATATATGTAGTGATCAAATGTTCCCCTATATGCATAAATTATTTGTATAGAATGAAATATTACTATATTTAACTTATATTTATTACTAATTTTGATAAATAAATTAGGTATATGGCTGACAAATACAACAAAAATATTTCTCTAAAATGTTTAGTTAATTATAATATTCAAAATTTTACAACAAAATAAATTTTTGATTTATTCAAAATGCTTTAAGTTTAAAATCTGTCTAAGGTAGCAGCTTCTTAATTTCATCCTTTTTTAATTTAAGGGAGAAAGTTTTAATCCCTCTTGAAGCACTTCGAAATATAATTCAAACACTTAATTTGAGTTTCTTCTGTATTTTTCTAGGCCAGGTGTTTTATATGAAATCTTCAACAGAATATTATCTGAAGTGTAAAATAGCTCTAATATTTATGTTGTTTTGAACCACAAATTATTAATTATGTCTATATACTTTACAAATCCTCCTCAAATTTTTTGAGTTATATATAAAAATTTTGTTATAAATGAATAAAAAAAATGAAATGATAAAAGAACCAGTTTTATACAAATCAAATCATGTTAAATTGAAAGTCTATCAAGAACAAAAAATATTATTTCTTCGAAACTAAAAAAATATACAATATTTAAATGCATTGAAATAAAAAATATAATATTGATTCAAAATATTATTTTAAAATAGAACAATCCTTATTTTTGATTTTTTAATATTTTATTTTGAAACTTAATATACGATTAAAACAAAATATTTTATTAAATGAAATACCTTGGTTCTTTTCGAGAATATTTAAGATATATCGATTAATTAAATAAAAAGGATAGTTAAGATTTTACATTAATTGATGTACAAAGATTTTAAGATTACATTATTGCTGTATAACACTATGATAACATACATTATAATATAATGCATTTGTACTATAGCACTTACGATATATTACCCTACTAACACATTATACTACATTTAAATTTGTCATCAATGATTGAAATTCGAGCCTTGAAAAGCACTCTAAGACATATATTTTCTTCTAGATCATTAGAAACGCAATATCAATCAAATACGATATCTTTTACAGAGGGCTTATATACTTTATTTTAGAAAATACTTTACTTATATACTTTATATACGAAAGTTTAGAAGCTTTCGCTTTTTTATATATTTACTTTTATTATACAACTTGACATATGCACCTTAAAATTCTGATCATTCAAAACATATGAGAAAAATAATCATTATTTTTTCATAAGGATAAGACAAAAAATTAATATTAGTATATTAATATTTCAATAACATTTCTGTAGTTATATTATGATATAATTATAACTGGATGTGAAAGATTTTAGAGAATATTATTTACAGTTGATGTAAATAAAATATCAATCAATTTCATGTGTTAAACAGAATGTTATATTTAAGAATCATTGGGGAATTCAAGTAAGCATAACTTAGTTTTATTTTAAATTATAACAGTAATTTGCACAACAAGAATTTAAAATAATAATAATAGTAATTTTTTCAAGTAATTATGATACTAAAATGTTTAGAAACATAATATATTTTTAGTTTGATTTTACATCATATTTACATTTATATTCCTTTTTATCATTAAAACATTTTTTCAATCATAGCAATTTTTTTACATTATAAATGCTTTAAATTTAAGAAAATTAACTTATGAGTCATATAATTTGCTTTTTGTCTAAATTTTTTACAGATAATGATTCATATTGTTGAATTATTGGCTTATTAGAACAAAAGCACATAAATGTTTTACTTTTCGAAACTCTTAAATGAATAATAACTACAAAATATTTTTGTTTGAAATGAAGTTTATCTGAAGAAAACGTTCTTTTATGTATTTAAATTTTCATAGAAACAAAGCTTGCTATCTAGTTAAACATGCACAACAAAGACTTTTAGATCCATTAACTGATCCTTAATGTCATGTTTCCTAAAGGAAAGCAAGTTAGTGTCTTGGTTTTTCAAAGCTTCAACAGAAAATTTCGAAAGTGTTTTTTCGTGTGTTTGGTCATAATTCTTATCAACTAACCTTTCAGACGACTCCATTAAGGTAGAAGGATAATAGACACTTCACTTGCTTTTGGAGTATAAATGGTGGGTAAGCAAAGGTTTAGGCGATTTTCGTTTCATTGCTCAAAGCAAAAAAGAAAACAGAGTAAGAACAAGAAAAATGTGCTGCTTGCTTTGTGTTCCGTAAATAGTCTCTATTACCTAGTCATTCTCTCCTTACAAGTAGAGTATGTATTAGATTGTGCCATTGATTCTGGTAGTTTTTTTGAGCTGTCGAAAATTTAATCTATGATAATGCAGCAAATTAAAGTTAAGATTTATGGTATCTAAACAGGGTTTCATTAAGTAATTGAAAATTATTTATAAATCATTTCATGTAAACAAGAAAACACATTTAAAGTCTAAGTCATATTTTCGGAGAGATATAATCTATAATTAGAATTCAAATTTAAGTATAAATATACGTGGTAGAAAATATGCTGTTATTTTACTTGATGAAATAATTTAGAAAGCTGCATATGTTGCTTTCATTAGAACTAACTATGAAATAAATAAACGTGTAAAAAATGTAAATTTATGTACATTGCAAATACAAAATAGACATCAAAATTTAGTTGGGAGAATAAAATTCTATTACAGAAATTTTCTTTTAATGTCTTGAGATTATAATATTTTAATTAAAATTTAGCCTACATTTATCATCTTATCTACTTAATTAGCTGTTAAATGGTTTCTCATGTAAAATGCTTTAATGTTAAATAGCTCTTTTACTTTCTAAATTAGAAACAGTTCTTGTAAATGAATGGATGTCTAATCATTTTAAAGGATTTAAGATAAAGATCTTAATAACATTCTTTATATAGTATTTCAGAGTCAATAAAGCAATAAAGTATTTGAATATCAACTAAAAGAAAATATTCATTTAATTTAATTTATAAGTGAAGGTAATATAATTAAGTTTATGATATCATTCACATATAAATTTAAAGCGTCAGGAAATATAGTTTCACAAAAATCAATCGCAAAAAAACCTTTATTCGAAGACACGTAAAAAAGTTAATAATCTCTGTATAATATTAGGAAACTAATTCTCAATTGCAAAATGTTGTCAGTGTATTTCTGTGATAATTTTTGATTTATTTTTTTAATAATGTATACAGCGTAGAGTTAGGGTTGGTAAAAGCATTGATTTACAATGTTTGCATTGAGATGCGATATTTACTGCTTCCTTGTGCCGCTAACCATCCCATCTGTTTAAAAAGTGCATGTATCCGTAGTAACTTCTTATAAGATTTCCCCAGTTTTTTCTAAATTGGATTTTTATCCTCTCAACATGCACGTCTTTTTTAAAAAGTCATAAATAATTGAAGAAATATTTATGCTTTCATCTTTACTTTAGGGAATAAAAGCTACATATTTAGAATGATTTTAAACATTCAGGCTTATTTTATTTTTTATTTAAACATTACTTACTAAGTTTAAAAATTTATTTAAACATTACTACGTTTCAGAGATTTTTGCACAACTAGTATTGTTCCCATAATAATAATTTTAAGAATAATATTTTTCTCTATCTAATTTTAAAGTGCATATTTTTAAACATATTACTTGCATAACTTTTTCTATGTATTTTCTACGAGTACATAAACAAATGTTTTCAATTGTTATTTAAAATAAAAGGTTGAAAATGAAATTGAAGATGAAATCAGTTGTTTTTACAGCATGCTTCTTACATGATTTATGTGTGTTTGTGAGATTAAATTAATTAGATTTATTATTCAATAGCTTAATGCAAAATTTTCTTTTCACACTTCTTCTATATAGCCTAACTTTGTAATATTTCTGTACAAGAATATTCAGCCGCATTTGATTACCAAAAGAGACATTATCAGTCACACTTGCATCCTGAATGGCGGAATTTCTGCTTATCTAACTGATCAGATTAAAGGTTGTTCTGCTTCTAGATAAATTTTCAGTGATTTGAAAGAGAACATTTTGTGTTGTGTGTTAAATATAGAAAAAAATTATTTTTTAAATACATTCATAAAATTTATTTGCCTTAATTTTATTTCTTGTTTTCGTAAGTTATGAAATTAAAAACATTAAAAGCATGCACACATTGTCTGAAAAATTAATAACAATAATACACAAAGAAACTCTTAAATATATAGAGAAACTGGCTAATTTGTAAGTATAAAAGTAGTGCATTTTTAAATTTTTCTATATTCATCATTTTTACAGAAAATAAATTAAAATACTATGACATAGATTGATTAAGGTGAACATGGAAAAACTATTTTAATAGTTATAATATAAAAAAACGATTAAATGTTTGATTCCCAGTATTTTCAAGTATTATTTTTATGTTTCATATTTATTGCATTACATACATAATAAGGAAAAAGACATTTCATCTCCTTATCCATTTATTTATGAAATCTGCATTTAGTTTTTAATTGGTTCAGTTACAAGTAATATACTTCAGAATAATTAAGTATTAATTAAATACATTTTGAAAACCGAAAAATTTAATTAAAAACTTAAAATAATTTATTTTAAAGATAATTTTAATTTCTAATACTACTACAGAATTTAATACTACAGAATTTAATTAAAACCATATGATATTAAATTCTGCGTCATTTCGTTGATATAACAGTAAAAATCTTATAACGATATGAGAACGAAATAGCCACAAAACTGTTGATGATAGTAATGACCTTTAATAATTTATATGAAAAATATAGAGATAGAATATGATTAGTAATTTATTGATATGTTTTTTTCTTCAAAAGTAAATTTAAAATATCACGATTGATTTTAATTAAAATATTAAAACTGTATATATATATATATATATATATATATATATATATATATATATATATATATATATATATATATATATATATATATATATATATATATATATATATATATATATATATATGTGTGTGTATAAGTGTGTGCGCGTTTGTTATAATAATGCTAAAGGATATTCTTATAAACTTGTTTCAAAATTTTATTTTTTATTAAATTGGAAATATTGTTTCATTTATTAAAAGTTTTTATTTCTTGTCTCAACTGCTTTGATAATTATAAGGAATTCTCGAATTAAATATTTATCAGTAATTAATGAGTTCAATTAATATTCTGCAAATTTTTTAGAATTCTAATAATTTTAAGGTGAAAAACAGTTTATTATAATTGCAGTTTAATTCACAATTATTGCAACATTTTTTTCATAAAAGTATGAATTGAAGTAGAAACAATAATTACTCTGATTTAATGAATTATTTTTAGTATTTTTAATAATAATTTAATTATTTATTTATAATTTTGAGTAAATGTAAAACATGTTGGATTTTGATTGCATTATTTTAAAAGTAAAAGCTAAAAATAAATAAGTATTTATACATTTTACTTAATGATATGGGAAGTATATTGAGAGTAGTTATACTAAATATTATCCCTTTTAAACTACTGATAATTGTGTGATAGCATAAAAATGTAGTATTTCCAACTTTTAATCATATATAAAAAAATTACATAAGTATATTTATGTACATTTTAATATAAAGTATATAATAAAACGATATACTAAATATTTTTTTAAATAGAAACTGTGCAATGTATAAAATGTTTAAGTACATCTCCATAAATAAAGAATTCAAATTCTGAAATGCTTTTTCTGATATTATCATGAAAGCTTTTGTATCAATGTGAATTTCAAAGGGAACTTTGCTCTTTTCATTATTATCATATGCAAATATTTATACAGTTGTTTTAAATAGGAATGCGATTTATTTATTCAATTTTCAAAATATAAGTATAGAATATAATCTAACTGAAACAATCCCATATAGGTTGTTTTTGTTTTCTTTCTTTTATTAAAAGTTGAATATTCAATTAATGTTTTACTAGTTTAAATGAAATCAGCTTATATGGTATATAGAAGCATGTTAATGAAAATATTAACTTCTCAATATTTAAAAGCATTATTCTTTCTATTAAATACATCAAAAATCTTTTTTCCTATTTACAATGTTTAACACATAAACTCCTTGATGGTGTAGAGATTTTCTAAAATATGAAAATTTAACAAATGAAAATCATATAATATATTATTGCAACGATGAATACATTTTTATTAGTTTTACACAAAAGCTGATAAATAAAGATGAATAAAATAAGTTTGAAAGAGTAATTTTTCAATTTATGTTGTCAATAGACATACACAAACACATACACGCACTCGATAACTATTTAATGAACTGATAAAGTACCTTTAAAAGTTTTATGATGAAATAACTACACCTAAATAAATCAAGAATGATTATTTTGAAAAATAATTATTATAATAGAAATTACTCACTTCATTTTTTGTCAGTTAATTTTTTTCATAATTAACAATAAAACATATTTATGAGAAATTCAGTAGTTTTGTTCCTTTTCCATACTTTTATAAACTTATTCAATTACAAAGTTTAAAAGTATTAATGTATAAAAATTTAAAAAAAATAAATTTAATAAAAAACTATTTATGAAATAAAAAGTTTGTTTTGTAATATTTTTTATTATTTTTTGAATATTCAAATGATTTTTTTGATTTGAATTTTTTATACAAAAGGTCTTTATCCTGAAAGGAGTTAATTATTGACAAAATATTAAGTCCTTAAATGTGAAACCATTGTGGGATAAAATTTAGAAATTAAGAAGAAAATATGCAACCAGTTAATACATATTTTAATAGGTTTCATTTTTATACCGAGACGATAAAATCGGTTTTCAAAGGGACGTAGAAGATGTAAAGGATTCCAATTCACTTTTACTTTAGTTTTCATTGAATCTTGATTTCTTCTTTTTCGCTTTTTTGAAAAATAAAAAAAAAAATCTTCTAAAGAAAGAAAAAAAAATTGGACGAAAAACACAGAATCAAAGAAATAAAGTCCCAATGGGAATAAAAGGGTACCTGCCGGGACACTTTTAATGCTCGTTTATCTTTTTTCTCTCTTTTCCACTTTTTTCAACTCACTTTTACCTCCATTAATAAAAGTGAAAAAGCGCTGAAAAGGTTTGCTTGGATTGGATATTTACCTTTGAATCCTGGCGAATCAAAAGAGGCGAGCGATGCTCTCAGGAAGCAGAGCGAAAGAAGCACGTGGAGTGTCATGGAGATGGAATGCTCGCGTCCATGGGAGGATGGAGAGCAGATTGAGGGATCGTCGGAGGCAAAGGACGAGGATGACTGAGCAGTTATTTAGACAACACGAGGCCCATCTTCACGTGCGCCAGAGGGCTCTCATGTCGGAACCCCTTCCAAAAATTTTCCTCCCAACCAATCAATACGCCACAATCCCATTCGAGTTGCGTACGCTCATTAATTACATTCATGGAATGCCGGACTAAAGGGGGTGGGAAGCGTGGATGGAGCGGAAGAAAAAAAAGAACTCGAAAACAAGCGCCCTGAATGACCGCCGGGCGTAACATTAAAAGCTTAGCTTTTCGTACTCGGAAACTTAATACCCAGGCGTAAAATAACTGAAGAGATCCAATAAAAATTGGATTAGAAGGTGGCCAAGGAAGGGGCTTCAAGGGAAATCTTAAACAGGGGTGGTGGGAGATGGAAAGAGATACAAGAAAAGAGAATTCTTAAAATTGAAATGGAATAAAGACTCCTTTCAGATACTTTCCAGAAAGTTTAAGTTTGTATTCTCCTCCCACTGGAGAATAAAGATATTAATTCGGCGAAAAATGTGAGATTAAGCTTTGTGAGGAGAACTCCTTATGAAAGAGGAGATTTATCGCAAAGAAATGGGATTGATGTAAATATCATATTATGCGCATCGGGGAACATGCTTGAGATTGTGGTGGAATAATTATGGAATTTAGAAGCTTACAAAGAAATTTGGTGCGGGTCAAACAGTAAAATATTTGTTACAACTAATTAATTTAGTTTATTTTCTATTTATGTACTTATTACAATTGTTTGCTTAAGATAAACATTCAAGCAAATGTTATCTTTTACGGGTATTTTAGCATTACAAATAGATAATTTGCTATGAAAATCACGGTAAATCGTTACATTTTAGTTGAAGAATGTACAGAAATTTACTAAATGATAAGATATGTAATACATATCAAAGAATTTTCGAGCAAAACCACCTTTAATTGCTTTATAAATAGTAAATCTTTGAGTAAAATTTTATTTATTCCCACAATTTCACATTTTATTATAATAGTCAAATTTTATTTTTTAATTTAAGTTTATCATTAAAGCAGAATTATATTTAATTCATTTCTGCAAAATCATTGAATATTTTCTAGTTTATTTTCAAGAAATTATGTGGCTTTATTTTTGAGGTATTTTAGAGGTAACACAAAAGTTTATAAAGTTAATTTATTACTTATATTATAAAATTAATTATTTTAGTATAAAATGTTGATAAAGAAGCTAAATTATAACTATTTTAAACAAAAAAGTTAAATAGGATTTTCAGTATTAAAATATTATTCCCAAAAAAGTTTTTTTAAATTTTATTAAAATTATTTTAAGTCTCACGTGTACACACACACGCACACGTACACGCAGGCACACGCACACGTACACGCACGCACACGCACACGCACACGCACGCACACGCACACGCACGCACACGCACACGTACACGCACGCACACGCACACGTACACGCACGCACACGCACACGTACACGCACGCACACGCACACGTACACGCACGCACACGCACACGTACACGCACGCACACGCACACGTACACGCACGCATACGCACACGCACGCACGCATGGACACGAGTTCGATTCAAAATTTGTTACTTTTGTTGCATCTCGATGGCAATCAAATTTTTGTTGCCATTTCCAATTTGAGAATACTTTGGTTATAAGTTTAACTAAGGAAACATGATTAAAAACTTAATAATTTGATGTGTAAATCATAGACTAACTATAGAAACGATTTCCGTATTTTTAAATTTTCTATCGTTGTCAGATAATGTTTACAATATTACATTAATTTTTCAAAAAAATATTTACTATTTATAAAATACTTTTAATATAAAAATATATAATAAGCTTTTAATATATAAAAAATCTAAATTTTTCTCACTTAGAGATTTTTAATAGCGTGATTTTAAGCATATTAAATATTCTTTAATTTTAAGCATATTAAGTACTTTTTTGATTTATGTTAATGAATTTTAATATAACATTTTGAATAGCTTTGTTTATTTACTGAAAAAAATAATATAATAAAAAAATTTTGTGGGACATTAATCACTCTTTCACTGCAAAAGATTTTTGATAATAATTTAATAATTCCTTATTTCATATTTAGCTTCTCTATACAAAGAAACCTATCTTTCTTTGTTTCAGGAATTTGTTTTGTTCTACTTTCACATTTTCATTACTTCGCACAGATATTCTTACGTTATATATAAACACAGACTATTATTTAAGCAATCTTCTTTAAGATATAAATTTGAAAACTATTTTTAATGTAAATTATGCGTTTTTGGCCAAAAAACAATGTAAAATTATCATATTCTATTTTATGAAAAGCAAAAAATCAACTTTTTTAAAAAATATCTTGATTTGCGGTTCTGAAGTGTTCATCTTTCTTTTCACATGGGTTGATATTCAAATAATATACATTTTCCCTAATTTAAAAAAAATTGAATTTCTTTATTCGACTCAAAAATACTTTTAGTATATCCCAGAGAATATAGAGTGTTGCAATTTTTGCTTTAATTTCAGTTTCTTTTCCCCAAACCTATGATATTTTTTATTTGCATGCTTATTATTTTTTGTGTTTCAATGTTTTATTAATTGCTTTTGCTTCCCAACAAAATTTAGATATTTTGTTTTTTTGTCTTTATATTAATACTTATATATATATATAGTTATTTTTTGGACCATTATTTATTTGGGATATTTTAGTTACACTTAATAGTAATTAATGTCCTTTAAATGATTCTTCCTATATTACTTTTCCTCAGTTGAAAACCCTGTTTCGTTTGAAAATAAAAACTTCACAAAGACATGTATCTTAATTGATTTAAAACTTTGCTAAAACATTTCAGAGAACTTTTATATTCGAGATAGTTATATAAGACATTTTCAATGTTTTTTACGTACTTTTTAAATGTAAATTTAGGTCACTTTTTAATCAGTAATTCAAATATGAAATCTGTGAACCAAATTTTAAAATCTTTCTAGAAATAGTTAGTTATGGTAGTAATATAATTTAGAGGAAGTATCCTGTAGAATTTAGTTTGACTTTTTACTTTTATAGTAAGATGGTATACAGTTTTTTTCTACTAATAAATAACTTTGACATTTTTATAGAAAATTATATCAAATACCACGGTTTCTTAGCTCCATATCTAACCAAATCCCATGCATTAATTAATTTCTAATGCATTAAAATTTCTATTGCTGAAATAATTTTCAAATGCAAAGCTTACCTTAATGTTAAAATTATTTTTAATAAACAAAAAATAAAAAAATTAAAATACCAAATGTGGAAAATTATTTTAAAAACACATGACAATCTGCAGATTTCTCTACTAAAACATTTTTGCATCTTCAAATGAATAAAATCTCATAGCAATTTTAGACACTTAGATCAAATAGTAGAAATATATTAGGATTTTTCTGCAACATATATATATCAAAAATTATCTCAATAACTGATTTTCTGAGGGATAATTCCAATCAAACTTATATAGGTATTGTACTCGGCTTAGTGGTCTTATAATGCTTTTCAGTAATTTTAACAAAAATGAAGAAAAGTAAAAAATAATAAATAAATCAATTAGAAGATTTCTTATTTGAGAATTTTAATGCAAATGCCAGACATATTTTCTAATTAACATTTTTACATTTTAGAAATATGCCATGCAATTGCTATGCTGCATATTTTAATTAATTATTTAATATTATAAAATGCAGACTGCAAAAAATTTCAAATTCATAAAGTTTTACTAAAAGGGTTAAAAAAATTCACTATGTGTTAAGCGTTGCTAAAAAATTTACATTTTTGATTAAATATTAGATAGTAAATAAAAGTTTATTCCGTTAAAGGAAATCATGATTATATTGTGAAAGAATAACGATTGCTTATATGCTTTAAGGAATTTATTCAAATTAATTTTTCCATTAAATACTTTTAAGATAAACATTCATGCATAAATGGGACCTAAATTTGACACCGAAAAACTGAATATTGAAATTTCAATATTAAATATAAAAAATAAATATGAATTTCTGTTGATGAACATAATTGGTTACATCAAATATTCAGCCAATATAAAGCAATTAACTCAAATTAACATGATTTATTCAAGCAATGTATCGAAATATTTTACGCAAATACATTGGAATTCGCTTTGTTTGAATATTAATTTTTTAAGAAATGTTCTTCATGATAATTATTTTATAACGTAAAACAAAATTAGTACCTATGTTTTTAATTTTTTTTCACCAATGATATAAATATTAGGGATAAATATCAAAGAAAGCAGATCAAAAGTGCATGTAATTAAGCAGATGATTTCCAGCGTAACGAGCATCTTGACACTTGGCGCTGTCTTGTTGTAAAAAAATTGTCCCGGTAAATCAATGACATAATACGTATGTGAATAGTTGCAAAACATTTGAAACACAGATTTCACCAATCAATGAGTAAGAAATAAAAATCAAGAGAATATTTATTATATAAAATTTCTTTACATATTTCTTTAGATAAATCTCTGAACACCGTAGAGTGTAAGTCGGAACCAAGTTATAAGATCAAATAAGAACGCCACTCTTGAAAATTCTATTGTCAAGTTTATTCAAAATACATTTTTGACTTTATGATATAATAAAAAGAACATTTGTTCGTCAGCATTTTCTCAGACAATGTCCAAAAGTGTTACTAATACTATTGTTAAATATCTTCAGATTACTACATTGTGTTAAACTTCCAAAGCTAGCCAGAAAAGCCTCTCATATAATATTTTTACAGTTTAATGATTTAGCTGGACAGATGCACAACTCTCGCTATCTCTTGCGTTTTTTGGAATTTAAAAGTACTTACCACTAATTTTGAACAATGGAATTACTTTAAGACGAACCATTAAATATTTGGTGGAAATTTCAGCTCAAGAATTTACCTCTTCATTTACAATTAATGAAGATAATTTGCAAGTTTTTGAATAAAATATATCACAAAATCAAAACGTAAAGTTTAAAATGATTTCTTAATTCTTCATTGACAGTGAAATCTTCAGTATAGTATAATCACAAATATTTTGCTATTTAAATCCTTCCCACAAACCTTTGGTTAAAATCTAATTTTTTTCGAATATAACCATTTAAATGTATTAATTACTTCATTAATTTAATGCCTGCGTTTCTTACTGTTGTTGGTTTAATTTTAAACTTAGTAACTTAATAAAGAGCAACTTTAACTAGTGTTTATATTCACTTTGCATATGCAACATATGATGACGTAATTTACTTGTTTTGATGAGTGTTGTAAAATTTAATAAGCTTGAAATCTTTGAATTTTATATATAAATTTTGGATGTAGTTGAGATAATTTGAGAGTGCGTTGCAAAGGTATATAAATCATTTGAAACTCTTTAACAGCCAGTGAATTATAAAAAATACCGAAATGTTTTTTTTGTATTGTATTTAAATTAAATTGATATGTAAGTTGACTGATATTATGTCAGCTTATTCCAGTTCAGTAGAAATGGCAAAATTTCTTGAGGGATGAAAGTCGTATTCTGCAGCATTTTGAATTCCTTATGATTTACAGTTTGTAGTTTTCACAAACTGTTAAAAGTAAGGAAGTGGGATCATATTAGAATCATTAAGATTTCGAGACTTGTAACTTGTCATGAATCAACTGTTACAACATCGCACACATTAGCTCTATACTTTGAATAATTCAAATATTAGGCATTCAGTAATATATAGGTATTTTTTCTAACTTTTTATAGACTAGGAAGAGCAGTCTATAGATCTGCATGCCAGTGGATGTTAAAACCATCATAAAGAATAACTTGTTGAAAGTGAAAGTTAATTTTTGAAAACCACTCTTTCCCAGCATAGCATTCAAACCCTTGACAAATTCGGCTATTTGATACTGCAGCTGACAAACTATGAAGTTGTAAAGTAAACATTATAGAATGAGATACACTTGGACAGATTTCTTTGTCTTTGCTTCTACGCGAATAACCATTACTGGATACTTAGCATCAAATGCGAAGATGATGCAGTTTTATAACGATTGGTATTCCTTTGAACTTCGTAGTAAACTAATTTTTATATCTATTCTTATTTCTTTCAATAGTAGAGCAAAAATAGAAAAAAATTCTGATTACTTTATATTTAAAATTCTCTTCAGAAATTATTGAAATTTAAAAATAAGATTTTAAATGAATTAATACAAATTGAATTTGAAATAAATCTGTATTTGAAATAAATGTATCTGTAACAAAAATAGGAGAAAATATTGGTGACAAAGTAGTTTAAATAATTAGATAAATTAATATTTATTTAACGCTTAACAAATAATAAAATGGCTGAAAGATATTGATATTTGTTTTACAGAAAATGCAAAGTAAATGACAGAGAAACTATATTTAGCTTTATTTGTCTAATGATAGTGATTATATCATTTTTTAATATTAATAAAAGTTATTTCTGTTTCAATTACCTTAGATTGATATTCATGAGTAAATATTTGTTTTTTTCTGACATAATTATGTGCCCAAAATAGAATTTTAAATAACTATTCCTAGGCTCTGATTCTTTTGGAAATTATACCTATGAAATAAGCTCATTTATAAAAATCATTCAATTTGTATTTGTATAAATAAAATTTATAAGACGTTGAAACTTTCTATCTATAATATAAAGAGAAGATATGCAAATTATCATCGAGTAATATAAATAAGTTTGGTTTACACAGTCAGCAAACAAACGGATTTGCATAAATTACAAAATTCCAGTCTAAAATGATATTAAAATGTAAATTGAATTAATAATAGAGAGAAGGAAGCCATCTAACATTAAAAAACTAAGTTATCTGAACTTAGTAGAAAAATATATTTTTATTAGATTACAAAAATATTTACCTCAAATAATATAATTAATTGAAACAAATTGAGGAAATTATATTAAAGATGTGAAAATAATTATTTAGAAAAAAGATTGTGATTGTAAAACGTATATTTCGGAAAGACTGTCTAGTCTATGAAACTACTGGATGATATTTACATATAATATAATAAATACGTCAAGATACAAGATACTAAAGGTATATTGGAACAGAAGACTATTTAGTTTTTCTATCACTAAACTAAACACTGGAAGAATATTTTGGCATCTTAAAGGTTTCTTTATTAACACTATGATTATATTCATAAAGACATATCTTAATTCGTGAAAGAATGTTTGCATTATACAATAAATTGGAGTCCATCTTTACTTAAATCGTATATTTTGCATAAATCTACTAAAACTGACAGTTGTTTTCATTAGAATAATCAAAAGTATTAAAATATTATTTGAATATAAATTTATGCTTAAAATACATTAGAAAATTTAGAAAAGAACTGAATTTAGAAAAATATCAGTTTTACTATTGTACTTATGATATTCAAATAATACTTGAAACAGGGATTAAAAATTGTTCTGGAAAATCTATTTTTTCAAATAATTTTTAGAATAATCATTCTTAAGCAAAAAGTTCCCTATTATTAAAAAAAATCATTCATTGGGATATATTTTTCTTATATATTCTGTATATATACATATAATTATTTATATCAATAATACGAATAAAACTTAGGTACTAAAATATTAACGAAGACGATAGAGAAAGAGATGATTTATAAGCCATTGCTTTTATCTACATTAAATGGGTGAATAGTCGTTTTTTGACAAATATATTTACATACAAATTTAGAAAAATAAGCAATGCAGGAATTTAAATTAATGCTGTTACGTTGTTATTTAGGACAAAAGGACAAATATTATAATAACTAATATATATAAATATATATATTAGTTTTGATAATATTTGTCCTTAATGACAACGTAACAGCATAAATTTAAAATTCCTGCATTGCTTAAATATATATGGATAAAAACAAAAGATGTAGTAGAAATTGTAAATAATATTTGAAACTAAGTATTCTTGGAAAAAGATTATATAAATTAGAAACACTTTTCTTGTTATAATATAAGTGTTGAAATTATATATACGTATGTATGATTATTCAAAACAAAAATACTAAAATGTACTCGTGTAACAGAAATGCATAACAAAAATTTAATTATCTTATTCCATGCATTATTTATTAAGTTTTCTAGGCATTTAAGTTATCATTGTTGAATTTTTCAATGAAGAGAGTGGAATATTTCAGTGAATTTAATAATGATTTCAACTAAATTAAATAATCTTCTGTTGAAGATTAGAATATGAACAATGGTACCATAATTCGGATACAAAGTAACCTCTTAAGTTTTTGTAAATGAAGATTTAGACGTAAAATTGTTTTTTTATTTCACACACATTTCATTCTCTTTTTATTTTAAAATAATGAATAGAATTTTAAAGTAAAATTAAATGTTTTTGTTTTAATCTATATATATAGCAAATATTTTTACTTAAAAATGAGTGAACATATAAAGAAAATTTCATCTCAGCTATTAAAACAAGTTCTAGAAATAGGTACACAAAATATCAATGAGTTTAATGGGATACTTGTATTTGAACTGTATGAAAATAAAAGGAATTTAAGTTAATTTTCTTTTCTCTGTAAGCCACAGCTTTCTTATCGAAATTTTTTATCGGGGTGTCAATAAATGGGAGAAAAAGCCAATTCTTTGAGTTGAGTTGCATAGAAAAGATTTAAATAAAAATTTAATCTTCAAGCACTGGTAATAAAATCAACTATTATAAGAAATATTTTAAATCTAGATAGTTACTGTAGTCACTTCAGTGGAAGGCAGTGTTAGTATTTTACAGAAATATTATTTTAAAATGACGGCAAAAATAATATTGCGTTTGTATTGAATAACTTATTTTGATTTGGATTGAAAACTTTGAAAAGATATTCAGATAAATTAAATGAATTTTCCAATTGCTTGTATACCATAAATATTAAAAACTAGAGAAAATTTTCTTAATGTAAGCCAACAAATTCCTCAGCATAAAAAATATAGCAAATGAGCAGATGAATATCAAAAAGAAGAAAAAAATACCTGTATTTGTGTAGTATTGAGAAGAATGTGTTATGATATGTGGTGGAAAATGAACCATTTTCAATACATCCTAATTTAAAACAAAATCTCAAAAACAAAGAAATATTTATACTGAAGAACTTGCTTCCGTATTCCCTACTGATCTTTTATGCTTAAGAAGATAAGTCGAGGAGGGCTGATAGTTGAAAATTTTTCTTGTTTTTCATTAACATCCACAAGTAAAATGGGCGTTTGATTCAAGAATTGACTTCCATTCAAGATTCTAAAGATCAAGTTTACTTGTTAATTATGTACAAACAATGAAAAATTCATATAACACATTTATAAAGAAAAGAAAAACAGAATCTTTATTAATTAAATATTTATTAATTGTTTGGAGAATAAAAGTTAATTTACAAAAACAATTCAGATTATTAAATACTTCTAGGCAATAAGGAATTACATTTAATGCAAATATAAGAGTCCAAGGAAATAATCTTTTAACAGTAATAAAATATTTATATTTTTCACCACTCCTTTTTTCGAAATATAATTTGAATGAGATTACGCATACATAAATAATTTATATTTGATGATCAGAGAAAATATATTAAATATATTTATTAAAACTTTCGATAAATATTATGAACTTAATATTTCCAACTATTTCGAGAATTGTCAAAATTCACCATATATATCCCAAATTTCAATACACCCTCAATTTTTATAAAAAAATCATTAATAGGTATTTTTCTTCATCGATATTTAAGTATGACTGTAATTTAGTTTCTGAGAATTTCTAATAGTCTTTTATCAAATGAATTATTTTTAATCTATTTTATAAGATCAATTGAATTTGATATGCGCACATCCTTAAAAAAGTTGAATACGACTAATGAATTTCTAACTTGATAATATGCTCATTACTTTTTAATCATAATATATATATATATATATATATATATATATATATATATATATATATATATATATATATATATATATATATATATATATAATTTTGCAATTAGATCTGTTTCTGCTCAACTATTTAAGCTATTTAGGTTATGATTTATGATTCTTTCATAAAATCAATAGATTAATATGTTTTATTACGTGTATAAAATATCAATTGAAAATTTTTCATATGAAACACATTTTTGACAAATGGAAACAATAATTCTATAAGACAAGCATAAAATTATGCTTCAGCTTAGAATAAGTATAAATGAATTAATTGAAACAGTTGCATTCTTTTTTAATAAATACTTTTTGAAAAGTACCTACCGAATTAAAATCCCTTTCAATAAACATAATTATTGTTTTTTCTGTAAATATATCAATTTGATTTTTTTTGCAGTCCTTAGCAGTTTAATAATTTTCACTGAAAATTCATACCCTTTCTTAAAAAGCAATTATTTAGTTTTATCTTGATTATTCTTTAAATCTATTATTGGATAATAAAGAAAAAATTTCATTTTCTTCTTAAAAAAAAACCTGCATTAAAATCTTTCAATCACATCATGACTAAAATTTTAATCAGCATGTTTTGAATTCTATTTGTTAACGATATAATAGGTATATCTAGCAAAATGAATATATAAATTTATTATATAATTTATATAGAATATTAAATTTATAAGCAGATATACTCTGCGTTGTACATTAAATACACTTGAGTTTAAACGTTTTGAAATTCTAAAGTAAATCTTGTAACTGTATATGCAATTTTGTAAATATTCTATTTGTTGGTAAAGTTACATAAAATATTTTTTTTAATTTTTACAATTTATTGAAATTTATCTCTATGAAAGCTTTTATAAAATAATTTAAGTCTGCAATTTCTCCTTTCTTTTTATGTGAACCTCTGTACATAAATTATGTGTCAATATATGCATGAATATTTTGTAACCGTTTCTAAAAATTTGCTTCTCACTTCTGATTTTTCACATACTTATATATTATGTTAAAAGAATCAAGGATAATGTTTCAATGTAAATGGTAAAAGATTTCACTTGAGAGTATGTTGAAAAATTAATATTAACTTTCCTTCAGATTAAATTTATGTGTATCTTTGAGCAAACACTTAAGTATTCGTAGATAATAATATTTAGGTAATGTGTATAACAGGAACATACAAAAATTATAAGAAAATACTTTATTTCAAAATATGATATTGAACCAGATAAATTTTCAAATAAACTATTTTCTCTATATATATTTTCACAACAAGTAAAATTTGAAAAATGTTGAAATCTAGATCAAATTGAAATATTTTCAATGAAATCTAAAAATATTTCTGTGTAATATGCATTATTTTAAAATTTTTTTAATTTCTAGATTAATAGAAACTTAAATTTAGTTTCTTAAAATATTTTTCGTTGTTTTAATTAATAATAAGTTCTTGAGTGACTTGATTAAAATTTACTTAGTTTAATAGAATTTGTAAAATTTAATTTTTGTAGGATTTTAGATAAGCTATAATTTATTTCAAAATAAGTATCATTCTTAGTTCTCAGTTTATTTAAAATTTTTTTAATTTTAGTCATAGTACATAGACATGATAATCCAAGTAAATATAAAATCATTGCATTTTCAATATGTCGCATTTAATTAATAAGTTTTTAAATACTTGTGAGTATTATGCTTGTTGTATATTATTTTTTTAAATTGTCTTCAGAGTTCAAAAATTTGTTAATAAATTTTGTTTAAATTTTTTTAAAGCAAATTAGTCTTTTGATATGGTTTCATTTCAATACTGAGTATATAAAAAGTAAGATCAATACCTCATTAAGCCAATAATATTAGTTGGAAAAAATGTAAAAAAAATATCTAATATATTTAATATTAGAAAATACTGAAAGTTCATTAAATATATACAGAAATAATCAAAATATTTCGTCATTGATCACCCTACTATAGCTAATATGTGTTATTGTTATACTAATATTCTCATATTGGCTTTATAATTTAAATTCCATATCAATAATAATATCCATGTAAATTTATTGATCAATTGATTAATTATATAATTCTAAAAATAAATTGAAATAATAGTTATTGATGGAAATTAATACTATTTTGCTTAAAAAATCTTAGTTTTAATTTGTATATTTGATTAACACACAGTTCTCATGATTACTTAAATTTTTCTGATTTCCAATTTTTCTTACACGAGGCATGCTTTATAACATGATACAGTTAAGAAAATAATTCTAAGATATTATAATTATGTTTTAAGGAGTATAAAATTAAATAATTTATTGCTTTATATCAAAATCGAAAGTTATACATAGAAGCTGACACTAAAAGTTTTGTTCAGTTATTCCTATTATATTTACTTTAGAAATTCTGAGAGCATAATGATTTACATATTTAAGTTTGATTCTAAATTATTTATGATGCTAATGTTTATATATATAGTTAAATAGGATCAAAAATGTCTCAGGATTAAGTAGAAACTTAATCCTGTGACATTTTTAATAAAAATCTTGACTTACTAATATTCTAGATTATTTGGTTGACATCAAGACATTCAGGCCTTAATTTTATCAATTAACACTATTTTCTACTTATGAAAATAGTTTCTTACTAATAAGTTCTATAGTTCAAAATATTTGCTAAATATAAATTTCTGTTCAAATCACTGTATTTGCCTTCGAAAGTTCTATTAATTAGAATAAGCTCTCAATAGAAAAATTAAGAACATTAGTATATATAAACTTGATATATTAGAGCATATTTTGTTGATTCGTAATAAAATGAACATATCTTTGATTGAAAATAATCACGATACTGTTAACTCTTGACCAACTTTTTCCACTATTATAGACTCTAGATATTTATTTTTTCTTCAACGTTAGCGAGACTATTGTCCTCTTACACTTATAATTCCTTCAGTTTACCATTCATTTCTGAGTTTGCTTCATTATAATAGTTATTTTTGAATAGTATTTTTCTTTATAAATACAGGATGATAACTAATTTACTTTCGTTTAATTTTTAACAATGTTAACATTGTAGCTCCTACAAATATCGCTAGTAAAAATGTTGAAATTGAGAAAATGCTTAGATACATCTGAAAATGTATGTGTATTTCAAATTTAATTTCTATAAATAATCGCCTAAAAAGTTATAAAAATCAATCAATTGTGAGACTTTTAGAATAAAATTTATTGGTTTTTATCTAAAACTGTTCTAAATTAGTCACATTCATCAAATTTTTCAAATAAAAAAATTTATTCATCAAATTATCAAAATTATAATAACAATTTGTATTTTTTTCGTGGAATTCCTACTTACTTTATTTTATTAGCTTATTTGTAATGGTAAACTAGTCTATAATGATATTTTGAAATGTTCATAAATGTTTTAATATATATATTCCCATTTTATCTTGAGAAAGAATAAAAATGGGAGATTGAGATTTTCTTTCAATAACATGTTTCCTCCACACAATATTTTATTGTACTGAATGTTATGAAGTGATTAACTCAAATCTGTAATATATTTAATTATTCATCTATGATTTAATATATGTTTAACTATTTTTCTTTGTGTTGAGAAAGAAAAACATAGCTCAGAAGATTGAGAAAAAAATTCTCTTTTAACGTGTTTCCTCCCCTTAATATTCTATTGTACTGAGTTAATGATATGATTATGAATCAAGTCAGTTAATGAAATCAGAAATTATGCAAGTCCGTAGTAGGAATGGTCATGGGTGCTTTTTATATGAAAATCCACTTAAACTGTAGGTGTTAATTGTCTGCCTAATATGCCTTTCTGAAATTTAGTGAAATTTGAATGCTACTATGCAATTTCGACAATATCTACGAAAAACGGAATAAAAATTGAGTAATTTCTTCCTTAACACTTGTCCTTTAAAATAAGATTATAAATCGTTAAAATGCATTATATAACGATGGCCTAGCACATTAATACAGAAATATTAGTTCATATAATGTTTTAAAATACAAGTATTAGTGGAAAACTTCAAATAATTTTCAAAAATTATAAAACACATGCCAAATTAATATTGCTATAAAATATTGAATTTTAACCAATCAATAAAAACTCATTTTTGAAAAAAAGAATTTATTGTTAATTGTATAAAATGTAAAATAAATTGAACTTGCTTAGAAATTAAGTAAAAGAGGTGTTGAATACTATCTTAACATTATTGAATAAAATATGAATACCAAAACGGAAAATTCCTTAGACAAATGAATTCAGAAAAAACAATGAAATATGCATCGTTTATGAACAATAATAAATTGAAAGTTAATAATAAATGGCTTTTTCCATTTCGTGTATATTAATGGATTATCTTCAAGTAAATTTTAAATGAAGAAAAATAATGGCTGTCGATAATCCAGTATCTTGCAAACAGAATATCTGTGTAAAATATTCTTTTAATTATGTGTATAATGCACACGAAAGTATTAGAGTTAATAAAAGATTTATAGAAAGTATTATAAATGAAGTATTAAAATGAATAAATTAATTTATTCCTTGAAAAGTATGCGAGAAGACAATATACTTTTAAAATGCCGAAAGTATTCTAGTTGACTACAAAGCAGATGATAAAATGCGGATAATTGACAATTGCTTTCACTGTGGACACTTGTAAGCCTCATAACATCCTTCCATTCTTAGAGAAATGTACAAGTATCTTAATTTTCCTTAAACTTGTTAACTCTTAAAAAATTTATTTTTGAGCTTTATAAAGCATGTGAAAGTATACTACTCAGAAATATTATCATGCTCAAAATGCATTTATAAGACTTCCAAACTTTGGGACAGTCGATATAAATATATATGTGCGAATGGATTTCAAAACTTGAATGATTTTCAAACCGCTCCTTCACAACTAAACATTTTTGGAGAAAAGATTGTTTCATAAATATGTTGAACAAAAAAGAAATATTATTATTAAAGTCTATATAGAAATATTAATTTACTTTATGCGTCTCTATGTATAGTTATAGAAATACTTTCAATATGTCTATATCATCTAACACTGAAGAATTCTTAAATTTGTGCATTAATACATTAATTTTTGGCGGATTAAATGATGTAGAAGGTATCGAATATCAAAATGTGACTATTGTAAGATACTACTGTGGTAAAGTAGTGGGGATTTATTGTTAATAAAGAAAAGAATATAACATCAGTTAATGGAAATTATATCTTTTCTATCATTGTACAAAAATTTGTTTCAACAATACCAAACTTTATCGATATGTATTTGAATTCTTTGGATGACTGTAACGTACATTGAAAATATTATTTTATTCAAAGATCAAGCAATTTAGGGAAAATAATTTTTCTTGTATACATTTCATAATATCATTTTACAAGAAAACCATTTATATATCTTTTTCATAAATATTTTATGCTATTTTCTGTAAAAGTATTGAAACATTTTATGAAAACTTACTCATAAATCCTTTAAAACTTCTATAATATTTAAGTTCAATCAGAATTCAGGAAATTTTATAAAACCAATTGTTAGTAATCATAAGCTAATAAAAGTAAGATAAATAAATCTAGTGATTCCTAAGATGAAGCAAACAGAGCGAAAAGAGTTTAAGCTGTCTACAATGATAAATTGCACGTACAATATTGATTCTAGGTCCACAAAATACGGTTTCAGGCCACTAATTATAGATACAGTTAAATAATACTTAGTCTCGGCAATATTAGATCAAATCTTAAAAGAATCATGAGAATAAAGAGATTTTATATTAAATTATGTAAATTTATTTAATAACCTTTCTTACTATAGACGCATTTCTTTAGACGTATCAGTCAATAAGTGTTCTGAAGTACTTATGACTTGAGTAATGAAAGTTTCATAAAATATTTATGAGAAATCGCTTTAATAAAACGAAACAAATTCAGTTATATTGAATGTTATGCAGAGAATTTGACTATCTACATTTAAAACTCTCTAAAACGTATAATTAGAAGAAAACCTAGAAATGCATGAAATCATATTATAATGTATAATTATGAGACAATCCTTGAATTTATTTCAATTATTCTGATTTGTAACTCTTTATTTGTAGTGTTTAATTTTTGCGTCTTTAAATAATTTTTTAATAATAAAGTTATGAATTTTGAGAAACAGGTTATAATGTGGTAAAAATTTATTTATCTACATTTTCATCGGACTCAAAATATAACAGCCATTAGTTTACATTTTATTTCAGTTAACTATAAATATTAATTTAAAAAGACTATTCAATAATGTATTCATAATAATGAACCTATATCAAAATTTTCAATCGTTCTTATTTTTCTTAATTTAAAATTATGTATATTACACTGAAAAATTTATATAATATATAACATAATTATTTCATTCATTAAAAATGTAATAATTTTTGAACAGCCTTTAAGTATTTATCAAATTCCCAATACTTTAGAAATGTAGAGGGAGGCATAAATTAAGATTAAGAAATATAGAAAATAAAAAGAAAGAGTGAAAAAGAAAACCGTTATTTTTATCCATAATACAATTCTCCTAGGGAAAAATCATTAAAGCACAGTAATATATCTTTCCAAATTTTTATATACTTCATATTACAATAATTTTACATTACAAAAGTTTAAATTAAAATTCTTTATAATGAATGCTCAAACTTAAATAATTATAGTAGGTTTTGTTTGAAATTGAAATTCAATTGCATTTATGTCCGAAAATAATAACGTGAGACAGTTAATTTTGTAAAGCAAAAATTTGAGTTTTTTTAACAATTCTGATAAAATAATTTCATTATTGTGCCGAATTCCAAAACTAGATTATGCAAAATTCTGGACAACATGATATCACAAAATGATATTAATATAGCTTTTTTAAAAATAACTTTCCATGTCTGAAAAAATAGCGTATTGATAATAACGATTGTTTATAATATATATATATATATATATATATATATATATATATATATATATATATATATATATATATATATATATATATATATATATATATATATATGTATATATATATATATATATATATATATATATATATATATATATATATATATATATATATATATTGTTATTATTATTATTATATTTTTCAGGAGAAATACAATTCGGTCCATAAACTCTTAAAAATACATTATATATTGATTCTTAAAAAATATATTGCACCATATAATTTTTATTTCCTAAAAATATTTAGAGCATATAAATTTATAATACTTTTATTTCAAATAAATAGCTTCAACTATTCAAGATTTCATGTTTGAATTTTTATAAATTCTGTGCTTGTATGGAATATATTTGTTAGACACTTAGGCAAAATTATTTTTATTTAATTCAAAAATTAAAAAAAATATGCAAGCATTTGTCGATATTCTTATTTCCTATAATGTATAAAATCTAATGTCTTCATTACGAGTATTTCAGTCTAAAAACTTCTTTTATTAAATTTTAACTGGAAGAATTTGCTATAGTAAATATTTTATTTAACTAGAATAAATATTATCAACTTACAATATTATTGGCCTAATATAACTCAAGATATAATACATTTCGTGAAACATTGTTATATATGTCAATTTAACAAGAAATATTTGCAAAAAAGATTTGGTCTATTATAAATTGTACCCCCTACAGTTAAGCTTTTTTAATGCATTTCAATTGACACTCTGAATGAGAATTTAATTATTATACAAAGAAATATTTGCCTATTTTATTTACCAATGAACCACTATACATTTGAGAATTTCTCTCGAAAAGAGTAATCACAGAAACTTACACAAATTGTTTAAGGCACGTTTTTTTAATTAAAATTCCTGAAAAAATACGTAATGACAGAAATGCGGCATTTACTTCATCGTGACTTAAAACATTTCTTAAGAATTATAATGTTAAGCAAGTTTTGACAACTTATCATCATCCACAAACCAATGGGAAAACAGAACGCGTAAATCAGTCAATAGTAACTAAACTTAAGTGCAAAGTAAATTCTTCATCAAACAAAATTCTACGGACTAAAGTATTAGAGCATGTAGCTAGCAAATACAATAATACTTTGCATTCTGTAACTAAATTTTCCCCTGCATATTTGTTGTTTGCTACACTTCCTTATAAATCCCTTTATATCAGTTTTATATACGATAAATTATAATGGTATAATTTTTTTACGATGTTAGATAATTAGTTTTCTACTAAATTAATTTATAGTAACATTTACAAATAACTCTAAACATAAGTTTTCATTTAATAAAGATTTCACAGAATACATAAAATACTTCCCTTTATAGAAAATATATTATTGTCATCAATCTTATTTTATTTTATTTAGGTATATTTTTATAAAATGAAAATACCTTTGGTTGAAACATATGCTTTGTATTAAAAATGTTGTAATGTTGCTTTTACTACCTATGTATGTGTGTGTGATTTTTCTTTTAAGATTATATATATCGATTATTTAATTATTAAATAAAGCTTCCAAATAATGTGATTATTCTCTTTGGGTACAGTATTTATTTACCTGTAAAAAGACCTTTTTAAATTTTACGCAACTATTAATTAAATATTTGTCAATAAATTCACTTGCCTTTATTTCTTATTTGATTATAATTAAATAAATTAAAAAGAAACAATTGCCACTTTTGATACATTACTTAAAAACAGAAAGCGTGTACAAAATTTTTAAGTTTAAGACATTTTCTCTTAGAAAATTATAGAAATTTGCTAAGTTTTTCAAATATCTAATTATACTGATAGATCATTTCGTAAAGTCCTGTTTTTTCTTGATTAATGATGCTTACCTATCCATCTTGTATAATTTACTCTGCATTTTATCCGCTAAAGAATATTCTGAAGCGAATAGCCATTTGCAGAAAGTAATGAAGTCAACAATTTAAAATTGATTTGAGTTTTTTTTATCAGGGTTGTTCATCATCTATTGGTGAAGTGGAACATCTGTATTCATTCCCAAAACAAATGCCCAGTTTTTATGCTTCGAATCTCTTAATTTTACTTTTGAAAATTTTAACCTAAAATTACATCATTTAACCATTTGTCATATTAACTTTTATATGATGGAACGTTGAATTATATCACCTCTATAATCATTAAGATCACACATGTGTTATTAGCTCTGAGCTCCAATACTGCCAATTATAGTTTTTTTGCATTTTTATATTCCATATATAATAGCTTGTGACTTCTTCAGATATGTAAAGAATATACCTAATTTTATGTCGGATGAAATTTGTAATTATTTAACATCAAAAATATCAATTGAATTCTCAGGTATTTGTGGGTATTTAAAACTTTGTTCATAGTCGAAGATATTTATTCACTCAGACAACAAATAAAAATGACCACTTAAGTACACATAAAGTTGAATGGAAAATCACAGTTCTTTTAAGTATACACACACACACACACACACACACATATATATATATATATATATATATATATATATATATATATATATATATATATATATATATATATATATATATATATATATATATATATATATATATATATATACAGTAAGACCCCGCTTAACGCGGGGGATATGTTCCATCAAAGTAGATGCGTAATGCGAAACAGCGCTAAATGAGGATATCTTTGCATGTAAATATTGGGGTTAGGGGAAGATGGCTAGGAAATTGGTTAGGTATTAAATTTAAAAAGTATGTTTTTTTAATAAAAATAAAACCAAAACATTTATTTCTTAAAGCCCAAATTAATACCACATTATTATTTCTTGCAAAATAAAAACAAAATATAAATAACAAAACGAATATTCTTAAAAAAAAACAAATAAAATTCTAAGTCAGTCATATTTAGTTAGCCTTCCGCGTTTTCAGTGTTCTGCCTTTTTGTGACAAAAGCATCTAATGCTGTTTGCCTTTTTCTTTTGCGTTGTTCCCTTAAAAGTTCTTCATAAACGGATAGAGCATCTCTAACACCACGCCTTACTTTTGAGCTCCTGTCAAAATTCGGATCATTTTCAATGAATTGATCCATTATTTCAGTTATGGTAGACAAAGTCCTTTTTACAAACGCCATCGAAAGTTCTTTTTGCTTTTCTTCTGAATCACTGCTGTCAACATTTTTGTTTTCTTCTTGTTCAGTTAATTCCTTGAGCTCATCATTAGAAAGACTAGCCACTGCTTCTTGAATTATTTCTTCGACATCTTCCACATTTACCCCTTCAAAACCGGTTTGCTTCGTTAATTTCACTATCTCTTCCACTATTTCATCCACATCGACAGAGTGTCCAACGTCATCGCTCTTACTTAAATCCGGCCAAATTTTCTTCCATACTCCTTTCAAAGATCTTTCTGTTACCTCATTCCAAGAAAGGCCTATGTTTTCTACAGCATCCACGATCTCCTTGAATATAGAGAATTAATAATTCCAGAGGAATAGGAGGATAATGATGCCCGTGAGGGTGATAGACATCACCTGGAAGTTGATGAGCCGCATTCTCCATCTCTCTCATGTTCTGTATTTAGACATTTCCCTCTTTACCTGTAACATTTTAGCCTGTTTTTCTTCTCCTTGTATATAGCTCATTATTATTTGTTTGCCATTTTCTCACCATCATTCCAGCGCTCTCACTTAATTACTCAGTCACAATTATTGTCATCATGTTATATTGACCTATTTTAATGCATTATGTACTACCTATCTAAACTTTTTGTATATATAGCTTAGAATTTTATATGACCTAACTTACTTTGAGCCGATACACCCAACTATCAAATCCATACTTAATGCATTAATTATTCATTAATCATTATTACCTCATTCATTTGCAGTAAGTTCAGGTATATGTTTTCAGTTTTGTTTTATCATTTTTAATTTCCTTTTGTTTTTCCATTTATTTTCTTTATTTCTTATATGCATGCTATTTGATATGTATTTCATATGCCTGTATTACCATTTCCTGCCATGTATTTTGTCTGATACCTATTTTGAATGCTTCTTATGTATCCACGTGTTAACTTTCAATTGCAACCAAATTTGTGTTAAATAGTATACTTTACAAACCCTCATTACTGTGTAAAAGTTATAATTTATAGTGTCTCCATATGATTGCAAGCATAATTGTATTGTCTTGTATGTACTGTGTTCCGTTTTCTTTTCTCTCCAGCGGATCCATCAAATCTGGTAAAACCCTTTCAGGGTTAGGTACAGGGACCTCTGCTGGCGTTTACTTTACTTTACAGCATCCACGATGTTGTAGTTTTTCCAAAATTCTCTTATGAACTGGTTCTCTTCTCCGTCTGTTTTTTCAAACATTTGCTTAAAGGTTCGCTTCAAGTAATAAGCCTTAAAATTTGATATAACGCCTTGGTCCATTGGTTGAATTAAGGCAGTTGTGTTAGGCGGCAAGAAAACCACTTCGACTGGAATGCATGTTGTTAAGTCTGATAAATTTTTTGGGTGGCTTGGAGCATTATCAATTAACAGAAATGCTTTTTGTTCAAGTGTTTTAATTTCGCACATAACGTTTAACAGACGGGCAGAAATGTTCAGTGAACCAATCCTGGAAAATTTTCGCAGTTATCCATGATTTTTTATTAGACTCCCAAATTACAGGTAAAGTTGATTTAGATATGCCTTTCATCGCTCTTGGGTTTTTGGAATGGTAAATTAGTAATGATTTTAATTTAAAATCTCCGCTTGCGTTAACACCTAGTAGAAGGGTTAAGCGATCTTTTGCAGCTTTATATCCTGTTGCCCGTTTCTCTTCACAGGATAGAAATGTTCGTTTCGGCATTCTTTTCCAAAACAAGCCTGTTTCATCAACATTAAAAACCAATTCTAGAGGATAGTTTCCTTCTTAAATTATTTTTTTTAATATCGCTGGAAATTCAGCCGCCGCTTTTGTATCACCACTTACTGCTTCTCCTGTAATCTTTATGTTGTGAAAGTTATTTCGATGTTTAAATCTATTAAACCATCCTCGACTAGCAACGAAAGTTTCACTTGTGTCAATTGTCTCAGCCTGAATGTAATTAAAAATTCTTCTAGCTTTTTTCATTATGATAGATTGGCTTAATGGCATATTGCGGTCAATTTCGTCGTCAATCCATATAGACAGTCGTTGTTCCAATTCCTCTATGATATTATTTCTAGAACGGGAAATTCTAGTTGCAGAGCTTGACGTAGTTGTAGTTGCCGATGACAGTATTTTTTCTTTATTCTTCATGATGGTCCTTGTTGTTGAAGTTGGCAAATTCAATGAAGCACTAATTAGAGTTTGACGTTCACCAGAATCTAATCTTCTAATCACTTCAATTTTAGTTTTGAGTAAAATGCTTTTTCTGGTTGCTTTCTTTCCTTGTTCATTATCACCCATAGTAAAAACTAAAGATCAAAATATTTGACACTGTAATATAGTATTAAATATGTAAATTAATACCCACTTACAACAATGTCAAAAAATGTTTCCAATAATAAAAATATGTCTGTACAATACCGCACCAAACAAGAAATACAAGTACATTCTTTCGGATATGTATTTGAAACCTATCGCTGCATAATATTTCGGGGAATCCTCGTATGCTGCGAGCGATTTCGTGGAATCTCCGGGTTGAAATAAAAGAGCGCTAAGCCGAAACAGCGTTAAGCGGGGTCTTACTGTATATATATATATATATATATATATATATATATATATATATATATATATATATATATATATATATATATATATATATATATATATATATATATATATATATATATATATATATATATGTATATATATATATATATATATATATATATATATATATATATATATATATATATATATATATATATATATATGTATATATATATATATATATATATATATATATATATATATATATATATATATATATATATATACAGGGTGATTATAAAAAAACTTTGCCAACATCTGCACTTCTAGCGTCCATTCTATTTAACCGATCAAGATGATATTTCAAATATAGTTCTTTTGAGATATGCGCTCGAGATTCTGTGAATGGCAACACAGTGGCCCTCGCGGTTACAGTTATAGTGACAGAAACTCGAAATTTTCAAATGGCAACGTCTACTTTTTACCATCGCAAAATGTTCAGCACATGCGAAAACCCTAAATAGCGTTAAAACGGTACCGATATGTCTAAAAACATACGTGTTCTGCAAACACAAAAAAGAGTTCTGAAAACCGGCCAATAAAACACGATCTGGGCGCACGCAATAAATTTGCATGTGACAGAGTCAAGAAACCAATCACAGAACGCCGGTCGCCAGATATTCAGCGTAGGAAACCTATAAAATACCAAGCGGGTATGCGAAGTCGTCATTCGGGATCTCGCACATGCCGACGATATGAATCTTCCTAGGAAAGTTCGCGGTGAATTGATCAAACTCTATTACCAAAATGGGATGAACGCTGCGGAAGCCTTGCGTGTGTATCGCCGCAATCATCGACAACGACGCGGCCCATGTACTCTGCAAGCTCTGCGTGATTTAGTGCGGAAATTCGAAGATACAGGCTGCAACTGTGACAAACAGCGCTCCGGACGGCCAACTGTTTCTGAGGACGTTGTCATGGAAGTGCACCATACAGTGACTGCAGGACACACAGAAACCACAAGAGGCATAGCGCGCGTGTTGGATATTCCGAACTCAACGGTCCGCAAGCTCTTGCGCTCGGTACTTCACATGTTTCCCTATCGGTTCCAGCGCGTCCAGTTGTTGGAGCCGGGTGACCCACAACAACATCTGGACTTCGCAAATGCATTTTTGTTACGATATGATGCGGATAACGACTGGCCACTTCGCATACTATGGACGGACGAGGTGCATTTCACCTTAAATGGCAGCATTAACACAAAGAATTGTGTGCACTGGGGAGAAACGAATCCTCATGCTGTGGCGCCAGTACCATTATTTGACGCCAAAGTGACTGCGTGGTGCGGCATTACAGCTACATTTGTTCTGGGCCCGTTCTTCTTTGAGGAAACGACCCCGACTGGCCCTGCAACATGTTCTGTAACGGGCCCTCGGTATGCAGCCATGCTGAAAAATTATGTCTTACCGGAGTTGCGTCGGCTGAATGCACTCAATGACATTGTTTGGATGCAAGATGGCGCACCTCCACATATAGCGAGGTCAGTTAAAAGGCTCCTGGATCAGCATTTTGGTGATCGCATCATCTCACGCTATTATCCTTTTCCGTGGCCTGCGCGATCCCCAGATCTGACGCCTATGGATTTCTGGTTTTGGGGCTATCTCAAATCCAGAGTTTATCTGTGCAATCCTCAAACATTGTCGGACTTAAAGGATTCTATACGGCGTGAGATTGGAAACATCCCTCGTGCCATGTAGCGTGCAGCGACATTGTCCACCGTCTCCCGCATGCAATGCGTAATTTCCTGTGATGGCACTCATGTGGAAAATGTTTGAAATTAATAAAGATTTTTTTCTCTATGTGTTCTCATCATTGAGCAGTGTCTTGTCTCTGTCGTATGCATTATTCCTCCGTGCGCCTTGAAGAACTGTTTGTATGTGTATAACACGTCGGTTTTCGGACATATCGGTACCGTTTCAACGCTATTTAGGGTTTTCGCATGTGCTGAACATTTTGCGATGGTAAAAAGTAGGCGTTGCCATTCGAAAATTTCAAGTTTCTGTCACTATAACTGTAACCGCGAGGGCCACTGTGTTGCCATTCACTGAATCTCGAGCGCATATCTCAAAAGAACTATATTTGAAGTGTCATCTTGATCGGTTAAATAGAATGGACGCTAGAAGTGCAGATGTTGGCAAAGTTTTTTTATAATCACCCTGTATATATATATATTCTGTATAATCATCTACTACACTTTAATTTTAAAATATCTAATCTGGAGTTTCAGAATTAGTGCATTACACTCTTTTGCTTTAAGTGGTAACTAAAACAATAAGTTATTAGAATTAGCTAACTTGAGTTTACTCTAATAAAATGGTAAATGCATTATCTTATTCATTCCCTTCAAGTACCCTGTTGCCAAGAATTTGTTTTTACTTTGATAAAAAATAGAAATTGTTAAAAATTAAAAAAATGTTCTTGAAAAAAAGTAAATTTGAAAAATTTTCTTAATATCATAAATTTCTTTGCATAAGTTTTTGAGCAATTCTTGTAATATAAGGTCTTTTTTGTAAGAGTCTTGTAATATAAGGTATTGTAAGAGTTTGCAATATATATGCTTATAAATTTTTATCATTAAATGTAAGAGAGTTCTGATGCTTTTTGACACTGAGCCCTTTAAATTTTGTTTTTAAAATTGTTTCATTTCAGATAATATTTATATTTTTAAACATCATTTTTCAGAATCATTGAAAGAAGAAGAAATAGAAGAAAAAACAAAACTTTAACCAGACAGTCTTTTACTTCCTTTTTTAGATTACTATAGATTTTCCCTCTTAAAACAAAATGATTTACCACAATTGCCATGCTTTTTGAGTAAAATGAAGTGTTTGTTTGACTTAAGGAACTGGCAGCAGAAGAATATAATATTAGAATTTTGAAACTTTTGTCCCAGTACTAAATATGTTTAAATGTGAATGAAGATTTTCTACAGAAATCACGAAAGCTACATAAATGTTTTTACAGACAGAATTGTTTTTTGTTATGAATAATATCCTTCTTATCTTTCATAGTTATATGATCATTAACTTAACTTATTATATATCTATAATATATTGGAAAAATTATTTTAGTTTTTATATTCATTTTTTACGGTATTTTCTTAAGTTACTCATGCTATTCAAATGAACCATTCTTTGTTGTAAGAAATTATGTAACGTTTTTCTCTTGGAAAGTTGTGCAATATAATCAATAATCAAATCACCAATAATATTTTGAAAGGAAAATGTTGCGTGTGTTTCAAAAATAATAAAAACCTCGAAAATTAGTGTTATTTTTTTAATAACGTCCTCCCCAATGTGTTTCAAAAATAAAACTATGATAGCTCAGTTATTAATTAAATTTTTTTAACCAAAAATGTGGTGCTTATAACACGTAAAGTTTTATTTTGAAATTCATAATATTAGTGAGGATATATGCACGGTAATTCTCGGTTGGTTAAATTTTGATATTTATATGCTTAGAAAATGTAAAAAAAATTACTCTCAAATCATTTCTTGACAGCTTCATAATCACAAATAAACTGCCTGACATTAAAAATGCAACCTTCAAGAAGGAGTAGCCAGAAAATTATGTTAATTTCAGAGTTGAGAAACCTTACCCAGTTATGTAAATGGCGTTAAATGTGCAACTCTCCAGCACACGCAATATGAGATTTAAGGTAAGGAATTGGTAGAGTGAGCAATATTCACGCCGTTATTGCTGCTTGTAAAATATTCTTTAGAAGTTGTCACAAAGGACGTCTTTAATTGAAAAAAATGCCAGGCTATTGTAAACGGAGTTAGTTCCAGTAAATAGACAAGTTTGCGAGGGACATAGTGATCGGACTGAGAAGAACAGATTGGTTATAACGGCAAATCGCAGCTGATAGACACCTGAACGCTTCCACAGAGCATCGGATGTAGTGAAGATGGTTGCAACAAGGAATGTTTGTGGGGGTGCTAGTGCACCCAGAGTAACGTCAGCAGGTGTGGATTGACGCGTCCGACGAGAGGTGGTGGTGGCCTCGTTAAGCACGTCAATAGAAATTCTGTACCATGTGCAAGACACCTTGGAATGGTTCTATATTGAATAGAACGATTTGAATTCATTGAATCTTCAAACGGGTGCAAATAGCTCAATATGAGATTTTATTATGTAAACTCTACAAATCATAAAACATCGACACTTACAGTGCATGAAATCTTTAAAACTTTTTTGTGCTACTTCTTAGTCACTAGTTTTCACGGTTTTTAATGGCATTCATTTTTATGTACTAAATGATTTAAAGAACTATCCACAGCATTTTTATGTTCTTTAGTTTTAAATTTCTCATTTATCATTTTGATCTACCCTATTTTAGGTGAGGGAAATAAACTTTTAAGTAAAGCAAGAATTCATAAGATTTTATAAGCAAAATACTTAATAACAAATTGATTACACGTGCAATTTTAAAAAGTCAATGCTTAAATTTATCACTTGCGACTAATAAATAAGATTTTCTTACTATGAGTGAAATTGTCTTTATACATATTTGGTGAACTTCTCTTTTCTGTTTCATTAAATGTTAAAATTAAATGTTAGATTTTAAAAATAATTTTAGGAAATAATAGAAAAACGTCAAGAAATAGAATTTTACATTGATCTTAAAACTTTCATATACCTATAGAATGTAATTTGCTCAATTTATCATATTCGAAAATTAATTTACCTCGATAATAAAATATAAATTTAAAATTTTTGCACCAGGAAAGATTTATTAATATATTTAATTTGATATTTCGTTAAATTTAAATAGCCATTTTTTAAAGTTTTCATAAATGTAATAATGTTTACTTGCAATATCGTATATTTTATTCGTGTTCACACCAAATGTCAGATAAATTTCTTAAACAAATTAAGGAAATCCTGTTATTTACAAAATAAATGTTAAATTAGGGTTAGTGCTTGTAAGTGTTTTTAATATTATGTCATTTAAGAGAATATAATAATATGATTAAATGTAATATGCCAAGGATTTTATTCAGTTTAAATTATATAAATTGAGAAAATATATTTCCCAAGTACGCTAGTTATTCATTTTCCAGAATATCTTGTTTAGAGGAAAATATCCAGTAAATTCTGGCTTTTTGGTCTCTGATAATTAAAACAATGTCAAAACAGAAGTAAAAAATTGCATAAGTCGAAGGATAATTGCTCTTTCTACGCTAATTACTTAACCGAAATATTACTCCTTTTAATCATTTAAATTTGTATCATAATATTTTCAGAAGGGAAGCATAAATGCATCATTAATTAATTTAATAGTTTTTTCTTTTGCTTATTTTTAACAATTGGAAATGGATTCGTGAGCCCTTTTGAGCCAATGTAAAGTATTCTACCTAAATAATTATTGTTTAATTTAAAACTTCTTAATACATAATGTAGCCTGAAAATTTAAATTTAAAATATATTTGCGGAAACTATAAAATTTTCACATTTGTTTTTAATAATAATCTAAGCAAGTGATTTAAGCATTTAATCCATAACGTAAAATAATTTGATAGGAAACATTTTTATTTAACTTTAACAAAATATCTTTTCTCTTACCTCAATCATTGGACAAATTTCAGGTTTTTATTGATAAATTTTCAATTGTACATCATCTAAAATGTAAATCAGCTTAAGAAAAGCGTTTGTGATTAAATTTTTCATAAACTTATTAATATACATATATCTTCTTAATTTTTATCTTAATGTCTAATTCTCTAGTTTTTAAATTTTGCCTCTTTTTGTGGTATAACTATTTTTATAAACATTAAAATCTTTCCATATTTCACTATCTGAAACATTTTGAATTTTAATAAATAATTTTCCTAATTAAATGCTGTACAATAATTATGCGATACAATTTCCTGTATGTCTCCTAATTAATTCATAATATTAATATTTTTTAAATAAATGAACGTAATTGTTTTCCACATAACCATATTAAAATTTTGAATTTTGCGGTAAAATATGATTAGAATTACGAATTTACAATATTAATTATATAAAAAATATAATGAACATAAAAAATGTCTTTGTTTAAAATATATAGCCTTCGAAACTTTGTTTTATATAATAAGTTAAGAAGATTTTTAAAATTGAGATACATGAGGAAATATTTTATTTGCTCAGAAATTTTATAAGTTATGCTAAATTTTACGCTTAAAAATAAACAAAAAAGTATAAATACTTTGCTAATATTTTCCTTTTACATGATGTTTTCTTTTAAAATTTATGTGAATTAATGAATAAAACATAAAATATAAAGAAAATTTAATTATTGAGTAAACTATTGCAATTAAGATTTTGATATTGAAAGAATAATTTTCCAGCATAGAAATGATTGCACGAGCAATATAAAACAAACGTTAAGGTTTTAGGAATTATTATTTTCTTATTTATATCATATATTACATACAAACGTGTGTAATTTTGATCAGATTGATGGATATAAACACATGCCTTGATATTAAATACTGTATCAAAGTGAATACATGTGTATTTTATATTCATGTCATATTACTAAGGAAATGTTTGTAGAATAATAAATAAAACAAAACAGAAAACTACAATATTAAATGCATATTTTAATTGTAATATAATAACTGCTGTATAGTTAAATTAAATTAATGGATTATTAGTAGAAAAGATCAGTTAAATCCTAGAAGTAGGATGTTTACCATAAATTTTAACTGTAACAACATGAATAGTATGAAAAATGTGCTCATGACTGATTAAGTCATGGATTCAATTTCAATTTCTATTGAAAAACGGTAAAAAGATGTTGCGCTTCTGCTATCTGTATAGACGTTTATTGACATGGGTCCTTACGAATATTTAGGGTTTCCTCTCTTGTGACAAGTGTATGCGTCTATCTATAAAATAAGCTACCGGAAGGCAATTTTGCAGGGGACATTAAAATGGTTACAAATTCTCGGTCAGTAAGGCACTCCAATATGCAGTGTCAAAAAATGGGATAGAATCATGTGTGAGAATCATTTACCAATTTTGATATATTAAGAAGACAATTTAATTTTTAAAACATAATCTCTAAATGACTTTTATTATTGTTGTAAATGTTATTATTGTATTTAAAATAATTATTCACTGGTGTTTTAACTAAATTTTCATAAATTTTCCCCTGGATTCTTCGTTTCATGAGTTTCATTACATTTAACTTGATGAATAAATATTCACTCTGACAGAATCAGCAACATGTTTATAATTCTATCACTAACATTTTTGTATACTTCTGTATGAGTGAAAAACTTTCCCTTTATTCTCCAAAAAATAAGAAAAATGTTAAATTCTAATTTGTGGTAAGTTAGATATGAAGATTGAATTTTTGTGTATCAAGTTGATACAATCTGAATTATATACATTTCACTAGAATACTGTCTAGACGGAAATCAGAGTTTTGGAAATATATTTCTCTTCCTTGTATTTGAGTAAGATTCAGTATTGAAACAGCAAACATTCTATTGTATTGATATGTCACATGATTTATGTTCAAAGAGAAGTAAACTGGTAAAATGATAATATGAAATGAAAATAACTACCATTATCATAAAAGGAAATCCCCTATTATGTGTTTACTTATTTCTTTAATACTTTTTTCTAAACCTAGAGTAGAAAATATATACTGAATTCCATTTCTTTTAAAATTAAACAATTTTTACAAGATTAAATAATTATGAACGTATTTCGTTAGATGACACTTCAAGCAATAATAAATCAGAAATCTATTTCAAGAAACTATCCGAAGTATTTAAAATTATTTTAAAGCTATCTTGCTTCTACTCAAACTATATTCTTAAAACTTATTTCTTACTTCTACTTGAATCTACTTCTTACTCAATTTAAATAAAAATTATTTTATGTCTCTTAAAATTACTTTTAGTATTATATTTTCCATGTCTTGCCAAAACATGTATTGTATTTTTTCACTGGTCTTCAAATTCCATTATTGAATTATAATAAAAACTTATTTTTGAAAGCTATATTTTTATATGTAAAAACAAAAAAAAATTAAATTGAAAGAATTGGTGAATTATTTAGAGGGAATCCTAAGTTTTTAAAAATATCAAGTAGAGATTTCCACTAAAACGCAGGAAATTTTTCTTTCTTTATAACCCAAACTAAAACAATTTAAAAGATTAAAATTAGCTTCTAAATATATATAGCAGTGGATCTAATTTAGAGTTAAGTCTTTTTTACTTAATTAAATAACAAAAACATATTGATGATAGCAAATAAGTTAAGCAAATATGACATTCATCAAAGATTGAAAATTTCTATAAAAGTATTAGTTCGTAAATAGTACTATAGGATAAAAATTGCTATTCGGTTCTATTTATTTATAAAACAAATAATACGAATTACCTTAAATATAAGTGAAAATAAATATGTCTATAAATTAATTAAATATTAATAGGGATTTTGTTACCACTTAAATTCAAAAATTGTTTTCAAAACTTATATTAAATAATTAATAAGTATTGTTTTCATATATCTCAATTCAACTATGTATTCTAAAATAAAACATCTATTATACCAGCCTTTGATTATTTTTTATATATTGATGACGCAATTTATGTGTTTGTAATTAATTTAAGACATGCAAGTAAAACGTATGAATAAATTCTTTTGAAAAAGAATAAAATTTAATTACTTCAACATTAATAGATTTGTTGTTAATGATGAGATTATAATCAATCAGTTTTGCTTTTAGAAATGAGAAAATGTATCAAAACTAAAGACAGATTTTATTATAATTCTCAAGTTCTTCAATTTGTTAAGAATCCATTATTTTTATATTCATGCTCATTTGCTGTTCTAATCAGTCAGTGTAATTAAAATCCCCATAAATGTTTTTACGAAATAAAGTGGTATTTGAAATAATTTAAAATTGTTTTCTAACTTTCTATTAAAAATGGGAAATAAGTAATCTTTACAAGAATAAGAAGTTCAAGCCTAGAATATAATCAACATTTTTCACATTAAAGAGTTTTTTGTCAGAAAATATTTGAATTAAAAAGGATTTAATTCATAAGGTATAAAATTAATACTGGCAATTTTTACAAAATATGAAATTTAATACAATCCATTTGTTAAAATATGCAACTGTTTTGCTTTTTACGTTGCTTTTTACTTTACTAAGCATTAATTAAAACAAATGTAGATACATATTTAGATATAATAATCAAATACCTTAAGTTTGATGTTATTTAATTTTAAGTATCATAATTTAAATTAAAAATGCAGAAATTTGAATTCAAAGAGCTGTTATTTAAACCAAGTTAAGGTTGAAAGAAAGAAAAAATAATAATTTAAATTATCTCAATTATGAAAAAAATATGAGACCTGATTGATATGATTATTTTAATAACAAAAAATTCGTAAGAAAAATAACCATAAATTTTATTTTATAATTAAGTAACTTAAAACAAATTTATTTTTTCTACTGAGGATTAAATTTTAAATTCTCATTATTGATAATTGCATTTTAATTGTTGTATCAAATTTGTATCAACATAATAAAGGTATCTTTGAAAATATTCAATTCTGTAATATCTATCTTCTTTCTCATTTAGATCCTATGTTGTATCCTAATTAATTCCTTGTTGATAAAAGCAATGCCTTTCGACTTCAACCAGTAACACAATTATTTTAGGCCAAAAGGCTTGAAGTTCGGGGGAAGAATGGTAACCACCTAACAGCAGGGCCCCTTAATCTCCCTTGGGACCCCCACAGTCCCAGATTCGATTTAGGAGCTGGGAACCGTCTAATCAGATGGCCAATAGAAGTGTACAAAACAATGCAAGAAATAAAACAGCTTCTGAGGATTTCTTCTCTTCCTCCAGCTTTTGTCGGCAGTTTCCTATTACTGCTGTGGTAACGAGCTGTTTTCGTTTAAGAGTTAAGGGCTGCCGTTATTGTAGCACCAGTAGTTTCTTTTGATGAGGCAGGAAATCACTATACTACTTTTGTGTGTAGTTTCTTTTGAAATTCGTAGTGTTTATCGTGGTTAATGGATTGAAGTGTTTTTAAGTCAACACTGCTTTTCCTTTTTGTTGTATAGCAAGAACTGAGACTTAAATTAAGTGATTTTTTACACTTGAATGAGAAGTCTGAAATTAATGGGTATAATTTTAGAGACAAAAGTGAAAAAATACTACAGATTCCTTTAAGTGATATATTGATTAAATGGAATTCTAAACTTGAAGTTCAGGAATAATAATAATAAAGATTCGTATAAACTTAATTTGCAAAAAAATTAAAAGGATATTTATTCACAATTGTGAGTGTGTGCAATTTAAGAGTATTAAAGGGTATTTTCTTCAAATGGATTTTCTGAGTATAAATTGATGTAAAATACCGAAATAAGTTATTTGTTCTATTTGATAACTTTAACTATATAATAATATAATATGTTAACAAATTTAAAATAAAAAAGAAAAATTAACTTTTAATATGGTGCAATCTTTTTTTTATGAATTTATTTATTTTCTGTTGAATCAAAATTATTCATTTGGAATAAAAAATGCTTAGGATCATTTTAGAAATATTTTGACTTAACAATAATACATTATTCAAAACAAACAAATTTTGTGACATGAAAATTTAATTAGTTCACTTAATAAAATCAAATACTGAGATTGAAATAAATATTTAAATATATGAGAAATTAATATTAAAAATCTTTTATATCTTCAGTCAGTTGTTAAAACTGAGCACTTAGCATACTTGGGAGCTAAATATTGGAGGTTTTACTTTAGGTTGACCATCTAAGTAGGACATATGCTTTGCATCTCTAGACTCTTTGTCACGAAAATAGATATGGTACTGTAGGCCTTGAAAGCATGGGAATATCGTGAAACTTAGCTTAGTTTAATTAATATTAAAAATATTGATAGAGATAATTTTCTTATAAATGTTATTCATTTTTATAAATACTTTTATATTATTATTATATTTTTACCTTCTAAATTATTCATTTAGAAAAATTTTATCCAGTAAAAACACCAATATAATTTTAAATTGCTATATGTGTTTCACAGGATTGTGGGAAAATTTCTCATTGCATAAAAGTCATTAATTTATTTATGTTAAAAATATGAGAAATATGAAAATATTAATAAGTTAAAAATATGAGGCTTAAAATTTGAGAAAACTAACTGAATAATATGAATTTTTATAAAAAATAAAAAGCAATTAATTTTCTAATGATTTTTATTTTGCCTACCCTAAAATTTTGCTTTAAAATTGAATTTTAAAAATCCTCATAGAAATCAAGTTTTTTTAAACGAACTTTTGTCATGAGTATTCAAGAACTTGTAGCAAATTGTAATCTTTTATTATACTTTATACAAGTAAAATTCATACTTTTTGTCTCATATTTTGTAATACTTTTTGTTTTACGAGTAGTAATAATGTACCAGGGAGTTCCAGTGAATTGTATGTTTCATTTGAAATCTAAAATTATATGTAGTTTATTTTGGTAAGTTTCATTTGCTTTTCTGCACAACTACAGTATCTTCATATCATTATTAATTTTTAAAATTGTTTAATTAAATATGTTTCCTTACCAAAGTCTTTGCTTAGGAAAGTTGGATCGCATATCAGACACTATATAAATTGCGTTATAATTTTGTTCATAACAATTGTGCTCCCAAATGAAGCAATAGTTTATAGAGTTAACATTCATAATTGATTGATAAATTTATTCACTGTTATTAAGCTCATACCTTCAATCTGCATTAAAGTTTATTGTAAATTTCTGTTATGTATATTTGTTCGTATTTAAATTATACTTGCACTTCGATGGAAAATATATTCAATTTCTTTGCGCGATTTGTATTTCCTTCATTGTTCTATTGGAAATAAAATGTAGATCATGCCCTTTATTTCTAACTGACTTATGACGATAATGCAAGAAATTCAGAATTTGATTTGGATTTATTATTTTGCACAAGTCATTATTGCATATCTGTGTGTGCATCACCTTTCATGGAATTCTAAGCTACATGCCTTACAGTAGGTGACATGTATTGTTCTGTAGATTAGTTGTTGGAAAGATACTGACTCAGGTATATTTGCCAACATTAATTAAAAAAGCACTAATATTAATTGAAATATACTGTGTATAATCTGCTAATTGAGATATTTTTAATATTATGAGCTATCAGGTGACATGGCGTTTTTGTTTACGTTGTTTAAATTAATTTATATTCGTATTACCGGCGTCAGATATAAGCGCTTCCGAAATAAAACGTAGAAAACCGTAAAAGTAAGCGGAAAATGAATTCATGGATGTTAGATGCACTTTTACAGCTGTAAAATATAAACTAATTTTTCACTTTCTAAATTAAGGCTAAGTGGTTAGAAATTATAAATTTATTTCACGTATCCGAAATGAGAAAATTCTATATACAATTTCCTTGTTCCGTATGTTTGCTTCTGTGGTTACGATAAATACTGAGTGATTTCAGCGATATTGATGAGCAAATTGGTATTGTTTTTGTAGGTAATTAAAAGCTGTTATATAAAGCTGCCTTTGTAAAGTACAAACACATATATATTTCCTTGGATTCACCATGACCTAATGGCAGGGAGCTGTTCTACAAAGTAAAAGATACCGGGTTCAGTAGCAGTCACTGTTGAACAACTGGTGATGACTTCTGCCTTATACATGCAAAACTTTTTGGGTGAGAGATTGATTGTTTCTTAGTTTTTCTCCCTCTTAATGATTAGATACGGTACATAATCTATAAAATTATGCAAGAAGAAAAAACTTACGTAGTCTTTCAATTGCCATAGACAATTTTGTAGTGTACTAGTTGTTGTAAGAGTTTATATTCCTTTGTTCTCCACATGGCTTAGTAGTAGGAAAGTCTTCTTTGAAGCATCATTTTTTTGGGTTCAATCTCAACCACTGTTGAGCAAAGGGAAATGGGTCTTTAAACAGAGAATTTGAGATTGCTAAAATGTAGTTTTCAGAGAAAATTACAGCAAAACTTAAACATTAAAAATATTAAAAAAATAAAATACATGGCCTAAAGAACAAAAACAAAGTGTTGACGAAAACAATTTAAACTCAGATCTATCACTCTATTCTAACGGAATGAGGAACAAAATTTTTTGTCCTCTCGATCAAATTATTCCGTAGAAGTCGATTTAACGTTATAATTTGAATTTAAAGGAAAAGCAATCGACATAGCTAAATTCTCTCGCAAATTACTGTCAAATGATGGAGGAATTGGTAGTAAAAAAGGAAAAAGACATTTTAAAAATGGAATAAAAATATAATAAGAAATAAGAGCTACGGTAAACCAATTAGTTTAATTTCAGTATTGTGTTTCATGCGCAAAAATAATGAAATTAAAATGAACTAGTTTCTGAAACGCTATTTAACAACGTAATCGGAAAATTAAAATAGAATCCTTAAGATAAAAATTCTAAACTTCATAAATGGATTGAAATTTGGTAGTTTTGAAAGGGAATCGTAAATATTTAGTATAGCATGCATAGTTTTTATACCCAACAAATGTTATTTCTTGACAAAACATGATTTCAAAAGAAAAGTGTCTGCTATTTGGAAAAGGTAGGAAACAACATATGAGTATTTGATACAACAAAATTTAAAGCAATAAGTAAAACATTTTTAAAATTTAAAATTAAAAAAAATGATTATTTATGTTTTTCTACATAGTTTCAAATAACAAAACTTAAAATTTGCTTTTTTAAAAAAAGTAATTTTCAAGCATAAAACTTACACTATTTTAATGATACACACAATTATTCAATATCATGAAATTTAAATGTAAATTTAGATCATTTTAAATAAAATAAGCTCATCTCTTAACAGTAATTAAGTTAATACTCTCAGAATATATTAAAAATTAATTACCAGTAACAAAATTTTTTCCATGAAATTTAAATGTATATTTTATATATTGGATCCACTAGATAATTTGCATTGAACCATTTGACAGTTGATATGTTTAAAATTTTGCACACAATTTCAAATGAGAATTTTAGGTAACATAAAAAATGAATTGTAAGCATTTACTTAGTATAAAGGTCATTTAGTGTGTCAGTGAAATGAATATTTCTATTAAATAAATGATGTTTCATAGGTTAAATAAGATTTTATTAAAAAATAAAGCAGGGTTTTAATTATTGGTATTTAATAGTATTCAAAGTCATTTTTGTCACAAATATTTTATCTATAATTTATATATCAAAACGAATGCTTAAAGTAATTATATTTTCTTAATAAATATATCTTAATGGCATTTCTTAATATTTTTTCAGATTTTTATTTTCTAAAATCATTTTCTATACAGGAAATCAAGGTGTAGAAAAATATTTCTAAGTAATTCATCTAAATATGAATGAATAAAAAATGAAATTGAAAATTTTTTATTGAAGAAAAACATTTATTTGAGAAAAATTAAGAGCAATTAGAATTGAATTAGAAAAATTAACGTACTTCAACACAATTATTGACAGTTATATATTTGTCTCTCGTATGATAATAGGAAAATTACAGATTTTAAATAAATGAAAAAGTTAAAAAATTTCATTTCATTAAATTGTATTGTAAATTACATTAAGAGTCAAAAATGTTTTATAAAGAATAATTTTTTTGATCATAAATGTTTTTGAAAATGGAGAATATTTTCATTTTTGCTGGTAATTTATAAACGCTTATTATATTCTTTGTTAAGATATTTTTACAAGGACATGAGAAAATATCTGTCGAAATGTATAGAAATTTGCAGAAAACATAACTATTTTTTTATTTTAGGAAAAATTTAATGGATAAACATTAATTTTAAAACTTCAAATTTCTTATATGTTTTGTTTTCTAATTTTAATATATGAGAGCTTTTACAAATAAGAAAAAATATTTTTTTAATAATTATGCGTAATGTTATCTTCAGATCATGTGATTTTCATTTCTTTGTTTATTATAACAAACATAACAAATAAGAAACAATTTTTCAATGTATAAAAGGATTTTTAGGTACTTTAAATAAACGAATATTAGTGATTCAATTAAATAATAAGTTTTTCATTCATCATCCTCATTAGAAAACATTTTTAATACTAAAAAAATTCTTACAATATTAAAATATTTGAAAATTCTCTTGCAAATAAAAGACTAAAAAATTTATGATTTTACATTATATTGCATTAATTTATTCAATCATGCAAATGTTTAATTTTCACCAATTTATGCGTCTAAACAGTTAATTCATTTTGTGGCAGATTATGTATATTTCCTTTAAAAATAATTAATATGATCAAATGCTTGGAAAAATCAGAATTATTTATTATATAATCATACATAGAATTATTTATTATATAACCATACATAATTTATATAATCATACATAATAAAAATTTCTAGAATGTTTCCTTTTAATAAAGAATAAAATGTGGTTTCAATTGCTTATTACAGTATTGAGATACCTGTATCTTGAGAGTAACAAGGTTTCTAGATATTTTACAAATTGAACCTGTACTTGAAAATTCTGATGATATTTATTTTATTTAACTAAACATTTGATAATAAGATATTTTCATCCAGTAGTCAGGTTATGAAATAATTACAAATAATAAATAAAGTTAAGCATTTAATTAAGCACTTCGAAGAAAAATTGTGTTCAATAAGTCATAGTTAAACTATCTATTTATGCCATTATTTAAATTACTATCATATTATCAGCTTAAGCAAAATATATACTTGATAGTATACTGATTGAAAAATTAAAAAAATGATAAAAGTAACCACTTCCAAAGATGAGATTGAAAATATTGAAAATAGAGTTGATTTGCAATAGGTAGCCAACGTTAATTTATTTGCCCATCAGTGCAAGCAATCATTGTCATTTAGCATTTCATGACTTTGTTAAATTCACTTAACTCTTGGCAAGTCAAACATCTCATTCACTTGCTGTCATAGAAGTGATTTTAACCTTTGGTGAATTAAAACTCCTGCAATTCAGTTCTAAGTCATTTCAGATTCCCGACGACTCATTGCTTTTTTATCGCATTACGTTGTAAATAAGTACATGTAACACACAGAATGCAAATTCTGATTAGAAAGCTTCTCAAAGTTAAAGATAATAAAGAATTTCATGGGATTTTTTCTGTTCCTTTTACTACTATACTTATTTTACATATAATTCTTATTTAAATTTTAATTTAAGGGCAATTAAGGACAGTAATCAAGTACTATGGTTGTTTTGTTGATTAACTTATCTTTTTTCCAAATTTTCCTTCCTTATAACAGCACAGAAGCATCAATTTGAGTTTTATATTTAAGTATAAAACTACATAGCCTGTGATTTCAGTAATTTTCCTTTTAGCAACATTTATCGAATATATAATCTAATTTCAGATCCATAATATGCTTAATATCCATCTATCCATCTATCTATACTTTAGAAACACAGTTTATAAAGTGTGTCAACAAACCTTACTCGTGACAAAGTGTAGGATATATATTATTGTATAACATTATACTTTGCTCTGCTATGATCTTCAAAATTATTTTATATTTCTATGTTTGAAAATGCTTAATATTATGCTAAAAATAATAGATAATATATAACGAGCTTGCTTTATTTTTTGAGATTAAATGTCAATTTTTTTAGTCATTATGAATGTATTTTCCAGAAAAAAATTAATTAGATAATTTAACTGTTTTATATAATAGCAACATTTTTTAGATTCCGTGCAAGATGTAATAACAAAAGCTTGATTTTTAAAAAAAGATTTATTGGTCTAGGGGAACAAGTGTAAAGAAGTCTAGAAGAGCTTTTTTGTCTTGGCTTAAGAAGTTAATTGCTGCTATGTATATATTTTGTTTGTAGGTCTGGTGTTGATTTTCGCCTCTTAACTTAACTTCTTAAACTTTTTTATACCCCAAATTAATCGGCATTTATTGTAGAATATTGTTATGCAAGACAGTTTTGTTTTTAAAATTAATGTTATAATCTGAGTTTTATTCTTCCAATAATGAAAGATTTTATATCGAATTCACCAGAACAATATTAGAATACGTGATCACCATCTTCACGGATGATTGGCTGATTTCTTTATCATGTTACTTTCCCCTTAATAGAAGGCCAAATTATGGATAAATCATACACTGGTAAAATAAATTTAAGACATTTAAGATATTGGAGAATGGATAAAATGAAACTTTTTTTTCCTTTTTCTCTTTTGTTTATAAAATGTATGAATTTATTTTTAACTATATGAATTTGTGTAATTAATAACTATTTTTGGTTGGAATGGTCCTCTTACAATAGTTTAAAGGCGTAAATCTAATTTTGAAAAAAGAATAATCTCTGTAAAATTATAAGAAAATTGTTCATTGAAGTTCATTGAAACACAAGCACAGAATTCTGTATTTGATAAATTGTAAATTTTCCAATGGCATGAGTTCAAAAATATTTTTTTCTGATATATGTAATTACAGAAATGTATTCATCTTTGATTCATAATGATAAACAAAATATGATTTTATATATTATTTGCCTTTACAACAATGTAAATCTAATTTTCAGCTATCAAAGCTCAAATTGTATAATCCACAAAATTTTAATTTCATCTAACTTAATATATTTAATTATTTTATTGATTTAATTTCAATATTGACGTTTCTTAGATAACCAAGAGTTATTTTGTCCATTTAGATTAAAATATTTATTTTTAAGTTTATTTTAATTATTTATTTTTAATTATATCCTTGTAGTTTGAAATTTCCATTACTTGAATTTAAAATTATATTAATTAGTTAATTGAATTAATCTGAATTTAAGTTTTCTCAGAGTACACACAAACATGTTAGTCATTTTCATCATCAGAGAATTATATTCTTTCATTATACACTCAAGGTGAACAACAAAGTTGGTTAAAAAGCACAACAATAAACAATTGGTCTAGCTTCTAAATAGTTGACTTTCACTATTGGTTTAAAATTCTTAATTTCGATTTTGCCTCGTTGTTTATTGTAGTTTGAAGTCCATTTTCAATTGTTCGGTCTATTTTAACTAACCCTATTATAAAATAAAACATAATTTTTAATCATCAAATCATAAAACTAAATCTAATGGATATTCTTTTCTAATAATTTATATTTTCTTCACACATCAGCATTTAGTAATTACATGTATATATATATATATATATATATATATATATATATATATATATATATATATATATATATATATATATATATATATATATATATATATATATATATATATATATATATATATATATATATATATATTAAGTATTAGATTGCATTATCCATAAACTATCTTATCCTATGTGCCCTTTATTGATAATGAAGAAAAAGTCAGAGTTTTATTTGCTAACAGAAAAATAGCATTTCAGCAAATACAATTCCAAATAGTCATTTTTTTTAATTTTCAACAGAATATATCTCTAGTCAGATGTATAAAGCTTTACAAACATCATGTCGCAGAGCTGTTAGCTTAAAGGAAACACTCTTGAATACATTCATTACCATTAATAAAGAGAAATATTTTGCTGAATCCTCATCAATTACATTTATTACTTTCAATTTATTTGCACTTATTACTAATGAACTTCATTTTTTTGGTGAGTCAAAGGATTCGAGAACATTCATTGAAAGAAATGCATTGCTTAAGTGGTATTTAATTGAAGTTATTAATCAACATTAAAATGCTTTTAAGTAGGAAATAAAAATATAAGTTTTACCATATAACAGAAAATTTTTTTCTTTAAATGAATATTTATTAAAACCTTAATTTATCAATTATTTATTTCTGACGTCATTTAAGTTCAAAGGTTTTCATAGAAAGTATTTCTTTCAAACATAAGATCATGTGTATTATTTTTTTCAACAAAATCATGCAATAAGTTTCAATCATATTAAGTAAGTTTTTTTTTTAAAAAAAGCTCGCAGTTGAAAATATTTATGAAATATCATTATTAAAAACTTTGAACAAAGTATCTGGATGTGATCAAATGATTTAAAGTTTGTCCATTTTATAACTAGATGCTGTGAAACAGAAATATTACATATAAGACAAAACAGAAAGTGATTTTAGACAATAGAATATATATCATTGATAGTAGTAATTAATTTATTCCATTAATATTTATAAATTGCTTTCATATTTTGATTATAACTTTTATTCAAAAATATTTCAGTATAACCAAATTAAGAAATTGAAGTTCGTTTTATCGTAAATTTTACTGGCAGAAACTTTATGGCAATTAAATAAAAGTATTTATGTTTTCTGAGCATTTTAAACTTTTTAACTAAAAAAATCTATATAACAGAAGAATTTGTAACATTTTACTCTTTACTTGAAGAGAGAATGCGCATTTTTGCCGTCTTGGTATATTTTATATTACTTTGCACTAATGCGAGAAAAAGACATTTTGTTTTAAAGATATTACAAACCCCTAGACAATTTTAACATAGTTTGAAGGCATCTAAATCAAATGAAAGTTTATATGTTTAGCATGGTATCAAATCCATTTATTAGAAAGTAAGATTATAGTACTTAAAACAACCAAAATTCTGAAAAGTTTCATGATTATGTTTGTTAATTGCTTATGATTTACGTATGATTACTTAAACTTTAAGCTAAATAAGGCTTTTTTTGACACATGTATAGCAAGAAATTTAAAGTAAAACACAAACATTTAATAATATTTTTCAAAGATTTTTTTATTCTACTTGTATGTGTAATTTTTTCTTTCTTTAATAAAGCCATGATATAGAATGCAAGTTTAAATAGATATATTTAATAAAAATTTAAATAATAACGTTAATCAAATTACACATAATCTATGGATACACTTCAAGTAAAAACACTGTATTTCGAATCTTTACTATTTTAATTGTTTTAAATCTCATCTTTTTTATAAATTTATTTTTGAAATTTGTGTCGTAAAATAGTTAATTTTTTGCTAAATTTAATTTAAATAAATTTTGCCTATGTCTTTTTTCTAATAATGTGATTAGATTTTTAAAGCAGTTTAAATAACTATTTCTCCCAACCGCTATCAAATGAATTTTGAAACCCTACTAAATATAAATATTAGTAGGCATCATTGTTACATTTGTGAATCTGTTTGACCTCTCTGTTTACAGTATTTCATTATATTCCTGTTCAATAAAAATATACGGATCCTTAAAAAATTTCTTTTACCCTGTTTTTTCTTGTTATCGTGATTTTTGTAAATTTATTTTGTTTTTTGATTTTCAATGGAATTTTTTTCTGAAAATTAATACAAATAACCCTGCAGTTTTATTAATTATCTTAGTGTTTTTTAGTCTTTAAATGTAACTCTGTTGCTTAGCATTAAAAACATTATCTATGTTCGAATTCGTAATTAGATTTAAATTTTATTTCAGTATAAAAATTTCTATATAATAATAATTTTTATTTCAGTATAAATTATCTTACTTGCTTTCAATTTAAAATATTCACATAATTTTACAGATGCAAGTATTTAAGATTGCTAAAAATAAAATGAAAGTAATCAAATTCAAAATTATCTATCAGTCTGTCAATCAGCAATGCTAATAATATAGTAATAAGATAAATCAGCAATACTAAATATTTATTTTCAAACCGAGCAATTAAAATGTCCCATTTACTTTATTTCCTATATAAGATATTCAATAAAGATTTTTATTTTAAAAAATAAAACCATAAGAATGGTAATTTTATAAAATATTTTTTAATTAAATTTTATACGGTAACATAATTTACTAGTATGAGTAACTTTTCTTCAAATTTAGTTCCATTATTAGAAAATTAAATAGATTTGGTTAAATATTTTCCCCTAGCTTTTATTCCTAATAATATTTTATCAAGTAGAGAATGCAATACAATCGTTTAATTAAACAGTTCTTTCATAATGGTGTCGATAATTTGCTTACAAACTAAATGTACATTCAAACTTAGACGATTGCTATCGTAAGCGAATATTGTATGTATTGTTATTAATAATATTACATATTTATAACTTACATTAGAGATTTAAAGAATTTTTCGAAACATTTTGGACAAATTAGAAACTTAATGAAAAAGATGTTGAAAAAGACTTCAAGCTATTGGGAGAGTCAACCATGGCGGGCAGTTGCCTATGACAGGGTCAGGTGGAGGAGTATCTGTTAATCAGCCTTTGCCTGCAAAAGGCTGTTGTGCTTAAGAAGAATAATGAAAAATATTTTGCAATGAACTTCATTTTTATTTATTTTTCAACATACAAATGATACTTGAAGGCAAATTAATATATAACACTTCAAATAGCAGAAATTATTATTTTATTTTCAGTGTTAAGTTCTGAATTCAAAAATATCATCTAAAAATTTATTTAGTTTATAATGTCTATATTATTTTATGTCTATATATGATGTAGACACTTTAATTATTAAAAATATTAGGCGAAATAAAATAAATGTCTCATATTCTTGCTCAAAATAAGGAAATAATAACCATATTTTTTATGAAAATGAGTTTTTTATTTTTAATAAGGTGTTTCATAATTATAATATTTTACAATTATAAAGTTTTTAAAGTTATACTTTATTATTAAGAGGACATTTTTATTACTATTTTTATCTATCTTTAAAATCTGATCACAAATTGATAAGACATTCTTATTTTCGTGCTATAGAAAATAATAAAGCTTTACGAAGAAAATATTAATTTTATATCCTTTATTTTTAGTCATTTTGAAAGAAATTAATAACGTGGTTTCCTCGTATAAGCGTATTTGTATCAAAGAGAAACCCTTTTTCTTCATGCTTCAGTTCAAACAACTAAATTACTTTAATCCAGTAAGTTTAGCTTTTTATCCCCCTTTGTATTATGTTTGCCTTCACCATTTCATGAGAAACTAATTCAATCAGTGATTTAGTCTTGCCTCAGCAGTTCTTCTTTTGCTAAGCAAATTAAGAGCGGAAGGAAACGATGATCTTGATGAAAAAATCACTATAATTTAAGATCAGGGACTGCGAGGCTAATAGAAATTTGAAACTTAGACTAAGATATATTTTTAATGGTTTTCCGATTTTCCTTCATTTATATTGGTTTCTAATGTTTGATTTTATTAGTTTTATTTTAAGGATTAAATAGTTCAGTTTCTTTGTAAAAAACAATTTTATATGAAAATTTAAATTATGTTCTGCTTTGAGTTAAATAAATTGGTATATGTTTCAGTGTTTAGCACTTATGCATTTAGTGTTAAAATGGGAATTTATGATTGTTCTTGTAGGTTTCTATGCTAGACAGTTTTCAAATAATCATTTCGTTGTTTAGATATATTTATATAAAAGCCTGCTGATAAGTATACATGTATTTTAGAAGTATTAGCAACAATAAAAACAACATAATATTAAAAATTGCGATTGGGTTTTAAAAACAATTATTATTGCAAATTTGCTTTCAATAAAATATAGTGAAATGAAAAATTATCAGAATATTTAAATGAGCTATAAAATTTGTACTTACTCTAGAATGTGATTTTAAATCAATACTTAACTGTGACGTCAAAACTGTGTAAATATTAGATTAGAATAAATATGTTTTAAAAGTAGATAGAAATATTTGTGTATCTTTTATAAATATATATTTTAAAATAAGAAATAATTTTTAATTTATTGCTGAACGTAACATTATTTTAAAATCCAGTAAATCCGTCTTTAAAATGGATTTTTATGTAGACTATTTAAGTAGTAATGTATCGCAGAAGAAATTTGATTTAACTAAGTAATAATAATGTACGTAAAATTAATAAGAAATCTGCTTGAGAAAATTATATTTTTTATCAATTTGTTCAACACCCCATTTTTAAAAGAATTTCATTAAAATTTACATTTATCTAATACAAAACTTGTATCCAATGTTAAAATCTTTTAAATTGTTTCATATAGAATTGTACATCATTCCAGAAAAATAAAGATCATGTAATAATATTTTGAATATTGAATAGACATATATATATATATATATATATATATATATATATATATATATATATATATATATATATATATATATATATATATATATATATATATATACTATATCTATATCTATATATATATATATATATATATATATATATATATATATATATATATATATATATATATATATATATATATATATATATATATATATATATATATATATATATATATATATATATATATATATATATATATATATATATATATATATATATATATATATATATATATATATATACTTTTGAGAAATTAATTAATTATATAACAATAAAAGTAAAGTAATTTTATTGGGTGTATGTTACGGATGATTCTAAAACTTAATATTTCTTTGTTTAAAATCATTGAGCACATTTTGTGAGTGTGAAACTAAATTTTCGATTTTAAAATTCATCACACGAAGTTATTTTTAATAAAATTAAATAAATAAATTAGACGTACTTTCAATTCGATCAATGTATAAAACAAAATTCTCATTTTCATTGCATTCAAAAAAGTTTCAGTTACTGAAAAAATATCTACCCCATCATGAATATAAATAATATATTTATTCTCTCGGGAATATAAATAAAAATATTTATGTTAGCTAAAGCATTTTTAATTGGCTTATATTAGTGTTATATTGCCGCATAGAGAAAGCCTACCAACGAGCTCAGTGGCCGAGTGGTCAAAGCACGCGATCCAAGCCCAGAGGTGGCGAGTTCGATATTAGCCATGGCTGTTGTATCCAAAGTATGCATTGTTTGTTTATTTCCTTAGTTATTGTTTCTTTATGTTCTCCAACATTCTAGACCTTTCTTTGTTATGTTAATTAGTTATTTCTCGAATGTTCTGTTACTGTATAAAAGCTTATACCCACTAGTCGTGGCTAACTTCTAGACTTCGTAAGGTTACAAGTCGCTACTTTCCTTCAATAAACTTGTTTGTTTAAAGCTAACGGTGTGTTCACTTAAATCTTAGTGACAATATTATATATTATTGGTATTGCAGTAGTATGTGCAATTTTTAATGTTATATTGTATGATATTTATTGTTATTGTTGGCATGTTTTGATTGTTTGATCCATTTTATTAAATTACTGTATTTGGTAATGGTATTTTTATAAGATGAGAATAAAACTGTATAACGTACTGTTAATGTCAGTGTTATTTTAACCGTGTACATGAAATGATTGCACTTTAGCAAATACTTTTTAAATCAGTCATAAAAAATGCATTCAAATATTCTTGAGAAAAACTGCTATATGAATCATTAGCAACTTATGCAATGAAAGTCTTGTACAAGATGAAAAATGTTCATAATTATTTATTGGAAAGTTTTCATAAAATATGTTGAATTTAAATAATAGATTTTAATAGTTTAGTAAATAGTTCGAAATAAAAATCTATTCTAAAAATTTATCAAAACTTTTACAAATAAATATTTTATACATTTTCACTTAGCTTAATATATTCTTAATATATCTTACAAGACAAAGACTTAAAATTGTTAATTAATTATAAGATTGAATTCATAGAATACTTAAATAATTATTGCATTATGAATTTAAATTGTATTATAAAATCATGTAATTCCTTACTTTCATTAAGTATTTTCACTTTTAAATTGCTAAGATAAAAATATTTTAAATACTCTAATTATTATAAAACGATTTAGAAATCAATCAAAATATCCATCACTGAAATTCAATTAAATTATTCCAAAGAAATAATTATTCAGTGATGTTTTCAAGGGCAAGGAAATCAAGTATTTATAGTTATTATTAAATTTCCTTTATTATATAATTTATAAAATTATGATAAATATCAGTTTTTAAAAAGTATTTAATTATTAAAATTAATTAAATTAAATTGGTCACCAAATATCGACATTTTTTCCTTGTTAAATAGAATAGCAAAATTGCTTTATTAGTTGATATTTTTATAAATTTGATAGTTATGTATCGAAATTATATACCTAAAGTTCTTTTGGAATATTCTGGTGTAATAGAATTATTCGAACATAATAATAAATATTTCTATTCCATTGCGAGCAAATAATTCTTCCAAATGGCTTGTCATGTGTGCAGAATATGCATTCTTTCAGCCTCATAATTAAAAAACAAGCTTTTGGAGAAAAAGCTTTCATTTCATATTTCAGAAATGTCAAGGCAGCGTCTGATAAATGACGTCACTTTGTCACGTTATCTAACTTAACTCTCTCGATGACTCTATGGATTGTCTGGATCGTTGTGTTGGCCGAAAAATAAAATAAAGAATCCCACGCAAAGGGATATATTTATATTTTATTTCATCCACTTACAGCCGTCAACTTTTTTTCTTTTTAAACAGCATGGTGAAAAAGGAGTCGATATTGGCATTATTGTGTTGGAAATAGAGAACCGACTTAAGTTCTAAACAGCTTTTCTCTGCGTTATTAAAATCGGGCTTACAATAAAAGCAAATAGTTTAGTCGCTTTAACTCGGATAGGTCAAGGACGCTGAATTGGAGGCTGCGGAGGATATCTTCGGGTCAAGGGAATTTCTTTATGAGACGCATTCGGATGGACAGATTGAATAAGTTAAATAATCATGGATTATTTTCCATAAAATACTGTGTTTCAAATTATCGCTGCTAAATACAAAAAAAGGATTTTAAATTAAAAATATGGAATTAACATTCGGTGAAAAACCAAAAATAAAATGTTTGAAATAAGCAAATAATGATGTTACGCAATAAACTGTATAATTGAATGAAGCTATGCAAAAAAATCATATTATATTTCTAAAACTAGATATCTTGAGTGGCATTTATGCTTTACAATAGCTAAAATCCGTTATATTTTAAAAGTCCAATTCAATTGAGGTACATTATGAAATACTGGTAGAAGGTCCTTGATCCCGGGAACTGTTGTACAACAGGAGAATGAATTGTATAGGAGAATGAATTTTGCATGCTCATCATGTGCGTTCTTGAGTTTTCAGGTATCCTCCCATGCGACATGTAAATACTGCCCACTACATTTTTTAAAATCTACTATGAATATAATTTACGTAATGGATATGAAAATACTCGTAGCTTATAACAGCCATAGATCAGTAAAGTTTTCATTATGTGGTGCCAAAATACCTGAAAATTTTGGCCTCGGAGTGGAAGAGGTGAGATTTCACCTTACAACACATGAATACACATCAGTAATCTACGAAATGACCAAGTTGGTGTCGTGCTGTATACAAAAATATTACAATAGCCTTTTGGGTGTTGTGCCAAAGTACACAGTCAATACATGCTTATTTTGGCTGACTAATATAATAACTATTTTCAGAGTAGAGGATCTGATGATTGAAGAGGCTGATCATTAAGAGTGTGATTATCAATTTTTCAGATTTTTCCCTTCATGATGGGAGAAAATATTTTACTATTCTCCTTTTTCTCTCAATTATTTTTCCTTACCTCCATTACATTCCTCTACGTAAAAAAATTACAATTAATTAAGTCTATACCTCGAAGTTTTCTCCTCTTTCTTCCTTATTACACTGGAATATGACATATTATCTATGAAAGTCTTCGTTAAAATGCAAGATATGTTGATTATTTTTAAGTACTTTAGAAAATTTTGGCTTTAGAACTTTTTACTGCACAGTACCATTTTATGTATAGCTCTCCCCTTCAAATTCTTGATAACCAAGCTGACAAGTAAATCAAACAATTGCTTAAAATTTATTTCTGTAATCAAATAGAAAATTAGTTTACATTTTTGCACAAAGTTTTAAGTACCAGCAAAATTATGACATACAATTTCAGAAAAAATATAAAATCTATTAATATAATGTTAGAGAAAACTTTTAACTAAAGGAAACTGACATTTGAATATTTTATTGAATTTTTTTCGTAAAATTTGAATTTATGTAATGTTTTAAGTGGTCTATATTTTAAATACTTTTGATATTTGCCCATCAATTATTTTTTAACATTAATGAGATGATTTTAGATATGAATCATATAAAAAATGAAAGTTATAAATATGAAATTTGTGGAGATTTTAAAAAATAGAAATATTGATCAAGTAATACTGTAAAGAAATTCATCCTCTATAATCTGTCTTGTAAAAGCAGAATCACTTGGTTCAAAAAATAAAGTAATAATAATTATAATATTGACAACAGCGTAATATAATATACAGATTTAATATACAGTAAATATACAGATTTATATATTTTATTCATGAAATATCCTTGAATTATATTTTGTTTATTGATTGTTTTGATGATTGTCATAAGAATTGCTATTTTGAAATAATCTCTTTTGATGATAACTTAATTATATATGCATTGTATGAATTGATTTTTCATGATATAAAAAAGCATTTGACAAAACTTTTTAAAAACAGCAATTACAAAAACGAATTTATTTACAGTTTATTTTTAATTATTGTAATAATGATTTTACGAATCTTAAATTATAATTAACCTGTAAGTATATAAGTGTAAAGTATTTCACTCCATTCATTTTATGCCTTTTACTTTTAGGTAATATCGTAATAAAAACATAAATATCTTGCATTCTTATCAGTAAAATTTTATCTAATAATAAAATAAATAACTTTAATAAATTAGTACAATTATCTGAAAATGAAAGCAATAAATTATTATATAGTTATTTTATCAATATATGATTAGAAGGGATTTAAATATTAAATCTTCTGCAACATTATCAATGTATAGATAGACAACATTATCATCACATCAATGGTTGACTCTTTACAAAATACTAATTAAAATTTTTAAATATTATATGTCTCATATTACATCTTTAAGAAATTCTTCAAGTTCTATCTTTAAAAACTTCTGCAATTTAAAAATCATTTGCTTTTATAATTATATGCTTATATCTCTACATATACTGATAATTTAAGTAATATTTTACTAAAAAATGAGTATTTTAATACTTAAAGTATTTATATGTGTTTCAAGTAGTTACGATATTACATTTTACACATCATTTATTTTGAAGTTTCATTTCTATTATGCAAATCTCCGATAAACCTTCTCTTTTAAAATTTAGTTACTGATTTAATCCAAAAAAATGTTTCATGACGTTATCGTGTCATTTTTATTGGAATGTCGTCTTCGGAAATATTGATTTTCTTCCTCAGGAAAAGGAAACGGGAAAGCTGTTACTTGGATTTCCCAACATTTCCATGTTCATCATTCCAAGATGGAGTTGGGAAACCCCACTACTCGTAATTCTCCTTGCTCTTGACAAACAGCCTTATGTTGAGACGCCGCTTCCATCGAATGTCAACAATGAGGTTTTGGGGAGGGATCAATTTTTCTGTCTGGAGAAGAAGTCCTTTAAGTTTCGGTTTTCAATTATAGAAAGTCTGAAAGCTGTTTGTTAACATAACATCGTTAAATGCCGATAGCTGTTATGATTATTTTCTTTTCTATTCCCTTTGATTTTGAACTCATTGATTATTTTTCCCTGATCAGAAAAATCCACTTACATTCATTGTATCTTAGTTTCATCATTTGAATTGCATTTTTTATTATAATTGCTCAATGAATCAAATAAATTTCAATAAAAGATAATTAAATGATTATAAATTTACCTTATTTCATGTGACTTGTAGGTAAATTGGATGATAGAAAAATTACCATGCGAATATATAATACAAAGTAATTTTTTCTAAATTTACAGACAATTGCTTTGAAATGGAGAAAAAGTTACAACGATAAGTATTCAAATAATTGCATTACCTCAGCAAGTTATGAATATTTACAAACATAAAAATACATTTCCCTCCACAGTAAAAATATTTTTTAATGTAAATGTTACGTTTTGAAAAATCTGCTGTATATTGGGAGTTTGTATTTAGTTTTTAAATTATTAATTAATTTCAATAAAACTAAAATTATATTCAAAATGGTTTACAATCTCTTTATACAATAAATGTGTATAATAAACATTTTGAAACTTTGCTATTTTAAGGTAAAAATACAAGATATAGTTATATACACATTCAAAATCTGGTTTATATTCTTTGTTTATGTAAACTTCAACTAAATTATAACAAGTAAATGTATCTAATTTATTATTAATTAGTTTTTGAGAAACATTGCACATTGGATGTTTAGATTCGGAATGCTGTAAACAAATATATTCGTCAACAAATAGAAATACTTTCAAGAAATTGCAAAAGTAAAGATTTTAAAATGTAAATGCATTAGGTAAATATTTAACCTAATGCATGAACTCAAGATTGCCTATATTAGTTTGCATTGGATGCTTTCAATGAAAGTAAATACAAAACAAATATTTAAGTAAATTTCATAGCATGTTTAGGGCTGATAACTAATGAGTGGAAATGCTTCATTTTTTTTGGGTAGTAAAATTTTTGTCTGTTTAAGCAGTTGTTACTGAAATTCAAGGATTTTGCATACTATATGATGCAGCAAACACCATGATTTAGATACAGAATTATTGCATTTAAGATTTCCTAGTAAGTTAGTATTATTTAGACTTATGACTTGTTTTAGAAAATTATTCTTCCTTATTTTTAAGTGTATTTAAAGAATAAATTTTACTTACATTGTTGAGAAAATCAAAATTAGTTTTTTATCAACTTTAAATTTTAATCTATATAACTGAATACTGATTTAATAAAATATATCAGTTTAAACTTATAATAACATTATAAACTGAATTTGGTTTAAATTCCATTAAAATATATTGAATATGCTAAAAAAGAATCGTTATTATAAATAATGAAATCTCTGTTCAATATGTAATAAGTGTTATCAATCTAAATAATGGAAATTTCATTTTGTTTACTGAGAGTTATTCCTAACTTCATATTTTATTTTCTTCTAATCATTTTTTGCAACATAAAGTCTAACATCGAGAAAAATAGGGATATATTTTTATGACTCAATGAAATGAACATTTTGAACTGCTACTGTCTAATATCTTAATACCTTAAATAATTGCTGTAGTATAAGTGAGATTTGAGTAATTGATAATCTTAAATAACTTTGTGAAAATAACACAGGTAATTGATACAAATATTTCTGATTTATAATTGATTTGAAAAATTTTTAGAAATAAATATCTTTCTTATTTATTTGAGATACCAAACAAGAAAGAAACATAGACGTTCTTCAAAAATGGTACTCATATATATTAAACAATTTTGGCTATGTATTAATAAATTGTGTATAATAAAATACATAATATATAAAAACAAATTAATCGCGCCAATAAGTATTTATTTGTGTAAAAGTGATCCTTAAAATATCTAAAACATACATACATCTGTTACTACGGCAAATAAATGGGAACACGTTTCTGTTATAGAAAAAGTTACATTAGACTTGTGTTTCTCTGTCTTTAAGATTTAAAGAAAATATTGTGATAGACACATTCTTCTGAGAGTGCATTTTACTATTGTTAAATGCACCATAAAGTCTAATGCTGTTATAGAGATAAGGGTGATAATTAAAAGACATATCACTATTAATGAATAAGTAACTTGAAAATATTAATCCAAAATGGTAATATAGGCTTTATAATTTTAAAATATCATAATTTTGAAACTCTGTGAAATGACGAAGTTTATATTATAGCAGGGCAACCTTCTCCAAGCCAAATATTAAGTAAATAGAGGGGAGTTAGATAAAAATTTAGATTTCTTGAACATTTTCCACCTTCTGATCATCAGCGTCTGTGCCGTGTCAAGTATCGAGTCTGCAACCTTTCGAAAACGAGAACAACGTTTTACATCAAAAGACTACCATAGTGATTTTGTGGCTGAAGAAACAAAACTCATTTTTTTTAATTCATGTCTTCAGTTTTTAGAAACAACTAAGTTACATTTAATTTATTTTCTGAGAAATGCTCACCTTGCAATGATAACTACATCAATCTTTAAAGTGATATTACAAAATTACTTTTAACACTGTTTTATAATATAGATTATTATAACGCATATTATAGTCATTTTTATTTATTGCATATAGCCATTTCCTTACTGCTAACATAATATATTTATTTTTTGAGCCAAAATACTTAAAATGGGAGTAATTTATTGCAGCTGCAATGCACAATTACTTTATACGTATAAAATGTTTAATATATTTTTGCATTACTTTACATGCCGAGCTGATAGCTGAATTTTTAACTGCGTCAACTGGAATCAAATTACATTCAACATTTCTCGAATTCAAATCCCACCTTAAGCTTAGACATTTATAGTCGTTTGGACCCACTTTAAATCGTAGATGCCAGTTAATTATCTTTTGTATGCGTAAAATGACCGTTGAGTGACAAAAACCCAAATTTTTTTATTATTTAAATTATTTAGTTCTATGGATATGTTTTAAGTCAATACTTCTAATTCATGATTATAATATAATATATTTATTTTTGAGCCAAAATACTTAAAATTTTTACTTACTGAAATATCTTTTGCAGTAAGTAAATAATTTTAATCTTACATTTTATTGATCATGTGCTTTTTATTTTTTGTTTTAATGATTAAAATGTATTATTTAAATAATTTGCTTAATATTTATTTGTTTTCATAGCATAATATGTTAAATAATTTCAAAACTACCTTTCGTTGATTGAATAAAATTAATCTTTCTCCTTTAAAATATATAATACTTTCCAATATTCTGTAATCATCAGTCTGATTCACTGAGGAATGATACTATTTGGTAGTAAATTATATGTTTATAAATATTTTCTAGAATAATTACCTTAAAAATATTTAAGATAATTTATAACGATTTTTTTATTTTAAACACCATTTGCAATGTATAATTTTAATTATTTTAAATTAAACTAATATTACCTAGTTATAACTTATATTTTCTAAAACAGATTGAACCTTTAGTCCTTCAATTCGGAAGCAATACAGACAATCAAAAATAACTTTCAAATTAAATGCAATGATGTCAAATCTATAACTTTATACATTTTAAAAATTACAGTCATTTTCTAATGGTTCGTTTGTATCATAATACTGGAATTATTTACAATTTATGAGGATTAACTTGAAAGGCTGTTCCTTAACGACACTATATAATGCTTCTACTAATCTATCTGATGTCATTCATTTCATCCAAATGATCCTAAAATGTGCCAAAGCATTTAAGTACGAGTATTAGATAGACAAACGAATATAGTAATCCCAAATGACCTATGTCTTCCTAAACCGAGTGACACTAGTACCGCTCTCCTTAGAGAGATTCCATGGATTCGATACATTTTACGACGACTAGACGGACATTTTTATTACTGACAATAAAAACTACTCCTGCAAGATGGATGGACATATCTTGTAGGAGAGCAGAAACGATTTCATCTTCTCCATAAGGAATTTTATATTTGTTTCCTTAAGTGGAATAGGGAATATCTTTTACAGAGGGAAAAATATTCCCTATCCTTTTATATTCTAAGGGTGAATAACCGAAAGATATACTTTTCTAAGAAATCCGGATACATCTATAATCAGAAAAGTGACCGTTTTATTCAGTCTTGAAAATAAAAAAAATATAAAAACTTCTCCTCAATTTATATATTTGGAGTATTTTTATTTTAAATAAATTGTATTTTTTGATACCTAGAACCGAATTTACATTATGAATATGCTTTTTTTGTAATTGTGCATCAAATAAATAAATGAAAACATAATATAATTGCATAATATGAATAACAAAATATATTACATAATATAAACATATATACTGAAAGCATAATATAATATGAAAGATGCACAATGCTTTGTAGTTTCCACAGATACACTTAAAAATATCTGCATTTAAGATAAGATCTTCTGAAAATGGGATTTATAAGTATAGCTTAAATTATGCAGTAAAATATTTACAACTGAGACGTATATTTCAGTAACAATACTATGAAATATTAAACTATATTTCTAGCCGGAAGCAAATCTCAAATAATATTTATATATTTGAGCTTTGCTTCCGTAAGCTCTGAACAAATAATATATAAAACAATAACTGCATTTCACTAAGTCATCAAAATAGGGTATTTAACTATCAATGTATTCTTTTTTAAGAGTGCGGTTTTTAAATTTTTAAATTAATAAAACATTTTTAAGTTTAAATAAGGGGAATATTGTAACCACGAGGAACAAATTTATTTAATGAATACATTTAATTATTTTATGCTTATTTAATTTATATTTAATTATTTTATGCTTTTAAAAACTTTCTCATAACTTTTAATTTGAACTTATGAAGATTGTTTCAAATATAATTGCAATTATTTTCATTAGCGATAATATTTATTTTTATTGTAACTAAGAATTAATATTTGTATTTATGTGTTTAACTTGAATTTAAATAATCTGCTTTTGGTAATTACCTAAAATATAGGCATCTTTATATATATATATATATATATATGTATATATATATATATATATATATATATATATATATATATATATATATATATATATATATATATATATATATATATATATATATATATATATATATATATATATATATATATATATATATATATATATATATATATATATATATATATATATATATATAGGATGAGCTGGGGAAATCGATTGCATCAAATTTCCCAGCAATAGAAAATGTAGAGATCATTTGATGAGAATTTGCCAGAGCAGCATGTTATGTCAGGAGAGATTTAAACTTGATATTATCCCGTAATAATCACTATATAATGAACAGTTTGACTTCATTATCAGCTGGTAAAAACTTTTCTTTTGTATTTAAATAACATTAGGTATTTTTAAAATTTTGCTATTTAATTTCTGTTTTTAAACTTAATAATTTTTTAAACAAATTTATTTTATATCTGACATTCATGTTTTTATGATAAATATTTTGAGCTAAAACTGCACAAATAATGGAAAATTTATGGAATTAATTAAAAATAAGAGGTTTTAAAATGGCAATAGCATTTTTTGAATTTTGCTTTCACTTTTAGAAAGCCACCTGTGTTATAATTTAATATTAAAACTACAAAGCCTTATTTTTCTTCTCAGTTACAATTATAATTACTTTTTGTAGCTTCAAAAAGGAATTTTCGATTTTTTATGAGCAGAAAAAGTAAATTTGATTACGAACTGTCATGTTTTTTTTAGTTTTCTTAACAAGAATAACATTTGTAATGAGTTTATGTGAAAAGCATAAACATAACTGAATAATAGCTTATAATTTTTTACTTTATAAATATATTGCACTATATTTTGCACTATTATGTATAAATCAAACTGTATACATACTATTTATACCTTAATTGAGGTATATTGTCTTTAATTATGAAATTATGTATTTCTTTTATTAGGTTTATTTTATAAAAAACAGTTTGAAGTAGGTAGTGTGGATTGCTGAAACAGAGAATCTACCACACACACACAATTTTCTTTATGATATATACATATAGAACCATAGAAAAATGTACAAAACAACTTCAATTTTATTAATGCCATCAGTTCAACAGTTTGTGGATATGCATCCCACCTTGTGTTTTGATGTTTTTAGTGGTTCGCAATCCAGTTTAAAATATAGGTCAGGTTCAGATCTAATTAGCCCTCGTGTGCAAGAAACAAAAGACAGTTTAGCGACGAACAAACCAAATAAACCATACCTTCATTATATTGCTTATAAATCTGTTAAAATATTGCCTGTAGACTTCCCTTGATATTTCTTAATGAGTTTTATAGTATTTGTATTATTTTATCATGTATTTGTTTTAAAAGTAATTGTTGAAAGCTAAAAAATATTTCCTATATTTATAAATATTTTAGTGCAATTTCTCAATTTTTAATATATTTATTTTATAAAATACGAACTTTGCACTTTCATTTCATAGCACTTTAATATGTTATAAAAGTTTATTTTTAAATTCAATTTGTAATTTTAATGAGTTCATTAAAGTAATTATTAATACTATTTATAATACTCATTTATATATTAATTTTAATCTGAAGTCACTCTACTCCTTGAGACGTTAAATGATAACTAAATTCAATTTACTTATGTATATTAATTTAAAACACATTAAGTAAATATGCAGAATTGGATCACAAAATCTACAACAATATTTATGTAACCATAAAATGACTTAAACTTTACCCAAAAAAGCTTATTGATTTCACTTGCATCACGTACGATTACCATGTATTGAATTAATGCTACAAACAAAATAATGTCTGTACTTTAATTTGTTATTAATTTTTCTCATCTAATTTATAACAAGGAATAGGAATTTAACTATAATTTATTTGTCGGAATTCGGTTATCCAAAATGTCTTCATTTTTTTCATAAAAGATAATGCATTTTGTCATACTATTCGCTGAATACTTTATTGATTTTTATTCATGATAATAAGGCTTTTGATTGAAATATTTGAGAACGTTTCTTTAGCTATTGTTATTTGTAGAGTTTATTTACTAAACATAAGAAAAGGTACCTTAAAAATCTTTTCAAAAAATAAAATAATTGACTGGAATTGTTAGAAATGGTAGTTATTATCTATTCAATTTAATGCAATGTCACACACCCTATGCATCATTACTTAATATTTACCCAAATATAATTTCACTTTAATTTCTATTACAAGATAAAGGTACATTAGTGATTTATCTTTCTATTTAAAATAAATAAAATTTAGTTTTGAGTATGAAAATTTTATTGCATTTTTAGGTAAAAATAAATTTTTTTTCAGTGTATGAATATTATGTAATTGTGGAGTAATGGCTTTCTGTATGAAATCCAACACTGTATCGATACATATATAATATTGGCAAAATTGTAATGCTTAATCATTTTTTGATTATTATGAAAGATTTTGTACGCCTATCACAAATTCCAGTTAAGCGTTAAATGTTTTATTGCAAAAAATAGCTAGCATAAAATCACTAATTGGTTTTATTAAAAAAATTACCTGAGTTTAGCGACTATTTCAAAATAATTATTAGTTGATAAGCATTACTTATATCAACAGTTAGTGTTTTCCGTGGAAAGATTATCTACAATTAGAATTGGATGGGAACTTTTACTAACAAACTTTTAAATATGTTATTAAATGATTTTAAGCAACCATAAATGGTTATTTTGCCTCTTCGATTGGCTTTAAAATAACCCTCCATCATCGTAGCTTTGTATACTCCAACTACAAATAAATTTTTTATGCAATATTTTATATCACTGTACTGATTATATTTTATATTTCAATTTTATAATCCAATGGTGGGCAAAAAATAGTGACTGAACCCCATGCCACAACAAGGCCAGAAATTGCTACTCATTTATCGTTACCCAGCGAGCACCTGTGAACCCAGTCACGGATGCGGGTAGCGTTACCCGCGCCATACCATCACAAACCCGTTCATAGGGCGGGCTACATTCATACAACATCACAGAAGAAAGGACAGACAGAACAGAGAAGGAAAGAGACATCCATGCTCGAACCGGGATTCGAACCCGGAACCAACAGCTCAGGAGTCAGGAACGCTAACCACTAAGCCAATCGGTCGGCTTTATATTTCAATAACATCTATTACTTTTTTGCATGTTTATCAATACTGAAGAATCAACTGCTCCCCTTTTACTGTATTTTAAATATCAGATGCATGTAGCTCATTAGTTTAACATTAGAATATTTATTTGATTAAGTTTAGTCTTGTAAACTGGTTCTTCCAGTTAGATGATCCCAGCGATAACTGTAAACAACTTAAAAAACAAACAATAAAAAATTATTTCAGAATAGTTGAGACTACCCGCAAAATGAATTCAAGGTCAACAAATAAAATACAACTAAGGTAAAAATGCAGAGAATAATACTAATGAGGTGGTAAAGGAGAGAGGATATAGATAATTTATTGACTTGGAAACATATATTTGAGTGATACATAGAGGCATGAGAAGTCACAGGAATCAAGAAAAGCGTTTTATACTTATTTTAAGTAAACAGTGCTTTTCCAACTTAGATAAGAGTAATGAATAAGTGTTTGAATTTATTTATCTATTAATTAAGATACCTCCTTGATATAAAATACTCGTGGCCAAATTTTTATTGGAAATTAAAATGAAATGTTACTGTCCACAATTATCAATTTTTCTTTTGTAAATGAATATTTATATTTAAATATTTTTTTTAACTTATAAATCTCAATTTCATTTTCTGTACTTCTCTTATTTTAAATAATATAGTTGCTTCAATAATTTTTATTACTTCTTTTTTCTTTCTACTCGTTTTGTGAGTACCACTCTTAAATTAAAAGGTTATTTCAACCATGTAACTATGCAAAAATATTAATTAATTATTAATTTACTCAAGCATAACTTAAATAAGCAAGAATAAAATGCCTACGTCAAATTTTGCAAAATATATTTAATTATTTTTCAAGCAAATGTTAGAAATGTTTAAGATTTAGAAATCTATTGTATAAAAAGTTTAAATTATGTAAATAATTAAAAAATGGAAACTTTGATTAATTTACTAAAATTTTCCTATTTTTTAAACATGATTATTCTATGAAAAGTTTATAATTAATGGTATACCAATATACACTGCTAGACAAATGCTAATGACGGGTCACAAATTGCAATGTAGCATAAAATTAAGCGAGACATGAGGCCTAGTAGGATAAAATGTAGTTGCCACACTGTTCAGACATTAGAATAAAGAGTGTTTATTGTTCTGGAAAGTACAAAAGCTGTGAAACATCTGAAAGAAAAAAAACTGTTCATTTGATGCTGCATACGGAAAAATGGAACAATGCATCTAAAAGTCAGCAGGAACCTTGAAGAAAGGCATCAGTACGGGATATGTCCACCGTGGAGTGTGATGCAACATTCCACACGTCGTATCATACTTTGCAAAACATTATCCAGCAGCTGTTGAGACAATTTATCCCATTCCTCTGTGAGTGCACGGATGAGGGTGTGCTTGTTTGTCGGAGGATAGTTTGGACCAACAACTTGCCTCCCCAAAGCATCCCACACATTTTCAATGGGATTTAGATCTGGAGAACTTGATGGCCACACAAGGAGTTGAATTCCCTCGCTGTCTAGACAATCCTGAACAGCGAGTGTTCGATGACATGTTGCGTTGTCGTCCATAAAAACAAATTTATCACCGACAGCATCACGGAAAAGAAGAACATGAGGAAGTAAATTTCATTAATGTATCGTAGGCCCGTCATAGTCCCATTCACAACCAAATGTAGGGGCTTGCGACCTTTGATCATGATGTCGGATATCGGTCCCTTTCCTATATATTTTCTGGACGATAAGCTGTACCAGATCAGTTAGCGTCTACAATCCGATGACAGACTGAACCTACTCTCCTCTGAGAATAGTACGCATGACCAGTCCAGTTCAGTTCTATTGCGATGCTCACGACACCATTGCAAACGGGCAGTATGGTGCTGTCTGGTCAATGGGGCACACACAACAGATCTCCGGTCGTATAGTCCTCCTCCCCTCAAACGTCTGGCAACATTTTTTCGGGAGATCTGCTTTCCAGAGGTAGCAAGAAACTAATTTGCCACCTGATGAGCTGTGGTGCGCCTGTTCCTTTTGCTGATAGGACGATATATCTGTCTTCTTCAGGCATCGTACTTCTAACACGATCTCCCTCGTGCCGCCTACTACATATTCCCGTAGTTTTAAATTATTTCCACAGCCGTGAAATAACACTCTGAGCGATGTCGAACTCCCTTGCAACATCTGTTATTCTTCGCCCTTCTTCGATCTTTCCAATAATTCGGCCACGCATAAATTCATCTAAGTGATATCTGGAAGACATGCCAAAAATTTCAAGTTCGTCTAGCAAATCTTTCCTGTAAAACTTTGACTTGAAACAACAACTGTCCACACGCGTCAAAACCTTTAAAGCTCTTATGAACGCTATCACGTGATGAACAGACGAGGAAAAAAATTTGCATACGCATACTTTTTCTTACTATATTCCGCACTTAATCTAATTTTCCACATTTTGCTTCCTTTCATTTTGTGGTTGCTATGGATGATTGTGTTATCCGTCCTTAGCAATTGTCCAGCAGTGTAACAGCTGAGCATATTTAAATTATGTATAATGTTTTTAAGCTTATGTCAGGTATATTAAGACTATTAAAGATACACGTATTTTAAATAATATAATATTAGTTAAGAGTCTTCAGTTTAATTTATCAATACAGAATATTATTATTAAAAATAATTCAAGAATTTCCTACACATATTATTATGAAATAAAATAATCGTTGTGTCATATTAATATTATAATATAAATTTTAAAAAAACTTAAAAAATATTTGGTAAAATTTGGAAATATCTTTATAAATAGTGCATTCAAGAGAAGTAACTTTGTAATATAGGTTTACTTAGAAAGGAACTAACAGCCCTAATTATAAATAGAACATTTAGTAAATATTTATAAATAAGTCCTCATTTAAATAGTCTTAAAATACTTTTGGAAAATGAATATTTTCTGATTTAGTGAATGTTCTACTTCCTGAATTCAAGAGACATTAATCTTTTTTAGCTCAATAAGGCGTATCTTTAATTCAATAGATTTTTTCAGTCACATGAAAGAAATGGATAATGAAAATTGTTTGATTGTTTCCAGAATTTTTTTTGTAAATATGCATATAAAAGACACTTTAAAATAAAATATTTTAGTTCTGATATTTTCAACCTTCTATTTATTTTATTGTACCTTCATGTTCAATTATTTAAAAAGTTTTGGGTTTATAGATAGTATCGAATAACATGTTGCAAAGTATAAGTTTATAAGATTGGAATCACGATTCTGTGTTCTATAAAGTCTACTTTCAGCTTGAGTTTCTTCTACATATGCTATTTCATCAATGCTGTCTTATTATATACTTCAGAAAATATATTGCATGAAAATATTTCCAAGCTTTTTTAGTATAAATATATTCCATAATCATGAGAAGATTTTGGAAAATTATTTTTTAATGGTTAGTATATGGTATTGCTTGTTTAGATTCAGTCAGTTATAATATTTGTGTAATATAAAAACTATTAAGTTTCATTCTTTCTTTTATAAAATGCTTCATTGTTGTTTTATAATTTTGATATTATTCTTATATTTTAATCATTTATCTGAATTTCAAGCAAACTAATCATCACTGGAAAGTAAGAATATATAAAAATATTGTATTTTGTCTTGGTCAATTTAGAATTAAGAAAATAATTGTCTAATTATTATTTTCCATGGAATTCAATGATTTGTTTCCATGTAATTCCAAAGCCTATTTTTATTTGAGATTTCTGCAGTTTGTAAAATGTCACTGATTGCTAAATAAATAAAATATATTAATATTGTTAGCAAAAATGTAATTATAAATTTTTAGTATTGATATGAATAATAATTTTTCCTTTTGTTGCGCATTTTGCTTATATTCTTACTTTTTATATGTTTGCTCACAAAATGGATAAAAATTGTTTCAAACTCTATTAATATGGTTGTCTATATTACAACTGTTTTAAGAAAAAATGCCTTTCTTAACTATTTTAAGAAAACATGCCTTTCTTAAAACAGTTTTAATATAAGCTTTAAAGATCAACAATTGAAAATAACATTTAAAAAAGCAATAATAAAGTAATTGATTGATTGAACAACCAATATTTATTCTAATTACTTTTTTTAATGTTTTTATTATATTTTATTTTTATAAGTTGATAATAGTTATATTTTAACATCAGAATAAAATGCACAAATTATACTGAAATTGTTTTAATATATTTAAAATTGTAAAAAAATTAATAGACATTTGATCCTGAACAAAGACGAAGAAAAGAGGAAAGATCTGTTGGTATTTAATAGAATGTAAGCTCTTGGGTTCTTATACTCTTTGACATCAATTCATCAATTGAACTGTGTAAGACTTAAACATCAATTGAAACACAAGTAAATCAAGTTCAGTTATTATATTCAAGTCAAACATTCTGTTTCATGTTCTAAGTTCAAAATAAAAGTATATGCAAAATAATATATTTAAAAGTTGTTCAAAACACTTTGGTTTATGAATTTTAAAATATACGGAATAATACAAGCTGTATTTTAGAATAAAATGTAACATATTGCATTGCAATCTAACAATATATTTTAAGCTAACGTTTTCATTATTAAAAAAGATTTTCAAAGTGTCATCCTCAAATGGCCGATGAGGTGACTCCTTGGGGATACCAGAAACAGTACTTAGAAAGTGATTCGTCATCTTAAATGATGATATCGTTTGAGCTATTTTTCATAATGCAATAATAATTTACAATAAATAAAAATTTTTCATTGTATTCAAAATAAATTTGATATGAACTATATTTCAATAAAGTTGAAATATATTCCAAGTATTCCTTATTGTCCAAGTATTTCCAATAAAATCTAGATCATTTAAATTAAAAAAGAGAGTGTGAACTTTCATACTAATTTATCATTAAATATACCCATGTAGGAAAGTTTCTATATAGATATATTTGATGTTAGAATAATGTTTTGAAACAGTGTCACAATGTCATTAAATAAAAAAAGCATTTGTGGTGTCAAATTATTATATGACTATTTATAAATTATTTATAAACAAATGAACTTATCACAATTTTTAAAATATTGAATGAAAAAATCGGCGCGTTTTATTTCAAATATGTTTCTCTTATTATCTATTTCTATTGGAAACACCCTTATTTTATACCTTACCCTTACACCTGTTTTGTGAAAAGCTATGTGTTTTTCTTTATTTGCATATTCAGTAAATTTAAATTTGGTTGAATATTTTAACAATTTTATTTAAATTAATAATGCAGTAAAAAGATCTTTAAAAAAGTTCAGCTAAATATTTAATACAAGCCTACATTCTACAAATAATTAGATATTTTAGGTCCCACAAACACACATATATATTTAAAAATATAGTTAATCGAAACATAGTTACATTAAATAGTTTTGATTCCTGCTTATAAATCTTAATTCTTCATGGCAGTTGCAATTGATAATATCCAATGTGAATATTATTCTATATATCCATTTTCAGAATTAATGGTGAAATATACTACTGAATGATAAGGAAAGGCAAAGAATATCTTTACACATTTGTGTAAACTGTCAACAATAAATACTTATAGTGTGGCTTCTGATAAAGAATATAGTATAAATGAATGAGAGTAATAAAGAATACAGTATAAAATTTAAATGTTGGTAGAATTGATGCACTTTTTAAGAAGATAAATTATATACGAAAAATGTATTTTTAATATTTTCCTACATTTAACTAATTTTGTCAATCACTACAAATGTTTCATAATATATGAAAGTTTTGAAAATTTTTAGATTTATTACTCTAAAAGGTCTGACAAACTTAATAAGTTAGACATCTAAATTAGAATTAATGTTTTGTGTGTGAGCCTAAATAATTAAAATTCAAAATGTACTCAAGAGATGAATAAAAAATTAAACCACATTTCCAAAATTGTTGGACAAATTAAGTCAAAATTTAAAATAAAAATATTTGAAAAGGAATTATTCAAGTATATTTTAAGATTTAACTATTTAGGAATTTCTATGATATAACTGAATAATTTAATCAAATTATGCCTGAAAATATACCAGTTTATTTTAAATGAACTTTCTAACATAATCTTCCTAAAATTGCTTAAATAAAAATTAATTTATAACATTTATGAATTTAGCTAAATATTTTCAAGCGAAAATTATTGATTCTTTTTCCCATGAAAAAAAAATTATCACTTTTAGAAGAAATATTACATAAGAAGTTGTTTGTATTTTAACCTAATAGAAAATAGGATTTTATTATTTTAAATTTAAAATGTATTACACAATTTACCTTAGCAAATTTCGATTTTAATGACTATTATATCTGTCATTGTATGGTTAAGCCATTACTTAAATAAAGACGAAGAATGAAAATATTACGAATACATCGAAAGAATTAAAATATTTAAAATGTATAAAATTATTTAGGTCATATTTTGGACTTTAACAAAGTAATCAATATAAAGTAAATTGTATGACTCAGTTTCTTGAAAAAAAAATCTTAATCTTCAATGATTTTTTTCACACATACATTTTATTATTATTTAGCATATTTTTATAATCTCAGATAATTTATTATTAAAAATCTTCTAAAATTTCTATAAAATTAAGCCAAGTCGGGGGTCAAGCTCACATGAAGTTTTTCTTGAGAACAATATTTGTTAAATTTTAATGATTTTAAAGTGAAATGGCAATTGGAGCCTTTTATAAAATTTTAAAAATTTAAAGAGGGCTCTTGAATTAAATAGTATTATACGCTTTATACTAGAAAACATATTTTATATTAAAATATTGAATTCATTTGCTTACAATCCCATTGATTTGTGCATTACCAATAACAGTTTCTTAACTTTTTTATAATTTAAACATTAGGAGTTAATAATATTTAATACTTCATTAACGGAATAATTCGTAAAAATTTGAAACAAATGTTATAAATAATGCAAAAATGCTGTTACAATTGATGGCTAAGTACATTTTAGTAAGAAATAAAAAATTATTGATATGTTTTCAGAAAACTATCTTAATAGTATTAGTCCAATGACAAACCTTATATTAAAAATTACTAGAGAAAACATTAATAACAGTAAATGTTTTACCATAATAATTTGCAATTAGTAATAGCGTTCATTATAGTTTATTGAATTAAATACATTTCCGTATGTAAATCAATGATAGATTTATATTTGGCACAAATATTGTGAAACATTTTTTGGCTTCAACACATTTATTTTTGCTTAATTAAAAAATAAACGAAGCATAAATACATGAAAATTAACTCAAATAACTTTGCTTTACTTCTTAAACAGTTTCTGTAAATTCAAAAGGTTCTTTAAAAAGTATGCAAAACATGCTGAATATTCATCGAAACATTTATAGGATGAAATTGGTAATGCCTGTTATTTAGTTTCATCTAAATGATCTAAATATATAATTTATTTTTATTTGAAGGTATTTTTAAGACAAATCAAAGTAGGCTTCGAGTACGTGTAACAATAAACTACCCAACATTTATCAACCTCAACTATAAAACAGCAAGAAAATCCCCCGCTTAACGGTGACCTAATTCACTCTTCAAACCAATTGGGAAGCACTTCCTCTGGAACTAAATAATAACAACAGAAACACAAGAAAAGCGGTCGAGAAGTTTATTCAGTTTTCCCCTGCTTCATTCTCCAATGTACTAAAATTTTACCCCTCTACAACAAGGCGGAAGGGTTGAAACTGTACCATGCCACCAATGGTTTCGGGTAGCAGGTGCGGCTTGGGCTTCAATACGAAAGAGAAGTATATCAAAGTGACAGAAAAGCGGAAGATCCTAGAATCTTTTCCAATTTCTTTTTTTATTCATTATTCCTCTACTTCCCCTTCCCAGTTTTCCCTCCCCTGCCTTTATTCTTTATTGTTTCACAGTGATTTCGCTCCGCATAAGAGAACACACCTGGTACCTCGAGTAATTTCGATTCCGAATGCCATATTCGATTGTTCTTCCTTTTTTACTTTGGAGAACAGAAAAACAACTTCAGGGAGTATTTTTGCATGTCCTTGATAAGCAATACCTGTTTTTCTTATGCTTGTAAGGTAGATTTGTGGTTTTAATCATAAACGCATTTTTATATAATTACTGCAAATTGTTAATTAAAAAGCATCGACAAGAGTAATTTATTTAATTACTGAAAATTAAGCACGAATATATAAATAATTCATTAATTGTTGTCAATTATTTTAAACTATAATGTATTATTCTGGTCGACAATATTGGGATAATTTTTGAAAACGTTTTAAACTAGATAAAAACTGTTATAGATTAAAGTTTGAGCTTTGAATAAACACATGAGAATTAATTACATGTTTGAATTAATGCTTACTCATTAAACAAGATCTGTGAATTGGGTTATTGACAAATTTCTGTAATGTAATTAAGTACCATATGAAAATATTTTCAAAGAAATAAATTCAGACAAATTTTGATTATAATTTCAATGGATATTAATCATTGAGAAAACACAGATCACAAGCAGGAAGCAAAACAAACCATGCATTCAGACAGAAATTAAAATGTAATGAATAGGATTCTCGCATCAGAGAAATTCTTGCTCCTTTTTCAAATTATAACAAGTCCTATTGTCTCTCTTTTAACTTTTTATTTTAACAAATTTAACAATTTGAAAAATACAACACAAGACTAATTCTTCATATTTAAGTTCATTTCACATTTTTGCTTCACAATATAACTGATTGATGCTAATACAATCTTCATGTAACCTTATCTAGTTGACGACTGAGTTTGATTCCCCTCAGATAGGGAAGACGCGAGGCTTGATTCCCTTTTTAGGGATTATTGTGGCTAAGTTATCACAACAATTATAGAGAAATAATTTATTTCAAATACTTTTAAAAGCAATTAAAAATAATCAAGAAAACTAAAAAGCTGAATAATTGAAGCAAAGTATAAAGCTTGTTTCTCTGGGTTTGTAATAAAGACAATATTTTTGATAATATATGCCAATTAGTTGATATATTATAAATTCATTGTGATTTGAACAAATCTAAACATACATATTAACGAGAATCATTCTGTGAGAAAAAATAATTTCTTATTTGACTTCATTTTCATAAGACTAAAATTAGTTTGTGATGTTTCAATAACTTTTTGCATAGAAATGTAAATTCAATTGAGAACTATTTTTTGAAGTGAAATCCATACAATTACAAATATTCTTACTCGGCTATCCATCATGTTACCTTCAGTTTGGAAACGTTTACATGATGGTATATGAAAATTATTAATGATAAAAATATTTAAGTACAAAATGATCCAAACAATACGTTTTATTTACTTGATTTGCAGAGAATTTCTTTCTGATTATTCTTAGATTTTTCTAATGCAAATTTCCCCCTTTTTAATATATCTTGATTAGATAAAAATGTTAGTTTTTAAAATTTTTTTGACATTTTGTTATCAATACATTTATCAAACATGCATCATATTTAAATTTCTTTAAGGGGGAATATTCGATATAAAACCAATGATTTCTTATTGTTTGTGCTGTGAAGTCTTAATCATTTTGTTGGTTTATTCATAATTATTTCATATTTTTCAGTCAACCATGACAGTTAAGATACTCAAGAATTTTTATTGCATCCCAATCAATCAAATACTTAACATTATTTAAGAAATAAATTCGTTTATTTTTTTTAAAAAAACAGCTAGTCACTCTGCCAACGAAATACTTTTTAATTTTAGATTAACAAAAAACTGTGATTAATTATAAGAATGGACAAAAAACGCTTAATTACGTTAAATTAACCTTAATATATAAAGGCTAATTTTTTAATGAAAGTGTACCTCTGTTATTTTATCAAATAAAGTCTAATAATACCTTGTTCACTATATGAAGCATCTCAAATCAGAAATTTAGAAATTAATCTTATGCAGGAATCTAACTTGCGAGGAGGTTAATTCAAGCAACAAAATATTGGATAAAAACAATTTAAAAAGAACAAGAACAACGTAACATGGACAAGAACAATATTTTATGTATAACAATCCTTTTCCTTATTCCAAGCAAAAGGAAAAATAATGAAAATATAATACTCAGATATTAAATAATACAAAAAGAACATAAATCATACTTCCTATCTTAATCAAGTCATAGATCAACTATAAAAAATGGAAAAAAGAGTTAAAAACTGTGAACATAACTTATATTTCAACCTTCGTGGATATTTTGATTATCCTAAGAAATTGATTAATAAAATATTAATAGAAAACATACATCATAACCTTCAATTTTTTAAAATTTTAAATACGATTTTATTTAATAAAGTACTTCATTTTCAAGTCAAACTAAAAACTTCATAAGTAAATTCACATTTTAATGACGTTAACTTGCAATTTTTAAAACTTCAAGATAAATATTCTCATTTTTATTCAATTCACTAAATATTTTAATATCATTCATTTTATTTTCACATTTTAAAAAATCATTGCAAAAAAGATGACACATATTTTCTAATTTATTAAAGAAATATTTAATGTTTTTTAGTTTCAGAATAAAAAAAAATTAAAAACATTTGGAGGAAATATTATATGTTACTACAAAAATAAAACTCATATCACTACATAAATTCTACTATATTTCTGATGGTGAAAGCATTCATTTAAAATCCAAAATATTTTCTTTGGTATTAATGATACTGTTTCTTAATAAGATGAGATTTTAGATCTGTAAACAGCGAAAAATAGTTATCTATTTTTTTCAGCCAGTAAACATTGAATTTTACACACCTTAAAAAAAGTTCCTGATAATGATGCGTCCCTTGAAAGTAGAATTAGCATTAAAAATAAGCACCCATTAAAGAGAAGTACTGTTAACAGTTGAACAGTTAATGACTGTAATCCTCTGGGTGTATTTTCTCGGTTTTTCTTTGCTCCAAAATCTCGAAAAGATCTTTTTAAAAGTAACAAAGACTAGGACCATACGATAGAAATGTAAGAAAAGATAAAATTTTTTCTTTTTTTCTGTTTTATTTCTTTTCCAAGTCCTCTGGAATTTTCTGTATCATTTTATCTGACCCTAGAGACATCAAGAATTTTTTATAGCTAGATTCGAAATTTTTTACATTTCCTTTTCTCCTAGTGAAGATAGAAACAAAATGGGAAAATATCTGGAATGGTAATTATTCGTGGCGCCATCTATTAGAACGAGACGTAATCTTGTTTTATCAAATTAAACTTTTCTAACAGTAAATATCAGAGAAATAAAGTTATTTCTTGAACATAAAAATGATATAAATGTTTAAAAATAGTTCCTCCAAACTCTTATATCTTGAAGTTAATACATTTAATACAAACCGTGATTTTTTCTCCCCCAAGTTTTTCACAAATTATTTTTGAATGTACTTGAAGTAATTAACATAGTTAAAAATACTTTTCCTCAAAATGTAGATTTTAATTTTATCCAGTAAATAAAATGAACTAAAATATTACTAGACAAATAAAATATATTATCTGAAATCTGTATTATTAATTAAAAAATATATTCATTAAAAATGAATGGAGAACTATTGCTTTTAAATAAAATTTATACAGCTAGAAAAGGATTAGTAACTTATTATGTATAAAGAATTTCCTAAAGTTAGCATAGTAATGTCAGTTTATAAATCAACTTCATGATTTTTTTGTATATTTTACATTACAGTTCTCAGATTCAAATAAAATTTTAAAACAAAATACTACTCGACTTCTGATTTTTCAATATAAAATGTCTTTTTATCGATTAAATTGTTTTAAGTAAAACAAATTATTATACTTTTTAGTGTAATTTTCATTTTATTCTTCAATTAAAATACCCTATATTGTATAAATACAATACACTTCAAGTGTATTTATTAATTTTTAACTAACAAAAAATAAGTTATCAGAGTTCCTCCACCTTGTTATTTTATTTCTTGAAAATATAAAGAATATGAATGAAAAAAGTGTATATTTTATGAGAGACAAGGCGCAGAACTTATGCTTAAAGTTATTTTAAAATATAATTCTACATTCATTAATTGCAATAATTCATATGAAATATGAATACCTTAATCTATGGTGAATATTAAAGTTTTTTTAAATGATGAAACTTGCATTTGGATTAAAAAAATTATGCCTTGTAGTTCTTCTATCTATAAGCCTATTTTACTGATATTAACAGTAACAAGTTCATCATTCAAGTCAATCTATTGCATTGTAATACAAGTAAATAATCAAAACTAAATTTTTTTTCATTTTTTATATTTAATAATATTAATAGAATTATTTTTAACAGTTTTTAAACAAAGTATAATTCTTATTAAAAACAGAATTTTTCCTTCACTATTTTATCTGTTCAAAATATTAAGTATCACAAATTTAAACTATTTTAAAAACAAAAATCAAGCCCATTTTCTAAAATAAAAATTAATTTGAATTAATACGCTTGATTTAATATTTAAAAAAAGATATTTAGCAAAAAAGCATTATATTATATTATAAAATATACATTTATGTTTTTACCGCAAAAGGGAAAATTTTTAATTTTTCTAATATGAATTATCCATTATGGAATTGTACAGGATATCTTTGAAAGTCTTTGATCTATTGGTACAGTTATATACCAACATTTTTGCTCGTATACATAAAAGATATTGTTGAAATTAACGTCTTTGTTCGGCAGAGTTTTCTTTTATTAAATCAAATTTATTTTTTCAATATTCGTTACATTTATGTTACTATTACTATTGGTTGTAAATGAGATTATGACAGAGTTTATTATGATTAGTATGATTATGATAAGTTATGATTAGTTTTTGATTAGTTAAGCGCATGTAGTTTAAATGTAGGTTTATTTTTTGAATACAAATGTAATAATGGTCATCACTGTTAAATAACATGCGTTGTTTCCTGCAAATAAAGATTAAGATTTTCACTAAGCATTATTTATGCATATTTTAAAATGATTTCAGCTTCAGAAATATTTTATGTAACGTATTCCACTAATTTGACTTAATTCAGATCTTAAATTAGTTTCAGTACCTAAGATACATCTTAGTAATTTTGATGTAATATAAATGAGAGAGAGATAATGCATAACAAACATATTATTAGTGTCCAAAATTACTGTCCAAAAACGCAATCAATATATTTTGTATTAAATACTGCAATTATAAAAAATATAAAATTTTAATTTGAAATTTATTTTAATTAGTAAACAGTGTAGTCCCTAATTTAAAAAAAATTGAGTTTTACATCTGCGTGTCTTATTAAAGTAAAAATGTTTTCACTTTTAAGTAATAAAAGATCATCGTTATTTTATAATTTTATAACGAATTCAAATTATTTAAAATTCTTTTCAACTTGCTTACTAATAATAATATTTTATTTGCTAATACAATTTATAATTTTTTTTAAGTTGTTGGAATAATTTGAAGCTATTTAGAGGGTATTGAAATTGATAAATAAGTGATTTCTTATAATAAAATTGAAAATCTTTAAAGGAAACACTTCCAAAAGCATCATATGTTCTTATTCTTATTTTTTTTGTGACAAACTTTAGTATTTTACTAAATAAATTTAAAAGATAATAAACTTAAGGATAATAAATTATTTCTTTTCTAACAAATTTGAATTAAAGACAAAACCCTTTCTTCTTATAATATCTCACTTTAAAGTTTAAAGCTAAACTGCTCTGGTTATTTTTATACTAGAAATCAAATCATCACTTTTTTCTTAGATTTTATAAAGGAATGTAAAAGTGTGTCCAGAATGAAATTGGTAATCCAGGGCTAAGTGGGTTCCCATGCTTGATCTTCGAAACAGGTCCCCACGCGCCCTGATGTATCAAATGCCCTCTTGAAAAAATACGTCATCAAAGAACGTGGAAAAGGACACTGCTTTTCCACTCTGCAACTCTGCTTTATATATGCCTTTTTACTTTGTTTTTAGTGCAATGATTCCTTTCGATACTGATTTTTCACTTCTTTTTCACGCATCGAATAAAAGCAGGAATGTAAAAACACTGCCCACTGAACTCAGCTTCGCCAAATGTTATCGTTACCCTCTTAAGTGCTTTGCGGATGGATTCGTCGTTCTGGATTGTTGGAGGCAAGGAAGAAACGAACAAAAAGGGAATGAAAAAATAAATAAAAAAGAAAGGAAAAGACTTAGAAATTTTAAAACGTTTGTCGGAAGGCAACTTAAATAATTCCTAGGAGATTTTCGCTGGAATTCTCTGTTTGCTGGATCTTTTGTAATGGTAGGAGATTCTTTCGTATTGTTTGGTTTGAAAGCTTCCAGACTTGGTTGATTTGAAATCTACTATTGATCGGCTTTTTTCTTTAAATAGGAAAAAACAAATGTATAGTTACAAAGAAAGTAAAGTATTCTTTTTCATAATACAGTGTTTTTTTAAACTTTGAAAAGCAAATAACAGTAAGAGTTAACTAAGCAAAACTATACAACTTTAGTATGACGCTATTATAATTCCCATACAGAAGCAATTTATAATAATTAGAAATAATTTTAGTTTAAATATTGTGGTTATAAAATATATTCAGTTAAAAATAAATGCAGATCTATAATAAACACTTTATGATTTTAAATCTATTTTAAGTAGATGAAAACATGCCATCAGTATATTCTTATAATACAATCAAAATTCTTGCAAATATATTTTTAATTTTGTCATATATATTTAAGAATAGTTTATAATCACCTAAATTTTATATTGCATTTCTGGAGCTCTTGAATTGCATAGTAATTTTGATAATATTTATCATTCGTAGCACATAGCAACATTCTAAAAGGAAAACTACTGTGTTATTATAGTATCTGTAAACAGAAAAAAAAATTTTGTTTTTCATATAGAAAAATAAAAATAATTTAAAAATTTTAAACGTTCATGTTAGTTTATTACAAATATAAATTTTTAATTTCAAGCTTTCTTATCGTAAAAAAGTTTTGTGGAAATTTTTTATTGCAATCTAATAATTTGGAAATAGAAAAGAAAATTGTCATTGCTTAAAATAAAGACGTATTGCTTGAAATTTTAGTTTAATAGTTAATTCGCATAAAGTACCTTATAATATATTTTGTAGGAAAAAAGAGGATTGGAAATGCATACAATAACCTTGTGTCTCCCCAAAATTCAGAATTATATTGAATTACATTTTCATTTTTCAAATTTTTTCGTGATAAATGTGCTATAGTTAATTATTTCTCTGTTCGATTATTTGAAGATCAATATACTATCGATGTAGATTAATGTGTAAAAGTAAACTTAAAAATGTACTTAAAAATGTAAAATGTTTCCCTAAAAAAACTACTCTTTGATAGTGTTGAAACAATAGATAATACTGGAGGAGGAAGTCGGATGGAGATGAAAAATGTATGCCTTCGTTTCCCTTTCCTGTATTGATTTCTTTCCACTTTCCGTCAATAGGTGGCAGCACTAAATCTTTACCTGTGCGACCCTTCCGAAAATAATGGAAACTATGAATTAATTTTGCTCTTCCTGAAGAAGATAGGTAGGTAATCGAATTAAAATTCATATAAATAGCAAAACTTAATATTATATTAAATTATTAAGATGTTTTTTTAAAATTTTATAATAAAAAATAAATTACATTTTTTTAAAAATTGTAATAGAACAATTTTTCAATTACTGTCATTTTTATTTACAATAAATATACGAGTGATTAATAGATTGGAAATATTTTTCGTTTTACATATTTTTCATATTTTCTCACTATTAAAAATTAATATTACTACTGACTCAGAAAAGTCGTATTTTTCTAAAATTACCAAAGGAAAAGAAATATGGGGTAAGCCATATTTCTTTGTGTGTATTTATATAAAATTTTAGTATTTATTGATTAACAACGTACTGTAAATGTTGCTTAATCGGAAAAATCTCTTAGAATTATCAAGCAGCTCATCATATTAAATAGTTGGTTTGGAAAAGCAACAGAAGTCTGAATATATTGAGGTACATAAATATATAAAATAGTATTTATATTTCTGCCCTCTTAATACGCTTTATATTTTATAATAACACGATAAGTATATTGCATATTTTACAATAGCACTATAAGGAGATATTTTTCACCAACGTTCTTTATTATTTACATCAAATAAAAACTGAATTCTTACCCTTTCGCGTTTAGTTAAATTGATATCGTGTTTAGTTTTTAAATATTTTTTATCAGCTTTTCCTTAATTTTTTTTACATTTTATAAAAAATAAGATATTGTATTTGTCTTGCACTAAATTTAAGCATTAATGTGTTAAGTTTACTAAAATTATGAGAATTTGTTTTTAATTCTTGATTTGTATTTGGCTTAAAGAAACTTCATCAGCCTATCTATAAAGATAATTGTATGCAAGAGAATTCAAGGCTATATTTTAAAGTTGTAAAATTTTAATAGATGAAAAATACATTGAATAAGTACTTGGTAAAAAGTACACTTAAGAACTTACCTTGATTTATCATTTACCTTCACGGTTGTAGTTTCCTCAAAAGTTCAATTTTTAAGAGTAATTTAAAATAATTTTATTGATTATTCATGCTTCCTGAATTGTAATAATTACTTTCAGCCTCATTAAACAATTATTTCATAGTATTTATTTATAGTGGATCAGTTAATTAAGTAATTGTGTCAGTTATAAAAATGACCACAAAATATTCTTTGAACTATTGTAAATCCTCCAAATAAAATCAATTAAATACCTAATTTATTATCATTGAAGTAACTAGATGAGCAGGTGGTGGAGGAATGTTTTTGTGGCATGAACAATTCTATACAAGAATGTTATTCCATTGATTTCACATACAAAATATCAAATGATTTTAATAAGTTATACATTCTATAATAAGTTAAATGGTATTATGATATAATAAATTATAAAATAAGTTAATATATAATTAGTATTTTAATATAATAAGTTGTATAATCTTATAGATTATTAATTAATGGGTCTGAAAGGATGTTTCCTTTAAATTTTGGATGAAATTATAACTGACTCACTCAAACAAAGTTGAATTTGATTTAATAAGATAAATTAGCAAATTTTTAAAAATGCTTGCTTCTTAAAATGTTAGAAATAATTGTATTCTTTACATGTTTTGCCTTATGATTATGAATAGCATAGATATTATAATGCTCATTATAAATCGTAAGCTCTAACTTATTTGAAGCAAATTCCCAAATTAGTATTCTGCAATCAAAAATTAACAACTTATATTTATATCTACTTAAAATTACTAATGATAAATCTCTAACCATTTTTCATCTTGCCAATTAAAGCATAATCCTGAATTGATTACAAGTCCTCTTACTTTAATTATCCATGTTGTATTTTTACAATGTGCAGTCTTTATCAGGTATGAATAGTATACGTCAAAATTTCTATCACAACTGCCGTCAAATAGCACAAAATTCTATTAGTAGGTAAGTCAAATTCTTTTTACCATAAATAGCATTAAGATGAATTTTCAATTACAGCTGATAATATGCTTTAAATACATAAGTTATTGAAATTTAATAAATTTTGAATATTCCTAAAAATCCTTTAAGTTAATTTTAAAATATTTAAAACAATTCTGTTTCATAATTAATTGACATCATTAAATCAACTTTTATTTAAAAACTCTACAGCCGATATTAAATGGATGAATCGAGAATTTATGTATATGTATTTATTAGAAATTAATAAAATCTATAATAAATCTTAAGAATTTTAAAATAAAAATGGGTTTTTGTATTTTACATTAAAATTAAAATAATATTTTTGAAAATATATTTAATGATTAATTATATTTAAAATTTACTAAATACTGAATTAAATGTGCTGAACTAAATACTGAAATAATTGAAATTAGGGCAGAAATATTTTCTTCATTAAAAATGGTAACTAAAGAGTCATGTAGAGAAGAAACAAATTGTAATAACCTGATTCATGTTCTCCATTTAATATGTGTGTGGGTAATTTTTAGGATTTTTCATTCCTTTTTAAAAGTACGTGCTATTACATAAATATTAAATACATGTATATATTACATACGATGTATTTAAAATTAAAAAAAATCAAAACATAATGAACGATTTCTGTATAAAATATTTTTTCTTAAAATTGTAATTTTAAAAAACAAATAAAATTGCTTTCGCTTTCTATTACGTTCCATTCTAAGCATTATTAATAGATCAATAATTAAATTATTCTCTTCTAGAAAATTCATTAATTCCTTTTTTGAAAATTTACAAACTCAGCATTATTCAAACGTTTCTGTTTCTTTATATTGAAATACTTTTTCCATTGGAGTTTAAACATACTTTTTAAATTTGGACATGATTGATGATCCTCAAAATTAATAAACGACTATCAAAAAATCTATATTTTACAGTATTCATGAAATTGTCTTATGCTAACCTTAGACTGACTTTAGAGCATTGATCCTATGTTTTAAATCTAAGTGTTATTACCTTGTATGGTTTTAATTAAATTTTTTTTCTGTTATTGTTTGAATTAATTTTTTTGCTCTGGTTTAATTTCTAAGCTTTTTTTTAGCAATATTTTTATACCATGATAAAAATGTATTTACTCTACAATTTTAAAATAAAAGTTACAATAATTAAATAGTTAAGTAGTTAAAATAGAAGTAATAATTTACTTTAATCGCTTCCTTTAATAATCTAATTTTTTCTCGAATAAATATTGAATTGGAGTATGGCATCCATAGGTATTCCGAAAACGTCTAGGTTCACCAAATACAATTATATAAATATGCAAAAAACGAAGTTTAGAACTTTGTTTATCTAACAAAATTAGTACTAAAGGAAATAACGAAAAATTTAATTTTCAGCTGAAAGTAAACCTTTTCAGAGTTTAGAGTCAACAACTTCAAAAGGCATCAACAATTTCCATCGCAAAATGAAAAATTATATTATACGAAATTCTGACATAAATAAATGCTGAAGATTACTGTGAGAGCTCCAAGCTATTTAATTCTGCTCTTAATTTGAATGCTTGATATATTTTCACAACGTGATCAACTATTTTAAAATTTTATTTCGTTAGTTTAATTAAAATGCATTATTACAGAAATATTAAAGTATTAAACTAAAAAGCAAGTTAAATAATAAGTATTGCAGCTCACTTTAAACAAAGATTTCGCATAATGTTTAAATTTTGGTAAATATGTATATTTTGCTTGAAAAAATATTCTTCTAACTGCAGATGTTACTTATTATAATCTTTCATAACACTTTTACAGAAGTTCAGTTGTTGTAATCAAAATTCCTTTCAAGTCACATGATTTAGTTATTAGAAACAAGATAAAGCATCCCAAAGAATAATAAAAGGGAATCATATGAAAGAAACATCTTTAGGAGGAATTCTTTTAAAACGGACATTCCATTACACTGAAATGGACAAACTTAATGAGAATCAAAACGCGGTAAAATGTCCGAACTCACTTCACTTTCCCTCAATTTTGCTTCATGGGCCTTTTATTTCAAAAATGGCATTCTCTTGCGCTTCTTTCTTAGTCTCCTCTTTCTTTCTGGATTGTTCCTATTCCGACACGGCGTATTATTTTTGGCATTCCTCAGATGGCAACATCCTTCTTGAAACAGCACATCGTTTTCTAAATTCGAAAGTAAAAAGTGTTTTGGTCAGATTCTATACTTGATAGTGGAAATTTTTTTTATTTTCTTCTTTTCTTTTGAGAAAATGTTTCAAACTTTTGCACTTTTAGATGAAAATTGCGATAAGACTTGACTTTTGTGGATGGTAAGATTTATTTAACAATTCTGTAAAGTTTTTAATTTTTTCAAATATTTGTTCATTGGGAAACATGTTTTTTATTAATCTTTGGAGTTGCAAGATTACTGGTTCTTACAGAAAAACTTAAGTTTAAGGTATTAACTTTCCAAATATTATTGGTTTTACGAGGTAAAAAATGCAAAGAAAAAATGAAAACTTTAAAAAACATGATAAAATTTTTGAATTTACAATTTAGAAGTATATTATTATATTAGATTGGTATTAAAAATCTTCATTAATTGTTAAATAAATAAATTAAGAAGATATTTAGAATAAACTTTTGATTTATTTGGCAAGTATACTTTGACTTAAATATAATTCTTTTTTAAATAGGAAAGTAATGCAGATGAGAAATGGGGAAACATAGTGAGATTTTAACAAACAAAAAGAGTCAAACTTATATATTTTATATTAATGGTTTTGCAAATTAGTCTGACTATGATAATGTCATGAATAGTACAGTGGTCTTCAAAGAAGAATTTGATAACGCACAATGTATAATAATAAACTACTTGTTGAATTTGCATTTTCCGCTTACACTTTTCTTGAGGCATAAGTTTTCTTTAATTTTCTCTATTTGACGACAAGGAAACACAACCCAATATGAAAAGCTTTCTGAAAAGCAATGATATTTGAGAAATGTTTCGAAAACATACTTATTTGAACATAGAACTGTTAGGCTATTCATTTAAAAGAAGTAAAATGGCTGAACCTATAAATAAAAATTGTATCTTAAAACATGTGAATTTTTGCTTTTGTTGATTACAAAATAAAACTCGTTTAAAAGTAATTAAAAGTATGAATTAAGAAAAGGCAAACTATTTTATATGGAAAATATTAAATTTTAATATCATTAATAATCTAACAATTTAAAGTAATTGCATACAATAATTGTTAATAATAATTTTATCTAAATCTAAATTAATAAACAGGCGAAAACAGATTTTTCAAATTTTATAAAAACCTATTTATAACAATTCAAAATTTTAGTGAATGGTGTGTAATCAAAATTTATTCGAAGAAAAATTTATTTTAAGTCAAACATCGAGAAAACTTGAAATGGATTACATCTTCAAATGGCTTGCATAGTGAGAAATCATTTAGATATAAATAGGAACAGAATTATTTAACTTCCTACATCTTAAAGAATTTCTTAAATCAAGAATGTTTTAAACATACTTATAATCAGACAGTAACAATTTTAATTAGGGAAATTAAAACTCTTCTTTTATTGCAGGGAAACATGAATACGAATTCGAGAGGCCACATTTATCTTGCAACCAAAATGAAATAAATGTATCTGTATAAGCCATTTTACATGAAATCGTTGAAAACGGATGCTTGAACTAAAAGGAAAAGAAATAGGAAGTGAATAGTGACGTACAGAATAACGTTGTTTTCTGAACTCTCGATATAACTCAGTGTACTAGATTTGAATCAAAACTTATGTCCTTGAATCAAGAAATATGATTATTGTTTGTAGAAGTGTCCTCATTTTGCTTGCAGAGGAAAGTTGATCGTAAATTTTTATCTCGATTTTTCGGAAAGAATCGGTTACTAATTGAAGTCATGAATAATGAAAATAGCAATTTAAACATTTCTCTTCATAATTTAGAAAAATTTCGTATTGTAATTACCATAACTCAGGTTGAAGATAATTGAAAATCCTTCGTAAAACAGACAAAAATTGTCATTTTTCAGTATTCAATTATTCGCGGATGGTGCTTTGCTCATTAAGCATAAATCATAAATCATTAATCGTAAAACATAAATCAGTATGAACTGTTTTACTTCAAATGTCTTGGCAAATAAATAACTTGAAATAACTGTGAAGCAAAGCTCTCTTTGTCTGTCACAAATGGGGAATAGATAGCATCTTTTATAGTGGGACAACCAATTTGTATGGGATCGTTCTATAGTAAGTAGGAGTATCTTTGTAATTTGGGGAGTAAGCAGAAGACTCTTAAACTCTTAGACAAAAAAACGAGAAAAATAGCTTCACCTGCAAAATATTGCAATTAAGATTAGTTTTATACACTATTTAAACAGATATTATCTTGTAACATAAATTTTTTTAAAATTAAACTAATAACAAAATTTAAACTATTACTATTAACTCTTTGCTTAAATTGCTATTTACTCAACCTCTCCTATTCCTTATATTTTGTTTCAATGGAATTTTTATTCTCTTTTAAATTAAATGAAATTTATAATGCAAATATTAGATTTTAGACTGCAAACTAAATATGAATATTATCAACAAGATCCAAGCAAATGAGCGATTACAAAATTAATTGTATTTATATACTGCGTTTTCATAATGACTTATTAAATGCTTATACTAAAACTGTCTAAAAATGCATTTATGTTAAATCATAATTTTTACCTTTGAAGAAAATTAAACAAAATGAAACTATGATGAAAAAATAAAAAAAATAAGTAATTGATACAATTAATTCATCTTGACTTCGAGATGTGATAAATCTCTTTTTGAAAATAAAACTAATTCACCAGATATATTCGCTATCTGAGCAATTATTTTCTTTCTCAACTGCAATCTCAAGTTAAAGTATGTCTTATACATGTTGTCTTATTTCTATTCACTTGGAAGCTACAGAATTCTTCCCTTGAGAATATTCTCTATTTTGCTTTGGGTTTCTCTTTTTTTCAGAATTCAGCTACAATTCGCTAGAGTTTTAGAAGAATGTCTCCTAAATGAAGGCTTCTTTTTCTTTTATTTAAGAAACAAATGAGTATAGTATTTCCATTAAAGGAATTACTAAAATCAGATTTGTTTCTTTAGTCTCAATAAAAAGCACAATTAATTAATAATAAGTTCTCTTCATAGTTAAACTATATTATACTTCTTTTGATGGAAATTTAAACTTCAAATAATGAGTTCAATACAAAAGAAAATTTTCGCTATGAATTTATTTCTTATAATTTATATTTCATCAAAAAGAATAAATTTAATATTAAATACTTCTAAAATTGGCTTCAACAAATTTCAACAGTCTGAAGAAGAATAATATAAACGAACTGTTTCGAATTGTTTGGTAAAATGAAACAGTACAATTTTAAATGCTTATATGAAATAGAAAAAACAGAGTTTTTTTTACATTATTTACTAATGGAAAAGAAAGGCTAGGAATTTTAAACCTCCATAGTTAAATTTTTATGCTGATCTTTTTCGTAAAATGTTATTCTAAATACTTAAAATTATAGTTAAGATGAATTTTTTGAAAATTATTAATTCATTTATATGTAACTTATTTCTTTCAATTTAATATTTCAAAAATTGTTATATATTAATTTACACACACTGAAACAAAATGAAATATTCGTATTTATAAATATTCTCCTGTTAAAAATCACTTTACCATAACTTCTTGGGAATTTAGTTGTATGATATAGCCACCTCATTTCTAATTTTAAGGTCAATAATTTATTAACGAAATTTATTTAGATTCATTATCACCCATCGTTTCAATTGTAATTTCCATTCTGAGATTAGAGGTGCAGCAAAGAGGATGCTAGACACATAATCTGCAGTACTTCGAACAAAATATTTGCATCAACGCTTATGGATTGACATTTGACTAAAACTTTCTTGGTTTTTCTTTTACAAAAAAGAAAGTGCTGCTGCATATTGAGATATTTTTATCAAAAATAATATAATTTTTATAACATTACTATAGTAAATAACTGATAAGACATATTGATTTCTCATTTCAAAATTTTCATATCAGTCATTCTCTTACTTCAGGCAGTTTAAATTCAAACAGTTGCTGAATTGTAGTCCAACTAACTGAGTTATATAGATAAATATATTATATAAGAATTTATATATATGTAAGAACGGTTATAAATGTATATTATTTATTTAGTTATTAATTATATACTTAGTTATAAAATTAGCCAATCAAACTTTATTAGTAAAAAGCTATCTTTAAAGAAGATTAAGATGAAAGACAGAATAATTTATAATAACTGTATAAACTACAAGATAGGAAAAGATGTATTCTTTCCTAGATTTTTGATAATTCCAGTAGTTTTACTTTTTCAATTTCATTGGCTTTTGTTTTTGTATAGCTATTTTTTAATATGGCAACAAATGCAGCCTAGTATCAAACTTTATTAAGTGTTGACTTAGGTTTATCCTGTTTTTGTGGTCATTTATGTTAATATCTTATGAGGAGATATTAGGCAATATTTTATTATTTATATTCTCTATGAGAAGACTCTTGATATTAATCTAGAGCTGTTAAGATAATGAAAACATTAATTTAATCTGAATATAATTTAGTTTTTGATCAAAAAAACTAAATAACAAAATGCTATAGATTGATTAATAACGTTATTAATTACATTTAATCTGCTTCTTTAAGTTATTTTTCTAATATTCTTTTTATTGTTTCCTTTTTCATATTAATCGTATTGTATTGTATTCACTTTTTAATTTAGCTAAATTTTAAGTTTTAGCATTTGATAACAACTTTGACTGCATACATTAAATTTAATACTCCATTTATAATTGAGATGCTACCGTTCTTGATTTGGCTGGATCCACCAAAATCTTGCTAAGAGTATAGTTTTTGACATTTTGATGTTTATTTTTTATTTATAATTTAATGAGATGAAATAAATTATTATTATTCCTTCGTCATATATATTACATGTTTATTTCACATAAATAAATTTCCAGTATCAAAAATTTTAATTTTGCATTTAAATAAAGAGCTCTGATTTTTCCTTGTCATTTTAGATAAAAACAATATTGATTTTTATAATTATTTCTTATTTAACTTCAATTTTATAATTCGAATTGTAGATAATAACATAATAAAACTATATAAATCAGTGAAAATGGGACTTCTAATAATACACACATAGTCAGTTTAATTCCTCGTTAAAAATGTAAATATACTATCTTTTCTGAAAGTGTAAGTAAAACTGAATGTATCAAAGAAAGTATATTTTTAAGGGATGGAATTTAAGAAAGTCAGATTTGAATTTTTTAAATTTAAATGCATTTCATGTTAGAATTTTTAAAAAATATGTCAAAAAATTTTTTGGTTATACATTATTGTACTATATCTATTGGCGAAAAACGTATTGAAACCAAAGCATTTGCTAACGATGCCTATGCATCATGGTGTATTTGATATGTGAGAATATTTTAGCAGAGTAATGTGTCTAGCTGGTTTAATATTGTATGCGAGTGTCTAAAAGAATTACCTCATTCAGGGATCAACATAAAGGATGTTAGATATACCAAATTTTTATTTTTAGTTTATGTCTCACAAAATTTTGAATTAAAATTAAATATATTCCAAATAAATATATTTTCCTAAATTATTTCCGATAATTAAAACTATTTTTAAATGACATGCCTTTTAAGCCTTTAAATTTATATGAAAATATTACTTCTAACTGAATAATTTAATGAATTGGATAAAAATCGAATATATTTAAAATAAATGTCTTTCTAAGATGATGAAAATTAAAAGAATTGTTGTATGAAATATTTTAAAAGCCATTAAAATTACATAAAATTTAAAATATTACTAAATAGTTACTGTTGAACTCTATAGGTATCGGTTAGATTATTTAAATTTACGAAATTTTTTAAGTCTAAGGGCATTCACCTCCATCAATAATATGTAAACTCCACTTAAAAGGTGATGTAAAAGAAAAGTTATCATGAACTATGTATTCCACAATCTAGGAACATCCACCAATTAGTAAATAAATATATAACTCTTTATTCTGACTATTGCTTAAAGCAAGAGTACAATTTTAAGGTTAAAGCATCTTGGTTGAACTATGGAAGAAAACGAATCCTATACATTTTATACATTTCACCCTTCAACATCTCGCTTTTCTCGTCTATGTTGCAACAAGTTATATAATGCTAAATTCATGCTATCATGAGACAATATCCATTGAAACAAGGTTCATTTTATTTAATGAAATATCAAAATGTGAAATGGGGAATTATCAATTCAAATATAAAACATGTTTGCAAATTATAATTAATACCTTAAATAAATCTAGTGATATCAGTAAAACTAAGCTTAATTTATTATCCATTCATTTCAATATATTTTTTGAATTATTCATTAAAATGCTTGGTTAGATACCCAGATAAGTGTGATGTGAAATAAATCTTACGTATTTTTAAAACAAAAAGTATTTGCGGAATAATTATATAAAATAATAAAAAATGGATTAAATAAAATCATTAGATCAAAAGTTAAAGTATGGAGGCAAGAAAAACATGAAAGATGATTAACGGATAAATATTCAGTAAAACATTATGCATGATAAAATTTATTAATCTCCTTTACTATAAAATGGGTTGTAAATTTGAAATTAATTCTTTTCATTATTTTCTAAGGTGCTTTATTTCCTTTTTGTGAAGTTAAGCATTAAATCCCCAATATGAAAAATGCAGAATAAGATTTGATGAAAAAATTAATTAATTTCTTCTGTTGCATTAATCCTAATTTGAATAAATCCAAGCATTTTCTAGGTGTTTTTTCACTTCGAGAATCTTAAATTAGCAATGTTTTCTATGCCAATGATAATTAATCAGGTTTCTGTTCTCGGGACGGAAACACTAAAGTTTAATCATCCATTCATTGCATTCAGAAATTAAAAAAATTGGTTCATAGTAATGAAAAAAATATTCGATAATTTTTCTATTAAAAACTCGATTACTTCGTTTATCAAAATAAGTGATATCAGATTTATTTTCAAAAATATTTTCACATACAAATTATTAGAGTTTAGTTTAGAATAATTGTGCTATTTTCGAAAAAAAATCCTTACACCACTGAGGCAGAAAATTTGAATAAAAAATTTTGTTCAAATTTTCTATGCTTCATTAACAGTTATTTAATAAATTAAATAGATAAATTATCCTGTGTACTCTGTAAATGAAAATTTAAATCTACTTTTTGTAAGTGGATAATGTACTTAAAAAGTAATGAACAGCAAAATTTTAATGAATCTACTTTTGCTGTTCAGAAATTTTATGTTAGGAATGTAAATTCTGAGCAAAAAATGTTCGTACTGTGCAACAAAAGGAAAGTGTAAACAATCGAAAGTCATTACTTTTTTTAAAAATTGTAAGTACTTTTCTATCGTTAAAAAAACAAACTATCAGCATTATTAAAATCGAATATTTTTTAATAATATTGATATAATTCGAGTAAAATTAAATTCTTATTACAATACATAAATGCTTACAGTTAATGATAATTATGATATTTATTCTATAAACGAGATAATTGATGTTTACATATTAAATTGTAAATTATAAATGAACTGATATTTAAAAATTTTTTATATAAAATTGAATATTTTTATTTATGAGAAAGAAGTACTGTTTCAGAAATTTTTGATAGCCACACAAGCTCATATTTGGATATAAGTATTAAAACATTTCAAAATGCATGTTAGTGCTAAATATTTAAAAAAGAATCATCAAACATTATTTTATTAAACGTTTTGCATCGTACAGATCAAATTTCCTTCTATGTTTAAAAATAAATGTGTTTAAAAATAAATTATAAAAAACTGCACACAAATAATTTTTTTTGTGTGCAGCAAAAATAATAAGTATTTACTAAACTTTAAACTTCGTGAAACCTTATAAATATGCAAGACATATTAAGTTATAAATATTTTTATAGTTGAATCGTTCTTTCGCTCGCGTCCATGCATTTAAAGAAAATTAATAGCATTGTATAGGTTAATAACTATCAAGTTAGTTAATTCAACTATCAAGTAAATTAACAGTAGTGTTTAGGGATTTATATAAGTTTTCTAGAATTTTATTGAATATAATGAGTGTATGTGATTGATAAGTTCTCTTCACTATTATCTGTTATACTGAATAGACAGCAAGAAAATAGATAGACATGTGTCTCACCAATTTTGAACATATCTGCCTAATTTAATTTTTGTCACTGATATTTCAAAATCTTACCTCTGTATGTAAGAAAATGCCCTGTCGACAGCAAACTGAAAGCTAAAAATATTCATCTTTCCAACTCGATATCTGATATATTCCGCTCTGCTTGCCAAGGAATTTCTCTGACATATGTCAAAATCTGAAGATCAAAACGAGTGAAAATCTAAAAGTATCTGTAAAGATATGTCTTGCTGGAGAATAACTTTGAATTATTTTTACCCAGTTTGAGAATTCAAATCTTTTGAATTCGAAAATTTTTCGGTATGACATTTGTGGTTGGTAAACAAAAGTAGCATTCAATTTTGTAAGCAGTCAAATATGATCTATTTTTACATCTTCTAGAAAAAGAAAAGAGTTCAGTAGAAAATTATATGTTGAATAAGTTAAAAAGAAAGAACTTACAAACATAATATATGTGTATTTTTTTATTTACGTTGCATATTGAATATTGGACCGATATGAAAATACATTATTAGAAGTTTATGATTTATAATTAATAAAATTTCTAGTAAGTAATTCAACGCTATGTAAATTAAAAGTAAATTTTATAAGTTATAACAACAAAAACTTTTCATCAATTTTTCATCAAAATTTTAAAATGATAAAAATTTATGTGTTTGTTCACAATGGATAACAATTTTTGTGAGAAACCGATAAGCAATGTTTTATTATTTGAATAATAATTTTTTTCAAGAAACATAAACTTAATTGTTTTGCTTATAAAGAATGTTTTTGAAAAAAATTGATAATTGGATATATGTATATATATTCCAAAATATATTACATTGTATATATATATATATATATATATATATATATATATATATATATATATATATATATATATATATATATATATATATATATATATATATATATATATATATATATATATATATATATATATATATATATAGTTCACACATAAGTTTAAAGATTCCGGATATATAAAATGGATTTCATACACATCCAAAATGTGAATTCTAGGAACTTTTAAGCTTGATATGAAATTCAAATTTTCACGGAACCAAAAGATGGAGGTAAGCATTCAGATAGCAGCACTATTCAGTATTTTAAAAATGATTCGAAAAGATACAGTATTTTGAAAATAGTGAGAGATGATACGAAATATCATTATCTAGAAAATATTACTTATAAATTAATACAATTAATTAATTACTTATTATGTATTTATGTTTGATAGATTTCAAAAAATAAAATACCAAACTTGAAATTTTTTTCATTATGAACAACTAATTAATTAAATATTTTTAATTATTATCAGCAAAATCATGCTGTAAAATACTCAATTACTAAGTTATATATTAATTGAAATATAATTTATCGGTATAGATTATTTATAGCACAGTTAAGACATAAAATAATATCTTATCTACTTTTACTTATTTATGCAGAGGTTAACAGTTTATGGAATCTAGGAACTCTAAATGTACATTTTAATAGCCATATATATTTCTATTTTATTTTTGAATTATATTTTCTTGTTCCATAGATTTTTATTATTTTCAAGCGTTCTATGCTAGTATTCTATTTTACGCATAAAATTTAAATTCATAACAAATAGAAATACAAAATTTTTATTTATTAGTGACTAATTATTAAAATTACTATGCTGGTCAAAAATATAAGAAATATTATAATTTTGAAATCATTGGTTTTACGGTATTTATAGAAGGCATTATAATTCATATCTTCTTGTTAAAAAATTAATTTTCGAATTCATCTTGTCTTTTTTGAAAGTTATTTTAAATGTTTAATCAATTTTGAAAAGTTACTTTACTATGCAAATAAGATTATATAAGAATTCAATATTTTTTTATGTATCCACTAGAACAATATTATTGTGAATAGTAAATTTTTGTATGTAACAATGTGTTACGACGCATAATATTCTTGCCATGCATTCAATGTAACTTATAAAAATCTGAAAAATGAATATGCAAATTAAAACGAAGCTATATTGGTCTACTATTAGTGAGAACATCTTATTCAGTGCAAAATCGTGAATTCAGTCATCTGTCTTCTATTTCATACAAAGTTTTCTTGACTGATCACTACAACTTTATATAATGGAACTCCAAAATAATAATCTTTATACTGGATAGGGATGATATATAATTATAGTTAAAATTTCGTTGCAAATATGATATTTATTACTGCAGACAACTCAATGTTTTCATTTATAAGTCGCAATGACAGTTTAGATAAATGTTTCCCAACGTTGGGTCTCATCCCCGAAAGGGTGCAATTTGAGTGTTAAGGAGGACAATTCAAAAATGGACTCTGTACGAGTTTAACCTTTTTGCTCCGGGCTATTTAAATACGATGCTATATTTCGGTGCCAAAATTGAAAGAAAAAAAGCAATTTATTAAATAATTGTGGTCAATAAACATTATAAATTCATTTGACGAGACCAAATATCAACTAGATTTTTGGCATCGTCAAGTTAACCTCCTTGCGGTAGATGGCTGGTTCCGCATGAAACTTCGGACGCAATAAAATCTCGCTAAATAATACCTGAATGGCCCATCGCAACTTATATATCATTTTGCAACATTCAGTTGGTGTTCATTTGAAAAAGAAATCTGTAAAAACTGTTGTAAAAGCCTCGTTGATTTACAAAATATATACAATGTAGATATAATTGGTATTTTATTTCAGTTTTATTTATTTTAATTTTAGAAGTGTAATTTTCCTAAAAAATTATCAAATAGAAAAATTATTTATTTTGTGGTGGTAAATGCGTTACATACGTTTAAATAAATATGCATTTTAAGTACACGTTTACTCTATATATGCCACATTAAGTTAATTTTAACACATACTTTAGTTTCAGTTTTTATAATTGATCTTATATATAATTCTTTCAACCCATTGTAAAATGAATGGTGCCGGCAAGAAAAATATTCGTCAATATTCCAAGGAATATTTAAAAATCGCGTTCATACCTGCTATCCATGATGAAGCACTTTCTTTTTGTCTTTTATGCTAGCAATTCTTGACCAACAAATCTATGAAACGAGTTCGTCTGGAGGCTCATTTGAAAGTAAAACATGATACTTACATTAATTCAGATTTCAATTAATTTCAAACTTTAAGGAAAAAGCTTCTGAAAAGAGAATGACAGTAAAGTCTGTATTTCCTGCTCATTCTTCAACTCATAATCATATTCTTGAGGTCAGTAATCATATTTCTTTATTCAGTGCTAAATGTATAAAAAAAATGTACTATAGGAGAGAATTCAATAATACTGTCATTATGAGAATTTGATAAAACATCTCTTGGAAAAAGATGACAAAGATGTTAAAGCTATGCCACTCAGTAACATACGTTTAGTAGAAAAATAGATAAAATGTGTGAAAATATTAAAAACAACTTGTTGAAAAGGTGAAAACAAGAACATTCTCAGTGCAAATTTATGAATCAACTTTTGATAGTAAGATGATAGATAGTGAGGCAGTATTGATAATTTACGCAAAGTAAATTGATAAAAGGCATTTTGCTGAAGAATTGTTGCTCGGTAAAAGATAAGAAAGCACCTCTACCTCCAAAAATATATATATAATAAGCTAAAAAAACTGCTTAGATGTAAATTGTATACCAATGAAAAATACAACATCTTGTGTGCTGCAGATGGTACTCCTAATATGATGGGTAAGAAAATGACTTCTTAAAACTGATAAAAAATGAGGATCCAGATATTATTCCTATGCATTGTATTATTAATAGAGTAATCTTGGTAGCTAAAAACATTCACCTGTTCTAAATAAAGTACTGCATCCAGTAAGAAAGTGTATCAATGCTATTAAAGCTGATGTCAAATCTGAGCGTCTCTTCAAGCTATTTTGTGAAGAAAAAAAATGCAGACTATGTGAGACATTTACTTTACTCTGAATAAAGATGGCTCTCTAAAGAGAGCTGCTTGAAAAGATTTATAAAACTGTTTGAAACTTACAGTCATTTTTTAAGTGACAAACCTGAAATAAAGTATTCGTTAACAGTCGATGGCATAGAATTTGTGAGATATTTAGCCAATATCTTTGAAAAATTAAATATATTAAATAAGTTACTTCAAGAAACAAATAAACTCTTGTTGATGCAAAAATGAAGATATTTGTTTCATTACTCATATTGAGTATTGTCAGAATTAACAACAAAAAATTTGAACAGTTTCATTGGTTCCAAAAATGTGAAGTAAATGATACATCTTTATTTGTTATTGTCGATCATTTGAAAATTCTATTATTGATTAAAAATATATTTAAAGCAAATTGATTTTCCAACATGGATGATGCAGCCAATGTTAGTGGATTTGCTTAATATATTAAATATGCAGTATCAAAAAGAAATGGCAGAAATACAAAATGATGAGTCAGTTAAAACTTTAATTAATATAAAAGGAACAATGACATGACTTTGTAAGGAAACAGAAATCAAATATCCAAATTCACAACTGAATGTGCAAGAAAACTCTTGCTACCGTTTCCATCTTCATATTTAGCTGAATGCGGTTTTAGTGCTGTAAATGATTCACTGGTAAAAATAAATAAATAAATCGTTTAGATATAACACGATGGAGAAACTTGAGATTGAAGCTATCCAAATTGGAACCTAACATAAAATCTATGTGCAGCAAGCATCAAGCGCAAAATTCTCACTAAATTAAAGTACTAATATTATCAACAAACCTTTAGTAAAATTATTTCGAATTCAAATTTTAGGTTTTCATTATGTTTTCAAAATTTACTAACTGTGTTTCGTTTACGAATTCCTAGTGATTTCTTCCTAAAACCTACCATTTTAAGTTTCTTAAGTGAACAATTAAATTTTCTAATGTTAAAAATTATGTATATGTTACACAGGGGGGGGGGACATAAGAATTTTAGAAAGGCTTAAGTGGGCCATGGCATGAAAAAGTTTGGGAAACACTGGTTTAGATGGTAATTTTGAATCACGTTGATTTAAATCAATAATTCCAAGATTCATGGTGATTCCAAAAGAAGAAACTTTTTGGTTGTGAGTGTAAACTTGTAATTTAATGCAGCAATAATAACTCCATTGTCATTAATGGTCAATATGAGGAAATTTGATAAATTATTTGAATTTTAGACTATTTCTATCACTTGTTAACTAATAATATTCTTAACTCAATGGTATACGAGAGTGTTTCTTACACCTTAAAATAATTTTTAATAAAATCTTATGAAAATTAAAAAGAACACTGTTTTCATCAAAGTACATAGAAGCATCCTAAGATTATATCTTCATTTAGTAAAAGACGCACAGAAACTAAATATTCTTAGAAATAATCTTCAGACGTATTTACATTATTAAAATAACCTAAAAGTATTTCAAAATAAAAAAATGGAGAAAATGGGAGAGGTACCAAAATAATTTTTTAAAATAAGTTTGCCGTTTTTGAGTCACATTTGATCAATATAATTAATTGATTTAAAATCTCGTTTAAGCAATATAATTGATTCATTTTAAATCTTATTAGGATTATTTCTTGGTATATGTGCCTCAGAAAGTATTTGTTGAGCACTCTTAATAAGTTAAGTTGTGAAGTGTTAATTATTATAAAAGTTAATTGTTATAAAGAATTTTTAATGTTTTTACTATCGAAAGAAATTTTCTGATAAAAATAAAAAATTACAATAAGTATTTTTTTGCTTTTAATGAAATGTTCATATGTAAATATTCAACAAGAAACGAAATTTAAAATATTTTTAAGCAATATACTCCAAAGAAATAATTATTTTGCATATAATAATCATTTCAACTTAAATGTGAAACAAATATTCAATAAAAAAAATTCAAATGTATTTGAAAAACCATATAAATTTAATAAAATAATACCCGAATCCAGTGAATTTACATTAACATAAACCGATCATTAGTTTAAATCTGTTTTTTAATTCCGGAGAAAAAGCTTTTCCTATGATAGAGATTTGTTTTTATGTAAATAATTATTTTTAAGCAAATTAAAGAATATTTTCTTTTAATGATTTAATTTTCTATTATATATTTCTCCTTATAAACATTGCTGATATTATTTAATACTATCAAGAAATCCAGACCTACATAAAAATACCTGATTTCTGAGGATTATGACATATTCAGGTTTCTAAAACAATAGAAGGCAATATAATGAAGATTCAATTATGTCACTCGGATTCTATAATTTTACATGTAACTATATTGTGAATTTATTTATTGTAAAACTTCATCTAACATTTTTTTCCAGATGTGTCACAGCTTAAAAATAATATAAGCTCACTTTTTATTAATTTTTCATCATTGTCTACAATTATGATGATTATTTAATAAATTTATGTATCGAATTATTGCATTAAAATATTAGATGTAAGAAAAATAGACAGTCAGACTTAAAATTTTTTATATTGTATTGTAATGCATTCTTAAAAAAACACAAATTATTTTATTCTCATGATACATTTTTACGATTGTAAGTTGAATTTATGTAAGAAGCTTTCTCGTTGTTTACAAAAATTTTTGCTATATTTGTGCTAAATTCGTTTCTTTAAATGAGTTTAAAGATTAACAATGTAAGAAGATTTAATTTTTTTTATTTGAGTTTATTTGATGACCTGTTAGTTAATTGAAGGATATATTATTTGAATATCATAATCTTGGTATGAAAATGCACCTTGAATGAGTGAAAGTGCAATAAATGAGAAAACCTGGTTTCTTTGTATTTTATATGACATAGTCTATATTAAATTATGACTAAATTATATGCATATTAACCTGTGCAAGCTTATAGTATTATAGTTGCATGATAATCTAAAAAAGTTAAAACTATTTATGATTCATTTAGGGTGTTAATATCTAAGCAAAATAACAACTTTTTAAAATTTTTATTTTAAAATACATTGGAAACTCTTCAGATCAAATAAACTATTTTTTTAAAGAATTTATTTCACACACACATTGATTTCTGTAATGTAAGTTATTTGCAATAATTATATAAATTCACTTAAACTTTAATGATTATATCCAAAGCCTACAAAATATGTCAGAAAGCAATAGATATTCTTTGCTATAATAATATTAATACTTGATATATTTGGAAATTGTAAAGGAGACAGAAAGAATTAATTAAAATTTTAATATTAATAATTTTTGTGCCTATATTATTTGATGAAAATATTAATTTTATTTGTATATTATTTGATACACAATTATATTTGATGATGAAATATTATTTGATGACAATATTAATTTAATTGAAATTCGGTAAAACGTATTGCATATAATATTGTAATTACGCTTTTTTAATAGCATGTGTTAACTGCTTATGAGTTTATATACAATAAACAATTTTAAATAAAAGTTTTGAATATAATTTACACAAATTAATATTAAAATTTTTTATATTAAATTTTTTTTTAAGTTAAAAACTTTGTATAAGCATTTCTTTTATAAGATATATTATTTTCAATGATTTATTTTAAAATGTTTTTATCCTTCATTTTCTGATCACAAACTGATCTATTACTCCTATCACAAACTAGGTTTTCAAAGATTTTGGAGAAATATATATGCTTTTAAATTAATTGTTTTAGCCTGTATATTCTGTTTTTTATAATCAATTGACTATGAGATTTATTTGTAAATTTTAATAAAAACTATAAAAATGCTAACAAGTTTTCCTAATGTGATACCAAAAATATTAAACATATTCTTTTTACTAACTTACAATCCCCGATAATTTTTCCTGCAGATTTAACTATATCTTACAGATGACAAATTATTAAACTAAAAAATCCTCTTGGATGTGTTTCGGGGAGAAGATACTATTTTTTATCTTTCTAAGAACTTTGCTCTTCAAAATTTGTAAAATCTTCAACGTGATTAGCAAAAAAGAAAGAAAAAATATTCTATAAATCTTAGAAATAAAAGTGATATCTTCATATTTGACCAGAATGAAGAAATATCAAAGCTGAAAATCATTTTTATTATCGATTATTGCTGTTATAGCGTACGTTAATTTACAAGGATTAATCAAGAGTATTTTGTTTGGATTTATTAGATACAGCAAAATTTCTTTTAGTTATGTATTCAGTCTCACTTAATTTTCTATTAAAATAAAGTAAATGTATTTAATTTATTTAGTTTGAAATAAAATGCATTGTTGTTGATTAGTGAACAAATGATTGATAAAATATTTATAGAATTTTTTAGTATCATCAGTTAAGCCTTCAATTTTATCTTCAATTAATTGGCAGGGAAATTATTTTCTTAGAGAAACTTTAATAGAAAATGTTTTACTATTAAAGCTTCTTACACTTCTGGAAACGATTTAATGTTAATTCTTATTCACATAATATGATTATTTTCACAAATTTTCTTTAATTTTACTAAGTATTTCAACAACATTTACATAAGAAATGTATAAGCTATAATGCACTTCAAACAGTTTTTATAAAAATGGATCAACTTTAGAAAATATAAAATTAGGTATTATTTGTAGTAAATTAATAATGGAATACATATTTAGCTTTATTGAATTTAATTTATATAGTCCAGTTGATATATGCTAATAAGAATGTAGTTTGACTATGTTTAAAAAACCAGTTAAATGTCTCAAGCTATTCCTACATTCAGAAATATGCTACAAAATAAATATAAGGCCTCAAAAATTGACTTTAATTATCTTATTCTTGATACAATATTAAATTTTTTATCTTTAAAAATTCTTATTCTGATTATTTTGTTTTCACCATTGCCACTTTAATTCGAATTTACAGAACATTTGATATTTAGACCAATTTTTCCCTAAATTGTCAACCAAAGTCAATATCTTAACATTTGATAAATTATTATAATTAATTGTTCAGTTAAAAATAATTATTTTGAATACACAAAGACATTTTTTAATCAAGATTTAGTGGAATATATTTTTCCTATTTAATATAAAATCGTATTTAATTTTCAGTTTAGTGGGTATACAAATTTTCTTAATGTTACACTTGCAGAAAACATGTCTTTTATGTTAGATCAACACAAACATTATGTAAATAATGAGGAAATTTTTATTGGAGCATGTAGCAAATACTCATTTACTACATCTCATATTGCAAATTATGCTAATAAAAAACACGAATATTGCCAACCCAAAACACGTGTTGCTTATTTATTTCAACTTGAATTTATGTCCCTAATTTTCTTGTGGAACACTTTTGAATACTAATCAGGGAGAGATTATTGTAAATAATTTATGATACTAAATAAAAATAAATAATTATGTTATAATTTAACATCACTTATTTAAGGCTTATGTTTAAAATGAGCATTAATTTCTAAGAAATTATTTAACAAAAGGAACTTAAAGGAATAATATAATGCTTAAATTTCTGTAAACTTAAATATGCTATTAAAATCTTCAGTAATGCTATTATCTTTAAACTACCATCCATACTTTCTTAATTTTTTTATCTTAAGAAAGAACTGAAGTAAATCATTCTGAAGTAATTCTAGCAGAGCCAAAGCACAATTTCCTTTTTCTAATGATAAAATTACAGCAATAAAAAAGTATGGAAAGTGGTTTAAAAAAACCACTTTCCATACTTTTTTCATAAATTCGAATACTCCTTTACATTGTTTTACTGTAAGCATTACATTGAAAAGGATTAGCATAAATTTACTGATAAAGGTAGACAAAATTTTTTCATAAATACAAAATGTATTGAAAATTTGAATATATTATTTGATAATTTTTTTCGTTTAATTGAAAGTAAAATTTAAAAAAATGAAAATCGAGAAAAAATTTTAAAATAATATGAAATTTGTTAATTTTTGTATATTGTCTTTTGAAAAATATTAAAAAAAATCTATTCTTTCATTTTAATGAATTCAAATTTATATAATTTCTTATAGCAGAATTTAAAATCAGTGATTTTTTTCTATGTAAATTATTAATCGTACTTTTGATATAAAAAGCATTTGGATATAATCATTTATTTATTTCTTATAAAATTAAAAAAAAATCATTTGAGGCATAAAAATATTTTAATACCTGATAAAAATTACAATTTTTTCGAGAAGGACATATAACTTTAATTTTTTACGATTTCTTAAATAACTTCATACATACATTATAGATTCTTGTTTCCTAAAATTTTACATACTTCAAAAGATTTTTTATGTGATTTTAATAGAATAAATCAACTTGATTTAAATATACTTTTAAGTAAACAAAGTAAGTGTTTTAAGTAAACAAAGTTAAAATAAATCCAAATGCTATTGTTTTGAGATTTTTCTAAATTTCAAACGATAAAAATTTTACTAGCAAGAAATTTTAAATTTCAATACGTACGTTCACATGCGCACGCGCGCGCGCGTACGCACGCACACGCACACACACACACACACACACACACACACACACACACACACACACACACACACACACACACACACACACACACACACACACACTAATTGTCTAATTATAATTAGACAAACTATCACATTTAGTACTTTTAGTTAACAAAATCATAATTCATATTTTTTATTTAACTAATTGTCTAATTATAATTAGACAAACTATCACATTTAGTACTTTTAGTTAACAAAATCATAATTCATATTATAAATGCATAACCTTATATTTTCCTCTGATTTTTACTAAAATTTGAGTTGTATGGTGTTATAATTTGTATAAAAATGTTTGCTTATGGTAGAAAATTTATTTTTATTATAATCTCATTATTTAAATTACTAACACAATTACCATCAAATTTAAGGAATTTTCATTACATTCATGAATGTGATAAAATATTTTCCTATTTCAATTTTTATCTATTTATGCTTAAATGAATTTACTTTTAAAATGATCGAATATTTATAACAATTCTAAAATCAAATTATAAATTAATAAAGTGACTCACATGCACAATTATTTAGAACAAAATGCTCAATTTTCTTTTATCAATGTAATCATTTAACAATAAATTAAGTTAGGCTATTTTGTAATATTTTATGCAACAAAATATTTATATTATTCCTGAAAAACTCACATAATATTTAATTGCAAATTTCCAATATTTTTTAGTAAAGTTTATTTTTATTAATCCTTACTCAACATCTTAGTAAAAGAAAAAATAAAGTAGGAAAATATCAACAACAATATGATTCCAGAAATAAAATAAACCCAAATTCTCTCCTCGTAAAAGTAAGTTTGATATCCCTGACTCATTTTCGTCCTTGGGAATTACAACTGTGCCTTTGAAAGGCCAGCTGATCCCCTAGATATATCGACATCTGGACAATTACCTCCTCTTCTTTCTGCACTTATAGGGTTGATAATCAAAGGGCATATCACATAAATTTCCTTCTTCTTTCTTCGTATTAGTATATACTTCGGAGACTTAACACTAGAGAGAATTCTCGATCATGTTTTCGATTACAAACATCTATTTGCTTATAAACGGAAAAAATATTTTTGGTTTGAATAGTAAGGCAATATTTTCTTAGTTTATATTTGAAATGTTACTATTTTTGCTGTCTGCATTGTATAGTAAATATTAAGTTTTAAATATAATTATCTTCTGAAGTTAAATTTTATATTAACTTTCCTCTCCACAATAAGTATTGTTGGCAAAACTTCATTAAAATCGCTTATCAAGATCAGAAATATAAGTTAACAAGTACAAAACTCGTTAAGTGATTATTAAGCACTTTATATCATCTGCTTAATTATTTATATTAAATATTTTAACGACACCACATTATTCAGAAAAAGTACTCATATTTTTATCACTTATAATGCATCTGAGACCAATAATATTAATGATGCAAATTATTTTTTTTAACATTTAATGATTAAAAATATAATTTGTTTAAATTATTTTTATTATGCACAAAAAGTGATTTTCTTATTTTATGGTATTATATAATGTATAACTGAGTGTTATGCACATACATATATACATGCACAAAAATGGATTATTTACTATATTTACAAGAAATGTTTAGAAAGCAAATTTTATCGTCCAACATTATTGAAAAATTGAGAAAATACTATGGATTATGTGAAAAGTTAACATTTTTATTTCTGCTGTTATTTAATAAGTTGAACCCAAATGTAGAATAGTTTCTTTTGTCTACTTATTTAGTTTCTTTTTTATTTGAAGTGGAAAAATATATAGCTTATATTATATAAAAATTATATGAGTTGAAATAAAAACCAAAATGTCAGTAGTATTTTTTAAGAATATATTTAGTTAATTTAGTGTTTCAGAATCTTGAAATTATAAAAATAAAGGAAATATTATGGTTCAATAAAACATAAATGGATTAAGAGTTTTCTTGATCAATGCCTTATATGTATTAAATATGTCCACAATGTGTCAAAGTATTTACAGACCGAACAGGTTTACCTCAGAGTGCAGTGATGAGCCCTATTTTATTTAATATTATGATCAAAGACCTAATAGACAATATTGCTAAATCTGTCAAAGGTCAAATGTCTTGCTGATCCCGGATGACATGGTAAAGAGTGCACTGGTTCTCATATAGCTGGACTTTGATGCGCTCTGCAAAGAACCATAAATATTTCAAGCTCTTAGGCTGATGGGAATAATATGGTAATAAACACTGATAAGACAACTTTCCAATTGTTCCCCCTTAGTACCAAGCATCATGATATTCACCTTAGCTGTAAAGGAAAAAAAAAAAAAACTAATAAGAACAAATGATACTATATACTTGGGTATTCACTTAGACTCAAAAATTGACTTGGAAAAAAACAAATTGACACTACAATTGGTAGAGGACATTTAAGATCTAAGCTAATTAAAGGCTTTTCTGGCATCACTTGGTGCTCTACCCAAGATGTACTATACACAGCATATATAAGCTATGTCCAGCCCACTGTTGAATAAGGAAATGAGGTTTTAATTACTTCCTCAAATTCTAATAGACACAAACTTGATGTTTTACTGATTAACATGTTGCGTCTAACCACTGGAGGAGCTAAGTCAACTTCTATAGATGCTATGGAACTGCAGACTAAATTGGAAACCTTGGGGGATAGATGTAATAGAAATGTTATGATTATTGTTGAAAGAATCATAAAATGAAAGAGAACTTTTCAATGAAATTAAAGCCCATCGTTTGAGACACAGAACATTTCTTTCAATTATTAATGATCTCAATGACACTTACGATATCCCTACCCCAGATCGCCAGGTTTTTCCAGGGTAATGGATTCCTGTTGTGGATCTAGATAGGTTAGAGGTACATCTAGATCTTGTTTGGGGAGTGAAAAAACAGTACACTCTACAAAGTGAGTTAAAAAGCGCTACTCTGGCTACAATTCATAGCAGATACCCTTTTGAGGATTGGCACCATATTTTCACAGATGGTTCTGCAGAGAATTCTATAAAAATGCTGGTGCTGGAGTTTATTAAAAATATTTTAGTGTAAGCTGCAATGTGGGGAAATATTGCAATAATTTCAATGGCGAGCTTGTTGCTATACTTCATGCAATTGACAAATTAAAAAGCATACATGTAATTAAAATTTTTTTCCTTGTTGATTCACAAGTTACTATTCTTTTGCTTACTAATCTATATTATAATAATAATGCGCAAGTCCACTTTTGCAGAATGAATCTGCGCTAACTCATTAAAATAAGGACCACGTTGCTCTTCAATGGATCCCGAGCCACTGAGATGTTTTTGGAAATGATCAGGCAGACAGACTTGTGAAAGCTGGTTCCCTTATGATCCAGTCAAATCCCCCTTTACCTTTGCGTAACATCAAAAGGGTAATCCTCAGTAAAATAAAGGATGACAGAGTTTCTCTTTATGTTAATGCGGCTATGCCTAGGCAGTGGAAAACTCTACTTAATGGGAATAATAAAATCCCTGACTTCTTACCACGAGCTGTTGTTGTCGCTTGTTTCAGGGAGACAACTAGGCAGGACTACCTGCAAAGGCATGCGCATTGAACAGGTATAATGGGCTCTGCTCGTTGTCCATTGTGCAATCATGGTGACATGGATGCCGCTCACCTCAAAAACTGCCCTGAAGTATTAAAGTTTATGAATGACAATTCTTTTGAGGCTACCAAATACTTTTACTGTTGTTTTTTTACATGTTCATCTTTTTATTTCGCTGCTCGTTGATTAATGGTAGAGATGCCAAAAACGGGCATATGATATAAAAAAAAGTTAAAACTTTTTATTTTTTGTGCTTTAGAACTAAAACGAATGGTTTAAATTCATTTATACATAGAAAACTAAAATGAGTTTGAAATCGAAATTACAGTTTGAAACAGAAGCTTTCATAATAATAAAGGAATTTACTACAAATATCGAAAATACCATAAAATCATTCATAAATTGCTTTAATAGAAGTTGTGTTTTTTATTTTTTAGTATTTTTTATTTAGTAGTCAAAACACATCAAATAATCTTTCAAACAAGCAAAAACGAAGAGCCTTTTATGATAATTCACTTCAAATCATTTTACTGATAAGAAATTTTTATGATGATCTAAGTTGTTATTTAATCTTTAAATAAATTAATCATGATATACAGTAAAAAACTGAAATACAGAAAAAAATATTTTTGATGTATTAAAATGTTTGAAGTGATTAGTGATTTAGATTTAGGAAAATAAAATTAAAAAAATAATTTAGCATACCTGAAAAAGTTTTTTTGAGAATGGAAAAGTCAACGAAAAGTATATGCTTCTTCATTTTTACTAAATATATTATCAGATTAGTCTGATCTTAGACGAAAATATATGTTTTGAGAAACTGAGCACACATAAAAATTTTCTATTTCGTTTATGAGGTGTCTATAGGGAACAGAACATGAAATAATTCCATTTCATCAGAAAATCAAGAACATATTTATTATTTTTGTATACTTATTTTGAAATCCCTTGGTGAAATAATATGAGAAGATATCAATATATATATATATATATATATATATATATATATATATATATATATATATATATATATATATATATATATATATATATATATATATATATATATATATATATATATATATATATATATATATATATATATATATATATATATATATATATATATATATATATATATATATATATATATATATATATATATATATATATATATATGAATTTACTGAAGATACATTGAAGAGTATAGTGATGTTATTGCATTTTCAAATCTAAATCTTATATAAATTTTGTTTAGTGAATTTTGTAACATTTAATGTGTAAAATTGAAATGCGTTGACTATGAAAAAATGTGTTCAATATTTGTTGAAATATGGATGGAAATTCACCTTTCTCTTAGAATATAATAATAATATTACATGGGCTTGCTTATTATGATATCGATAAGAACTATTAGTTTGTATAATGGTTATCTTAGAAAAATATATAGGTACAATATGAAATAATTATTTTTCATATTTATTGATTTATATATGACTGTTTAAATGCTTATTAATACATATTTATTTAATTGACATCGATTGACAGATTATTTATAAAATATAAACAAAAGTTTTTTTTTTAAATTTAATTATAAAATTATAAATATTGTAGTTTTGATATTTTGTGAGTTCATGAAGAGGTGTGGGGAAGAGAAAAATTAATGTGCAACTCTCTGCGTATATATTAAGTATGAAATGAGCCAAGCCATCTCAGTTTGGATGATTCTGTATAAGCTTTATCATATCTTTATTGGGGATCTAAATCTTTTCGTCAATAACTAATACTAACTAGTTCGATAACTACCAATAACTAGATCGTCAATAATTATAGTTAAACGTCGGAATGATTTACGTATTGTTTTTGTATAGCTGTGTTCAGACATGTGATTTACAACCAAAGAAAAAAATGGAAATAAGAAGTAGCATGAAATTAGTTTCATTTTAGAAAACTACCAGATAATCATATTCATTAGTGAAATCAGAAGGAATATACATTTATACATCATACTATGAAGTCAATATTTAGCAATGTCATGTTCAATCACTATAACTTTCAAAGGTTACTAGACATTGTACATATCTTCTAAATCATAAATTTACTTAATTTCGATTTTTATTCCATAAAATTTTCTAGAATCCTTATTAATTTTTAATGGAAAAAATATTTATTCCGAAAAAATTTAAAGCATTTTTCAGGGAAATATCAGAAAACATGAAAATAATACACAGAAAACAAATTTTTATTTTTAATTTCATTTTTAAAAATTGTTTATAAGTATCATGTGATGGTGTTTAATAATTTATTTTAGTGAAGTAAAATATTTTAGTGTTATTGTAATCTAAAGTAGGGGATTCTCAATTTTATATTCTTTCTTTACTCTATTAAATCAATATAATATTGTTCTCAACACTTTCTTTTTTTCATCCAACGCAATTTGAAGCACGCTTTGCACTACCACATCTCGTTTTTTCATTACAGTATATTCAGTAGAACTTAGGAGATAAGTCTCTTCAAAATAAGGTCTAATTCCAGATGAACGTAATGATGAATGAATTCCAGATGAATGAAAGTCTTCCTTTTAATTCAACATTTTATTGGTTTGAAATCCACCTCAATGACTGAGTTTGTGCAGTAGGGATTCAAAACCATCTATGAATTATAAGTTCTTGTTTCTTTAGGCATTGGGTATGAAACATGATAGTTGGACGTACAGGCTAAATAAGATAAAGTATCAAAATATAAAGATTTGAAAACTGAATAAAGCTGGAATATCTATTTGAATGTGCACCTTTTTTGCAGAATTCCGATTTTTAAAATTTGTAAATTATTCAATAGAATGAGGTTAGTAAGCAAACACCAGTAAATATTTATACGATAAGAGGGGAAAATGATATATTCATGTTTGATCTGAATAGAAAAATGTAAAACTGAAAGGTGGTATTTGCTCTAGAACATAAAAAATACTTCAGTACCTCTTACTTTTATGCTGTGCTGTCTTTCTACAGATACGAAATCTCTGCAGAATTGATTGTAAAAAATTGAAGTGTTTAAGAGAAAATGAACAAACTATTTTATTTGATACATATTATAAATAATTTTGTGTATGTTTATTTGAAATATTACTTAGTTTTTCACAAAAAATACAATTAGTACGTTAGGTATCACCAGAGATAATAGTATCATGATACAATTAATTTCTTGAAACTTTTTTGAGAGTCATATGAAAATTTTAAAGACATTGTTTAATTAAAACTCTCATGTTGGTTTATCTCACCCTACAATGTATTAAAATAAGAAATAAAAAGAGAAAATAATATCCATATATAATTATATTAAAATTTAGATTCATAACCGTATTTCAATGTTGATATATCTAATATATGCATTAGTTATTTTATATTATTCAGAGAAAAATGTACTACAAATATTGGAAGCTTAATATATATATATATATATATATATATATATATATATATATATATATATATATATATATATATATATATATATATATATATATATATATATATGTGTGTGTGTGTGTGTGTGTTTCAAATGATTTTTGCCTGTCGCATTTGCAATATTGTGTATTTTAATTATAGTATAACTTTATATATTTAGTAATTATATTTTAAAATATACAAAAGTTTAATAAAAATTTGTAATGATTATTTACGACACATTTTTTGCCAATATCATACATAATTTTTATGTTTACATAGAACATCTTTATAGAATTTAATGTTGTAAGCAAATATTTTATAACAAAGAGCATAATTCACATGAATATTTCTTTAAACAAGCCTAAGTATTAATTAAAACTTTCATAGTAAAAGTTGTACTATCTGCATAATTATATTTAAATTTTTAAAATATGAAAATTAAAATAAAGTAATAATTATAGAAATATTAAACATACCATTTAAAGTAAATCTAAAGCTATCTAAGCAGAAGTCTGACGAATGTGATTTCATAAGAGCAGAATATTTGTCTTCATTGTCATATTAATAGCATAAAAGATTTATTATGAATAAAAATATTGTAAAAATTTACTAAGAATTTCTTTAAATATGTGCTTTTTATTTATTATTGCACTGATAAAAAAATTTAATTAACATATTTTTGAGTTATGTAAGAAAATTGAAATGCTTAATCAATGTATTTCTGAAATCTAAAAAGCTATTTGATGAATATGAATCTAAAAATATCAAATGAGTTTAAGTTTTTGATTCATATATACATACATACATACATATATATATATATATATATATATATATATATATATATATATATATATATATATATATATATATATATATATATATATATATATATATATATATATATATGTATATATATATATATATACATATATATATATACATATATATATATATATATATATATATATATATATATATATATATATATATATATATATATATATATATATATATATATATATATAAAGTACAATAACTTTTATAAAATATATTTTAAATAAACTTATTTTAGAATTATTCAAATAATAAAATGAAAAAAAAACAGAATTTAAAGAAGCATATTAATTAATGACGGTTATTTTATTATGTACACCTATTTGGACTAAACTTTTTTCATTTCAAGTAATATACTTCAATTCCAATAAATATATCTAATAAAATAGTTTCAAAAGTGTAAGAATACTAATTCAGTTTTAAACAATAGTATGTATACATAAGAATTTCCTAACATAAGCTATATTATAACCATTGTATTACATAGTAGATTGAAACTATATTAGGAATAATCATATGCATTCTTTTTATGCTACCTGATATATCAGTTTTCAAATATTTTATTATTTGTTGTATTTTCCATGAACACGCTACTTATAAATAATTTTTAAATACTATGGGGGAATAATTTGTATCAAAGCGTTTCATTTATAATAATTAAAATAGCTAGCATATTTAAAATAAGTAGATTATGTTATTAAAATTAAAGTGAAAATTTAACATCAGCTCAAACATATCTGTAAGAGTTCGTTTTAAGAAATCAAATCATATTCTCATTTAAGAAATTTAAAAAGTAAAGCTCAAACCCTTATTGAAGACGAAAAAGAAATATCTAAAAAATATTTATTATTATATCGTTTCTAAAATAAATATCATTTCTCTTAATACATAAGTTTTTCATGGCCAATTTAAAATGTGCTCTCCAATTTTTATTATGTAACAATTCTCCCTTACTTTTCTGTTTTACATATTTGGCAAGAGAATTTACAAATTTGAAAGATCTGAATTCTTAAAAGGCAAAAATAACCTAAGGATATTTTCAATGCGAGATATTCCTATCGATGTTTGCACTTTTTCTCTTTTTCATCGTTTGACATCTGTCAGGGAAATTTCTGGACCAGTAGAGTGGAATATTAAAGATTTTGAGGAGAAAGAAGATGATTTCAGCTTTTTGTTTGCTATCGAGTCCCTATTTTTGCATATTGGAGACAAAATTTAATATTTGTAAACTGAAATAACATCTAATATTTATATCTAAAATTAATCTACTTGTAGATTTGAAAATGAATAATAATAATACCAGTTCTAAAACAAGATAATAATATCAGTTCTAAAACATGAATAAGCAAATAACTTTTGCATTTTCTTGTTTTTACTATATATTAAGCACAAATGTTATAGAAAAATTCAGTGTAAGATAGTTCCAATATTATTGCTAGTATTTAACTAAATTTAGTGGTTTCCTAAAATAATTTATTAAATATTAAAATTATAAGTGGAGAATTTATTATTATTTCTGACGCATTGACCTATCCGTTGTTTCCTAAAATATGTCTCTTTTACTACTTACCATCGCATGCTTATTTAATCAATACATCAATTTACATGCATTAGAATATTGCTTTAATTTTTATGTATTGAAGGATACGTAAAAGAGAAATGTTGAAGATAAAAGCAAAGTTCGTTATATCAATTCCGTAAAATAATATATTTATTTAATGACATTTTCATCCCAAGGAAGAGATAGTTCAGCTAAATATTTTATTCTACAGTGCATTTTATATTTGCTTATTAAATTAAAAAATAATAGTTATTAAATAAACTTACTTCAAGACTATTTTGAATTTTCAAGTTGAAAGAATTTTAGATCAATTACGATTAACTAAAATTGATTTTTTTGTTTTTTCATGACGCACAAAAAGGTCATATATGAAAAATGAAGTTAAAAAATTTAGAAAAATAATCATGTTAATTCATTTCTGTGATACATTAGAAATGTAGTTTTGTGTGTGAGAGAGAAATTTATATTTTATTTACAAGTACATTTATAATATGAATTTCGTAAATGTGTATTCTGTGAAATTTGCATAAAATCAATAAAAATGAAATTAAAAAATTTTAAGAAATAGTTAAAGCATCTTAGATTATATTATAACTTTTAAAATTACTTTTTATATGGTAAGTTCTACGTCAATGTGTGATTTTATAACATTATGAACATTGTGGTTTTAAAATTTCGTTTAAAATATCTAACTAATTTTTAAAAGAAAAAAATTATTTAAAAATTTGTCTTTCAAGATGTTTAAACTCATCCATTAATTAAATGCATAAGAAAATTTATAATTAGAGCTAAAAGTTATTTTGTCTTTAATTAATCAATATTGGAACATATAATATAACTTAATTATGGCATAATAATGGAAAAATAATAAATAAATATGCTATAATTTAATCTTATAATAATATTTAATGATTGCACATTTGATTGTATAATAAAAAACAACATGATTTTTTCTAATTTGAATATCAACTTTAAAAAACATTTTTTCATAAAAATAATCTTTTTTCTTAAAGTGTTAATTTGATATTTTAAAGTAATACGAAATTGTTCTCTAAATCATTTAAAAGTATTAAGTGATTTTTATTCGAACGTATTTTAAGTAGGTATGAATTCAGAATTTCTTAAGCGGGTACATTCATTAAATATTAAACTTATGTGGAATCTAATTATTTTTCTATGAAAATATGATGTATCACCGCTAACAGCTGAATATTCAAAATAATCATGCAAATGTTCCCGACCTATACATTTATTCAATCAATTTTTTCCATGCAATAAAGTTCCTTGGATTCTTCCTATCTGGTAGAGCAGACACTTTTCAAGAGTTTTATGATATAGCATGCCGAATTATTAGTTCATAGAAATTAAATAAAAATCTTAAATTCTGAGACTATGTGATGAGATAAGTATGTAAAGTAATAAAGATGTGGCCATATTTTTTCAAGTTTCTTTTATTAAAAATTTTGAATAAATGAAACGTTGGCATTGGTTCCTATTAATTTAGTCTTCTTAATGTAATGTTATTTATATACTCTAAACTGTATAATAAAAACAAAAGGGAAAAGATATCTGCCACAAGCTGGTAGCATGCGAGAAAATTGCCATCTATAACACTCTTAACGAAATAAAATACAATTTAGAATAATAATAAATATTACAGTAAAAACATCAAAATAAAATAAAATAAAAATTATTAAGTAAATTAATTTTTGATCTACGTATTTTATACATTTATAAAGAAATTTTGTAGCTAAAATATGCCAAAATTCAATAACGTAAGGTTTTATTGATATTATTACATTTTTGTAAATTCAGCTCTAATTTGTACTTATATCTTAATATCGAAGAAAGAAAAATTAATTTATATAAGCTATAAGGTTAAAATTATTTTGCATCCTAAAATATTCTAAAAGAAAAATATTGTATTAATATATGAAATTTCAAAATGAATAACTTTTCGATGCATAAAAATTAACGTATTGCCTTCATTATAATTGAAAACAAATAAGCAATATTTTACAGAATTTATAATATTTTGATATTTCAATAGCATATCCTAATGATTTCTTTCACAAACTGTTACCAGCTTATTATAAAACGTATCTAATTTATAAAGATAAAAAATTCTTAATCTATATTTAGAATTGAGTTTAAGTTGATATAAGAATCCAAACAGTGTTGCGTCAAAAAAGGAAAACTTTTCTATAACTTTGATGCTTTTGAAACATTTTTCTTTTTATTTCTTAAGATAGAAACACCACCAATAACAAAGCCAGAATTTTCTTTCATTACCAGATACAAAGCATATCTAAGTTAGTAAGGATGCACATGATATGCTCCCTTATTTACCAAAATTGGAAATAAGAAAGATGATTCTGTACCTGAACGATAATAGATCCATAAGGATCAGTTAATAATAACAGCAGAGACAGTAATCTTAGAAATCAAACATGAATCGAGAGAATGGCATACGTTTTTCTTCAAACAGCAAACCTGCTTTCATCTCTTCTTGGCATTCATTGATTGCTCACGATGAGCTACAAAGTTACTAAACTAAGTTGCTGCTCATGATAGAGGAAAAGAAAAAGCAGATCTTCACGGATATGCTTCATTACTTTTGTTCTAAGTACGGTATATTATACTATATTATATTCAATACAACCTGTTAAATAAATTAATAAATTTATTGAATCATTTTTATTGATTTATTAAATGAATACAGTTTAGTATAAATTTACAACACTAAAAGCTTTGATTACTATTATGAATATATAATTTAAATATTAATTTATTTTAAAAACTCAATTTACATCCATTTCGATTTTGTTTTTTATATTAGAAATGAAGTGTTATCGTAATTTTGAGTGTATTATAGAATACATTGATTTAATTATATATTTTTCATGGAAAGATAACTTTAATTAGAATTTACTTTTCATACTATAACGTGCATATATTTATACATATACATACATAATTACAAAATTTAAAAACAATAAATCAATATATTTACTGTATAAAAAGGAAATTGAAATCAAATCTCAAGCATTTCATTTAAAGCTTATAAACGTAACTGTCATATCCTGATAAAATGATTATGTAAATAGTATAAATATGGTGACCATATAGATATTATTAATGGGGTGATTCTGTTGTAGTTTATACCTCATTTAATCAAATTTTTCCATTATTTTTCAATTTCAAAGGAAAGTGTACAAAAAATAGTTTATCGTTTGAGAAAATTTAAAATATTGGGTTGTTCGGAAAGTAATTTTCTTTTTCCCTACATGGATCAGCTTTTTTCTTGTACAAACCAACCACTTTATGACTGTGGAATCGTGCTGCTAACAGAAAGATAGGAAAAGCTATTGGACTAGAATAGACAATGTGCAATCCAATACAATATTTATTTGCTGCACGTTTTTTATTTTCATGAAAAATGAAATGAATTTCCGAACAACCCAATATTATCTAAGATCATGGAATTAAATTGTTTTTATTTTTCCTAAACTGTCTTTTCAAATATTGTTGCACTCCACTGCACTAAGATTTTTGATTTTGCGTAACAAACAACTTAACGGTGAAAAGCTGTTGTAATTCATTTTAATATCCACAGCGTGAACTGCGTGCTGTAGCTGGATCTAAGAGAAAATTAGGGAAAACGTTCAAACACTCGTATATATATTTGTAGAGTAAGAAGACAGGAATTAAACATCCATAACTCGCTGTTCAACAGTAGCTTGAATCGAACTTGGCCCTTTATGTTCCAAAGAAGGTTGCCCTCTCACTAAATCAATGTGATTTAATATTAAAATTTTGCCTTTTAAAAAATTTTAATTAACATTTATTCTTAAAATATAGTAAATTTTAAGCATATTAATAATAGGAATTCTCGCCATTAGGTCTCACTAAACAAAAATTTTTGTTCTTGCAGAATACCTATAAATCAGAAGTGGTCTCACTTTTTTGGAAATGTAATAATTAGGTTAAAATAATTAATATTTACAATTTATAAAATATAGCTAGCTATCCTTTGCATTTTTGAGATATGAATCAATAATAAAATTGAACGGTACCATTAATAATCATAAAATCAGAAAAACTGAATAAAGGTATGAAAAATAAATATAGTATAGTAGTTTATATAAATGTATATGGTAAAAAAAATACTAATAAAGAAATCATAGTTTTTAACATGATATATATATATATATATATACCTCACAAAATTACTCAAATCAATAAACAAGATCCCAGCAAACACAAACTGCCGGCAAAAATCCGGGCCGCTTCTGGCCAAGCCGGTTTTCTGTTGGCCACGGCCAGCTGCTCATGGTTGTTTGATGGCCCAACTCCGGCCATTACGGCCACGGATGAGTGCTGGCCAAAATGAACCGGGCCGGTGCTGGATGATAAGTAGTGGGCCAACAGATTCTGGCCATTGTAGGCCCTGAAGCTGTTGGCCAGCAAAATTAAGACAATTAGTTGTAGCGCTATTTTTTATTTTACCGGCAAGGACTATTTTTTTCCAAATAACTGTTTTTTGTGATGTTAATTAATTTTCATTTAACTTCTTACTTTTTAAACTCTTTAAAAACAACTTTTCAGAAAGAAATCTAATTTTCACATTTATTGTGTATACCGCGTGACAGTATGACGTCAGATAGTGCGAAATGCTTGTGTCAGCTTCAGCCATTAATGTGAAATGGCGGAATATTCGATGTTGTGTCTGTGAGCTAAGAGAAATATAAGGTAAGTAAGCATTTATTTTTGTTGTTTTTATCAGGATAGAATTGTTATGAATGAGATGCAAGAATAATATTTGTTTTATGTTGAAATATTATTTAATTACTTGTTAAGAAAACTTCATAAGCTGTTGATAACGTGACAACAAAAGAAAGACATTGGAAAATGTTTGTCATTGTATGTTTTAGAATAATTTCATTACCGTGTGAGGAATAGAAAAATGTATCATGCACTGAAGCATTTTTTCATTCCATATATTAGTTATATTTAATCAATTAGTATAATAAATTTTTCAATGCTCAATTTTTGGAATCGAATTCGATTGCTACAAGGCTTAAACGTATTTATTACATTTTTTGTTTTTTACGAAGCAAGTTTATGGAAAAAGTGACAGTCTAAAAATATTCTATTTGAAAGCGCTTAGATGTTTACTTTCAATAAATTAATATAGGATTTTGTAGCATTTCTGATCAAAAAATAATGTGTGAATTCCATATAAACTTTAATTATTTTATTTTTAAAAGGCTTTCTTATTTACTATTATTTTTAAGTCAATCTTTACTGACCGAAATATTTTGTCTCATAAGGATTCATGGTTTTAAATTTTGTATACTCCTCAAAGATCTGTTTTAAGGAATGAAAAATTGTACAATGTATAAACATTACAAAATATTTTATTGCATATATAACATGGTTTTAATGTACAATCCTGTCAACCATTAAAATCATTGTGAATTTCTTAGCGAAATATTTTTGCATCTGAAACTTGAAAAATTGTATAAATTTGAAAATATAGTATTGAAAATAGTAAATTTTAAAATTTCTATAGGAATCTGACAGATTAATTGCCACAAATTAAAAAAAAAAACATCTGGAATTATATGGTTGGAAAATTAATATTAATACATATGAAAAAATGTTCATATGGAACAACTTTTATTATATAAATTAGTTGTGTAGCATGTTAACTATTTCCATGTAAAGAATGCTGTCATATGTAACAGCTTAGTAGCTACTCTTGTGTTTACATTATTATATTTAAACCATATTTTATGTTTTTATTTATGATGGAAAAATTGAAGTATGAATTAACAGTAATTTCAATTTGTTTTAATGAAAATATAAGTTAACTAGAATATTTGTCCCTTTATATTTTGGAGAAAGTGATTAACATTTCAAGCATTTGATGATACTTTTGACATTTTGATCTTTTGACTTGATTCTTTTGTAGTAATGTAAATGGTTTTACTGTTATAGTAAATAGTCGACCGGATAATGGGTAAATGATATATCTAATCTTATATATATACACAAATAAATATACAATAATTACATAAACATACAATGCAACATACAATAAACATACACATAAACATACAATTGATAATTATTTTTTCCTTTACCGATTTACAAAGTCTGATTATGATAATATTGTCCTAAATATAATATTGTCTGATTGAATTATTTTTATTTACTTTTGATTTTTCTCTTCAAGGAATTGAAGTTAAATAAAGAACTTAAACATAATTTTAAACAAAGTAAATTAGTAAGGTATACAAGTAAAATGAGTATGATATGAGAAATAGTTAAAAAAAAAGTTTATCTTTCTTGATTTCAGAAATACTTCTAATTTTGAAATTCATTATACAATTTAAAAATAATAACAAATAATTAAAATATTGCATTAGTAAACTCCATGTTTATTTTATTTTATTGTTTTAATATAGTAAGCATAATTAGGTTAATCCTCCAAACATTTACATACATATATATAATTTCTAAATTTATTAACCTTTTTTAATTTCTCGATATCTCTTTTGTTGTGAGTTTTATTTTAGTATTTTACAGAAAATACAGAGGTTAAAGTCATTTTTGATAGTTGACATTATTTTGTATGTTGTTTTTCTTATTGTAATTTATAACATAAAACGATTAAACTTAAAGCCCAGATATAGGTCGAAATTATTCAAAACACCACTTGTTATCAAAGAGGTAAAGTTTTGTGATATCCATCTTGAGAATAATTTAATTATTTTATTAGAGAGAAAGAATATAATTTAAGTTTAATCTTATTTATCAGCTAAGCATTTAATATTTTAAAATTGATATTTCATTCATTAACATGTTGGATGTGCTTTACAACTGTTCTACATGATGGATCAGCTGTTTACGGATTGCAAATGATTATGAAATCAAAACTTAGAAAAGAAAATAATATTGCCCAATTACATAAAGGAAATAGTTAGGTATTCTTTATTTATATGTTTTATCCTTTTTCTGGCTTCTTGCAAAACTTGCATTTGTTATAGAAATTTTTTTAACAATAACATTTGGTATAAATATATTATACTGGAAAGTGACCTTTAATAGGTATTTTATGGTTATATGTAGTCTCGATCAATGACCACATGTAACCATAAATAAAAAATTTTCCTTAATGTTTTTCAATATCATTGGTAATTACAAGCCAGATTATTTATTTTCTTGTGTTATAATTTTTTTAATTATTTGTATTAACAAATAATTAAATAATATAATTCTTGCAAATAATTATAATTGTAAATAATATTAACAAATAATTTAATTTTAATACAATTAAATGTAGTTAATATAAGATTTGCAAATAATTGTAATTATAAATACTATTAGCAAGTAAATAAAGGTAATATTATTTCGTCAGGCAGTACTTGGTTGATGTCCCTCTTCTGGTTTTAGATTATTGTAGAGTGTACAACGTCATGGACCTGGTCTAGCACTGCTGGCCTTTGGGGGCATGCAGCAGCAACAACAATATTTTTTAAGTAAAGTAACAAATTATTGCTTACATTTATTATTGATGGCTATTTTGCTAATATTTCATTTTATACATTAGCTTTGAAGATTGTGTTTCTAACATCTCCCCACTCCAATGTAAAGTGTACCTATTTAAACTATAGTCCAGAATCAATAACTTATTTTCTAATAATATTTGATTAAATATAAATTTAATTCTTTGTGTAAAATTAAAATTACAAAGTTATGTAAAACATTTTTACTTCTAAATAATTCATGATTATGATAATTACTTGTGATGTAAATTTACTGGGCAACAACTGGAATGTATTCAAAATCTGTAAATCTTTTGCATTAATTGATGTAATTTTTTTCATTAATCTGTAATCACAGGTATATAAAAAAATAAATTCCATGTTAATAAGATTTTGCATAGAATATTGCATAAATAATTCGAAATTGTCAATATGTTTTAAAATTCATCAATATTTATTTTAATTACTATGGTTTTATAAACTTTACTTATCTGTAATTGTAGTTGTGTGTAAAAAATAATTTGGTAATCATTGATGAAAATTTTATTAACCATTTTTTATTAGTTCAAAATGATTTTTTAAAAGCATGAAATACAAAGTGTATGTTGTTATAAATTAATTACATTCTATTATTATAACCTTGAAAATGTAAAATTCTGTTTTAAACATTACATTGAATTTTTGAAGTCAGATGTTTAGAATTTCTATTAACTCATTCAACTGAAATTGTTTTCATTTAACCCAATTATTTGTCTCTATTTTTAATCAAAGAATTGTTAGAATTGATGAATGTTGATTTTTTGTTACTTAGTGTTATTTATTATAATGTGTATGCATATATATATATATATATATATATATAAATATATATATATATATATATATATATATATATATATATATATATATATATATATATATATATATATATTTATATATATATAATATATATTGAAATATCAATATGAATATAAACTAAAACTAAACTTTGGCACGACAGTCCAGCAGGCACAGTGGGCCAAGGCCTACTGTGCCTGTTTTCCTGACCAAGAGCCCCTGGGCTGCGAAGCACATGTCCTGATTTGGTGCTCAGCATAATGCAAAACACCCAGTGTTTAGTTCCCAAGCATGCTCATTGTGGACATAATGTGACAAATAACCATTCCCCCTTTTTTAAAGAGATAAAACTGTAATTAAGTAAAAGATTCCATCATAAAATAATTGTATTAATAATCTTTTTTTATGAATTGTTAATTCTGAATGAAAATTGACACTATTATAGGCATTCACAACCTATTCAAGTGCTTTGCTTGTTTTGCTTTGTAAATTTAATTGTAAAATATTGTAAGTTTAAAAATAGCTGTGTTGGATTCTCCTTATTCAAATAATTAATATTGTGAAATAATACCTAAATATGTGAAAATAAGTGTTATGCATGAAGTTTTTCCTAATTTATATAAACAGCTCAATTTTTTCTGTTTTTTACCTGGGCTGTTATTAACATCCTGCTGTTTTTATTTTTGTAATTAAATTGAATCAGTTTAACAATTCTGTTTTTTTATTTTCAGAGTATTACAACAAAGTGAAAATCTTCACAAAAAGAGAAATTTGTTCCAGAGTACTAATTCGGAAGATGGACAACAAAAATAAAAGAAAAAACTTGTAAATTAAAAATATTTAAAATTATTTTCAAATGTAAATAAAAATAGTAGATACTATTTTTCTATTTTCGGTATCATCATAAATAAAAAATGTTAATTCCATTAATATTCAGACATTTCACTTATATATGGCTTTTGTTGTGTTAATTTTTCTAAGTAATAAAAAATCTTAATCTGTATCCTTTTCTATCCTTTTTCTCAACATCTTGTTGCATGGAGACATTTCACTTATTTATGTCTTTGTTTTCTTAATTTTTATAAGTAATAAAAAGTGTTAATCTTTATACTTTTTATCATTTTTCTCAACATTTTGTTGCAGGGAGTTAATTGATTTGGAAAATAATTCTATAAAATTATCATAAAACTGGAATTCTTTATACATTCAAGTTCAGTTTTAGCAATAAATTGACATTTGCATACACAAGAATTTTTTTTAAATTTATAAATAATGAAATTCTGTAATAACAAAATATTTTAAAAACAAAATAAAGGTTACTTAAATAAAATTTAGATTATTAAAATAAAACTATAAAATTTAGATAGCATTGTCAAAAAAATAATTTAAAATATGTGTTAGTAATTCATATTTATTTAATCTTTATATAATTAAGAACTAAAAATACACTTAATCATATTTGACAATATTACAAGAATAACAATTGTCTTTTAGAAACACAAAAATATATTCACTATTAATTTGATGGATTTCCAATACTTTTATATTAACTTTAACAATACATACAATATTAATATAAAAATGAATTCAATATTTATAGAAATAACCATATCCAGCCCTACGTCGGTGAAAGCGGCTATCGTCGTCCAAACGGCAAAAAGCCGATGGATAACCGTATATGGGCAGGTACTGGCAATTACATGGGCCACATGCGGCCAATATGGCATTGATGGCCACCCGGTGTTGGGCCAACAGCGGACCGTACTGCCGGCCCGGCAGCAATGACGACGACCACTTTATTGATGGAGCCGACGAGGCCAAATAGCGGCGGGCCGCTGCTGGCCAAGGCGGCTAACAGCAGCGGCCCGATGGATGCCCGGCATCTTTGTGTTTGCTGGGATAAGACTTACTGTGGGATAATATACCCAATATTGTTGGAAAAATGTAACATGGCCGCAAAATAGGAAGAAGCACAGCTAAAATTGTCGGTCACAAATGAGCACTGTTCATTATGTACATTTAACATATCACAAGAGTTTTGTTACTAGCAAAAAAATGAAAAAAAAAATACGAAATAATTTGAAATCTTAAAAATAACTTCCTAAATTAAAATGCACGAAATTTTCTTATTGGAAATGAACTTGTAGTTTTTCCGTGAAAAAAAATTCTATACCTTACTTTACATGTATTTATATTTATAGCTCGACATTAAAAATTCAGCACCAACAAAGTGATGAAACTTGGCACGGCAGGGAACAAAAAATGATCCATATTTCGAAATGATATGAATTAAATAAAGCGATAATAGTGTCGTGTTAGTAGATTATAGGACTACATTCGACGGTGATACACGAAGCAGCAAATGGGCCCAATCATATCCCAAACGTGTTCGATTACTGAGAGATCTTGTACCCTCACAAACATTCCACATTGCCTTGTTCCAATCATATTCACTCCAGCCGGTGCACTGTGGACACATTCAGGTGTCTGTCAGCTGGGGTTTGCCGTAAGGACTCACCTGCACCATTTGTCAAAGTGCATCTTCTGTCAATCGCAATTTCGTCTGTCTCTGCAGAATCTTACTTTGACATAGATGGCCTGACATTCAATGTGACAACATGAAATTACAGGCGTCATTTGCGATAAGAACAAACATTCAACGATTATTTTCCAAGCAACAATAATCGCGTGAATATTGCCCACTCTACCGGTTCCTCTCATTATATCTTATCTTACGCACTTTGGAGAGCTGAGCATTTCAGAACATTTGCAGAAATCGGTAAGGCGTGTCTACCCTTAAATTTGCATAATTTTCGGTCCCATCCTTCTTGATGCTCAATTTTAAATGCATATATAATGAATTAATGAGAAATCGGGTAGAAATTTACTGTTAATTGCATAAATATTATAGCTTTTTGGTCACTAATTTTTACTTTCATTCGAAGTCTAAGGAAACAAAATTATTTAATATGAAGTACATTATCTGTGCATTTCTCTTCAAAATAAAACATATTTTATGGTAATTCATTAAAATATTTTACTTTTGTGAACTAAATTGTTTTAATAAAATATATAACAGAGGGAATAATATATATATATATATATATATATATATATATATATATATATATATATATATATATATATATATATATATATATATATATATATATATATATATATATTTATATATTTATATATATATATGTTATATATATATATATATATATATATATATATATATATAGAGAGAGAGAGAGAGAGAGAGAGAGAGAGAGAGTACTTAATACTATAAGAAAAACACTGATATTGGTTTTTCAATTAATTAAATTTTTAAATAAGATGATCTGAATTTAATTACATGTAGTCTTAAAATACTATCTGCAATTTTAATTTAGGACAGTTAGAAGATCAATTGTAGTGTGGCCTGAAATTCCTCCTCTCATAAATTTGTTATTCAGTGAAATAGAGAAAAATTTGACATTTTGCATATTTATCTGTTGCTATTCAAAATTCCGACATTAGTGTGAAATTTTAATTACACTATACGAATGATGAAATGTTAAAGAATTAAATTAAGATTAAATTGATTGCTGTGAATAAATAAATGATTTTCTAGAGCTACTCAGGAAATTAAATTTCGAGTAAAATGAATAGCTTAATACATAAAGCCAAAAAACCATAATAAGAACAAAATTTAAAAAAACACAAACACATATCCTGTAGTATATAAGAAAAACATCATAAAAATACTTTTTTTTAATTTTTCAAGATATGATTTTTTTTGTAAAATTATAAATAATGAGCATTAGTAATGTTGGTTGTGAAAATTCCAATAATTTATTCCTGAGACATAAAATTTATTTTTCTTTCAAAATAGGAAAAAAAATAAATAAAATTCGTGGTTTGCCATGCCTAATGAAATACGTTTTTGGCAAACAGGCATCAAATCAACAACAACCGAACAATTCCAGGGAACAAATGAGGCCAAATTTGCTCCATGGTAAATCAAGTGTAATGCTCTTGTTCATTTTCATCCACAGGACTGGAAACTGCTTCTTTGAAAGACCAGCTGCTACCCCCAGACACTTCAGCATCTATGCAATTACCTTTCCTTCCAAGGACACATTCGAGCTTTTCTGCCATGTAAAATACTTCCTTAATTTCCGCGAAAAATATTGCAAGGTTTTATTTTGTTTTCTGTTTGTCAATAGTCGAAATTATTTCATTATTATATCTAATAAGTAATTTTTTTCTTTCTTAAAGTAATACTTGGAGTTATATATGTATGCGCTTTTCACGATATTTCACACACACACACACACACACACACACACACACACACACACACACACACACACACACACACACACACACACACACACACACGCACACACACACACACACACACACACACACACACACACACACACACACACACGCACGCACGCACACACACACACACACACACACACACACACACACACACACGCACGCACGCACACACACACACACACACACGCACGCACGCACGCACGCACGCACGCACACACACACACACACACACACACACACACACACACACACACACACACACACACACAATGGAAAAATATTTAGCGTCAAAATAGAGGATATTGTAGATGGGTTCTTTCAAATTTAACAGGCAATAATTTCTTCACATTTACAGACCACATCACTATTATAGTATCAATTATTCAATTTGAATGTTACAAGAATTAAACTTTTTGATCTCGTATTTTGAAAACAATTGATTTCGAAAGAATTTAACTTCCATTTATATGATACTGTATCAAACGAAAACCATTATCGAAATCTTGTTCATTCCATGAGTTTTCAAGATCAAGATCTATTTGAATAGCCTTAGTGCTCCTTCTTACGCTATGAGGCGAAATTTTAGTAAATACGATTTTCTTCTTAATAAAATGACGGTATTCGTCCATTAACTTCCAGATTAGAGAAAATCTGGGAGTTTGAAAAATTACACAATGATTTACGAAATTAAGTATAATTGTCAATCAATCCTTGAATAAGATTATTACAAAAATATGTTACCTATTGTAGTATTTTAAAAAGTAAACTTTCCAAATATAAATAAATGAATACAAACATATGAAATATCAAAAAATATATACAAACTTTAAATGGTCATACATTCCAATATGTAAATTTACAGTTCTAGAAAAGTAAAGTGAAAGTACAGTTTGAAAAAAAGGAAGTTTTTTCTTCAAATGAATGTTTTAAACTATGATTGAAACAATTTCTAAATAATGCTCTAGAAAATGGTAGATTTCTGAATATGCCTTACGACTGATATTTCTCTCCTAAATTTCTAATTTTATTTTTGTGTGAGTTCAAGTAGTGGATTAGGATTATTCACTTAATTTTTCTTGTTTTTATATTGCAATGGAATTAAATTTTTATCGTTTTGCCTTGTAAAAAAATTGAGCTATATAAAGCTTGGAAAACTTACAGTAAACTGTTGATAATTTGCGTCTTATCTAATAGCTTGGTACAATTTGATTTGCGTATGTTTGAACACATAATGATACTGAGTTGGGACATTATATTTTAAAAAAAAATCTTTTCCTCAAAAGATTTTTTTTCAGTGGTTTTCCAAATATAAATAAATGGTGCTAAACAAGTAGTAATTGGTTTAATAGATTTTTTGGAGGTGCTTTTCTAGGAAGATTAATATAAAACGCATAATTATACTTATATTTTAATTTAAGTGTACCTTAGAACATTAAGTGTGATTAAAAATGAAATTTTTTTGAATTGGAACCTTTTTTTTTTACAAATTGGCTTTACTTTTCTTGAAATATTTCTTTGTATCCAGGAAAATAAATTTTCTATGATAGTTCATTGTGCATATATTTATTGTAATTAATACTATAGGTTTTGATATTGAAAATATTTTTCTTATTTTTTTAGGTAAAGAAAAAAATAAGAAAATCATAAATATTTGCATATATTATTTGAAAATAAGAAAATGAGAATTTGTTGTTTAATTTCAAATAATGTGTCCAGAGGAATTGTATGAGGAGAATATATTTTGTGTTGAGATTATATAAATGCAAATATTATCGCACAAAAATTGTTTGACTTGAAAATATATGTGAATATTATGTTAATTACTGTAAGAAGTATTTTTCCTCGTAATTTACTTACAAAGAATATGTAGTAAATATATTATTATACATATATTACACATCTGATATGATTGAAGTTAATTTATTACTGTAAGTTCATCACTTATTTAAATATTAATTGAATTTGAATTATTTTGTTTTTATGTAACTGCTGTAATAAAAACTAAAGATTTCCATCAGTGCAATAACTTATTCATCAACATCTATGCAGTAAATTATTTAAAATGGTAAGCATATATATATATATATATATATATATATATATATATATATATATATATATATATATATATATGTATATATATATATATATATATATATATATATATATATATATATATATATATATATATATAATAAATAATTATATATATATAAATATTGTAATTAACTGGCCAAAAATAAACATATTTGAATAAAAGTAACATTTTGCTGTTTATTGTTAATGTAAAATGTTACACATGCCTAAATTCTTTTATTTGGTAATTTTAGTTTTCTAAGCATTTAGAACTTGCAATTCAATACAAATTTCCTCAACGAAAATTTGTCTGTAAAATCATACCATGGTTAATTAGTTTAGTCATTTTAAAGTACTTTTGGAACATATAAAATATTTTGAGTAAAAAGTATGTGTTTACTATTCCACATTTCTTTCCATTGAATGTTTGCTATTAAAATATATTCTACATTTAAAAAGCTTAATAGTATTTCAGAAATCCATGTTTTTACTATTGCAGAAGGTAAAAAAAATACAGCTTTAGTCTTTTTAAGCTCAAAAGTGAGCTTACAAAGATTGAATTTGAAATGTTGTCACTATATGAAAGAAAGTCATTTTGATGATAAGCATTGAGATGAAAATGTTTTCCTTTTGCTCAAAGTCCTTCCTGTCTTAAATTACTGACCTAGAAATCCTTCTGATAGGTGTCAAAATATAAGAACAATAGAAGGAGAAAAGCATATATTCTATTGGAATAAGCTTTACTGGAAAATTATTTTTTTGAGTTTTGTCCTAATCTATATTCACAACATTATGCTGACAGTAAGAATTTTGTACTTTTATAGTAGAAGGTAATTCACTTTTACAAGTTCAGAATTAGTCAAAGGCACAAAAGGTAATACCTTTGTTCAGGAAGCGAAAAGGTATGTAGGTGTTTTTAGAATATAAAAAATCGTAACAACAATCACTTGCAAAAATTCATAAATTTACTCAAATCTCATGTATTTGGAATGTTTATTATTGCTTAAATATATATTGAATTTATGATTGCTTAATTTTCAATGAAAGTTACTATTCATAATTGTTTATTTTTTAAATTAATCCAAGTAGTGATTTCTAATAAAACTATTTCAATGACACATTTTGTAATAGTAATTTCAAAGTAATTCTGAAAATGTATTTACGAAAAGTTTTTATTATTTATAGTGTTTTATCTTAAATTATTCTAATAGCTTTGAATTGATCAACAAACCATTAAGAAAACGTTGATTATTACTTTGTGCTTTTATTGAGTTACTTTATAACAAAGAAACAAACATTTTTATACATACTTAATAATTATTATTTGGGGAATTTTTAAAAATTACATTCCTTTGAGTCTTTATCCTTGATTACTTTTTTGCAGCTTAAGTAATGGTAATACTTAAGCTGCAAAAAAGTAATCAAGGATAAAGATTCAATTTTAAATCATAAATTTTAAATAGAATTATATATAAAAAATTAATAAACTCTATTTACAATACAAATTTAACAACCCATTTTTTTATAAATTCGATTATTACATCAACACGCAATATGTTTGAGGACTAGCTACAATCATTATCTAATTATATAACAATGTTTTACGTTTATTTTAAAAAATGAAAAAATTTAATTTTCTTGTAATAGGAGAACAATATACAAAATTTATATTTTAATATCAGGAATTTATAATAAGATTTACAGCAAATTTAAATTATGCCATTTTAATTATAAAATTATACTTTTTTATTTAGTTTTGTTTCTTTAATTTGTACTTTTAAATAAGAGAAATCTGCTAAATTTTCTACAAATATATTTTTTTGGCCTTAATAGTTCTTCTCGCTGTAATAATTTCATTATAAATATACACCAGCAAACTCTGTTAAAGGAAATTGCATGCATTGTAAATTCAATTAAAGGAAAAAATAATAATTTTAATGCCGATGTCCTTTTACAATTCCAGTATCTTCTAAGAAACAAAATATAAAGAAATATTACTATTATAGTTCAACTTTCTTAAGATATTATTAAATTAGAAAACTGAATAGAGAATCAGTAAAAATAAAAAGGATTATAGGTAAATCTTTAAAAAAAACTTTTCGTCACTATATGCTAAGATATCATGAATTATTTATAGGCAAAATTTATATAATTTGAAAAATACTAAATTCTTATTCTTTGGTTTCATTATTATGCTTGTTGCTTTCCTTGGAGAAAATAATCACTAAATATATTTTCTATCAATTGTCTTTTCTTTTTAAATGTTACCATTACAAAAAGATAAATATGATGTTTCTATAGCCAAAATAGTACTAAGAAATAAGAGTTTGACTATACATCTCACAAAAATATTCAAATTAGCTGAAAGAATGAACAATCTTAAATTTATTCAAAATGATTTCAATAAAATTTTAAACCAGGATTAGCTATAATAGTGAGGTAAAATCTAAAGTCTGATCTGAAATACAAAAGTACAAGTGATTATTGAAATAATGGAATAACCTTAGTTTTATGATGAAACCTTTATTAAAAAATATGGTGTAGTTTAATCTTGGTAAGTAATACAATTAGGATTTACTTGAAATGGATTGATACAAATTCTGAAGCGTGCTTAGAGGAATATTGCAGTATTCTTCATTAAGAGATTGCGAGAGATTTCTAAGAAATATTGGTGGAAAGCTTTTGTTCATTATAAAACACTCTAAAATATAATTCAAATGTTCAATTGTATTGTCGTTTGATGACTTTGAATTCTAAGGTTATGATTGAACTTATCCTCTTGTTCATCAAGCCATGGTGCATGTAAACGTGCGTTATCGCCTTGAAAAATTATATCTCCTTCTGAAATATAGGTTGCCTCATAGAGTTAACTTTTTATTATTGGAGCAATTGGAAATTTTCTATATATCTCTCCAATGATTCCATATTTCAGATTTAGTATAACCCAGCTGAAATCGACGACATGGCTGCTTATATCATTGCAGATATATTTCCATACTTGGTAGTTAGAAAGAAACATTCACGGTTACACACTTGTGCACATCTTCCAAACGCTTAACCATTCTGGGTAGGAAAAAGTTTGAAACGATTCATCAGACCGCATTATTTTCTTCTATTTGTTAATCAATCAGCTTTTATGAATGGGTGATTACTGTAGACGATATTTGACCATAAGCATTTGGGATAATTTACTTGAGAATTGCTACTCTTTTTTAAATGTTCTGTTTATGAAGTTGCTTTCTTACAGTAATCACTCCCACTGAGAATTTTGATGTTGATTGAAGTGTACGGACACTTTTTCTGCATTCGTTTGCTTTTTTAGATATTATTATTTTCTTCAATATAAGCGTTGGCTTCTTTCACTGCTCTTTTCTTTCCATCCACTATTTCACTTTGCTGATCTTATCTTGCCATTGTATTTAAGCTGTCCTGAATTTAGAGACAATGACTCTGAAACACTAAAAATGAAGGATGATTTAGTAATATTTGTTTCAGCTAGATAAATTAATACAATTAATCCTAGTCAAAAATCTGAGAAATCATACTTTTTAAGCTTTTGAAAAAATACCAAGACATACAGATTTTTAATAAAGTTGCCACATGCTACCGGAATATATACTGTTCTAACTATAAGAAACTGATAGCTTTAATATTATATTTCAATGCTGACAACCCACATTAAGATACTATTTTTAATGACCATGTTTCAATTATTTTGATAACTGCTTTTATATGAATATAGGTGATAAATTTTCCAAGACGATGACGTACGTTTCATTTGTAAATGTTAAGAAATGACAAAAAGTAATTATTTTCCTTTCACCGGAATATTAATAATAATTTTTTTGCTCTTTTTGTAAATTTGATAGCAAATGAAAAGGAATACTTAGAAATCTCTGATAATAATGAGATCTTATTTGAGAAAATGTGATTTCTCCATTATCATGTGTTTAAGATGAATAGGTGAGAGTAATATCGAATCAAATCATAAACCTTGATAATTATTTATTTAAAAAATATTGCTTACAGCCAACAGTAATATGAACTTTATTAGATTTTTACAATATTCTTGCTTATTTAAATGTGTACAGAAAGTACATTGTTAAAAGAAGCTTCACCTTGAGAATCTGCAGCTGCAAATTTCAGACTATAATTATGCTCGCAATGAATAAGATACATTACGATCATAATTTCTATCTTAATCAAGAGATATTATGAATAACCTCCAATATGATCATAAAGATTATTTCGAATTAAAGTGATCTTTGAAATTGACTTACTTATTTAGGTTAAACGAAACATAAAAGCTCATTTTAGAACTACTAAAATAACTAGTTAATGATAGTAATGTTGTACCAGAAGAAACTATTACCTTAAATAAGCCAATACAGCTAACTGTTGAATCTACTTATAACTTTGGAAACATTTTGAATTCAAAGTGAGTTAAATTAATGGTAATTGTTAAATAAAATGAGACAAGTATTACACTATTTATTACACAATGGTAATTGTTAAATAAAATGAGACAAGTATTACACTATTCAATAAGTTTTACACTATTTTCAATATGCAATAATATTCAAAATTATTTAAATTTAGATATATTTTTTGAATATGGATTTAATCAATTCAATATTATTTATTTTATATCTTTGATTTTGATACATTAATAACTACATTTAATGAAAATTTGGGGAACTATTTTATTAAGAGCAAAATTCTTTCTTGGGTGAAGTTCAGGATTATCGATAATCTAGCGTTATCTAAACTAAAAATTATTTTATCGAATAAAATTGAAATAGATTATATTTTTAATATAGAAAGTAAGAATTTCTGAATGATAAAGGAAAAAAATCTTTATTTAAAAAATGAAATGCTGAATTTATAAAAAAATTAAAAATGATTGTATACTTTTAAGTTTTGACAACATTAATTTTATAACATATTTATTATTCATATAAAAACAAAATAATTTTTCAGGCATTAATAATACTCTTAAAGTTTAACAGAAATAACAAATTCTTGTCCTCAACAAATAAAATTTTAATAATAAAAAACAATTAAGGTAATCAATTTTTAAAACAATATATTAATTATATTTAAAACTTATGTATGCAAACATTACAATTTTGAAAATGGTGTTTATAATAATTTAAGGTGTTAACGTTTTATTTCCATTTTAATTTAAATTTTAAATTTTTTTTAAAATCAAATGACAATAATTGCAGGTATTGATTATTGACTGAGAAAAAAATTTGTGAGTTGATAATCTAAAGTAATATCTAATAATTAAATTAAAATTTTTAAAATAAAAATACTGATTTTTAGAGCTAATAAATCAAAACAAAAAAATAAATAAAAATATTTTTTTCCAAAAACGCTTTTTTTTGTTTTAGAGAGGTGTAATCAATATTCAATTTAAATATTTAGCAACAACTGAAACATTTTGATAAAACTATTCGTATTTTTATAATCAAGTTGTTTAACAATTTGAAATTGTTTTTAATATTTCTTTTTCAGTTTGCCCCAAAACCTATTTAATTAATAATAAAATCAGTAAGAATATTTTAACTTTCAATAATTTGACTTTAATACTTTTTATTCTTTTTCCATAAAAATTACTACATCGAATGTTTTTCTTATTTTTATCACCTGTTTTTTATTATAAAAAATTAACCTTGAAACAAAATTAAAAATACTCTTAAAAATACATGAATCCATAAAATTGTGAAAAAAATTATGTTCTATGTCAAAATATAAAACATTTTTGGAAACCACATATTCACCTTTTAGAAATTTCATCAATGGAATAGTATAATTCATCTATTTTATTATATTCTATCTTAGAAATTACTGCATTTGCTTTTATTTATGACAATTTGATTTATAAATGTAAATACTTTTTATCAAATAAATCTCAATTTTGCTGTATTTTCATTGTTAATTTTTATTTTTAATTAATACGTTCTCCTATATTCTTACGTGATAACTTTTAAGCTCATTTACTTGTGAACAAGGGATACTTTGTATAGAATAATAAGTCAATAAGCACTAATTCTTTTAAAAAAATTAAGAAAAATGTATGAAATATATCACAAAATCCAATTATTTTCTGCAGCATTTTATAATTTCTTATTTTTCAACTTTTCCATTTATGATAGCGTTTTTTATCTGCAATATATTTAACCGAATGTGAAATGTAGCAGCAAATGCCCCGTATAACCATTACAAGTTAAAAAATGATTCTACGTAACCTGTGAATTCGATTTATTTTAAGATAGAAAATATTTTGTGGTTACATTTAAAGGAAATTTCCTCTAGACACACTTTTTTGTTCAACGAAAATTCCTATGTCCAGGCTAAAATATAGTATAGCATTCACAAATGCATACAATTTTTTAGCCAGTGTACTACAGATTAAATTCTTTACGCTTTAGGAATAGAGTAATAATAATATTCGTAGCGTGGTAGAGATATTAATAGGTTCTATAACATCATAAGTGAACCGCATAAACTTAGTAAAAGTTGTTATTTGGGTGTAACGCTCACTCCCATTATCCCTTTATGCTACGTTTTACCTTGATCTACGGTAATATTTATTGCAGATAATTATTTATCAAAATGATTTTTAGCGAAATGAGAGCATATCGCTTATTTATGTTATCTTTTAAGAAAGGTCCTTCAGTTAAATAAGTCGAGAAACTTATGATTATTTCAGAAATCGATTTAAACACATATCGTAAAAACAAGATATGTGCATCTGTGAAAACATGATAAACCATCTGTTGTTAGGGTTTCATAAGGGAATCCTGTAAAATGAAAATATAATGTACAAATTCTAATTTATTCTTTATTACTTTTTCTATATTTTAAACTGGTTATTATTATGTGTTAACGTTACGTTTAGTAAAAAACTGCTTAAATTTTTTTCACACAGGCTAAAATTAAAAAGTATAAAGTATATAATGATTCAAGCAAATGCAAAGAAATATCATTCGGAAGTAAATTAATTGATAATTACTGTTTTTGAAAATGTCGCAAATACTTGGCAAACGTTTAAATTGTGTTTTCATAGTACACATTTCTTGAATTTAGTGAATTACATACTCAATAAACTATATAGTAACAAATGCCGAGTTACTTTCAGAGACAGAAGGAAGCAATTGGTCTACATGACATAGCTCTTCACTAATAAGTCATTATCTTTGAATAATGAAAAAATGTATTTCCTAAATTCTAGTTAATAACAACCCTTTCTTCAGGTGTATCATCATTAAGTTAACGTTAGAAATTAATATGTAGTGAATACCTTTGTTTGATGTTTTGTTTTTTGAAAGAATTGATTTTTTGTCGTAAAAGAAATATTTAAGTTTTTTCTTTTCTTGATATTAAAACAATTTTGATACGTTTTTTAGCTGTAAGACGATAGTTAATATAATTTTTGTACAAAATATTTTATTATGAATATATTTTAATTTTGCTACGCAAAATTAAATGATCAGATACGAATGAAGTTCAAATGTACTTGATTATCTTCCTTTTAAATTTGTTATTTTTGCAAATTTTCTTAATGGAAGCTGTCCTTTCCTTTTTTTTAATTTTTTATGTATTTTTATTTTTTATGATTGTAAAGTTCTTATATATTTTAATCGCAAGATATTGTTAGTTATTATTCTACATGCAATTTATTATCTAGTAGTATATTTTCAGTTGATATCTTTTACTTGCGAAATAAAAAATACCTTTTTTACATTATCCATCTAAAATTTTAGGTAATATAAATTTCTAATATTAGAATTATTCTGTAAATTCTTATATTTGTATTCTTTTCTTAATTTCTGAAATTTGTATTCGAAAAGATATTTTGTTATTTAAATTAATATTTCTTTAATTTTTGCATATTCTGGAATTAAGTATATGTGCATTAAATGATTAAAGAACGTAGTTATGATTGTTAGAAAATAATTTGTTCTTTAATCACATGTAAGTTTTTTTGTCATGTGAATTATATCATTAAACCTACAAGTAGCAGTCTATAGATATATTTAGTTTAAAAATATTTAATGTATTTTGTTTCCAAAATTTTAAATTTAATCAGTCCTGGAACATAATTACGTAATAATTGTCTAACTATCTGAATTATTTAATTCAAATGAATAAATAGCCATTATTTATATCATAGAAACTTTCACAAAATTGATAGTTAATTATTTACTTCTGAAACATTTTAAATCTGCATCAAGTGTTAACATAAATGTAAAAATATCTTGTTTCTTATAACTTAAATATGGTTTAAAAAAGTTATGTTAAGCTATATTTGCTTTCTTAGAAGCGTCACAAATAATTAATTTATTATTAATTTTTTATTTAATACTTATTTTTACAACTTTTATAATATTTTTGTCATTTAATTATCAAATTTATATGTTTGCTATCATTTTACATTAGTTTAATTTTTATCAATATACATTTTAGAAAGGAAAATTTCATGTTTTTTAGGAAGATTGAGGAATGTCTTATAGAATTTATTTATAAATGTTCTTTTACACGTTTTTTGTTATTCTCTACAATTTTTATTATTTTTCATTTGTTACCAATTATAATTCTATATTGCATTGTAAAATTCAGTAAATATGCTATAAAATGAGTTACTAAACTTTTTTATTATTGGTATTTTTTGAACCAGACGAGTCAAGAATACATCACGCAACAAGTAACATAGAACACAGCTGTTAATATATGAAATAAGTTTACTAGTAGTGAAAATTTGAATAGATTCTAAATTTTAAGAAATTATTTTTCATTATTCTTATCTCCATTTATTTTTGAGAGTCATCATAATGTCTAATTTGTTATGTATTTCGAAGCGTTAATTGCATTTTCAAAAATTTCCATCTTAAGAGAATTAAATTTAATATTGACAAATTTTGAAATAATTGTGTGTATGCGAAATTCACAATTAATAGTGCACCAAAAAAAAAAAAAGACCACAGTTAAGATAAAACTGACAAAATCATTTTCAGCAATACGAGTATTAATGTATTTTTAAATAAAATTTGAAAAAATATTAATCTAAAAATTAAAATTATATAAAAATTTTATTAGATACATTTAAATTTATTAAACATTAAAAAATTTCAATCAATTATTTACTTTTTTGGAATAAAATATATTATATTTACTCTTTTTGAATAAAGTAAATGATTTTCTATGCAAATTAATTTTTTTCAAAAACTAAATTTACAAAACAAAAACAATTTATCATCTTTGAACATAAAGGTGGATTATATATTCAATAATTTAGTTTTGTAGCAACGCAAATAGAATTGGAATCAAATTAATTCTAAATATAAATTTTTATTTTGAATCCCTGTTTCGCGAAAATATTCTCTACTAAAATATAAAAATATTTATATATTGCATAGCGTTCATTGAAGTTTTCCCAAGTAAATTGTTTTATCGGACATTTTCATGTAAATATAAAATATTTACAGTAAACAGTTTTGTTTATAAAAAACAATCCAAGAACTTATTATTTTATAAATTGGTCTCATGACTTAACTTTTTTTGAATAAAGTAAATGTGAGGGATTCTTTAGATATTAAATATTTCTTAGAACTATATTAACATCTAAAATCATTTTAAGTCAAATAAAAAGTTTCAATAAGTATATATTTGGTCTTTTTTATAGTTACTGAAACAAGTAAAGGGAAGTGTGAAAAGTAAAAGTATTAGATATTACAGATTAGTTACTTTTATAATTCTGAAAATATGAAATTAATTTTCAATGCGTTTTTAAATGAACAATTTTTAGTTGAAGTCATGAAGTATAAGGAAATTTTTTGAAGCATAATAACATTTCAGACATCACCAATCTTATCGATTGAATGTTTCTTTTTATTTCGAAAACAGAAAGAAATTACATACCTCATTTCTAGAAGCATAGGCAATTTAAATAAAGATCTTTCTACCAAATTACCATTTATTTTCTGACATATCCAAAAAAATTACTACAGTGAATTTAATCAGAACGAATATATGCAGTAGACTGAATAGAAACAAAAAATATTAAAGTCTTGATGCTAATAGGGAAATGATGAAGAAAAATAAAAGATGTATCAAAATTCAAAATGAGTTTATTCTTCGAGAAAAGATTCAATCAAGGAAGATATTATCCTTCGAGTAAATATACATTGCATGTATACGTATATATATAAATGGCTCTCACTTCAATTTTAATCGCAGTCTTATTTTTCAGCTGAGTGCCATCGCTATTGGTTAATGAGCTATTAAATTTTCCCATCTTCTGACTAAAAGTAAGTAATTATCAGAAAATTGCGTACCTGAGCCTTTTGTTTTCTTTTCCTTCGCGAGAGCCAATTTATAAACTAAATCTTTGAAAAGGAATTTATGTGAACTGTAATCGTAAAGAAACTATTCAAACCATTTTCAATGCTTGAAATGATAAATTATGTTAGTAACATCGGATATTCAAAAGAAATTGAAAAACTTTTATTGATTTTAAAAAGACTTTTATTAGTCGATCTCTTTTTAAGCGTTTCGTAGTTTGTGTTTAATAAAAAAATAATTTTTTTCTTATAATTATTAACATTTGTCAAGATACATAATTGCTTGAAAAAAAGCTTGTAAATATGATTTAACATGCCATAAAAATAAATAATTCATTTAATATTTTAATTTCACACTTATGGTACTGTATATTACATATTTGCTGGCAAAGAAATTGAAAATAATTTTTATTATTGTTTTCACTCATCATTGTTTTCATGTGTGTCTTCTAATACATACGTTGCAAATATTTTGAAGTTATGTAATTGATAGTTGGAATTTAATAATTTAAACACAATAATTCTCATTCAAAATATTTCTAAAAAATACCTAGGTTCTTCACTTGGTTGGTGTTGTGGATAGGGAGTCAAATGAATCCGTGACTGCCAATGAAGCCTTCAGCCATCTTTACTGTATATATTCTTTTCAGGCACGTTTACTATATTCATATTTATTCTGTAGAGACTCCATTGTCTAAATTTATTTTCATGCTACAGAAATTGCCTGTACTCAATCATGTTAGTGTCATGATTTCTCTGTTGAAATCAAATCTCACATATTTCTAGATTCACCTTAGTGGTTTTCTTTATATGTAGATATCGGGCAATGGTGTTTGCGTCATCGAGAGTAACAATACTATTGGATATGTTGTCAAGTCTTATAGCCAGTTCATCAGCTGCCTAATTGCCTTTCTTAATGCCTAATTGCCATTCTTAAATGTTCTGGCATCCACTGCATTGTAAAAATGGTATTTATTACTTATTCGACAACTTGTAGATCATTCACTCATTGAATATATATACTGCTGAAAAAGATAGGTGTTATTTTTTGTTTATTAGAAAATCTTAACAAAATTAAGAGGAATTTACATACCATTTTATTTCTATTTTTTACATCTCATTATCTCTTTCTTGTTGATAAAATTCACCCAAAAAGAAATGAAGGACAAAATACATCTAAATCCATAATAAATATTATATAAACAGAACTTTAAAAAAGAACATCCAAGAAGATTAAACACAAATATAAATTTTTTCATTAATTTTATACTGATTTTTTGGCATTATAATAATTATTATAACTTATTTTTTTAATTATTGTAAATGTACATTGGAATATTTTATTAATTACTGATAGCAATTGAAAAATTGTCTTCCATTCATGTTTCGTGATGAATAATATCATATTTAATGTTTTGAATAAGAAATACTTTGGTTACAATGTCAAACATAAATATTTACTCAAATAGACATAAATACTTAATTAAAATGATATTATACTATCGCATATTATTTTTTTACTTTATTAGAAAAGAAAAGAAAATATTCAGAGATCTACATGTTTACTAAATTTTTCATTTCGATTTCTTAAAGCTTAGAGTAACTTCTTTACCACATTTGCTATTTCCCAATATAGATCGAATATAACAAAGATTATGTTTCAATTGTAATCTATTATAACGATGAAAATTTATTTCATGAAAAAGTAATTTTGATATATATATATATATATATATATATATATATATATATATATATATATATATATATATATAATATCAAAATTACTGATGAATAATATGCATAAATTTGATAAACTAAGAATACCAAAAAAAATTTAGTGTTTTGAGATATATAATCCATGTAGAGACATAACAAAAAAGTTTGCAATAACGATATTGTTATCTAAGCTCTTATAATTAGGGAATTTAATTTAATTAAGTCTGATATTTGAATATTTAGAAATGTTCCTCACCAATTTAAATGAAATTTTAATCTAATTTAATCATATCCATACGATTGATATATGCTTACTGCATTTAATATAAATTTATAGATATATTTTAAAATCTATTAGATTTAGCGTAATCAATGTGCTTGCTGAAGTTGACGTTATAAATTATTTTGGTGTTATATTGCTAAGAAAAATATTAAAAACATTTTATAAATAAAAAAAATCGTAAAAAAGCAAAATACTTTTAATTTTCTTTCTTAGTCAAATTCACAAAATTTATTTTTCAATTCATATGTTAAAAAGATAGCGATTTTTATTTTTATACACATAATTGAATTTTATGGTGTTACTATGATACAAATACGTAAGAAATAAATTTATTTATAGTGTAATTGAATATTAATTTTCTAAAGTAATTATAATTAATTTATAATTCTTACAGCAATAGTTGAAACGAAATGTAAAGTTAGACTTAATTGTTTGAAAAACTTTTTATTAGTTAAACAAAAATTGAACACAAATTGGCATTTAATAATTCTAATTTCTGTACACTATTATAATGGTCATGTACAATATTTTACTATGTGTCTTTTTTGATAATTAACATTGTTATAATTTTTACATTTCTAAAAAAGCATTGGAAGCAAAAAAAAGGCTTATAATTATTAGAGCACAAGAATTTAATAAAAAAATGCTTATTTGTGAAATACGGTACTGTACTGCTGAATGTATTGGTGAAACGCTCAAAGGTAATAGTTCCAATTGTGTGATTTGAAATGAAATATATTTAATAATATATCTTATCATTGTCAATAGTTATAATACAGAAGATTTTGCCTTGAGAAACGCGTGATAAAATGCTATGGACATTAACTAAAGTAAAAACTGTACTAAATTTGGTAAATTTTTCTATGTGAAATGTAAGTTTCATTCTTATCGTTATTACCCAAGCCATTTCAAAATTTCGTCAGAAAGTTGTTTTCAACACTGCATGGCGTAAGCAATGTATACACAACTATTTAGTTATACAAATATGTAGATGATGTAAAATATTTTTAATTACCATTAGCAATATAATAAGATATAAATATTAGACAAAAGAAATTTACGATGCGGAACATTTTGATGTATATTATGAAACAATGTTACGTACTTGATTTGTTTAATCTTCCTATTTACCTATGCAAACATTTTGCTTATTAAAATTTTATACATAAAGTCATTTGATAAATCTCTTATACGTACTGAAAAGTATTACATTGAATATAAGTAGGAAAAAAAGTAAAATTATGAAGATACAATATTTTTTATAGCTTAATTTTTTACCAAATACTTTTGCAAAGAAAGGATTGTTTTTAAATAATAAATGTTATGTAATTTAAACCTATGTCTCAATTAAAAACCCAAAATTAACTTACAAACTTAAGCAATTTTTATAATTTAGAAAATAGATCCTTATCTCCTAAATTCTTATTTAATCCTATATATTGAAATAAATGTAACATTTCTTATAATTTGTATATTTATTTTCTATAAAACTTTATAAAAATTTGACATTTAATTACGTCCATGAGAGAAATATAAAGAGAAATGAAAATTTTGAAAAAAAAAAAACTTCTTTCGTAGTAACAAGTAATTTTAAGATAACATTGAAACAACATGAAATAAAATAAAAAAAGAAATAAATAAAATGATTAATGATAGACAATAGTAATCTACACGATCTAATTTTTTATTTAATTAACTTCAATGTTACAAGATTAATTAAAACGATATTTTTTTACTCAGAATCATTAATTGTATTTTTTAATTAAGTATAAACAACAAAGAAAACTTATTTTTAAATATTGAATATACCTTTCAAAACAGCATTTTTACTAATTAGGGTGGTAAAAAATAATTAAAAAATCATTAAAAGAGAAAATGTTTCTAAATACATTTTCAAATAAGTCATTTTTATCAGGGGGAATTACTTGATTTAAAGCTTATTTTTTGAAATATAAAAAGATTAGTTCTTTATTTCTGAAACATTTGCAAATCTTTGTACTTTGGTAATAAATATTGTTTCATGTAATGTAACAAAAATTGTATTCTCTGATTAATTTCACAATAAAAATGAGAGTATTAGGAATATTTCAATTTATCAAATAATTTCTGAATATTTTAATGTTTTATGTATTATTTGAGAGTATATTTATAACTTGAAAATACTTTATAAAATTGAGCACATTTAATTTTGATTTTAAATGTTGTAATTAAATTCTTAAATGTTAAGTCTAATTAATTAACTGATTCACATATGTATGGCTTTATGAATAAAAATGATTTATATCTAGTTAACAATTTTAAATATGAAATAATTAAAACTAAGATGTGAATCTTTATTTAAACGCTTTTCGTTGCAAAATATTATAGTATCGAAAACGGACACAGATGTCTTATTTCAAATATCTCTCTTATATGCTATTTGTTAATATTTGTGAGCAGCAGTAACTTATTCATTCTGTAGAAAAGGAGCATTTAATTTTTCAGTGGCATAAATGTTTAAATACGTACTTATAATTAAAATATTTATTTTTACTAATAATTGACATTAATACAGTATATAATTAAAATTAATAAATTATTGCATTTTTATGAATATTCTGCATTTTTATAAAATTATTGCATTTTTGCATTATTGCAAAAAAATGGCATTATTGCATTTTTATAAAATTTTTATAAATATTTAATACCGATAAAATATTTATCTTCATTTGAAAATTAAAATTTTTCGTTTGAATTTTAAAGGAAATTATATTTTTCATTAATGCAATTTTCATGCCATTTTCAATCGAAACAAGTTTAGTTAAAGATATTATTTATAAATTAAAGAGGGTATCATTATTTAAGATGATTTAATCTCACGAAGAAATGAAACTGGTATTCAAGTATAAAAAAAATTTTTTATTGTTTCAATAAATATAGAAAAGATTCAAATTTAAAAGCTAGTTCTACTATAAATATCTAATATCTTGTCACATCGGAAACAAAAATAAAACATGTAAATGAGTGTATTTAAAATTGTGAAAATTTTTGGATAAAGAGGTTTTCTTGCAATATTTATTCAATTTATATAGTAATATAGAGAAACTGTTAAAAAATTATAAAAAAAGTTATTAATAAAAAAACTGCCATTTAGTTATAATACATAGAAACCAATCTAAAGAATAATGTTCAAAAACAGAAAAATTGATAAAAAAAAGATTTCAGTAAAAGTTGTCTTTTCTCATCAATTGAATCAAGTACCAGAGAAAAGTATTTTGAATTCATTTGTGAAGTGATTTTAAAGGATAAACAAGATACAGCAGTAAATTGATCTCTAAGTATTAAAGTATTAAATCTCTAAGTATTAAATAAAATATAAATAAGTTTTAAATATATTTTCCATAAATTAAAAGGGAGAAGAAAGAAAACAAAAACAAAAGTTTCTCAAAATACGCTCTAAAATAAAATATAGATAAATCTACAAGTTAAAGAAATATGTTAAATGTATATATATATATATATATATATATATATATATATATATATATATATATATATATATATATATATATATATATATATATATATATATATATATATATATATATATTTATATATATATAGGAAAAAATTAATATTTAAGACTAATTTACTGGAATGTGGTAAGTCTAGGTAAATACATTACAATATTACGCAATGAGAAGAGCACTTTTTACCGGTATTTAAGTAATCTCTAATTTATATTTATAAAATTGTGATTCCACAATATTTCAAATTAAATAACTTTCTGTTCTTCGTCATAAAAGAAGAATATACTTTTATTTCTCAATTAACTATTTTTTTCTTAATTTTGCTTTCATCATACTTTAACGCTTTACTTTCTTTAAGAAACTGGCTTTATTTGGTATATTCGATAGCCCAATTAAGCTTATAAGTTAATTATATATTTAGCTTTGCCAGTGAGTTTAGATATTTTTTAAGCTAAAAATGAAATATCTTATTGAATTATTAATACAAATTTTAAAAAAAGAAAAAAATCAATCTGTGTGAATGCGCAAAAATTTGTCCTTGTAACATATAAGAAGTAATGAAAATTTGCACTTTAAAATTATTTCCATTAATTAACTATGGTGATTATAAACGTTTTTGGTAGAAAATATAATTTGCTTTGGATTTTTGTACGTTTCAGTCAAACATTTTTCGTGATTTCATGTTGTAATTGTCTTATTCACTCAGTGAAGTTTCATTTACTAGTATATGTAACTAATAAGCTAAGAATCAAATTAAATTTTCTTGTATTTGGGACGTTTGTTTCTCTATTTAATCTAAAGGTAAAAGTTAAATTTTTATCTATACTTTAGCATTTCCAGTTAAGGACATGTAACTAGTTAGCATGAATGTATATTTATCGCATTTGAAGAATCAAAAGATAAACTTTTTAATTTGCTTGGAATCAAAACTATATGCTATAAATCAATATATAATGATTGAGTTATTTTTGTCCTTCAAAAATGTTTTACATTTTGTGATTATTATTATGTAGTTCTAAGGAAGATAAAAAGAAAATCTGAAAACATATAAATATGCTATAAATAACTTTTGTTTTATTTATATTATATGCTTCATTCATTATATATGCACATATTCATAAAAATACAAATTTCTAAACTGCAAAATAATCTTTATTTAACCAATTAATTTTAGGCATTTGATAGCTTTTCTAGAAACACTTATCTGACACTTATTTTTATTATACACGTGTTTTTGGTGAGATATACTTAGCCTTAAGGGATCATTCGATTTTATATGATTATGTATTACTTATTACACAGTACAGGTAAAATGTATTACTTTTGAATATACCTATATAAAAATAAAAACATTTAGTATTTTCTTTATCCATTAGTCCGTTCCGCTTAATGCAAAACTGAAAAAGTTGAATAATGTGCATTTTTTTAAAATTCTAAATTACTTAATTACAATTTTTTTAAAGATTACGATGACATTTTATAAATTTGTTGTTACTTATCTAAGATTATTTAGCAAAGATAGGCTATCTTCAACAATCTAAAAATATAAAAATGCCTAAAAGCAATTGAGAATCTCGAAAGACATATTCCCTTCTAAATCCAAGTGAACTAAAATATGGTCCGCGTTCACCTTGTCTGTCCCACACTCAGAGAACTCAAGGATTATCTTCTGTCCTTGCTGGAAAGCAAGTGGTCTGACATGGCCACTTATGATGCATGAGAAAGTTATTTAATATTTTCCAGGTGAAAGATGAAAAGTCCCCCCCCCGTGACTTCTACCAAAATAGCAAAAGTTGTTAGGAAGAATTCGTTCAAATGAGTTTAATTCCATGTTTTTAAGACATTCGATATTGCCATATGTCACAGCCTTACAATGGCTCAGCGGGCGTTTTTTCCAGGTAATCAGTTCTTTCTTTCCATATATCTCAATATGAGATGCGAACCAATAAAGATAAACAAAATGACCAGAAGAAATTCTACAAGAAATTGTTTAATAACAATAATTACATATTTAACTTATAATAACAGATTAGTTAATAGTGATGAAAGTTTTCGTTGAAAAATAATATTTCATTTTAGATTTTTTTGATTAATTTACTCGATTAAAGTAAATTATTAAAGGAAAAAATGGTCTTAAAGTTTAATTCAATTCTAACAAAACTTTATATATTTTAAAATATTTGTAAAAAGGAGAACAGTGTTAGATTGTTTAAATTTTATGCATTATGTTTGTTAATTTATGCAAATAATAATTAAATATAGTTACCATTGAATTTTTTTACGTTTCATTAAAAATGTATATAAAAAAAATATTTGAAACTAAAACTTTTGGTCGATATTTAAAATTTTCGGAATAAAATTCAAAATAATTTTAGAGTTTAAACTCGAGATTATTTAAATCTTAATGATTGCAATAAAATTATTCGATTTATTTTTATAGAACTGCCACTAAAATTTTTAGTTATATTTAGGAATATGCAGATTTATCTACAATTTAGTGACAATTTGAGAATTTATTAAATATGTTGCAATTTTAAATCATACAGTAAAATATCTCGTTATGACAAAAATTAACCCAAGAAATATCTTTTATTTTTTGTTACTAGAAATATTTCTTTACTCAAAACATTCTTATTTAGTGATTTAAACTCTATTTGAGGTCGTGCGATCAAAATGGAAGGGATGTTATGCGTAAATTTTAGAAGTAATTTATAAGTATTTAAACACGCAGCCACGTATATAATAAAACAGTTAAGAAAAACATCTAAAAGCACTGCATAGCAAAAGAAAATGTACTTATAAGTAACCAAGAAGAAGATAAATTTATTTTGTAATTTTCATGATATACGTAATTTTAATTGTTTCTGAATCCTAGGGATTATATGGGTAAATCTTAAATGTCTTTATTTAGAATTCTTAAAAAAGTTAGTCATATAAAGAATAAATCATGAGTTACTGAATGGAAAATTCAAATAAAAATATTAAATTATTCATCAATTTAACTTGAGAGATATCTCCATTCCTATGATTCGTCCATTTCTATGATTTTCTCTTATTTCTTTGCTTGTAAGTGTCACAATGCAAACTGTATGATCTTTCAGCAATTGTATAAGTTTCCAGTTTGAATTATTTGCTTTAATTAAAATGACATTCATAGTTTTAACACATACTTAAGAAGCATAAAATATGAATGTTAAGCTATTAAAATCAAGATAGTGTTTCAAATGTTTTTGTTTAGTAATAAACTAATTTTAAAACATCAAAACCAAAAATATTATGGAATTTTTTTAAAGCATGATAGAAATAAATTGGATACACAGTAGAAAAATTTCATAAATTTAAGAAAACAGCAAGGTTAACGCGTCTAAATTAATCATAGACTGATATTAGGTAGCAACTTCTTCATGCCGTATTATATATTACATAGTTTGTTCCTATTCATGTTTTGTACACAATAATTTTTTGAAATATATGCATTGTGATGTATTTATCAATTCTACTAGAGTATATATTATTCAAGAATTGTTATTAACAATTGTCTGTGACTTCAACAGCAAGAAATTTTTAATGGGTGATTGTTACTGATGATTATTCACTGATTGATTCTTTCAATAAAATAATCAATTTATAGTAACATGGTATATTTATCAATAAAACTTCCAGAATCTTGCGCTCATGCACGAGATGATAGGAGCAGGCATTAAGGCATGTAAGCTCGGTATGATATTCTGAAACATCGCGTTCCCTGGTTGCAATAAACGCACCTCTAGTACTACTAAACTCGTAGGCTGTCAAAATTGCCACCTAAAATTATCCAGATATGCACAATGGGTACAAATCTGTGGATCAAGTTGGCCAGGGAAGGACAATAATGTAGTGAAGGAAGTGTTGTGACATACTGGCCGTGAGTGACCGAGAATTTTCTTGTTAAAAATATCTCGAACCCTTGACATGAGTGACATCATATGTGGCTGAAGGATGTCATGGATGTGACTCTGGGCTGTCATTGTGCCGTGGATGATTAGGAATTGCCATGTATCGTAAGCAATGACACCCCATACCATCATACCAGCTGTGATAGAGGTGTGTCGCTGTAAAGCGAAAGTAGGATTAAAAGGTTCACCACTGGAATTCCCCATATGAGAGCTCGATTGTTATCACTGCTCGAAGTGAATCTACTTTTATCTTTGAAAACGATCTGGTTCCATTCTGTTACAGCTTAATCCCGTTGTGCGGGTCTATACTCCAAACGGAAGCGTCGGGGGTTGGGTGTCATTGATAGGACATGTAAGTGGTGCCACGATACTATATCTCCTTCAATCAGGAACCCTTACGATGGCTTGGGAAGACGCAGAGTTTCGTAGTGCAGGTGAAGGAATTTCTGGATAGTGGTAAATAAGATAGTTGGCTTTAAGTGTTTTCGTATGATGTGACGATCTTCTCGACGACAGGTCTGTAGATGTCTTCCTGAGTCTATCGCCGTGTAAATGACTTCTGTTCTGTCTACTAGCTCCAAATTGAATCTAGACCTCTTTACAGTAAAATCAGAATGGTCAACTACATGAGCTACTCGCTGTGCTAACCACCCAGTTTCCACCATACTGACGATTCTTCCCCTCTCGAATTATGACAGATTTTCATATTGTCTTCGGTGGCGGAGTAGCTGCGTATCTACACTAGAATTTAATTTTCAAAATGTTAAGTTCACCTAAACAAGCTCTGCTTTCCTGTTATAAAATCTAAGAAAGATGTAGTTTAATGTTCTGCAGTGGGATTACGCAATGAGCAATCAATTTCATTTATAATCATTTGCATATCTGCCCGACATGCACCTTAATATCAAGTTTTATTAAGATCCCAAAGTTATTTCTTAATTCTCAAATTATTATGGCAATGAGTATGTTATAAGCTATACACATGCTATTTTGACTTAAGAAGTGACACGTTTTATATCTGTTTTTAAATTTGTGAATCTAAAGTGCGCATATCATATATAATTTATTTTAACGAAATATTTAATTCGTATTTACGTATACTAATCAAGTTTTTATCATTACCATTAGCTAGATATCTTATAATTTATTTTATAAGGGGGTGGTGTCAATCGCCTAGTGGTGCCTCCTGTTTTCACTAAACCACTGACTCCTGTCACTTCGTGCAGCCTACTGCGTTCTTTCGGCTTCAAGATCATCTTGCTGCTGTTTTTTTAAAGGTCTTTTGCAAGGCCCGCACTATAGCAAAACACAAGCTTAAAATGATTTTTTGGAATGCAGGTGGTTTTACAAATGACAAATTCACTGAACTAAAACGTATTGTTTTAATCATGACATTGATATCCTTGGTATAGTGGAAAGTGGTGCTTCTACTGAAATTAAAAATTTTTTCGTATCAATGGATATCAAACTTTTTGTTTAGAGAGATCTTGACAGGTAGCCTCTGGAATTGTCATCTATGTTAAAGATACTTATATTGCTAGTATGACTGTGGGACACACTATGACTCCTGTGGACAAACTCGAGGCGATGGAAATTAATGTTTGGAGAAATACCCAGCATTACCGAATTTTTGTCATGTATAATCCTCCCAACAACTGTCCAGATCTGGAATTCATTAATGATCCCTGGAATAGACGCTCAATTTTAGTAGGAGACTTCAATGCTCATTCCTGGAGATGGGGATACAATGACACATATCCGGCGGGTGTATTCTTGAAAATTTTATTGATTATACTCAAGCAGATTTTATAGAAAACTCTCAGAGACTTCCAACATTTCTGTCCTAAGGTAGAGTGTCTTCTCATCCCGACTTATTAATTGTCCACACACATGTCTCAAGACATACTACTCAATCTCTACTATCTGCCCCTGGTGGTGCTGGTCACAGCCTCCTCCTGGCCACTTTTGCTTTTGAACAAAATGGACATAGAGAGATTAGGTTCCCTCGTTTGAATTTAAGCGTCCGCGACGTATCTGTTACGTCGCAATAAACTGGTCGAAAAGCGGCCTGCGTCGGCATAGATACGTCGCAGAGTTTTCACCGAAAGCGGCCGCGACGTAAATTTTCGCATAGTAGAAACCACTTATTTTTGCTTTCCCCCTAATCGGTGGTTTGATTGATCGGTCTTAATCACTCAAACCCTACACCTTGGAGACTTTTCTTTGAAAACTACAACTCAGCCTGGGTTTTACGCCAAATATCTAAAATACTGATTTTTTTTTCGCCAAGATTCAACTTTAAAATTTAATAGTCTATAAATTTGTTGCTTTAGAAATAAAATGCAAGTTTATACATTATTATTTTTAATTTTAGTTCCTAAGCTAGTTGAATTAGACGATTTTATTACACAAAAATTTTAAATCCATATGTCCTTTTAAATTAATAACGAGCTTGCCTTCTTTTCTAAGATCAATTTTAATAATTTTCCTGCTTATGCTAATTATTTCTTACATCTTAGTTAATTTAATTCAGTTTTTATTGTTTTTGACGGTATTTTTTATCGACTTGTTATGACTGAAATAAACTAATAAATTTCGTAAATGGAAATTATTTAATTTCCAGTGAAAGAGCTCATGGCTGTTATAGTCAAATCGATATGTCGTCCATAATAAATAACATTTACCTTAATGACTAAAATTCATTTAATTTGCGCTTTTATTTTTGTGCATTAGGAAAAAATTTACTAATAAGTTTACGCTCTGAATATTGCTTTTTATTTTGTTATTACTATAATTTCTTTTTACATACACTTCAAATGTTGATAATAAAACTGAAGTATCATCTTAAGGCAATAGTATAACATGATTGTCTCATAAGTGTGAAGCCAAGAATGTTATACGTGTGTTATTTCTTTTTATTGAAAAATATATCAACACTATTTACTGTTGCACCATATAAAGTCATTATTTTAATATATCAATATTAAAAAGATACTATTTCTTAAAAATTTTACTATATTAGAAATTTTCTCGATTAAAAAATAAACTACAATATTTCTGATATTAGCATTGTTCTGCTGTGAAAATCATTTTATTCTACATATATTTTTTATTTGCATACATGTAATAATTTTTCTAGATGACGTAACGATAATATTTAATAAAATAAAATTCCTTACTAGAAATTTATTGCAGATTTAAAACAAAATAGATTTATGAGGAATATAAATAATCAAATTTTTAAACAGTAAACTATTCAGAAGCAAAATAATGGAGTTTTATATTTAAAGATGAGCTAAACTTTTTAATGCAGAAAATATTTTTAGCTCTTTTATTTTAGAAGGTGTGTGAAATGGAATGATCCTATCGAAATAGCGTATTAGTGAATCGAAATCATATGCTACAATCTAAGCAATTAAATTTTTAACCTACAGAAAATAATTATTTTATTACCAAATTTATTTTTAAAATAAGCAAATTATTAATACGTTAGTTTTACAAATAATTATATTTTAACGCGATCCATATTAGGTATAAAAGAATTTTTAAATATAATAATCTTAACCAGAGAATTTCTTGTTGTAAAATGTGGTTATATATTTACTTTACTCTTCTTATTTGAATTAAAAATTATTTTTTCTGGTTTATCTTTGAAGCATAAAATGGTATATTACATATACGATTGATTTTGTTATCTAAATTTAAAAATATAATAAACGCATTATATATATTTCAAATAAACTTTTTTTAAACAAACTTCTTTTCTACAGATAATTATCTTTAAAATGATCCATATTAGATATAAAAGGAATTTTTGTATTATTTAAATTTAAAAATATAATAAATGCATTATATATTTAAAATAAACTTCTTTTTTAAATAAACTTCTTTTCTACAGATAATTATCTTTAAAGAGATCCATATTAGATATAAAATGAATTTTTAAATTTAATAATCTTAACCAGAGAATTACTTGTTGTAAAATCGTGAAACAATTGCTTTACTCTTCTTATTTGAATTAAAAATTAATTTTCAAAATTTATCTTTTAAACATAAAATGGTATATTCCACTTACGAGTTATTGGGTCATTAAAATCATATTAATGAAAAATATAAATAAATTCATTTAAAATATAATTGAAATAAGTTTTAGTTAGGAATGACTGTAAAATAAGTGTCTAATCAGTAAAAGAAAGAATAAATGCACTAAGAAAATTTATATCTCTTAATCAAAATTCAAATTTTAAATTAAGATGCTATATTATCTACAAAATCTATTTAATTAAGAGACTATATAAAAATGTTATAATTTATAAATGTTTTTCATTCGCACAAACGCGTAATATTATGTTGCGAATGCAGCACCATTTTGTATAAAAATACTTTCTTCTAAAGAAAGAAGAAAGAATTATTGGTATATTGTTATGTATTATTTTACGTGAATTGAAAAGTCAATAGAAAGCAATACAGTATTATCAATTTTCTTCATATAAATCTGGTGCTTTTGCTAAATTAAATAATATTCTTTTGTTTTTATTTTTAATTATATGTATTCATTTAATCTTTACTGTGAATAAATTTCATTAAGCCTTTCCAAATTTAATGATCAAGACAGTTGAATATTGAAGGCTAAAATTATTTTTTCTAAAATTTTTATAAGTATTCGACAATACTATTTCAAACGGATTCTTATATACGTGAGAGGAGTTTGTTTCCAGGAAGAAAACTATTCATGTGTGACTTCCTTTACGATTTAAGCATGTTTCCTGTTAGTCAGGGAAAGAATGAAAGGGGATGATGTTTACTCATGTAAATAAAACTTTCTGATTATTCTAAACAGATGAGAAATTGCTTTCTCGCCATGAATCATTGCCACAAATTGATGATAATGTTCTACTTTTATAATAACTAAGAACTTACATAACAGAGCACATTACATTCAAAAGTATTTTTGGAAATTTAGATCAATAAAAATCATAAGTAAATCAATAAATTCTTTCCAGTTAGTTTTTGAAATTTAAAAATTCAAATCAAAAATCTAATGAATCAAATCCTAAAAACAAAGCATAAAAAAGATTTTAAAATTATACTGTATATAGTTTCCTATTTAAAGAAAAGATAATTTTTTTATAAAAAATAAAACTGGAATATTTTTTATGCATGACAATAAAACAAGTCTCTAATCAATTAAAAAAAGAAAAATTTGCAAAGAATCTTAACAATTCTCAATTATAGATAAAGTCTCTTTAATTAGGAAACTTTATAAAGTAGAGGTATATGATAATTATATAAAGATTTTGCAATTTGTAATACAATAAAATATTACCAATGCAAGAACTTTTCATGATATATTTTTAAAATGGAATAATAATAGCCTCTTAGCATTTTATTATATATTATATTATGTAAAATTAAATATAAGTCAATAGAAACTCGTTATAAATTTATAAGTTTCTTTCGTACAGTAATTTTGCCAAATTAAGTTGTAAAGATTCTTTTGTTTTTATTTATAATTATACATAAAGTTCAGTTCATAAACGCTAGATTAATATTTAAAAAATAACTAGAGTAATGCACTTGTGAAACCAAATATTCCATTTATATTGAAATAAATTAAATGTAACAGTTTAAGCTTCTTATTAGTACATGCACTGATATATATTTCAATTCAGATTGACAAATGAAGTTAATTTTCATGTATTGTTACAAGTGATATTTTATCTTGTTCAGTTACGAGTAGAAAAAATTAATTTAGCAAATAAATTTGGGCTTTAACGCTTTTAAATAAAACTACAAAATTTATCTATGAAAAAAGAGCATAAGTAATATATATTTTTAGTTCTGCTAAAAAAATTAAGTAAATTAATAATTTTAATATATTTCTAATTCATTTAGACTGTTGAATTATAGAAACGTATAAATAATCTAAATCAGCCTTGCTATGTGTGCTGAAAGTATTATAATATTGAAAGGGTTTGAAAAATATTTATTTACTTGCATTAAATAATTATAAAATTTCTACTTCTGTAACTTTTAAAATGGAATAAATGAGACTTCATAACGTTGCTTGAAGTACATTGCTAACTTTTTTATCGTTCAATGATATCAATTGTTCGCCTTCATGTTACATATCCTCTGAGCTTGCTCTTTTACTACCAACTCTTCTATTAGTATAAATTACTAAATAGCAGTATATATATTTCAAATCACTATGAGGTCTATCAAAGTGCTTAACTCCAAGAATTGAGAAAAATGTATTTCCAGATGAAAGTAAATATATAATAAGGACAGCACACAATAATCTCTCTTCCTCTTTCAAATAATTTAAAGTGCTTAGGAAAAAGGAAGAGGTGCTTAGGAAAAGCTTTCTAAAAAAAAGGTTGTCACATATACTGAAAAAAATTTATTTAAATTCTTTTGAGTTTCGAATTCATTTTCTATTGCACCAGATTGCTTCATAATAATAGAATATTATTTTGAGTTAATGAGAATAAGTATATTGAATACTTAACAAATAATGTGTTTTAGGCAATTTATTTTTCGTCCATCACTTGGAATTATTTTCGATTAAAATACAACTTTAATTTAATACATATCTTGTTAAAAATATCTAAATTATGTTTTTTTAATATGAAAGAAAAAAAATTGTAAAAGTAATAAATGATTTTATAATATTGCTTTAGAATGTAAATATATAAGAAATATCATAATTAAGAAAGTACACAATCAGCAAATATAATGTGTTAAAATTTCTTATACAGAACAATGTTAATGCAAGTTTATCTACATGTATTTTGCATTAAATAGTTTTATTTCATATACATTAATACAGAAATGAAAATTAATCCTTTTTTTGTAAATATTTAATTTTTTTGGGATAAAAAACATTTCCAAATATTTAAATATAAAGTGAGAGTAATGTTTCAGATATAGTATAAACCAAGAACATTACACACATTTATTCACAATGTTATGAAAATTTTCTAATGTTATGTTTAATTATTTAAACTCAAAACATTTATGGATGAATAAATTAAAAAGCTTTAATTAATGTTTTTGAAAATAACATTATAAAAATTGAAAAATAATTAAGCCTTTTATTTTCATATAAACACCACACTAATTACTACATAGATGTATTCATATAAAGTAAAAATTAGTTTGTGTTAAGAAAAATATAATTTGAGAAAATGTATTTTTGCTAACATTATTTTATCTTACTGTAATAAAAATTTGAAAAGCTTCTGTGTCTCATTCAAAAAGAGAAATTTCCATTTTACAGAAAATAATAATTATACAAGAAAATGTGGCAAGCAACTTTCTTAATTAAACTGCGTAAGAAATCTAAAACATCATAATTTGTGGATACCGTTTTTCTTTAAATTTCATATTATTTACCAAGTCAATCTAAAAACACTGATGAATATCTTCAATCATTTTCAACTATACAAAAAACAGTTATTTATTAATAATTTTTGCTTTTTAAGTTTTATACAAAAAAAAGATATGCGTTTTCGTTTTAACGACTTTTATTGGGATGTACAATTCTTTCTGGCAAATACATACAACCCTAGATAGGGTAGTTAGTAGTAAGTGACATCCCCTCCCTCTAAATTGAGCGATGTGACAGTTTTCAGGGGGTAGGAAATGTTCCCGATTAGAATGGGAAACAGTCGACGATTTTTGTATAGTTTAGGAAAGGGGCAGTGGAACGATTTTCGCAGATTCTTCAAATTTTCTGCGCCGCTGAGTCGGTTAAGGAAAGTAAACTGGACAAAATACAAATATCTGACAGACTCACTTATGAAATCATTGTTAGAAAAAGCCCTTTTAACTGGAAACTTGGATAGTATTGTTGATACTTTTACTGAAATTATTTTGGCCTGTGGCGAAGGTTGTATACCTAGAGGACAGGTAAGGAGATATCCTCCCTTCTGGAATATTCACTTACAATCTCTTAAAGTTAGCCGTGATGAGGCTAGAACCAGAGCTTTAGCTACTGGACAAATGTCTGACTGTATTGTACTTCGCAAAAGACAAGCAATCTTTAAACGAGCTATTAAAGAAGCAAAACAACTCACTTTTCATAACTTCTTAGTGGGCTTAGATTACAGAAGGGATGCCTTAAAGGCCCCACCATTTTCTCTCTAAAATCAACAATCAGAAAGATACTAGGAAAGAGCCAATTAAATTGGACAATAAATTACTCACTTCAGACAAAGAAATTGCCAGGGCTTTTAATAAACATAATGCAAATATTAGCAATTATCATCCCTCGGATAGGATACATGATAATGAATTGGTTTGTCCATGGACATGCTTAACTCCAGAGATGGATAGTTTGTTCAATTCTCCTTTCACCTTATTTGAACTCAAGTGTGGGTTAAAGGATTTGACCTGGGGTAAGAGCCCCGGACCAGATAATATTATATCAGATTTCCTGGTGAATATGGGAGAGGGCTATTTGGAAGGACTGCTTAACATAACAAGTATATCTTGGACCAGGGGCCTTCCAAGTCAGTGGCTTAAGGCCGAAGTTATTCTGGTCCTGAAGAGTGGTAAAGACCCTAGGGATATCTCCAGCTATCGACTTGTCTCTCTCACAAGCGCTGCTTGTAAATTGACAGAGCGCTTGCTTTTAATAAATCTCAAATTCTACTTGGAAAATTATTCTTGCCTCTCATATAGACAAGCAGGCTTTCGTAAAAACAGAAATACAGTTGAACAGATGGCTAGACTTACACCGCTGATTAAGGATGGTTTTCCTCAGAAACACAGTTCCGTGGCAGTCTTTATTGACTTCAAAACTGCTTTTGATAGAGTGTGTAGTAGAAAACTACTTAAGAAAATTATAGACATGGGAATCTGTGGAAACATGTACAGTTATATCAAGTCATTTTTGACCCAGAGATTTATCAGAACCAGGTTTGGTGGATCTGTCTCATACTACAGACAAACTCGACAGGGACTTTCTCAGGGCTCTGTGTTGAGCCATATCTTGTTCAACATCATGATAAATGATGTAATTCAGAGGGTTATGGATGTTGATGGGGATGTTAGGGCCTTTGCAGATGATCTGGTCATTTGGTCAACCAGCAGAGATATGCAGCACATACATCTTTCCCTTAAATGGGCTTTAAGAGAATTGTTTCATTGGTCTAATGAGAATCAAATTATAGAAACATTGATAAAACCTTTTACCAGTTGCTTACTTTAAGTACAAAACCCTATGCTATTAGTTTATATTATGGTACCCAACGTCTGTGTAAAAAAGCTAATGCCAAATATCTGGGCATCACTTTAGATACAAGGTTAAGTTGGAATAGCTAAGCTGTTAAAGTTATAGACATCAGAAAATCCAGAAGTAAACTTTTAAAAAGACTTGCACGAGCGAAATGGGGAGCTTCACAAGATTTACTCTGTACCACCTATATGTCCTACATCAGACCTGCAATTGAATATGGAGCTGAGCTCCTGATTACTGCATTGGATACTGTCCAGAAAAAATTGGAGACTGTTCAGAATAATGTTCTTAGACTTATCTCCGGTGAGGCTTCATCTACACCTATTGAGGCAATGCAAATTCAGACTGGGTTGGAACCTTTGGCAGATCGAAGACAAGGAGCTGCTCTGAAACTCTCTGAAAGGCTTCTAAGGGATGATGGTTTCTGGAAAAACTATATTCCTGTTTTCCAAGATTGAAAACACAGAGAACCTTTTTGACTTTGACCAGGGAATTGTCAGATAGGTATAAGATCCCAGATGCAGATAGAGTGCCTTTGTTTAAACCCCCTATCTTTCAAAACAATATTTATAGAGCTGATTGCTGTCTAGACCTGATATTACCTGTTAGTAAGAAGGTCTCCACTGATTCTAAGCTAAGGATGGCTACCCTAACTACTATCGATGAGCATTATCCATCATCTGTTTGGTTCCATGTCTATACAGATGGTTCAGCTGTGGATGACTTTAGAAATGCTGGTGTAGGAGTATACTCTAAGAGTTTCATGCTTTGTCAGTCTGTTGGGAAATACTATAACAGCTACAATGGAGAAGTGGCCGCTGTGCAATTAGCACTTAAGGAGACCAGAAAGGGTAATGAGGACAACATAGTATTCTTTATGGACTCTCAGGCTACCATCAGGTCTCTTTCTTCAATTGCCCCTAGCAGTATTAGGTCTGTTTATCTCTGTCAAATGGCAATTAGTTCTCTACTAGAAGAGGGACGTCAAATTGTGCTGCAATGGATACCCAGCCACTGTGGTATCGCGGGAAATGACGCAGCTGACAAATTGGCAAAGGCTGGCTCAGATCTGCAAAAGCCTTCTCTAGCCTTGGAGTACCATACTGTTAAAAGGCTTATTAAGTCGAATATAGTCTCCTATTTTAGAAATGTTTACAAGATGTGCACAAAGGGGAAATCATGGGGTTCCTTACTAACAAAGTCTATTCTGTGCAACCTCCACAGACCTGTGGGAGTGGCTAATTTTCTCCTTAAAACCAGGCATGATTATTTGCAAAAACACCTTCAAATTTTGGGTTTGAAGGACTCTCCGATCTGCCCTTTTTGTGGACTAGAGGACATGACTGGTGACCACTTTTATATTTGCCCTGGACTTTCAGACGTCGCAGTTAGAAATTCTGCGGGAGATGACTTTTCATTCACCTCAAGATTGTATTGGGCTTCCCGACAGAGACTGATGGTTGAAAAACCAAGGTCGGGCGTAGGATTAAAAACAAAATTATTTTTTTATACAAATAATATGAATTCAAAGGTCGTGATAAAATTTTACGTGAAACAAAGAATTCCAATAATTTTTAAATGTAATTAGCAACTTTTAGCAGTCATTTCTTGTTTGATAACAAATTATATAACTATAATAACTCAATATATAATCAAGATTATTTCACTTGTTTCCAAAGCATTATTTACTGTCATAAATATTCTATATTTGATTCCAATAATAAAAATTATTAAAAGATTCTTTAATGATATTTATTAACAAGAAGGCTAATTTTCCAAAATTTTACAATACATTTTTTGCTTTAAGTTTTGTTACAATTTGCCAACTATATTATCAGTAATAAAAAATCCATGATTGGATGAAATATATAATTTTAATTATATTTTATGTTTTGATAATAATTATTTGCGTAATAAAATATTAATACTATGCAAATAATAAAAAAACGACATCTATATGACTTAAATTTCTTGTTTTAAAATACTTAAACTCTTATATTGTGTATTGGAAAATGAAGTATGAAATATTTTAGCAAATAAGTAATTAAAAGATTAATTTAGACTTATGAACTAGGCTATTCTTCAAAGATGGTCTCCAGTTATCCACAAGGTTTCTTATATACAACATATTTTGTATAAGAAAATGACGTGAAAACGAAAACAAAATTTGCCATTAATTATCGTAGTTTATAGAAATCGGAATCCTATCTTGATAATTTTAAAAAATAAAAGAGATATGATGAAGCCATGAATAAAAATGAATTATGATTTAAAGATATGGTAGCTACATTAAAGTCAGATAATGTATTTAAAGTTTATTTGAAATTCATTTTCGTATAATTTTTTTATATACAATTTTCTTTTCTATTTTATCAGTGGTTCATTTATTCAAAGAAAATTTGCAAGTTTATCTAAACAAAAAATTGAATTTCTCTGAGTGAATAATTCTTAATGATGTAAATGTTTTTATGTACATTTTATTTTGAGAAGTAGTTGAGCCCCTTTCTAGTATTTCCATATACTAAAAATAATCAATTCCAAAAATTTTTACTAATTTTTGATGTTAATCTATAATTTCTTTTTATGAAGAAGTATGAGAAAATTTAATTATCTTTACGCAAATGTTGGAAAATTAAGTATTATCTAAAAATATTTCTTAAAAATCTATTTTGGGATTATATTTTACTTTATAATTCAAAAAGTATCCTTGTTAAGAATCAGGAAATAAGTAATTTATTTTCCTATAACTCCTTATCTCATACATCATTCCTGACTGTTTTCCTCAGTAATTCAAAAATAATTTCTGAATGCTTTTGCCAATAATACTTTTAAATTTTCCAATAATTCAATTTAGTTTCATATTTTTGTGCTATCTTCCGTTTCTCTTTTATCAATTGCAAATTTTTTTCCAAATTTTCTGACATTAAAAATTATTATTGTAACAAAAAATTATGCTTAAAGAATTATCATTTTTATTTCTTCTGATTACAGCAACATTTAAAATTTTTTTATTTAATAAACGCTTTTGATTAATAAATTATTTTAAATTAATTTTATTAAGAATCAGCAGATGCATAGATATTTTAAAATATTATTCAATTAATTTGATTATGAACAATCGGTAACTGCGTGAATAACAATTGCTGTTTTTTTTAAATTTTTATGAGATTAAATTCATAAACGTCATAGTCTAGTGCTTAGAATACAACAATCTGTAAAATTTTAAAATCGTTTCAAATTTATATAAATATGGTTAATATTTTGTTTAAATAAAATTTTACATATTAAAGCAACATTTTTATGAAAATGTGTAAATTAAATTTTGAATTTATGTTCATTTAATAGAAGTATAATTTTTTTATACATTTACTACAGACAATCTAATATGGGGAATATTTTATATTCTATAAGCCATAATGTACATATTAAACACTCATAAAGAAAATTTAATAAATATGATCCTTTTCTCCACAACTGAAATATACAGAGTTTAAAGTGAAAGATGATTGGTAATAGAAACATCGCTTTTTTTAAATTATTTATTTAAATGTTTTTTTAAAAAAATGCTTGCGGTAATTAATTGCATTGTATAGGACTGTGTTATATCAAAAATGCACAGTTATTTCATTTAATGATGACATGAAGATTATTTAATAGCAAACTATCCCATGAACCTCATCATCTTTTATTTTTAATAGTGGATTGAGAGACAATAATAACATACTTATCTTGATTTTCTCATTTAATTGAAGTCTAAGGCTATATTTTTAAATTTATAGGATATTCTTATTCCGACAATTTGACATCAAGTTTATCAAAATATATTTGACTAATTAAAATTTTAGCACACCTTATAGTTTATTCATATCACAATTCAAAGCTTGTAGTAATAAAATATTTAGAATTTTTACTATGCAAAAAATTGTATATATATTATTTAATAATTTATAGTTATTTTAAAATCTAATATTACATCATTTTTGAGATTGTATTCTTTGGTTCGTGGAAATGTATATCATTTATTTTCATTCTGACACATTTTGCAAGTCACACATATACAAAAATTTATTTTTATTTAGATTTAAATAAATGAACAGAATACTCGAAATTATATTTTCCATTTTTTGAAACATAAAAATGTGTTTTTTTCCTTTATCTAAATGAAACATTTAACTGTTATTTTCAATTGTGTTAAAATGTCAATTAAAAATTGTTTCTTATTTTACATACAATTTGAAAAGTAGGACAAAACATTCCAAATTATTTCTTGGAATATGCGTTTAAACAAGCGTCCTTCTATGCATGATGTTAAATGTCCGATATTCTAAACCTTTGCAATTCATTGAATGCAAAGTCTTTATAACATTAATAATTTAAAATTAAATGAACATAGTGGGCCGAATACTACATTAAAAAATAACTCGAAAATACCATCGAAATAAAAAAAGCACATTATGAAGATAAAAGCACATTATGAGCTGAACTAAACATATTCCTGTAATACGTGGCAAATGCTCAAATTGACAAAACAAGCCTTTAGAAACTTAATGGTAATTTATTCATCTGTAGTTTAACCGTATATGCAGAAGTGTTACATCAATAGACTTGGTGTTCTTGGAGTTAATGACACAGATTTCTTCGAAGTAATAACATTTGTTTATCTCAAACGCATGATCTGACAATCTAATAATTTGATTAAACATGTAATGAAAACAATGTTGCTTACACCAACTTCAAATTTTATTATCAACTGCATTCAACAAGAGGTTGTAATTCCAATAATTTAATCTTTGTACAGTCTTTTCGATCGAATTGACTGAATTTTGCTCTGGTCTTCTTCTGACATTGCATTTTACGTGGCCTGTAAGTAATATAGAAATTAATACATTATTTTTTAGTTTCAAATAAGTAAAAAAAATTAAACTTCACATGATTTATAATAGTTTTAATAAATAAAAACTGATGATAAGGTTATTGAGAGTTAAACATTTTAACAAGTTTACTGTTTTTAATGAAAGAGACATAATGTATATTCTTTAAATATTTCCAAATAATGCTTAGTTTATTGAATATGTTTAGTATTTACATAATTTTCATCTTTTTAGGTACAAAATACAAGCGCAAATATTGGTAATATGAACAGTTTTCTAAGTATCAAATGATATTTTAGCAATTCGTATAAGAAATTTTTTCATTATTTTTAAAAGTAGTAATGTATCCTTTTAACCACTTTGTATTGTTCACTTTTTGAGGCCATTTACGTTTCATAATTGATACCTTCAGAAAGGTAAGTTTGATTCATATTGAACAATCTAGAATATTAAATATTTGATTCTTAACAGAAATTTTGAAAAAACTAAGAATTTCGAAATGTATTATGTTTTGATCAGCGGAATCTCATTTAATAATTTAGGAAATATTAGTATACATTCCGTATTTATTTGTTTCTTGAATTAGGAAGTCTTATGTGAATCGTTAGATTAATAGTTAAGCTGTTCATTTTATTTGGTTGATCTAGAAAACATATTAAAAATTAGGATATCTTTATAGTTCAAAAATCAGCCTGCATAACAATATGTGCAAAAACGGCTCTGAACTTTGACTTTTGATTTGATGATTTGATTTAATTCTATGTTGATTTAATGCAATCCATGCGTGTTATTTAGCTTACTACTTTATTTAATAATATTATTAAGATTTGCTTTATGTACTTAAACACTTGGTAAACTAACTTAAAAGGAATATCAATGATCGTATTCTATACTTGAAGAATTCCATCTTCTTTGTAAGAAGAAATAAAATATAAATTTAGGCGAAGTTTTTTGCAGTTATACAATAATAATTTCATAATAGAGAAAATTTAACATTTAAAGCTGACTGTCTATAACTCTGTTTTATGATGTGTATTGTATATGCATTGTTGATTCCTTAGAGGAAATTGAAACTTTTTATTACTATATACTGCTTACTTAATATTTATAAGAAGTAATTTTTGATATGTTATCTCAAACAGTTAGTTTGATAAATTACTTATTTATTTATAGATTTATTATTTGTATAAGTAAAATATTTTAAAAAACATTCATTTAATATTAAATATATACATAACTGAATTCTCTAATTTTTTACATCATCTTTTCACATATCTATCAAACATACTGTGATTTCAAGATAAAAATCTAAGCTGAATTCTATGATTGTTGAAAATATATTGTATTTGCTTAGCAAGGTATTAATTTATTAAGATATTTTTCATCAGTAGTTTCAATATTATATAAAGTATTAGATTTAAAATAATTATTGCAAAGTAAACGTAAAGTAAGTATTCCAACAGTTAAATAGATTTTTCAATTTTTCTTCAATGAGCATATCTTTACTTGAAAATCAATGCTTAGTTTAACAAAAACTAATTTTTACGCAGTATGTTCTTTTTAAAACTAATTTACTGATATCATAAAAATTTACCATATAATATTAGTTAGTTTTCCTAAATTACAGGTAGCTTAGAGCTTCTTAATTAATTTTGGTACAAAAAAATTATTTTTCTTTTTCTTTATTCTAGTAAATGAATTTTGATACTTATAAGTCAATTAGCTTTTATTTGTCAGGAAAAAACGAATGAATTAAAATATAAATTTAAAATTATTTTCTGTGACAATTATATTTGGGAATTTTCTTACTAAATTTAATTTTAAATAAATTTATCCGGAAATTTCTAAATAGATAACTGTCTTATATGGATTCTCAACATTTCTACTTTAATTTAACATTACTTTCTAAAATTTAGAATTTCCTTTGAAAAAAGCCTCACTGATTTTAAGATCGATTATATTTTCATTTCACCATTTCTACTCTGATTTTAATCCTTATACCTTTTCTTCAATAAGATCAAAAAATCCCCAGGGTCAAATGTTTTCTGCATTACTTCAGAAACTGTTTCGTTTCAGTTTTTATCTTGTTAAATTTTGAGAGAGTCAAAAAAAGAAAAGAATATTGATAGAAAAAATACTCACGTTCACAAAACCTTTGTATAAAAATTTCTCTAAGCCTTAAGGTAATATTTGAAATGGTTTCTGAAAAGCAGATTTTATCCTGTTGGTTATCTCTACAACTAAATATCTAACAATAAAAAATCAATAATATTTAAGGATTATTTACTGGATAACCATTAAAAATTAATTGTATTTTTATAGCAATAAAAATAAAATAATTAATTATAGTTCATTTTTTATTCCGTTATTATTAAATTTTAGTCCATTAAATTTTTATCCATTTATTATTAAATTTTAGTATTGTCTTCCCTGTGGATTTAAATTTTTCCTTATACTATTTTTATGAAATAATTGATAAAAATAGCAAACTATTCTTAATTCTTAATTTTTTGGAAGATGAAGGAACCAGAAGCATTAAATGATTAATTCAGAATTTTTTTATACTTTTAATGGGAATAAAAATAAAATAACGTTCAAAATGTTAAAAAAGTACTTGTGTCTCAAATGAAAGGTGATATTGCATATATATTTAGATAAATGTTTAGATAAACATTTAGATAAATGTTACTGATGTTTTGAAAGATAAATTAAATTTAAATTTCATTATATAAAATTAAATATGCGCAAAATATTTTTGTATATTTATTAAAAACGTATAATTACTTAAATTATATACAATCTACTCCTTCAACAAATTACTGATCAATCACAAATGCAAATTAATATATTCATTTCAATTTTACATTTAATCACACATAGTTTAAGATGTTTTAATTATAAGTTAAATGTTCAATGTTATTAGATTTTACGAAATTATTTTAATTTTTTAAAGCATTATTATTATAATTACAGTATTATTTCTTGAATTAAAACACAAATTGAAAAATATTTTAATATTTAGTGTTCCTAAGTTTTCAATTTTTGGTGAAAAAAATTTGATTGCTCTTACGTGTAGTTTTGTATATGTTTAGAATGAAAAATGATAGACTGTTTTTAAATCAAATAATTTCTTTAAACTAATTATAATACAAATTATAGTGATGACCTTTATTCAAAATTATTATTTTTATGAAAATTTGTTTGAATGTTCTCTATTAAATTAAAACTTTTATATTTAAATTTAACTTGTTGCCGAATATCCTAGTTTTAATTGTGTAAATAGAATATTATTTTTATAGTTTTTAAAACAACATGTTTAGTCATTTTCTGACTTTATAATTTTAACTCATAATGGATGTTTAAACACGTTCATAAGTTGATGTTTTCCAATTTTGATAAACTTTCAAGGGTCTCTCAATCTTTTATTACTGATAAATAATATACTATTTCTTTATTATGAATAGCAAAATTTTTAAATTATTCATTTTTTTACTTCAAAAAATATGAATACTATTCCCTACATACATAAAATTTAACAAAAAATTAGGTGCTATGATAAATAATTGTGATACCTCAAAATTCAGTATAATTCATTAGATCTTTGGGAATGAGCAATATTGAAAATATTGCTCATTTAATATGCTCATTTTAAATAAGCTCAATAGCATATTGAAAATATTTTTAAAGGCAACAAAAGGCCTTTTACTTTTTCAAGAGCGATTTCAGGAGAGTTTAAAGGGAATTTAGAACATGATCGAGGAACAGTAATTGTTTATTTTTAGAGATCAATTGCTACACTCGAACACACCAGAATTTCTGCCATATATAGTGATCCTGGTTTTAATTGACGTGAACTGAGCTTGATGGCTTTATATTACTCTACCAATGTTATATGCTGTTATAAAAGGCATTTTCAAAATCATAAATATTGTTGGTTATACAGTTCACAAAGGAACGGGCATTAACAGTCACTTTATTCTCTTCATTTCAATCCGCATCACTTTTGTCCGACAAGAAATTTACGTGACAAGCTGCATTTATAGAATTCCAAAAATATTAAATGACTAAAATGATATGTGCTATACAAAGAAAAATCAAGTTCATTCTATTATCCAACATTGGAATCTGTAATGAGACAGCTATGCATGTTTCATGCAATCAGCAAATCAAACATGCAGACAAGTCAGTTATATGACTTTGTAAATTTAGAGCATGCTTTTTCACTAAAAGATTTATTGTTTTTTTTTCTTAATCACACTATTCAAGAGAACTTTTAGGTTCTCTGTTGTAAGCAGTACTAAGTCAAAGGCCTGCAAGTAAAGCAAGCAAAACTGCAATAATAGTAAAATGTGCATATGATTGGCACACGATAGATTGCTAAATAATTCTAAATACCTTTCAGTAATTCAGTTAGTTAGAAAATAATAAGAAGCTCTGCTTTCCTGTATGCTAAAAGTTTTGTTAGAGCATGAAAAAACATCTACTTCTAAAATGAGATTTAGGATTAATAGCAATATCACTTATTTTCACTAAATCAGTATACCAAATCTTGAAAATCAAGTGGAGTACAAAGTTTGAACAATCGTCTCATCAATCATTTGAACGTCAGTTATTGAAATTTTTTAAATCTAAATGAGTGGATATTGTTGCTTATTATTTGAAAGTATTTCATATACTTATACCTTATCTAGTGCATCTGCGATGGTTTGATGCAAACGATAACTGTTTGATATGAAGTGGTTTTTGGTTTGAAACAAACATGCACTATTATTTAGGTGTCGTGCAAATCCTTCAAAAAATCTAAGCTTATGCATTATTTAAAAAAAACTACTTGGAAAGCATTCTGATTACATATTTTGATTTAGAAAATGTCGTCATATTATTTCATGAAAGCAATTTTCAGAATTATTTCCTTTTTATCATAAAGATATTATTCAACTTTATCAAGTATACTTTATTTATTTTTAAGATGTAATACAAAATTCTTAACCAAGCCTTTGATTGTTATTTACATTAGTGTTACATTAACTTAGGATATTAAATATTTTGAGAAATAAAACCGAGGTGGATCCTAATAGCATAAGAACTCAGTTGTTGTAACCCGAACATGAACTCTGAAAAATTAGGCAGATAAATGTTAACAACTACAATTGATAAAAATCAATAATAAATTCACAAGATCAATAGAATTAAACTATTCTACATTGCTATTTCTCATGATTTTACGTTATGTGAGCAATATTAATATACAACATTTATCTCCCATCATATCACAATACAAATACATTTTGTGAAATTTTCAGATTACAGTTAATTTTAATAATTGTAGAAAATCAAAATAGCTTACATTTCAAAATGAATTTGTCGATTTTAAGCTTTTTTGCCTAAAAACTGTTTGAGTTTGTTCAAAGTATTCATGTTATTTAAAAAATATGAAAAATATTATTCATGAATAAAAATATGAAAAATATTATTCACACATTTTTAAAAACATTATTTATATGATTTAAAATACTAAAAATATTTAATTCTTTGTATCTCAATTCATAAGTAAAATAAATATAGCATTTTGTTGCTTGATGGATAATTGTAATTCTGGAAAAACTAGACATTTTTTCATCTTCAGATTCATTTCTGAAACAAAGTTTATGGTTATTTTGCATTAAATTGCTTTTTATACGTGTGCTCGGATATTTTAAAATTCACCAAATCAGTTATATAAAGAAAATGTTTAAAGTGTTTGCATTTATTATTAGTACATTGTGCCTGAAATATTTGTTAAAATAGTTACGAAGGAATCTCAGTTAAAAAAGTTAAGTCCAAGTTAAATATGACTATAACATTAACTCCTATTTGGTAGATAGTTATTATTCCAAAAGAATAAACATTTTTACCACTTTAGGCATATAAAAGATATTATATTAAAATATATTTCATCAAACTATTTGAGTTTTTTACTTACACATGTTTCGTTAATTTGCGATTCACTTTGAGGAAACGTAAGGAATATTTTAAAATACATATAATTTCAGGGGATAAGCAGATTTTTAGGAATATAGTTTAGTAAAATTAAGTTAAACAATGTAGTTAAGGTTTACTTAAGAATTCTAATAACATTTTTGCTCACTTTATTTAATTCATAAATTTTACTTCGTAAATTGGAGTTCTTTAAAGATTTAGATGGTTTTGAGTGATAAAACTCTAAAATACTACTTTAAACTATTTATGTTTATAAATTATACTTGTTCAATTTTTTCAAATTTACTCACAGACATGTAAGAAAAATTTCAAACCTATATACTTTTTAACTGTAGAAATTGTACTTAAATTATTTCTTTTAAAATTGTTATGAAAAAAGCATCAACGTTTTCTTAATAAATTTCGATCTTTTTTAAGATAAAGATAGCTAATTTAGGTATTTCTCATTATAAAAAACTAAATTAGAAAATATTTTTATCATAAATTACTTTTTATAAATTATTAAAAATAACTACAAAAATATGAAAAGAATGAAATGAATATTAAAATGAAAGATTTTAGGGTATTATGCAATTGAATCATAAATTATTATTACAAAATGCAATATCAAAATATCGTATTGATTTCCTTTATTACATATTCAAAAGATATAATCAATCTTATTTTTACATGTAACTAAAAGAATCACATAGATCTATTTAGTTATAAAACTTTATTATGCGCTATAGAATTAATATTACATTAAATGTAATCAAATTTTTTATGAATTTTTTAACGTTTAATAAGTAAAATAAAAACAATATTTGATCAGATTATCAATCATTTAGAAAATTTGCAATACTCGCTTCGTAAATTATTAAACAATTACTTAAAGTAATTTTTAAATTATAGTTCATCTTATATTAAATTGGTCTATTTTAATATCAGAACGTAAAGTAATATGTAAAACAGAAAAAACAAATTTCAGTTTTTGACGCTGTTATAATTTATAAGTGTACCTTCTAATACCTATATTTTATTTTGTTAATAGTTAATTTACTTTTAGTATATATATTGAAATATTGAGCAACATTTTCTTGTATTTTATTTTTTGTAGCAGTGAAAAGTTAGGAAACAATTTTTTTTTCAGCTTGAGGAGAATGTAAAATATATCTAAAGGTTTTCGTTTCAATCTAAAAATTTTATCCTCTAATATAAAAATCCCTGGTTTGCAATCTAAATGTGGAAACCTTTCCTGTCTATCATAAAATCTGGATAAATCAAAATACTTATTTTGAGATTTGTCTAAGACATGTCAAGAAGGGAAAGTACAAATAAAATATAATATGAAATCAAAATATATTTTATTTACAAATTACATTATTTCTTTCCTGTAATAATAGTATTAGTTAGTTCATGTATTTAATCATACTGTACTAGGAAATGAATTCATGACTCTTTGGTAAGAACTTCAACATGGAAAGAGAATTTCTTTTGATGCTTCAAAACCTAAAAAGTATACGTATTTTTTGTAGCTTTTATAATATTTTAAGAGAGAAATACATTTTGCAATAATTCTTGTTCATGTCTACATATAGCATTATAAGCTGAATATCATTTGCGATCTAAAGCAGACATTCTAAAATTTTCTATAGATATATTACAAAAACAAAATTAGATTTATTTGGAATTGAACAAATAAATAATTTAGCACATATGAATTTGCAAAATAAAAAGCAATAATTTATTTTTAAAATATTTATATTTTCAAAAAGTCTTTACAAAATAGAAGAAATGTTACAATATACATTTTACCAAACATGTAAATACAATAATGCCATTTTCTATATGTTTAAATTTTATGAAAAAATACTTTCAAATAAGGCTTATAATTAAATCATGATTGCTAAAAATTTACACAAATGATTAAAAATAAATAAAATGAATCTTAAAACCCTTTTTTTAGCCTTAAAGTCATTCTAAAATATCGGAGAGGAATAGAAAAGATTAAAAATCTTAGTGACTTATTTTTAGATAATTTAATTTAATACTAAAAATAGAATCCTTCATTTATGCTTAGATAAAGCTTTACAAAATTATAAAATTTATATTTATGAGTAAAACATTATTTTTTAAAAAATCAAAAATTTATTTTTATTTAAATGAAAAAGAATGGAAATCATGGGTTTTGTTTTATTTATAAAGCTTGCTGAGAAAAAAAGATCCCGTTTTATGCAACAAGGTCCGATATATTAAAGGAATTTGCATAGCCATTTTGTCAGAAAAAAGTTGAAGTGTCTTCATTTTATTTAAGAGAAATTTAATAGTGTTTTTTAAAGAAGAAAATTAGAGATTAAAATATGCTGAGAAGTTTCAGTAAACAAAGGCTAGTGAAGTAATATGATCATATAATTTGATCAAAATATCTGTCATTTTATTACAAAATGTGAAAATTTTAGAAATGCAACTGAAATTCAATTTTGAATATGTCATAGTAATAGAATTTTACTTAATAAATAATTAAGACAGAAGAGTGTTATGTAATGACTAAAAATATTTTTAAAATATTTAAATATGAATATTTTATTTATGGGACTATATTCTCAAATACACACACACACACACACACACACACACACACACACACACACACACACACACACACACACACACACACACACACACACACACACACACACACACACACACACACACACACACACACACACACACACACACACACATATATATATATATATATATATATATATATATATATATATATATATATATATTTAACCAGCTAAGTGTAGAAGATTATGGTTAATGACATTGAATTTACTCTAATTTTCAAAGAAAAAGTAAATAATCATTGGGAAATTGCATATTCGTGTTCTTTCGCATAATTCGCTTCTGAACAAAACAATTGTAAAATAATTGAACCTAATATGATGAAAAGAAAATATTAAATTTTTATTAAATACTTGAAATAGTATTTAAATATTTAAGTTTCCTTTCAACCTTAAACTATTATTAAAACTTCCAGTATTTAAATATTTTGAATAAATTTTTTTTGTTTGAAAATTTTTGTTAATATTTATTAAATATTCTCATTTTTACAAAATGACTTAAATATGCTTAATATTTTATAAACTTTAATCGAGTGTATTAATTTTGTTTTGTTAAACTTTCCTTGATACACATTTTCTGCTGAAACTCGCATAACTTTGAACTCTTTTCATGTATAAATCAGCACGTAAAAATAGATTTTTCCTTATGCATAGTATAAATATTCAAAAACAATTTCAGCTTTGTGTTTGTGTTAGTGAATACATATGTCATTCTTAGAAGTATCTGTATAGTTTCAACTATGTATAAAATATTATATTTTATACTTCTATTTTATAAAAATGAAAAAATGGAGTTAATTGTTATTTATTACTTTCAGATATTGATAAAAATATAAAAAAACAAGCAAAGATCATGCCAATTTCTTTAAATATTCGAATCTATCTACATATTTAATGGGATTTATGAATTTTCTCATGTATTTCCGTGGATAACACATGCATGGGGAAATTGTAAAGAAATTGCAGAAGAAGTTCTGGAAAAAATTGACATTCCATCACCAAATACAAGTACTCACTTTTTCACAAACATGTGTAAGTGAAGTTATTTAAATCTAAGTTTTCAAGAATAGCTTGTTGAAATACTATAAATATTCCCATTAAGACAATATTAATCTAGAATCTTATGATGAGCATCATTTTGGGCCAATCCATACAGTGTTGACAGATACATTAAAAAAGTTTTGATATATTTCCAAATAACTTCTATATTATATAAACTCATAAAATAATAACTTTTATTTATGAAAATATTATTATAGATATTTGTGAAGTAAGCAGCGGTATATACCCCTAAGATTATGTTCATTATTCACGAGGACATGTCAAACAAAAATTTCAAAAAAAAAATAGTCAGTATCATGTAAAGTTATAAATTTACTAAAACGAAAAGTTGCAGGATTATGTATGCATCAATGTAAAATTCAATATTAAGCTAAAATTTCTATACAAATTTTTTCACTTGGTATATGAAACACTTCGTTTACACAAGTCATCTCTGATACACATTAAGTATATTGCTTAGTTAATGCGTTCTGCTTGTATAGTAAAAAAATTGAAAACATTTGTGTGAATAGAAGAATCATGATAAGTCAAAATGAATTGAAGGAAAATTTGAACCATAGGATGTAATCACAATAAATATTTCTTACACTGAAACTAACTTAAAAAAGCATATACTAATAAGTTAATGAGTTTGCTGAAGATTATTTAAATCATCACGATTATTTTATATATTTCTTTAAATAGAAACCTATTGTGTGTTTTCTCATTAATGAGTCCTTTCTTATGAGCTTTCGATACTTATATGTGAAATACGAACATTTTAAAAATATATAAATTTATATTTAAAAAATAAATATAAATATTTATGCTTGAAACTAGGTACGTTGATTTTGTGAAGCAAACGATAATTGCCAAGTATTTAATTTGACAGAAAATATGAATTTGTTTGGTGAAAACAAATTATAAAAAATGAATGACATTATGTTATCATGAGTTGAATCATAAAATTGAGCTCGATTGGAAAAATCATGCATATGAAATTACAGTAATGCATTCATTTATTTCAATTCGCTGTTTTAAAGGATCTTATAGAATAAGTTTTAAAGGATCTCATAGAAATAGTTTAAAAATATTTTTGATATATGGCAAAACTTTTATATTTAAATTAGTTCCTTCATATTTATAGAAATGACTTCCATTAAATTTAAAACAGTAGTAGAAATACTTATAAAGGATTGGATAAGAAAATTTACTAAGACTGCATAGCTAAAATCATATTAAATATATATTATGTTTACTTTGAATGGAAAATTTCCATGAAGAAGGAACTTGAAAAAACATTTCAGGATGCCATTTGATCACTTGAAACTTGGTACCTAAAATTAAACGTAATCACTACAGAAGTAAAGAGTATGAATTTAGCTTAATTTGCATCCTTAAAGTATATTCAAGTATTTCTCTAAGTACAAAAAATATATATGAACAATCGCTAATCCTTTGTAAATGAACTTTGTTAATATAAGGAAAAATTATTACTCCTTGCAGTTTCATTATGGATAGTTACTATGTGGAAAGAACTGAAATTTGCCTACTAGAATTTAATAAAATACAAATTCATTTAGTTAATGTGAACTCAAAATATAAGAGGAAATGCAATAAAGTTATTTGTTTCGTCAGCTTAATTTGTATTCCTAAAAGAGTATATGAAAAATCATTTAGTTTTAAAAAATATATATATGTGTGTGTGAGTTATATGAAATTTATAAATAATTGCATTAAAAATTTAGGCACGGAACTTAGTATGCCATCTTTGGGTATGAATAAATGGTATTTTTTAAGAATTGAACTAGTTAATGTTTTGAAAAAATAAACATTTGTTCCGTTACAAGGCAAAAGGATGGAATCGGGAAGATGGTAATATATAATTGAAATTTATTATGTCATCACATAAAAAATTTAGAGCAGCTAAGAAATAAGTGTATGTAATTTAATTAAAGAATTTTTTATTTAATACATATTACTCAGAATATTTCACGTCTTTTTAATAGAAAAATATATTTTGATATTTGTCCAAATTACACTATTTAGAATTATAAACTTACATGACAAATATTAATTTATCTTGGCATTTATATGTTTATTTTATATTAGGAAACATTATGAAGATTTGTACTTAATGAATGGTACTCTACAAAAGGGAAAGCCAGTAAAGAATACTGTATGATCTTTTCATAAACAGGAATTCTATGATTGAAATATTAAAGAAAAAAATTGGACATAGATAAATTAATAATTTTGTGAGTCTATCTATTTAAAATTTGTACGTAATTAAATTGCTGATATCTTTTTCTTATTTTTCATTTCTAAATATAATTGTTATTTAATTTGATGGAAGACACATTTCCTGAATTGTAAATAAACTCCCTGGAGAAAAACATGTATTCATTTCAAATATTATCTATTCACATTTCTTAATATTTGTTTTCCTATCCTAGAAAAAATATAGAGATACTTATGCCAAACTAGCTGCACAATCTTTGTAAATGAAAGTAATGATATTTATGTAAAATTTTATGTTCGTTACTATAGAAAGCACGTCATATAGAAAGAATTTGAAAAAGAAATATTGCCTCCACACAAGTAATCCCAAATAAATGATAAAACTAAATGTAATTCAAAAACAACATATATTTAATGAAATTATTAAGTTCAAATAGCTCAATTTGGGCCTATAAATCCATGTAAGTTTTTCATTGTAATAAAAAAATATTTTAAGCTATGGTCAAACAACCGCTTTTATTCATATTTTGAGTATTTAAATGTTTGATTTTCACATATCTATATTAGAAAACAAATGAATACGTACGAATAAACATACTTTTATTAAATATATATTCTACAGTTAAATGTCGAATTTTCTGATGAATTCATTTCAAATAACAGCATCAAGCTGATAACAATTTAATCTCTTATGGCATTTAAGTGAATGCACATTTCCTGAGTGAATTCAACATTCTCATATTGTTCAATAATTTGTAGAATTTATCATTTGATACATGTTGACAATGTCTGTTCATTTTAGTTTTTAATGCATAATCTCTTTAATAGCAATTTGACCTGGAATATTTATTTTTGTTACATTAAGGTTCATGTCTTTACCCGCAATTAAAGGCTTATAAATCTTCTACTTCAACAAAAAAAAAACATGGTTTTGTTTTCAATAAAGAATTCTCAGATTCAAAAATTGTATTCAGTTTTATCTATCTGGTTTGTTCTTTTATTCTCAAATATCTAAGAGACATCAAATTAACGTCTGCCAAATGATAGTTTGGTCATCAAATGCCATTCATTATAATTGAGGAACTATTACATCGTGTTGACGTGACATGGGCAGTTGTTCATGCTCATGTTACACAGTTTCTGTTTTATTCTGTGCCCAAATGTATTAGTACTGTTAATGTAGTCTCTGGGGGCAGTGTTTGTAACATTATGCTTTCAAATTCCTTTAAAAATTCAATAATTTTTTTATTATTGGTTAATTTAATTTTTAATTAAAGTGACAAAAAATTCTGAGTTTCCATATCTCACCAAAATTCTAGCTATGGAGACTCTGTTCCTAATATTCATCAGTCTTCCTTAAATATTTATAACATATTGCAGCATAGGTAAAAGGGTAATTTTCGGTAGCGGTTCTACACCTATTAATGTTATGGAATTCAAGGACAAAAAATTAATTTTTGTCTAGTTCTTAGATCAGAGCATGTTGATATCAGAAAGAGCATGCAGTTTGTGGATCAGACAGATCATTTCCAAGACATTTGAATCTTGAGTGACAGTCGTGATTCTATTCAGCACCTCTCTAACTAGGGTGCTGTTGGAGACGATACTAGCCAGGATATTTTAAACTTACTCGACATACTTTCACCTAGTCATACCATGCGTTTTCAGTGGATTCCTTTACATGTAGGAGTTGAGATGATTGAAAAAGCCGTCTCTTTGCTCATACCCGCTGGTGAGTAGGGTGTCAGTCATTGTGAGAAGCTCACATTCTACCACATTTCTTACCTGGCTAAAACAAAATTGAATAATCTTTTGAAAGCACCTCCAAACCATTCTAGATATTTTTCAATATATCCGGGGGTATCTTTCCTACATAGATCGAAATCCCCCAAAATTGCATTTTCAAATTTCTTGAAAGGCTACACAAGATCCCTCATTGTAAATAGAGTAAAAAAACATACCCAGTGCCATTCATGTACAGCTGACATGGTTGTCCCTAGTTATATTTTGGTGTGCTTATATTTTAGGGATTTTAGACAAGGCTTTGATCCCGGGTACCATCATCATTTTTTAGACCTTTTGGATATTTTCGGATTCATTGAGGATATTTAGCGCTGCTAGATAGCCCATAGGTTAACAGCAATAACAACAAACAGTGATATATATTAAACCAATTAATATAATATTGTTTTCTTTAATTAATATAATTTTGTCTGCTGTAACAATTTTTGTGGTTAGCAAAATATATAATTAGTTTGCATGACGAAATAAGAAAAGAAACCCAAGAAGAAATTGTAGATAGAAAATATTCTATACAAAAAGGGAATTAAAAAATTGAGAATTCAGTATATGGGACGATGAATGATCAATTACAAAGATTACATTAAGAAAATCATAATATAGAAAGAAGCAAGCTAATAAAATGAGGAAAATAAAAAAAGATGGAAAATTACAAGTAGAATTTGTGAAAAAATAAGACAGAAAACAAGTTTAAGAAATTTATTCATTATAAAAACAAAATAAAATAATAAAATTATCTGAAGTAATGAGTTTTAAGACTAAAACATTTAATCAAATACTAATTATTGTGAAAAAGAAAATGAATAGTTTAAAAATGTATAATGGGAATTAAAAAAAATCTTTTGATGTAAAAAGGATAGAATATTTGCGAAATTTTTACTGAGCAAAAAGGAAAATGCATAGGTTAATATAGAAACATTTATTTTGGCGTATATTTAATAAAAACAGAGGGATAAAACGAATTATTTATAAAAAGAGTAAAAAATTATAAAGAATATAGAACTAATTCTATCATTATATGTGAAAAATTGAATGCAGCAAAGAAACGCTGATAACTAATTCATGAATGCCTTAAAAATTCTTGCATTAGGAACCATTCTAGAATGAAAGGAATGAGAAATTATTTATTCTATACATAAAAAGTAAAACATTTTGTTGCTTAAAATAGAAAGATATAACTTTATTAAATGCAGCATATAGAAGAGTTTTAAGATTTTGCAGTTATATATTAATAGAAAATATATATTCTTGATGAAGTAAATGCGAATGCTCTATAAAATGATTAATTTTAGCTAGTCTATGCTGCAAACACATAGTAAGCATGCAGTGAGCTATTTGTATAGTAAATTATTAACAGGTCTAAACTGTTTACTTAACAAATTGACAGAAAATATATCAATAAAAATTATAAAATAGATCGCAAAATTTTATAAAGGTAGAGATTATGATGCCTTTATTTACATTTACTTGAAGATTTCCTTTATTATAGTGCTAAAAATATTTTAGCAATTTCTCGAAAAGGTAACAACTCAGTACAATCAATTCCCAATTATTCCAAACAAAAGATGATTTAGAAATTTTGGAGGTTAAAAAATAATTTATGGAAAAAATTATCTCCGTAAAACAAGGTAAGCCAAAACTTAGTTTTGCAAGGTATCATAGAAAAGCTATGTTAAATTTTAGGTAAATTTTTTTTCCTTTTGTTTAGGTAAAATGTAAAATGATTAATTGACTTAAATTTAGTGGTATTTTGAAGCACTTATCTATTGCCTAAAATAACGATCTCATAAAATTTCCTAAAATTATGTATGTAATTATTTTTGTTCATATATAGAACGTATACCTAGAATACAATTTAAAACTAAATAGCTAATAAAAATATAATTTTCTTATTTTAACTTAATACCAATTTTTCTAATTTATAACATATTTATTTTTATTGTATCCTCAGGTATGGAATAAAATTATATTTTATATATTTGTAAATATATTATAATCATTAATTTTACAAATGCTTAAAATTAATATTTCAAATTTTAGCTACATTTTATTCCCTTGTTAGTGAGAAAAATTATTATGAGGCGTTTTAAAATTGTCATTCATTAAATTTCATATGAATCTAAGGTGACCAAAAAAATAGATCTATTAGGAAATGGATATTGTTATCGTATCACTTAAGACAAAATCTAGAATTAACTTTATGGCTTTCCAAACTGGAAGTAAATAAAAAAATATTATTGAATAACCGTAATACATCATAAAAAAGAAAAATAAATGATATTTATGGATTTTAAAATAATTTAAATTGATAAATAAATGAGAAAAAATTCTTAAGGAGTATTATCTCACAAACAAAATACATGTTTAGTCATTAAGTTCGTAAACCTATAGATTTAAAATGTATTTCTTATTTCAAATGAGAGACCTTATTTAAGAAACAAACTCAACTGCTTGCACTCAATTTGTATTTCTTTAAGTGCAAAGAAAAACTTTAATATCAAGAATTGTAATTTGATAATGTTTTTATATGTTTTTTCTGAAAAAAACATTAGCAATTTATGTCAATAATTTTAACATAAGTTTTAATTTTCATTTGAAGTAAAAAGAAAATACGTTAAAAAAGAATTGACGATTAAATTGCATCATGCATTATAAAATTGGATTTAGAATTTTTCTGAATGCAACCAATTCAATTTACTGTTTGTATTAAGATTGCTTTAGAAGCTAATTCTAAATAAATTGATTCAATAAAAATATAAATACATGCATTTATTTAATTGAGTTAAGTCATAAGTGGTTTATTTAATAATACACATCAACAAATTACTAAAAGAAAGATTTAATTTAAGGATCTATTAACCAGTTCAGTACGTATATTCAAGTTTAATCTAAGAAATTATTTATAAGAGAAATTCATTTTAAATTATTTCTTTCTTATGTTTCAATTCTCCAATATCGTTCAAACAAAAAGAGTTTTTCATACCCAAACATTTTTGTAATGAAAAGAAAATTTATATCTCATTAAATTTGTACTTTACTCATTATGTGTAAACTTTTAAATTAAAATGAATTCAGAGAAAATAAGCAATTTGATAAGAAAAATTTTAATTATTGTAATGTATAAAAGAATTTATTTTCATTAATGAAGTGGTATTATATTTACTATATTTAAAACAATTTTACTACACATAGTTAAATATTTTTGTTTTGTATTTTATATATTTCTATTTGTTTATGCTTAAATATTTTATTGAATGAGTATCATTTTTCATTAAAATAATAAAACATAATTGAAAAAATCTAAATATCGTATTAAAAAATATTCTACCTGGATGTTATTTAATACATTAATTTAATTTTACAAATTAATGGAACAACTTTTGTGCAAAGTCTTAGTAAAGAAAACACTATTAATTATACAGAAATTTCAAAAAATTTAAAGCTGTCTAAGCAAATAAGCATTTTAACAGTATTGTAATTTGAAAACGAAATAAACAAAATGTATCTTCACTATATTGATGATTTATTTTTAAGAAAACTCTTTTGGATATAAAATGATTGTGAAACATAAAAATGACTTCAACAGCAAATATGTTTCTTAAAAACATGTTGCTATTTATATTCTGTCATTGTTAGAATGTAACAGATTTCCTCTCTTTTCTGTACATGAGATGTCAGAGCAGTTCTCCAATATAGTGATTGAGACTCTTCTCATTGGCTATTTGAAAGGAATTTGTGTATGTGATTTGAAATCTCTGTCTTGAATTATAGGTCCAGGAGTAATTAATCAGTTTGGGTAGAGAAAGGTTATGGAATGTAAAATAGAGTTTGAGAGCTCTTGCAAAACTGTTACAATCATTTCATTGAAATAAAATAAAAGTACTTTGTTTCTGAAGCATAAACATGCCATTTCAAAAATAATTAAATAAAATAATTTTCTTTTTAATTAAGTATTAGTTTATTCATTTGTAATGTGAAATCAACCAGTTTCGAATATAAGAACGAGTGACATTTTACAAATTTTTCAGTAACAGTAAGTATTTTAAGAGTGAAATTGAATTCAAATATATTTTTTAAATATCTCTTATTTATAAATCCTTTGAATCACATTTTTCAAGAACTTGTTTTGAAAATATATAGCTAAAAACACATTTTGTAGAAAATATTTCACCATAAACGTATAAAAATAAAATATACCAAAAAAAGTAAAAATACTTAAAAATAATTCATAATGTATTATTTCCTAAAATATTTAAATATTATTCTCCATCAATAATCCCTTGATAAAATAATCTTTACAGAAATATGAAGTGATTTTAAATTGGAAAATATCAATGTATCTATAAGAATCTCGTATCATTTATCGGGTAAATTTGTAAAAAGCTTACTGATATTAAATTATCAGAGCATACCTACCATTTAACAGAAGCTTTCTGGGTTTGAAAAATGTCAGTATATAAGCTATTTGCTAATGAGAATACTTCCTTAATAACCATTAAGAAAACCTTTTATTTATGGTATAAGTGTTCATCATAATTTTGTAGGCCAGGTTTCGGGGTTGGTGGTTTTATTGCGTTAAAAATTGAAGAAATTTAATGGATATACATTTGATATTTGCAGATGGAATAAAAATTTTATAAATTTAAATTCATAAAACATTTACGAAACTAAGCAGCAATTTCAATTTTTGTATGATGCAAATTAGTTAAAGTGATACAGTAAAATAAAATTTAAAAATATTAAAAATAGATGGTTTCTAAAAATAAAACGGATCTATTTGTCAAAAATATAAAGAGTCTTACAAAATTTACTATTCCTTAACAATGAAAAGAATGTACTACATATTCTCCTGAAATTCCAGACCTAAAATAACGACCATATTGATAAAATTTCATGATTCTAAATTTGTAATATATTCCTACTTGAATTCTGTTTTTTGAAACTAAAATTCTTATTTGAATAATTTTGTTGAAACTGTACCGTAAAATCACATGATTTTAAAGAAAATTTTATAATTGAAAATTAAATATGATTGCAAAATGTTATTCATTACTGAGCAACCCAGAATATTTACCATCTTATAGCTAAGAAAAATAGAAAAAAAGATTAAAAAGATTTATGTTCCCTGTGAATAACGTATTGCTTAATAATATAGATATTATAAAATTATTCTTTTTTGCATTCAAAAATTGGAAAGTTTTTTTTTTGATTATTGCATAATAGAAACAGCATTATTTCCAAAAATTTTAATGAATGTGTACACTTAAAATTTTCTTAATTATAATGTGATTACATTTATATTCGATGACTATTACAATGATCGAGGCTATAGCTGAACACTTCTAAAAATATAAGCTAAATGTTAAAAAATATTCAAAAAATAAATCTCAAATGCAATGCATTTAGCTACTTATAACGAAAAATTTGATTTAAACTGTGTGTATTTAAAATAAATTTAACGAATGCAAAATGTTTTTGTTTATTAACTCTAGTTATAAAGTAGCACTATTTTGACAAAAGTTATGTAAGTGCTCTAAAAATAAAGTAATTGTGAAATAAGATACAAATTTTTTTCAATACATGAAAAAATAAATCGCGAATTAATTTTTAAACATTGTTATTTTCCTTATTATTCTACAAATCAGATATCTTTATCGAATATTTAACCTTTGGTTACTAGTATAAAATATAACTCTGTAAAATATTTCATAAATTATTTAGTTTACTTATATTATTTGCAGCAATTTTTTTAGATTTGTGTATGTTATTCAAGTAATTAATATACTTATTATTTGCAGATATTCTACTTTTAAATCAGGGATCTCTCCATTATAATCAGTGAAAATTACCATTGAGAAATTGGTCACAACCAATAAGTTCTGAGGTAATTGAAGTGGTTTAGTGAAATTGATTGAGAACTAAGTGGAGAAGGGTATTATTATCTTAGAGTTTATTTATAATTATCAGCACTACGGCTGCTTTACGCATCATTTTTATTACATCCGCTGATGTTCTTTAAAGTATCACCTTAACATCAATGAGCATACTTCTTGATACGCTGTAGCACATGATAATGATATTTATTTTTCTTATCATTTAAATTACTCCAGTAATAAAGGAAATGATTTTTCTTCAGCATTTGCATTCTTCAACAAACGAAATCCATAGATTTTAACTATTTAGGTTGCATATTTTATCTTTCAGAAGATTGTGGATAATTATTGCCTATGTTACAGATAACACATCAGATATAAAAATTATCTGTATGGCTGACAGTTTTCAATCATCGCTGAGTAGTTACAATTTTTGATGTTATTAAATTTTTAATTTGTACATAAAGGAAACACTTGACTCGCTTGCAAATAAGTATCATTATTTTTGTGTACCTTCTAGAAATAAATAAGTGCACATTTTTAAAGAAATAAAAGCATGAGTATGATTTATGCATTTTTTTCAAATCCTTAAATATGATTAATTTCAACTGTAAATTCTTATTTGTCATATTACCTACACACATTGCAATATAATTTATATTTTTAATTTGAATAGATTCTTGTTATTACACATAGTTATAGATTAAAATTATGTTTAATAATACGTCAATTTTTTGCATTGTTTTGCACTCATTTTTCTACCATATTCTTATTTTAGATTTGCTTAAAAATTTGTTGTAAGCTAAAATGCTATAACAAATATTTAAGCAATTCATTTTAGATTTTTAGTTTAATTAAGCTATCTGATAAAGATGTCGTGTTTGAGACCGGAAAAAAGTTTTATGTCTGATACAGGCAAATAGCTTCGTTGTGAGATGCATATGCTCATCTGAAGCTACAAAAATCTTGAGTACTTTTCCAAAAGTACAATGTTTCGAGAAGCAGGGACATGGTTCAAGTATCGATCTTATTACTAGATTTAATTCAAAATTACAAGGAAAAGTTTAGTAGCCTTTCTATTTGCCCAAATCAGTAGCCTATAATGTATTACAAAACTTCAACAAATAAGTTTCATTTACAGCGGAAATTTATTATATTTCTAAATTACATGTAGAAATGTTCCTATTTATTTAATTTTGCGCCATTTTAGGGAAGGTTTTAAAAGTTTCGTGCATTTACAATGTAATATTTTGAAATATGTAAATTGTGATGAACATAAATTATTTTTATAATCAGATTTTCATAATTTATTTTCTAAAGCAATTTTTATAACCAATTTTATGTATAACTTACAATTCATAATTTGCTTTAAAATATTGCTAGGTATTTCCTATCTTCTCTTAAACAAGATAAAACCTTTAGTCAATAATATAATAAAATTTGTTTTACAGCTTATCATATATTTCTTAAAAATTATTTTTCAATAAATTGCTTTCTACTTTGATACCAAGAAAATTAATTCCTAAAATTTACCATAAAATCTCGATAAAGTGCAGAAATTATACTGTGGTTGTTGAAATGATCTTAATCTTCATGCCGTATTTCTTATTCGAATTTCTTACAGCACATTGTCACAAAACTTCTTTTAGTGTTATTTAATTAGTTGAAATTTATTTATTTTCAACTTTTTAACGAAAAATCTGTTAAAATAAAAGATAATAATGACTTCTTTGAAAGTAACTAAAAAAAGAGAAAGTGTTTGAAAAAAAGTTTGCTAAAGATCAGTAAAAATATGTGTTTTGGGGAAAATAGTTTAAAAGGAATTTTTCCGTATTTAATTAAATGATTTTAAAATTGTTTAGAGTAAAGAATATTCATCCTTTCACTTTCTTTCATACATGAGAGAGTATTGATATTTCACAAATTATCTTGCTTTGTTTCAGAAAAAAGGTAATCATACTGCTAAAAAAAAGAATGTGTACAATGTAATTTACGTATTTTAAATAAAAACTAAAAAAAAATATCAACGTAATAAACAAAAATATTTTGAATTTCGAAATCACATTTTAAGATTTCTATATTTTATGCATTTTTCATTTATGTTTCATATAATTTTATAGCAACAAACCACTATGAAATATATTTTTTGAAAAATATTCAGCATTTAATGTAATAATCTGAATGATACCCTACATATTTGTGAAAATAGTGCATTTTAATTTCTGCATTAAATATTTGAGTACTGCTTTGTCTATTTGCAATCAAAATTTTTTTCCTACCTACCAGTTTAATTCATTTCGATGTATGGGAGTCAATGATCTATCTTCTAACTCTTTATAATAAAAATTAAAAGTATAGATATAATTCCTCTGTATAGCAATTTTCTGCACAGTTCATAAATTAGCAAAGTTCATAAATAATAATCTTGATACATTTAAAGCTGCTTTTGAAATTTGGACAATACTATTTAATTGATATATCAGTATAATAAATAGTATATAATTATGAAGACCGAAAGTATGTATTATGCAACTTTGTGAAGTGCTTCTGTGAAATTTAATAATCACATTCGCATCAATAGTTATACACTAAATAGTCTATCTTATTAAAAATAAATTATTGGAAAATAACATAAATATATTAATTTACCTAATTAGAAATGGGAACAAAATTTAAAATATGATTTAGTATTCATTTATAGCAAATTAATATATTAATCTTATATTAACTATGCAGATTTTATAAAGAATTTATTAACGTACGTAAATGACATTAGCATTAGAAAATTAATTATATTTAATGAGAAATACGAGATGCATTTAGTTTAAAGAATTATTTCTATATGCATTTTATTTACAGAATTTTTGAATTTTTTTTTTGTTGAAAATAATTTAAAATCAACAATTTTCTTAGTATGACAAAATATTAATTCAGGGCAAATTACATTCATATAATTTAAGATAAATTGTTTTGGATTTCAAATGTATAATCAAAATTGCAAAATTCTGATACATTATAGATTTGTAAAAGAAGATATATTAAATTATCTTCAAGAATTCCTTGCTGTTCTTCGAAATTTTGTGAATTTTTTCCTATACATTATATCAAAATAAAGTATTCATAATATTTTATATTTGAATTTTACATGTTAAAAGTTTTATGGTTTTTATGCAATATATTTATTTATTCTGATGTAATGTAAAATGGAATGAATCGAAAAAATTTAATTAATGTTCGCAGGTATAGCTCTAAAAATGTTTATTTTCAGTTTATTTTGTCTTAACTAAAGTGTGTTGTGGACTGACACAATTCTATGACTTTCAATATTTATAATTAAGAATGATTATTAAGCACGAGAAGATGTTTACTTTTCTGAAACTGAACTGCTATATTGAAAAAAAATTAGATAACTCCAGCAGACATGTTTCTTTTTGATTAAAAAATACAGTATACAGTAAAGAATAACTTTATTTATTTGAATTTAAATTGTTTTCGCTAATTGCAATAAATCAATTTTGATTTTTAATTTTTAATATTAAAATGCCGCAAAGATATACATAGCAAAAATTAAATTGTAAAGTGAAAAAACTCAATTATATTTAAATACGTTTTATAATAAGTAATAGAGAATACATTCATTTTAATTTTCTTAAGATTTTCAGTAGTGTTTATAATGTTATTTAGTTTTTTTATTATTTTCACTTTAAAATAAATTAAGAAAAATAAGCTTGGATTTTGATAATAATTTTGATAAAAAATAAGCTTGAACTGATAATGAACAATTTATGTCGACAAGAAATTGGAAAAGTTTGTTTTATCTGTATTTGCAATTAAAAAAACATTTTGAAATATGCATTTTAGATATAGTTATTGATTTTATAATATTCTCCCCTATAACATTGCAAAAACTGAATATACTTCATAACAGAAATATATTACAAATAACATCAGCTTTTATTATAAAATTGAAACAAATATAATAGAGCATTTCAAAATGTTTAAGTTATGAATTTTTATATCTAACGTGAAACATGAAACTTAAATTTATTTATCATAATTTAAAGTCACTAAAGTCAACATTATTTCTAGAAGCATATTACTTTTTATTACTTTTTAGGCACCCATTGTCTTAGTTAAGCTCAATTTATTAAAGTTTTATTTTCAGATTTTAGGACATATCACATCATAATCGTATTTTAGAAAAAAATCACATATTTTTGCAAAGGTTGATAAAATGAAAGACAAATATTTAGTTTAAATTAAAAAGAAGATACAAAACAATTTTAGTGAATTGTAGTTCTAAAAAAATAAATTAATCTATTACAATATATTATTATTATGTTGACCTTTTAATACGATATTTTTCTAGGTTATTCTTCTTGTTTATTGGATTCAACAGTCAAGATACCTTTGCTGAAATAATTTTCTACCAAAAGTGCCAAATTCAAAATAATATAGCACCATCTATAAAAATTTCTAAATTTTTTTATGGATTTAGAAAGACCCTTTATGGTGTTAAGTTGTATTTCTGTAATAGCAATATTACCTAAAATAGTTGTTTGAGTAAAGATGAGGACATCATGAAAATAGGGAACACTATTTCGTTGCTCTTGCAGCCTTTTTTTACATTCAGGATTTTGTTGAGAAAGTCTCATGACATAAAGTTATTTTCCTTATCTTTTCTAAGGAGAGAGACATGTTACTTATAACTTTCTGCTCTAGTCCAGACATTGATGAAAAAGATATCTGTACCTCTGGTACCAAAAGAGCCATTCCTACTCCTTTAGTTTATTTACTTTTGCTTTCATTGCCTGGTAAAGATAAGTCTCTTTGAGTTTTTAACTGCATGATCAGTATTTTTAAGTCTCAGGAAATTTAATAGTACACTCATAACTGTCTGATTTACTGGGTAAACCAAGATATTCTAGTAATTTACCAGGCATACTGGAGGCTCTGTTAGGACACTATAACAGCAGTAGCATTCATATTAAGACATGGATCGCATAACACCAAGCTTACAGTAGGTAGTAAGTGTATACATAAGAAACTATCCTTTAAAAATATTCGCCTATCAACCACTTGCCGACACAACTAAATCTGCTCAAGCTCCAGTATATTTTGTAATTAAATACAAATTAGTGTTAAGACAAAATACAAATACAAAAAAAGTGTTAAATACAAATACAAAAAATTGTTTCGGTCTTTATGAATATTAGCATAAAGACCGAAACAATTTTCTTTCCTGTGAAACATCATATTAAATTGCTTATTATTTTATCAAAACTATTAATACCAGTATCGGTTACTTGTAAATTTGGAATTAAAAGCTTTATCATACATTTTTGTAATTTATCTGATGTCTTAGTGAAAAACCAAGTATAAGAAAGAAAATTAAAATTAGAAAAATATAAAGTTTAAAATGATTTTACTAGAAAAAGAATGTAAAATATTACTTCTGAGAAGTTTATTTTAACAGATTTCATTACAAATTGTCAATGATCCTCTATGTTTAACATATTTCATTAGTTAAATGCATTATGAATAAGCTTAATAGATTCATGTTAAATTAATAATCAAATTTAGTGTTCAAAATATAGAAAATATATACCAATACTTTACTTTATATGCTTTAGATAATTTAGATACACGTTTATAAATAATTAAAATAAGATCTTTATGTGAAAAGAACCAAAAAAGGACGGATTTGCTATTAAAAACTGTTATTCCAAATCTTATTGGTTATAAAAAATTTTCTCAAAAATAGTGAAGTATATTAATACATTTTTTTGCTTTTATATTTAAAGATATTTTTTATTGAAGTTCGGCTTTATCTGCATATGCAAATTAATATTAATATGTTAGATTTAGAGTACGGTTGCTTACAAGTATTGTATAGCTCATATTCGAGTTTTCAATCTAAACACTCCCAAGATTTAACTGATGAATATCTTTCTAGTAAGGGGAAAAAGCAATGTTTTTAATGATTCTAAAGTATGCAAATGTTTAAATTCCAATTAATGTTTTAATTTTAATTTTCTTACTTCATTTGTGAAGATTCTTTTCATTAGCAAACTGGAAACAATTAATGGCATATTTTTATTTAAAAATAAAATTATGTTTTTTAATTTTTTTTTAATTCTGTAGTTATGATGATAAAAACAAATTCTTTGAGGTCATAATTTTGGTTTCATTGTTTTGTTTAAAAATTCACTGAATATTTCTTATTTTAATTTTTCTTTTCGTTGAAAATAAAAAAAACAATTAATAACTCAGTTTTATTTAATAAGAAAAATAAATTATAGTTTTTTATTTTCTTATTCTGTGTTAATAATGAACATAAATTCTTTCAGGTGATACTTTTTTGAAAATTATTACATTATATTTGCATATTAAAATTAACTTTCCAGACTTTGTTAAGATTTTTAAAATATATGAAAAAGAAAGAATCGAAATAAAGAGAATCAATTTCCGTTTCAAAGATGAAATGTCATAAATCCATTTAATTTACAGTTTTTTTCTATTTCTTATAATAAGTGAACATTCAAATATATTTTGAATTTTTGCAACGTGTTTATTTAACACTCTATTATCTTGTCTTCTTTTAATAAAAGAATAATTTTGATTTTCTTTCTACTTACTTTTTTTAAAGTCATGATTTGCCCTTTTCGGATTAAACGGTTGCTTTGGGCTAGAAAACGTTTTCTTTTTTTATACGTTCTATTTCCTTCTTTTCATTGCTTCTTAAAAATTTATAATTTAATTGACAAAATTATAATTTAACTGACTGGAAAATTTGCATTGAAATGTTTATATAATTTAATTGACAAAACTATAGAATATTTTAATGACAATTTTCCCGAAAAATGTACTTAGAAACGATAGTTCTGTGTTGTGAAGGCAATATATATATATATATATATATATATATATATATATATATATATATATATATATATATATATATATATATATATATATATATATAATATTGAATAAAATAACTCATTCCTCTACACAAAATATGATATAGATATTTGTAAAACAATAATTATTTCAATGAACAGGAAGATATTCATAAAGTTCTCATTAAATAGACAGAAAATTATGTACATTATAATATTATCATAATGTTTTAAAACACATTGTGTTGTAAACTAATTATGTATGAGTACATGAGTTTGTGAATACAAAAACTGAAATTTTCAATCTTTGATTGTGGATAATATTTTAGCAGCGATGAGTATGTTGATAAAATAGCATCGTTATTTTTAGTTTGACAGTAGAGAAATCCAAAATGTTTTCAAGAAAGATCTTAATTCTGACTTATATGACTAAGCTACATAAGTTTTCAACTTCTGTTGAGATAGTGTATATTTTATATACATTTTAATGTATATTGATGAATTTGTTTCATCGTTTAACAGAAGTCAATGTCATTCGCACTGACTTCTACGTGGAAAGAATTGCTTAGTTTGTGATCGGTACAACGTTATATTGAAGAAATAGTTCAAATTTGCTTTTAATTTTGTTATCATAATTTAAACATTTGTACGTACAAAGTTCAAATTACACTCTTGAATTTTTTGAAATCAAATGAAGCCCCGGTAAAAACTGGCTTTTTATTTTTTGCAATTGTGGCAAATTGGGGAATATAAATTTTATTCTTATTGAAACACACAGGAAGCTCTTGGTAACATCATCAGTGTTTTATTATAATGAAGTTTCCTAGGAAAAAATTTAGCATTATCTTTTCGAAAAGCAGTAGACAGTTATGCAGTCTATAATAATTATAATGTGAATTTAAAATACTACAAGATTTTATCAATTAAACCAAAATAATTCTTTCAGAATCTTCTTTAAAACATTTGGAGAAATAAATGATTGTCGATTTGGAATTTAAGAAAATTATTATTATGCTTGTAGGAAAATCTATGAAAATGTTACAACAGTACTTTATGTTACAACAGTGTTAAAGAAGAATCTCTTCTGCCAAACATTAACTTGCTTAATTACCATGACTAACCTAGAACTGTTGAAAAAATTTTAAATTGAATAAAATACTTTATTGAGCTTATAGATAATCATTTGTAATTTCATGAAAACACCATGCACATGAAATAGAGCATATAAAGCAATCTAGATCTTGATGAAAAGAAAACCACATCACTTCTTTTTTCTAGAATAAAATATATTTTGAAATATTTTTTCAATATGACAAATAATGCTTTAGCAATATCAAATTTTATATTTCCAAATAAGTCAGCAGAAAATTATGCAACGAAATATTTTCTTCTGGTTATGTTTGGGTAACTATCTTTCACACGTGAAAATCAATCTTGAATGTCAAATCAAGTAACAATGAAAAAATATTAAATCAAATCAAACACATTTTAAAACATACACGAAGCTAGAAAAACTTTGAAAGAAAAATAAATGAGATAATATGTATATTACTTTGCCTGAAAATTTGTTGAACTTATTTTGTGGAGATGGTAATCACTCTTTTTCGGTTAACAATGAAAACAAAAAACCATATTATAAGCTTTTTTTGTAAATTCTTACCTTTAGAAAAGTAATGAAAGTTGCGATTATGACTGCAAAAATATCCAATAAAATATTATACATACTGCAAGAAAATTCTTTAAAAGCATGATACATGTTCTAAAAACATTTTTGTAGAAAAAAAATTGTTTAAAAGTAGAATTGATTTATTATTATGATATTGCAAATACTTTGAGACATTATATACATATATGAAGGCATATCAGAGTTAGAAGCATTAATTAAAAAAGTTAAACGATGTAACAATTACTAGAAAAACAACAAAATTTTTGCTCATTCATTTAAAGATATAAACATATATATTTGGCAGAAATTTAATTTATTAATTAATTTTAAATTTTGTAATATTCATATACAACTATACATTTTCCATAATAATTTAAGTAAGAGCAAAATATTGAATCGAATATTATGAAAATTGGAATGCTTTGCCTTACAAGCGCAAAGTATATAGACTCCATTTTTATTTTGGACGTATGGGTTTGAAATTATTCAGATTGTGCAATTAACTACAATTCTAAAGCAAGTTTTATTTCATAGGTAGAGAAATTGTAGAATAACACACAAACCAATAGAAATGGGAGAACTTTGTAAAATTTGTGCATGGTTTTTCAATAAGTATAATTTTATGCATAATTTTATAAATGAAATTAGCATCTTTGTCAAAGAAAATAATCAATTTAAAATATTCTCATAAGGGATAACAAAATTGACAGTCATAAATTTATTAAATATTACGAATCATCTCTAAAAATATCTTAATTTTATGAATATAAAATTTAAATTTTAAATAAAAAATTGTTGTAGTTATTTAATCACAGAGACAAAATTTAAATTTAGAAAATATTTGAAGTAATATTATATTCAAATTTGTATTTGAATTATTGAAATAAGATGTCATTGAATTAAAAATAAATAAATTGCTTTGAAAAATAAATAAAAATATTAATTTTTTTAATGCGATACTGTTGAATATTCTTTTGCAAATTCAACAAACTGCAAAATTTCTGAAATAAATATTATTGAAAATACACTTAAAGTTTTTTTTTAAATTTTGAAGCATGATAACGTGGAAATATAAATAAATATAAAATATTTTTAAAAAGCAGCATTAAGATTTTTAAAACCATAAGTTTTGAAAGATCATTTCATTTTTTTTATATTTACATGGAAAATAAACTTATGTGCTTTTATATGTACGTGTAAAAACTGGACAAAAATTTCGAGAAAAACGCTAAATGGGTATTAATACATAAATTGAATTTAAATTCTTGCATTTAGTAAATGTCCTTTGACAATAATTTAAAAGTGAAATGTGGCAAACTGTCATAATATTTTATTCATTTCTATTCTGACAATTATTTGCAAAATGAATGATTTTTTAAAATGATCACACCTACATTTTATTCAATAAAACTTGCTTATGATTCTTACTTATTATTTTAAAAATGAATCTATCAATAATTTTTGAAAATTTCTGTGATCCACATTTTTTTATTTAAAAAGAATATTAAGTTTTTTTAGAACCAAGAAAAATACATAATGTAAGAATTTAGATGATAAGGCTATCTTTTGCACATGATATGGAAAGTATACACTCTTTTAATTATTTCAAATTAGTGTTGTTCTGACTGAATCAATGAAACAAACAATTAAAAAGAATAATAATCAAAATTTCCAGTATATATTATTTTTTAAATGAATTTCAATGATAATCCTAAAATTAAAATTAATAATATCGTTAACAATTAAAATATATTTAAATATAATATATTAAATACTCTATATTTTAATTGCAGTTTTTTCCTCAAAAATTCAAAACGTAAAATAAAAACATTAATATATTATAAAAATGAACAATGAGACACATTTAAAAGTGTTTTAATGCCAGTAAAGAAATTAAATTCTGCATAAAAGCTCCTAAACAGCATTATTAACTTAAGTAAATACTCATGAATTTTTTGCAGTCTTTATATGTACCATCAATTTTGCCAAAGCACTAAATTTTCTCACTTTTTGTGTTAAACAGATAAATGTCTTTTAATTTTTAAAATGAATAGACTTCGTATTTGGGTCAAGGCTACGAACGGAACCCGGAAAAGAGTCAAACAATTTATTTAATTGACAGAGTTGAATAACTATGATTAATGGTGTTAAAGAAGGCAATAATCAAGTAATTAAAAAAATATTTGCCCTCTCTTTAATCATAGAGATATAAAACAAATTTTTCCCATTTACTAGACAGAAAATATTTTAAATTATTTCTGCAAGTTTTGTTGTTTTTATTAAAAGTAATAAAGTCCGAAATTTATTTCTAAATACTTAGAGTTATAAAATGTGTTTATTATTTCTAATTTCACTCATTGTGATTAAAAACGTTAACAAATTCATTTTCATTTTCGTATAGGAATTGCAAAGATTTGGAAAAAAATTAAGAAACCGACGCAGGTAATATTTATCAAGAAAGATTAATATATCACTAAACAAGGTAATGTTTTTAAAAGTTAAAAAGTTATTTTTTACATGGTAAAAGAAGTTCATTAATGAATATTAACTTCAATTTGTTCAATATTTAGTCAAGGTTCTGAAGGATAAAACATAACTAAAATCTAAAATTTCAAATGCTGTTTTAATGCCTTAATACTTTTTTCTGAAATAAATTTTCCCCAAAACATTATATTTTTTTAAATATATATAACATTTGTATTAAATTCTCCTAGTTTTTTCTCTTTCCAATCTCATTTAATATTTTTAAAATGTTTCGCATCTTAAATATTTTTGAATGTAAATTTGAAAAAGAAAAACAACTCTCAAGCATACTGTATTCTTCCTTAAATTTTTATGAAGAATATATAATTTGCATAAAAATTTGGGTGATATAGTTATATTTCATGTGAATTATAGTTTTATTTTAAAACGCACATGGGAATGTACATTAGCTAAAGTTATAAAATAATGAAATTGTACAAAAACTATATTTAATTTAATAATATTACTTGTAAATATTTCTTTTAAAATAATGAATATCACTTTAGTTTTATTTAAACTTTTACAAATGAAAATGAGTTGAAAATATTAGTTAAAAATTACAGAATTTAAGTTACTCTATAATTTTAAAGAAACGGAATTGTTTTGCTTAATACAATTATTACCTTAATTAACTTTAATTTAAAATACATGTCAATTCAATGCCTTTTCTGATATATTATTAATTAAAAGTTCAGATGATCTTATATAAATAAAATAATTGAAGGTTTAAATGATTGGTCCAAATTTAATTAAAAAAAATCTTTCAGTTAACGAAAATGTTTTAAAAGAATGTGAATAAAATATGAAATAGTAAAACATTTTTTTAGGAAACTCTTTAACTATTATTTATTTTTTTCTGGTATGTGTTTTCTTAGTGTGAATTATATTTATATTTTGTGGTTTTTTTATTTAAATGAAGTAAGAGAAATAAAAGTTATTCCCTATATTTACAGATAATTACTTGAAAAATTTCAATAAGTTCTTGTCACAAGCCTAAATTTATATAATTTAATAAACTGGGGACATAAAGCGTTGAAATTACTATCTTTGAAAATGATATTAGAAGATTTCCTTCTGTTTGCGTATAATTTGATATGGTATTTTAACGATATAATTATTTTCTTCAATGCGTTAAAGAATTTGGTTAATGAGCCATGAGTTTATCCAATCTTGCAAATTAAAATATTTAATTATTCGAAAATTGCTAACGTTTTTATTTCAAATAGAATATATATTCGAGTAATGTGTTTCTTTTGTAATTGTAAATAAATAGATTTCAATTAATTAAAAAAAGTTGTGAAAACTGTTTCAGATTACTTAGCATGGAAAAAGTAAATTTATTTAATGAATAAAGTTTCAGCAAATGATAATTTTTATTATGTAATGTTTTCAAGGAATAGTGTTTAAAATATTATAAAAATTACTTTCCAATATATTAATATTATTATGAAAATAGTTTTGACTATTAGAATTTCTTCTTAAGATGTATGTCAAAAACATATATATATATATATATATATATATATATATATATATATATATATATATATATATATATATATATATATATATATATATATATATATATATATATATATATATATATATATATATATATTATTTTAGTATTTTTATAAATTTAACAGTATAACAGGACTTAACACATAATAACATACAGAAATAACATACACAATAACATACAGTTGTTCTGCTATGATACTGACTTTATTAAAATGATATTTTGTTGTAATTTGCTGTTGATTTTTCCTTATATAAATGAATCCTAAACACATGAAAACAAACCGGTCTACTGTTATAACAGTTTCCAATGTATTAAAAATATCACGATAAATATACGTTAATTTAGTTTATTGAGAAATATTTGTACAATTTACGAATTTCATAAAACATTTTAACTATTTGAAAAATATTGAATTTTAAATAACAGTTTTATAGCAAATAAAACTTATTTTTCATAAGTAATCAATGCATTTTTAATGAGAAATGAAAATAAATGAGATGATTATGAATATGTTTCCATATTTCAAAACCGACATGTAATTCGTATATCATTCGAATTAAGATAAAAAAAGTTTTCTGTAAAATATCAAATTTCCAGTTAAAATACTATTAAGTAATTTAAAAATGTACTAGACGTAAAATATTTTATTTGTCTAGCATAAAATACTACACAGAATTTTCTATAAATGATATCTGAAATTAAATAGAAAGTAATTTGTTTTTTCTCTTTCAAGGAGAATTAATATATTATTTATAAAAGTTTGATAAGTTCAAATAAAATATGGACCATACAATAGTTTCATACACATTATTAATTACGAAACGTCCGTATAAACTAATTTTTGCTATAAATTTTAATTACTTATGTATGTCACACATTAAAATGACTGTTATTTCGATTATTAAATTTGGATTGTATTGCTTATAACTAGATATAAATGTAATTCTCAATATCATAGATAAAAACATATTTATTTTTTTGCAAGGATATAAGCTCTCTTTTTGATAAAATTTTATGTAATGAAGTTCTTGAAGTTTTAAAAAGAGATAAAGTTAATAAGAAAGCATAATTTAAATTACATATTTAACTAATAATTTGCATTAAAAATTTATAAGAAATTATTCAGCAACAATGTATAATAGTTATAATTCATGTAATGTATTCCTTGTATTTAAATTTTGGATATAATTATTTGAAAACTTTAGAAAATTAATGTTAGTATACTTCTTCTTCTTCTTAAGGTTGGGTATGTATGTCATTGGCACCTCTGCTTTAATCAGCATTTTGTACCATTAACTCCAAATCTAATGTTTCCTAGTTCCAGTTACTCGGGTCACCCACTTTATATAAAGTCCGATAACCCTTTAATGGAGTCTAGGTGCAACTCTCTAGTATGGATAATGCCTAAAGAAGTTAATCTAGGGAGGGTAAGAGCCTCGCATTCGTAAATGATATGCTTGGCCGTATCCTCTTGCGTATGACATTTCCAGCAGATAGGGTCTTCCTGAAACAGTCCCATTTTATGGAGGTATTTTCTGAAATAGTGTTGTTGTTGCTGCTGATCCCTGTTTTCTAGCAGCGCTAGACCGAGTCTATGACATTGCACACCACTCTCAGGAAATCAGTGACCAATAATGGTCGCTCCAGAAGGTCTTCTTTATCGAGTGCCAAGCATTCAAGGATATGATCCGGAGTGGCTTGGCTTTTGGAACACTTAGCGCAAATTGGAAATTCCTTTTCTTTGTTGTTAAATGTATATGATCTTAGGTGGCCACTTCGAAAACGTGTTATTATAGTTTGTTCCAGTCTGCTGCACCGGAAAGATAGAGATCCGCCTGGACGATTACTCTGGTACCAATGGTGTACAGGGGGAATGGCAAATGCAGATCTGAAATAGTAGTGCCCAGTTATGAAGCCTACGATTAAACGTATCTTCTGCCTAGAGCATCTTAGAATTTTAGAGGCAATTCTCGCTGATGATCCACAGATCATACTTTTAGCATGGTTTGACCAGGAGTGTTGAGCCAAGCTTCATACATCTTCCGTTTTTCCCATCTAAGAACATTGGTTTTTGCGGTTCTTAAATTGATCCCACAAAATGGTTCTGCACCGATGTGAGCAAAAAACGCTCCTTGTTTAGCAAGTTCATCAGGCCTTTCATTACCTTCGATACCTTTGTGCCCTAGCACCCATACAAGGATCACCTTGTTTCTAGTTGCCAGTTTTGTAAGAAGGTTTCTACATTCCAAAATCATTTTAGATTTGATTTCGAAAGAACTGAGCGCTTTAAAAACGGCTTGACTGTCACTAAAAATGAGAATCCGCTTACCATAGTAGCCCTTCCTCATATTTAGTCGCAGACAGTGGATAATGGCCAAAACTTCTGGTTGGAAGACCGTAGCGTATCGCCCAAGGCTTACAGACAGGCTGATTCTTGGTGACACACCACATACTCCCAGTCCTGAGAGGCTGTTCTTTAGTGATCCATCTGTGTACCAGATTAGGTCTTCTGTTTTAGTTTCAAACATGTTGTTATCCCATTCGCCTCTAGTTGGAAAAACTATTTCAAATGTCCTATCAAACATGAATGATTTTTCCATGATGTCTGAGGGCATCAGGAAAGTAGGATCTTGAATTTTCCTGGTAATGCCCCTGATCCGTTTGGAAACAGGCTAGTCGTACCAGTAGTTTTGCAGCTTTATTCTGTATGCAGTCATTCTGGCAGGGATGCAGATGAAGATGTCCAAGGGAGTCAGATCCAACACAACCTCCAAAGCTCTGGTTGGCGTGGTGGGCATTGCTCCCGGGATGCAGAGACAGGCCAGTCTTTGTAGAGCTCCTCGTCTGTCAATCACAGTCTTCTGTTCCACCTTACGCCACCAGATCACACAGGCCTATGTTAGAATGGGCCTGACAATAGCAGTGCACATCCATAACATCAGTTTTGGATGTAAACTCCAGTTTTTACCAAGCATTCGCCTGCAAATCCTAATGCTTTTCTTTGCTCGGTTAATTTTATCATCAATGTGCTTATTCCAAGTGAGTTTCTGGTCTAAATAAATGCCCAGATACTTCACCTCTGAAGCCACATCTTGTTGATTTCAACATCAAAAAGTCTTGGTATGAAAAAACCTTTCCATTTCTTTTTACGTGTAAAAGGTACAAGGTTTGTTTTCTGAGGATTAACCATCAGGTCCCTAGCTGTGCACCAATGACCTACTTAGAGCATCCTGCTGTCGTAGTGTAATACGACATAACCAAACCTTGAGAAAATAGGTGTGTGTATTTTTATTGCACTTTAAATTTAAGAGTTTCCTCTTTTCCTTTCAAACTAAGCGGGAATAATATAAAGGAAAGGATGTAATAAAAATTGGCACAATGAAACAAGTGCAATAAAAATATAAATTTTCTCTTTCGGAAGGGATGAGTGATCTGGAAGAAATTGCAGTTAAAGTATATTATTTTATGATATGTATTATTTGTAAATCTGACCAGTCGGGAATGAGGGGGAGAGATTTCTGACTTATCCCATAGAAGTATAGGGGGAACTACAGAACTTTGGAAAACCAATGGTGTAAAGAGGAGGAGCTAAGCCGAAAATTATGAAGAGTTAAAAACTGCATCAAAACACAGAGAAGACACACAGAACCCCCAGAGAAGCCCGACATAGAAAAGGAGTCCACAATTGAGGACTAGGTCCTCATTGAGCATAAGAAGACGCTAAGACGATGTTAGTTGTATACAGATTATAAACATCGCATTCCAGAAGGAACCCTGCCTCGAATTTCCAGAATGGAGCTGCAGATATCCGCCAAATAGACGAACAGAATAGAAACGATAGAGTCTGAGGAGAGATACCAGAGACAGAGAGAAAAGAGGGAAAGCTCATGAGCGAGGAGCAAGCCAAGCGAGATCCTGAGCCGGTAATGCAATTGACGTTAGGAGACCAACGGTTACTTCTAAAAGGGGTGAGTCTGATCTCTAGTTCCTCATTAGGCTGGTCAAATTCAGTGATGATATTAATGTATAATTGTCATAAAACAAATAGTAATTTTAGAATCTCTATTGTTTAATCAAGAATGTTTTGATTGTAAATGTAATTTTCTCTTGTAATTAAGTTACTAAAATAAATTATTAAGTTTTACTGTATTTTGTTTTGAATTTATCTCTGTTATTCAATTATTTGAAAAACGAATCTGGGTTTAATCGGGATTCTTCGAAAATTACCGAGTTCACCACAACACATGCATGAGATGGCAAGCTATGTAGAAATCTTTGCCAAGGATAAGGATGACAATGTCATGAGCATATCCTTGCGTATAATAGCCCCTATCAATTAGATGTTTTATAAGGCTATTTACAACTAGGTTCCAAAGTGATAGTGACAGAACACCTCCTTGAGGACAACCTCTAGTAGTCTTTTTTTCAAATGATTCACCGAATACGTTCATTTGTATACATCTATCCGAAATTAAGGCCTCTCATCCAAGTACACAGGCTCTGATTAATCCCTGCCCTTCTAAGTACATTGAGGATGGATGGATGGGAAGTGTTATCAAAGGCACCCTGGATGTCGAGGAAAGTTGCCAAGGCAATATCTTTTTGATCCAGAGTGGTTTCAATCATGGAAACTAGCTGATATAGAGCGGTTTCACTAGATGTGCCAGGTTGATAGGCAAATTGAAGAGCATGCAAGGAACTATTACTACCCAAGTAATCGCTAATATGCCGATCAATGATTTTCTCCATAATTTTAAGAAAGAATGAAGAAAGACTGATTTGTCTGTAAGACTTGGCATGGTCATGGGTGTCCTTGCCAGGTTTAGGAATGAAAGCAATCCTAGTCTTTTGCCACATCTTTGGTATGTAACCTAGTGTTAGGTTAGCTCTGTAAATTCTAGTTAGCACTGGTATGACAACCTCCTCCGCCTTCTGGATCATGATGGGCATAATTCCATCATGCCCTGGGCTTTTTAGAGGTTTAAAGGCAAACATTGCCCATTTAACAAAGTTGTAGTTTACGATATTTTTAGTGATGGTCCAATGATCGCTATTGACTCTTTGCAAAGAGCCAATGCAGTGCCCCCTTCGTTGCTATAAATATCTCTAGCTCCTGGAAAGTGGGATTTGGTCAAAATTTCCATAACCTCTTTCCCGGAAGCAGCAAAATTACCCTCCTCGTCCTTTAAGGTGCCAACCAATATAGGTTCATCCATTTTAAGGAGTTTCTGGAGTCTAGCTCCTTCAGAAATAGAATCTACCTCTTCACAGAAATTCCTCCAGGAGTTAATTTTGCTTTTTCTAATAAGTTTGTTATAATTAGTGAGGGCCGTTTTCTAGTTCTCCCATTCAACATTTTCCTTGGATTTATTAAAAAGTTTTCTAACATTTGCTCTTTCGGCAGCTAGAGAGTCATTCCACCAAGGACATTGGAGTTTAGCTCTTCTAGTGCGAATGGGGCAATTGTTATAATAAGAATCTAGAATACTTCTCTGCAAGAGATCTGCTGTAACTTCTAGATTGTAGTTGTCTCTAATAGGTCTGTTCCCGAGCTCAATCAACCCAGTCAGTTCTTCTTGGAATTTCTTCCAGTCCGTCCTAACTGGGTCTCTGAATATGCGATCCAGACAAACATTAGAGTGAATTTCAAAATGGATGTTTTGATGATCTGAGCCAGAAGGTCTGCCATCTACTTTCCAATTTTTGATATTTTTACTAATCAGCGTTTTCGTTATAGTAATGTCAATTACTTCAGATCGATTGGAAGTAATGAAAGTTGGTTCGTTGCCCTCATTTAGAATATCTAACCCGTAGTTTAGAATGAATTCTAAAAGGTACTATCCTCTTTTATTTGTGTCCGTACTTCCCCAGACAACATGGGGAGCATTTCAGTCTAGTCCTAAGACTACCTGTAAATTGTTATCTCTGCAAAAGTTCATGAGCTTGTGCAGAGAATGGTCAGGTGGAGCCTTCTCTTCATAGGACAGGTACGCAGAGCCAAAAACAATTTCTCTGTCCCTACCCTCTATGTTGAGTCTGACTTTCACAGCTGTCCCTAAGGATAAATTCAGAGAGGGGTAAAACCTCAATGTTTTATGTAAAAGTATACAAGTTCTAGCGTTACCATTGGTGCAATAAATAAGCTTACCTTTAGTTCCATTGAGTCCACTGATTCTCCCCCTAACCAACCAGGGTTCCTGAATCAGGGCCAGGTGTATATCCCCAGCAAGAAACATCTTACTGAGGTTAGTAGTACCACTTCTACTGTGGTGGAGGTTGGCTTGAACTACCTTCACCCCCATCAGCAGGAGCAGGTTTGTCAAGTACTTTAGCCTGCACTTAGTGAAGTCCCATATGAAACTTATATCCCCTTACACCAAGTGTGACAGCATCTAGTTCAAGCACACTAAGAACGATGGTCTGCCCAGATGGGTCGTTCTTAATGTTAAGAACGTTCCACTTCATTGGAGTGACCCCACGGTTCTGAGACTCGATTTTTCTCAGGAGCTCTTTAGGCTCCAGTTTACTACAGATTTTTGGCAGTTTTGCTATTATCTTGGTGGTTCTGACAAGTTTCCTTGCCTCACCCACCAAGAGTTTATCCTCCTGCCTAGGGCTTATGTCACTGACATTCTGTTCCAGCCACTTTGAGCTCTCCAGATCTGCACAGTTGATAATAAGCGCCCCATTCTCAAGTGTACAGGATAGGAAGGTTGGGGCACAACCGTTGTCATTCCTTCCTATTTTCTTGGTTAACAAGAGTTCCATGTCGAAGGCCTGTTCCTCCGTTAACCGTTTTTCCGGATGACCCTCTATGAGCACAGCCATCTTGACCGCCGTAAGAGCCGCCCTGTAGGAAAATCCTCCAAGTCCTTCTCTCCTGGCAGCCTTTCCGGCCTTGCCCTGGTCCGTCCGGTTGGCGGGACGCTTCTCGCCTTTCGTTGCCTTGGGTTTTTCAACCCAAGTCCCCTCTGTGATTTTGCGTTCCTTTACCAGCTTCCTTTTCTGGGCACCAGAAAGTCTCTTTTTAAACTTGATTCTGGTCAGAGAGTCAGTCATGCTAGCGATAGCTTCCTGACTCTCACCAGAAGAAGGTTTGGAGGTCATTTCTACCTCCTGTGAAGGATTCATTGCTGCCCCTTAACTAGATTGCATCTGGGTTCCCTTGTCTTTTTCAGCAAGGTCTGCTTCAGAGGTTTCACCTGCAGATGCAGAAAGGTTTGTTATTTTTACTGTCTTTTCAGACATAAAATAACAGTTAATAAGCTCAGGTAATATGACAGTCCACCCAGCATTGCCTGAGTTACTGGGCAAGGCAAATTACTCTAGAAGTTCGCCAGGCAACTAGAGGCTCCATTAAGACACCATTACCGCGGTGCCAAATAACCCTAGGCACTGGTTGCATAACACCAGGGTTTACGGGAGCTGGTTCACGGCCTCTGATTCTATATTCAAGGCTATCCTGTCATTCCTACTGGACATTCGGCTATCCACCACCTGCCGACGCGTCTGGTTGCTGCTCAAGTCCCTGGAAGGTACGCGTACCCTCAGGTTCCAGGAGTGTTAGTATACACAGTGAGTATCATTGTTTTATAAAGACTGCTTTGTGTGTGTTAATCATAAGCAAACAATTTATGATTTAGTTAAAGTATTATTGTTTTATTAATTTTTTTGCGGGTAACATATTGGAGTGTTACTCAAATAAAAATTATTTTCATAAAATGAATTATTGATAAAAGTACATTAACACAAAATAAATAACGATAAATAATGGATGTCTTTTCATCAATCAATTAAAGAAAATGTTTTTAAATTATTGAGTTATTAATATTTTCTCACACACAATTATATATGTCTTTAAAACTAAAATAGAATGCTTTTCCAGAATAAATAATAATAATCAAATCAGACAATGAAATGTTTAAAAATATATAATTTTCTTTTACTTTTAAATTGTTTCTTTTTTTACTACTAATTTAAGTTTTTAAATTAAGAATTTCATTGAATAAGTCAGTTAGAAAAGCAATTTTTTACAATCAAAACAGTAACAATTCTGATGATAAATTAAAATGAATATATTTGAAACCATGAAATGCTAAATTATCATGGTTCAAAATCTTATTTCGTTATGCATAATCACAGAATCACCCAATCAACAAATGGTGAATATAACAACCGAGCAATTCTACAAAACAAAGGAATCTAAATTTTCTTCTGGCAAAATCAGGTGTTTGATACATTCTATTCATTTTCAGGTTCCATGACTACAGCCTCCTCCCTGAATATGCCAGCTGATACCCTTAGAACTATCGGTATCTGGACAATTACCTCCTCTTTTGGCTTTCGCATTGGAACTAGTTATTAGGGATTTAACAGGCATATTTTCTTTCTTCTTTGAAATTGGAAACATATTTGACTCAATTGCAATAGTGACGATTCTCTGTTCATACTTTTAATTCAATTCTCTATTTATAATTTTAACGTGTGCAAAATTTATCCAAATTAATCCAAAACTGTATAGTAGAAGCAGATCTCATTTATTGTGGACATTCAATATAAATATAATTCTCTTTATATTTATACGAGTAATATTTATATAAAGTATAAAACATTAAAAGTTTTTGATATAACAATTAGTATTATATAATGTATACAAAAAGAGTTTGCAATGATTACATAATGTTAATTCCAAAACATGTAATTAACAAATTATGTTTGAAAATCAGAAAACTAAAATAAAAAAAATACTAAATATTTGAGACTAAAATGCATTCTAATTAATTTGTAGATATCAAAAATTGAATTAGTATAAAGTTTTAACTAAGATTTTCAACATTTATTGAAAGTATAAAATATATACAGTTGCTTAATTATTGCACATTTTTATAACTGTGCAAGTAATGAATCATTTAAGGTATTAGTTTCTAAGCGTTGAACTGTTACATCAAATAGTATTTTATATAAAAGATTTTTTTTAAATTACTTATTTCTTAATTAGTTAATGAGTTCTTAACTTTACTATTAAGTATTACTTTAGTCAGATTTACTTTAAATTTTTTTGAAAAAAGAAATTATAGCTTTTTAATACAAAATGAACATTTTTAAACAATAATAGCAAGAATTGCAGTTTTTGTACACAAATGCAAGTTTAGTATACATAAATGCACAATAAAATGAGTTTTTAAAGTAAAAGCAATAAAGCACTCATGGTAGAGTATTTTTATTTATGAAAATATATTTAATCAGAAAATCAGGCTTAAAAACTATCTTCTTCTTCTTCGAGTTGGGTTTGTATGTCATTGAGCACCTCTGCTTTTATCAGCATTTTGTACTGTTAACTCCAAACCCAATGTTTCTTAGTTCCAGTTGCTCGGATCACCCACTTTATTAATAAAGTCTGATAACCCTTTAATGGAATCTAGGTGTAACTCTCTAGTATGGATGATGCCTAAAGAGGTTAATCTAGGGAGGGCAAGAGCCTCGCATTCATAAATGATATGCTTGGCCGTTTCCTCTTGCATATGACATTTCCTGCAGATAGGGTCTTGCTGAAACAGTCCCATTTTATGGAGATGTTTTCTGAAATAGTAGTGCCCAGTTATGCAGCCTACGATTAAACGTATCTTCTGCCTAGAGCATCTTAGAATTTCATAGGAAATCCTCGCTGATGATCTACAGATCATACTTTTAGTGTGGGTTTGACCAGGAGATTTGAGCCAAGCTTCATACATCTTCCGTTTTTCCCATCTAAGAACATTGGTTTTTGCGGTCTTCAAATTGATCCCACAAAAAGGTTCTGGACCAATGGGAACAAAAGACGATCCTTGTTTAGCAAGCTCATCAGCCCTTTCATTACCTTCGATACCTTTGTGCCCTGGCACCCATACAAGGATCACCTGTTTCTAGTTGCCAGTTCTGTAAGAAGGTTTCTACACTCCAGAATCATTTTAGATTTGATTTCGAAGGAATTAAGCGCTTTTAAAGCGGCTTGACTGTCACTGAAAATGAGAATCCGCTTATCGTAGTAGTCCTTCTTCATATTCAGTCGCAGACAGTGGATAATGGCCAAAACTTCTGCCTGGAAGACCGAAGCGTATCCCCCAAGGCTTACAGACAAGCTGATTCTTGGTGACACGCCACAAACTCCCAGTCCTGAGAGGCTGTTCTTCAGTGATCCATCTGTGTACCAGATTAGGTCTCCTGTTTTAGTTTCAAACATGTTGTTATCCCATTAATCTCTAGTTGGAAAAACTATATCAAATGTCCTATCAAACATGTATGTTTTTTCCATGATGTCAGATGGCATCAGAAAAGTAGGGTCTTGAATTTTCCTGGTGATGCCCTTATGCCCTTTGGCAACAGGCTGGTCATACCAGTGGTTTTGCAGCTTCATTCTGTATGCATTCATTTTTGCAACGCTGCAGATGAAGATGTCCAAGGGAGTCAGATCCAACACAACCTCCAATGCTCTGGTTGGTGTGGTGGAAATTGCTCCTGTGATGCAGAGACAGGCTAGTCTTTGTAGACTTCCCAGTCTGTCAATCACAGTCTTCTGTTCCACCTTATGCCACCAGATCACACAGGCATATGTGAAAATGGGCCTGACAAAAGCTGTGTACATCCATAACATCAGTTTTGGATGTAAACCCCAGTTTTTACCAAGCATTCGCCTGCAGATCATAATGCTTTTCTTTGCTCGGTTGATCTTATCATCAATGTGCTTATTCCAGGTGAGTTTCTGGTCTAAATAGATGCCCAGATACTTCACCTCTGAAGCCACATTGATTTCAACATCAAAAAGTCTTGGTATGAAAAAACCTTTCCGTTTCTTTTTGCGTGTAAAAGGTACAAGGTAGGTTTTCTGAGGATTAACCATCAGGTCGCTATCCATGCACCATTGACCTACCTAACTTAGAGCATCCTGCATGAGTTGACAAGTTATGTCAAAATCTTTACCAAGGATAAGGATGACAATGTCATCAGCATATCCCTGCGTATAATAGCCCTTATCATTTAGATGTATTATAAGGCTATTTACAACTAGGTTCCAAAGTAATGGTGACAGAACACCTCCTTGAGGACAACCTCTAGTAGTCTTTTTTTCAAATGATTCACCGAAGATGTTCATTTGTATATATCTATCCGAAATTAAGGCCTCAATCCAAGTACACAGGGTCTGATTAATCCCTGCCCCTCTAAGTGCATTGAGGATGGATGGATGGGAAGTATTATCAAAAGCAATCTGGATGTCGAGGAAAGTTGCCAAGGCAATATCCTTTTGATCCAGAGTGGCTTCAATCTTGGAAACTAGCTGATGTAGAGCAGTCTCAGTAGATTTTCCGGGTTGATAGGCAAATTGAAGAGCATACAAGGGACTATTTCTACCCAAGTAATCTCTAATATGCCGATCAATGATTTTCTCCATAATTTTAAGAAAGAATGAAGAAAGACTGATTGGTCTGTATGACTTGGCCTGGTCATAAGTGTCCTTGCCAGGTTTTGGAATGAAAACAATCCTAGTCTTTTGCCATGTCTTTGGTATACATCCCAGGGCGAAACTAGTTCTATAAATTCTAGTTAGCATTGGTATGACAACTTTCTCTGCCTTCTGGATCATGATGGGCATAACTCCATCAGGCCCAGGGCATTTAAGAGGTTTAAAGGCAAAAATTGCCCATTTAACAATGTTGTAGTTTATGATATTTTTAGCGATGGTTCATTGATTGCCATTGACTCTTTGCAAAGAGCCAATGCAATGTTCCCCTTCGTTACTATAAATATCTCTAGCTTCCGGGAAGTGGGTCCTGGTCATAATTTCCCTAACCCCTTTTCCGGAAGCAGCAAAATTACCCTCCTCGTATTTTAGGGTACCAACCAAAATAGGTTCATTCATTTTAAGGAGTTTCTAGAGTCTAGCTCCTTCAGAAATAGAATCTATCTCGTCACAGAACTTCCTCCAGGAGTTAATTTTCCTTTTCTAACAAGTTTGTTATAAATAGTGAGGTCCCTTTTATAGTTCTCCCATTCACCATTTTTCTTAGCTTTGTTAAAATTTTTCTAACATTTGCTCTTTCGGCAGCTAGAGAGTCATTCCACCAAGGGCATTGGAGTTTAGCTCTTCTAGTGCGAATGGGGCAATTGTTATGATAAGAATCTAGAATACTTCTCTGCAAGAGATCTGCTGTAACTTCTAGATCGTAGTTGTCTCTAATAGGTCTGTTCCCGAGCTCAATCAACCCAGTCAGTTCTTCTTGGAATTTCTTCCAGTTCGTCCTAACTGGGTCATTGAATATGCGATCCAGACACACATTAGAGTGAATTTCAAAATGGATGTTTTGATGATCTGAACCAGAAGGTTTGTCATCTACTTTCCAGTATTTGATATTTTTACTAATCAGCATTGTCGCTATAGTAATGTCAATTACTTCAGATCGATTTGAAGTAATAAAAGTTGGTTCGTTGCCCTCATTTAGAATATCTAACCCATAGTTTAGAATGAATTCTAAAAGGTACTATCCTCTTTTATTTGTGTCCGTACTTCCCCAGACAACATGGGGAGCATTACAGTCTAGTCCTAAGACTACCTGTAAGTTTTATTTCTGCAAAAGTTCATGAACTTGTGCAGAGAATGGTCAGGTGGAGCCTTCTCTTCATACGGCAGGTATCCAGAGCCAAAAACAATTTCCCTGTCCCTACCCTCTATGTTGAGTCTGACTTTCACTGCGGTCAGGTCCCTAAGAATAAATTCAGAGAGGGGAAGAACCTCAATGTTTTTATGTAAGAGTATACAAGTTCTAGCGTTACCATTAGTACAATAGATAAGCTTAACTTTAGTTGCTTTGAGACCACTGATTCTCCCCTAACCAACCAGGGTTCTTGAATCAGGGCCAGGTGTATATCCCCAGCAAGAAACTTCTTACTGAGGTTAGTAGTACCACTTCTACTGTGGTGGAGGTTGGCTTGAACTAATTTCACCCCCATCAGCAGGAGCAGGTTTATCAAGTACTTTAGCCTGCACATGGTGAAGTCCAATATGAAACCTATATCCCCTTACACGAAGTGTGGCAGCAGTTAATTCAGGCACACTAAGAACGATGGTCCGCCCAGATGGGTCATTCTTGGTGTTAAGAACGTTCCACTCCATTGGAATGACCCCACGGTTCTGAGCCTCGGTTTTTCTCAGGAGCTCTTTAGGTTCCAGTTCATTACAGATTTTTGGCAGTTTTGCAATTATCTTGGTGGTTCTGACAAGTTTCCTTGCCTCACCCACCAAGAGTTTATGTTCTTGCCAAGGGCTTATATCATTGACATTCTGTTCCAGCCACTTTGAGCTCTCCAGATCTGCACAGTTGATAATAAGAGCCCCGTTTTCAAGTTTACAGGATAGGAAGGTTGGGGCAAAACCCTCCTCATTCCTTCCTATTTTCCTGGTTAACAAGACTTCCAGGTCATAGGCTTGTTTCTCTGTTAACCGTTTTTTCGGATGACCATCTAAGAGCACGGCCATCTTGATCGCCGTGAGAGCCGCCCTGTAAGTAAATCCCTCAGGTCCTTCTCTCTTGGCAGCCTTTCCGACCTTGCCCTGGTTCATCCGGTTGGCAGGAGTTGGCCAAGTCCCCTCAGCGATTTTGCTCTCCTTCACCAGCTTCTTTTTCTGGGCACCAGATATTCTCTTTTAAGCTTGATTCTGGTCAGAGAGTCAGTCATGCTAGAGATAGCTTCCTGACTCTCACCAGAAGAAGATGGTTTGGAGGTCATTTCTACCTCCTGTGAAGGTTTCATTGCTACCCCTTCATTTGATTGTCTCTCAGTTCCCTTGTCTTTTTCAGAAAGGTCTGCTTCAGAAGTTTCTCCTGCAAAAGCAGAAATGTTTGTTATATTTAATGTCTTTTCAGCCATATAATAACATTTAATAAGCTCAGGTAATATGACAGTCCACCCAGCATTGCCTGAGTTACTGGGCAAGGCAATTTACTCTAGAAGTTCGCCAGGCAACTAGAGGCTCCGTTAAGACACAAATACCGCGGTGCCAATTAGCCCTAGGCATGGAACGCATAACACCAGGGTTTACGTGAGCTGGTTCGCGGCTTCTTATTCAATATTCAAGGCTATCCTGTCATTCCTACAGGACGTTCGGCTATCCACCACCTGCCTACACGCCTGGTGGCTAGCTCAAGCCCCAGAGGGTTCCAGGTTAAAAACTATATATTAATCAATCATTTAATTTTCAGAATGCAAAAGTTTTCATTTATCTGTACGGTACAACATAAAAATCATTTCATTTATGTTCTTATCTGTACAAAGAAACATTTTATACAAACAATATTGATATATGTAATATTTGAGAGCACAGATCATATTAAAATTAGCAATTTAAAATTGAATAAAATAGGTAAAAATATTAACTTAAATTATAAAAAACCTATTATTTTATATTACAAATAATGTTTTTTTTAATTTTAAATTAGGATCCCTTCAAAATTCGTTTTACTTTAAGTAAATTTAGAAGTCACTTAGGAGCTTTGTTGGAGTAAAGTGTTTTACCGATATGAAAAAAGTTATCCTTATGTAATTTATTTTTTTAAATACTATTGCAAAATAAAAATATTTGAATTACTAATTCCAGATTAAAATGTTTTATTATAAATTTATGTTTTGTTTTTTGTATAGTGGTTGTTAAATGATATTTAATCGCTTGATTTTTATTAAAATACTATTTTAATGAATTTAAATTATATTTGACCTGCAAATGATTATTTACAATTTCAGTTAAACAATTGTTACGTAACAAAAGAAATACGGTTAAGTATTCACATGTCAATTATTTATAAAAATATACTTAACACAAATATAAGCCATATTTAATAGAGTAATTTTACTTTTTTATTTTTTTAAAATGCAAACTTAATATTTCAAAATTACATTACTTTATTATTAAAAATTTTAATGAATATCAAATAAACCAGAAATTAGTAAATATGCTTAAAACAATGAATTGTTGGACGTGCATGACAAATATCAATTATGATTAGAAGTAGCCTGTTAAAAATATTAGTATATTCATTTATTTTATTATTATTATTATTATAATCTGCGATTTTATCATAGAATATATAATGCTTAAAAATTTGAAAAATAAAAGCAATGTAATTATATTAATAAAAGCAATATTAATTTTGCTATTAATTAAATCCTTATTTAATTTGAAAAATTAATTAATTTAATAGATTTAAATTTGTGATTAATGTATACGTAGTATAGTTAAAATGTGTTTTACCTTTTTTTAATATTATTAATCTCGTTTATCAACTAGGTAATCTTACATATAAGTTTTAATGTAAATTTCATTTAAAAAATCCAATTAATAGAAACATAAAAAATAGTATTCCTATGAAATATATTTTAAAGACATCACTACATTATGAAATACGAATAATATGTACATATTTTTTTTAATTTACAAGATTATGTTTATTAGAATTGTAAGAACAAATTATTATAATTAAAAAATTGGATATCATTCATAAATATCATTTTATTTAATTTTGTTAGCCTATTAAAAGATTGTAGTTGTTAATAATAAAATCATGTAATTATTTATTATTTTATTAGTTATTAATTTTATCCTTATTCATTAATACACACATATTGTATGTGCATGTTTGTATACATGTTCAGTTAGAGAGGCGTTGTTTCACATTCAACGTAACCGACAGAATTATCGATATCGGGTCCATGTACATAAGTAAATATTGAAACTAATGATTCTTGATGAAACATGCAAGCTGCAGATTCATGAGATGTAAGAAGACCACCAGTGATAAAAGATTGATTTTACTTCAAGTCTGGAAATCATTTAGCTAAGTAACTGGATGGGTCAGGCATTATTTGGAAGCAGGGACCAAACATAAAAATCCAGACTTAGTATGCCAATATAAAGTCAATTTCACTTGAAGGATGCAATAACCACATTCCGCAGAGCTATCAACGAAAACCCAGGGTATTTATCTGGGTCAGTATTTGATCTCATTACATTTAGATAATAATAAATACTTCGTTACAAGCCGGGCTAACAAGTCACCAAGATATGTAGGATAATAATTAATATAATTATTATTTAAAAAGAGCCAGTTTATTAGATAAAAAAACCCGACTAACTGAATCGAACACATGAATTTAAAAATCGCAATTATATTATTGTCATTAAAATTATGCATAATGCATTTCAAATTCTTAGATATTAGAATAATTTATTTATTTTTCTAAAAAAGTTTAATTTTTGTACCTTTTTGTTTCAGCAGCAACAAACTTAAACAGACATGTGATGAAAATATACAATTATTTTTAGACTTACTCTTCACATATTTATAAGAAGTTGATATTTTATGCAACATTGCATGAATTCTTTTTAAATGTTTTTACATTAATTAAATGATGTAATTTATGCACAAAAGTGATTAAACTCGATTTAATAGCTTTCATTTAAAATTTTTTCTATTTAATCAAAAATCTAATTGTAACTAAAGATCTGGAAAAAAAATTACATACATGAAATAGAAAATTATAATAAATTAAGCTAAAATGGTTAATTTTACATTGTAATAATAAATATAATTATAAAATGATATTTAACTGTACATAAATGAATATAAGACTTTATTTCATTATTTAAATATTTTTATTTATGCAATTAATGAATTTCATATATAGTATAAGATAATATAGATATTTTATAGTTTTTCACTTATGTTTGTGAATTTTACAAATGCAAGAAAATGGTAAATATGATAAATTTTATAAGAGAATAGATTTTATTATAAAATTCATTGAAGATAGCGTAGTTATAATGTATAGAATTTTGTACTAATAGAATCTATGTTTTGGATAATATATACTGATTAGGAAAATTATTTTAGTTAATATATTAATTTAAATTTGTTGGTTCATTGCATTCAAATGTAGGCGTATATATTCTTCGATCCATTACATAGGTAAGGTTTTCAAAAACACTCGTAAAGTTTTTATCAAAGGTTAAAATACTTCTCTCAAAAAAAGATTACTTTAAGTTTCTTAGTCTATTATATGACATATGATGTCAAATCTTCGAAACAAATACACGTATTGTTACATAATACATACTGAACGAAGTACTTATTGATTTTTAAGTAATTTTAAATCTGAAAGTTGCGTAGAAATGTTTTTGCTGGAGAAAAGAACACCAATCCAAGAGCTGGAGTTGAATTCCATTAAAAAATCTTATCTGTGAACCACAACATTGTTCACATACTGTTAAAAAATAATCACTTATACATTTTGTTCACAGACCGTTGAAATTTATCATTCAATGATATTTATTTATTAAGATAATTCTTTTGGTGTTAATAATAATTAAAGGATTGTAACAAATACTAATAGTTTGAATTTCATTTACCTAAATTTTCTTCACTTCTAAATAAAAATATAATTTCCTGAATGTTAAGACTAATGGGATGCATTAGATTGAAATATTATTTAATGATAATTTTATAAATTAATATCATATGTGATCCTTTGTTATTTTGTTTTGGTGAGAAATGGAATTTTAAAACAATTTCTGACTAATGTAATGAAAACGCTTAAAATTTTTAAATTATTAGTCTTATATAAAATGATTAATTTTAAAATCATTAATCTGGATATTTTTTTACTTGGGTAAGCTCCAGATTTACAATTTTAGCTCTCTCCAAGCATTCTATTTTGCAAATTTTAAATATAAATCAATTTCATATAAATGTAATCTTAATAATAAAATATTAATTTCGTTAATAGTATAATAAACATTTTACTTAAAGTTCATTTCCCAAAATTTTGATTAGATTAAATGTCCAAATTTTTGAATTGATTCTATATTTTACGAACACATACGGGAAAAATTAATGCATCAAACTAATCGGCATAAATATATAGCCTAATACTTTAAATAATAAATCTGAATTTTTTATATATTTATTTAAAAAAGTTAGTTTTTATAACAAGTTTCTCATATTTTTTCAATATCAGTTAAAAATCAGGGTATATGGTTTGCAATTTTATTTTTAGTGTAATCGAATAGGCTTGCATTTGTACGCATATAATTTTTCCTGCTTTAATCAATAAAATTATGCGAAAGTACCTCTTTGTTTTATACAAATTTTATGCGTGATAAAACTTATACATATATTTATAAGTTGTAAAGGGTATTTTCTGGTGATTTTAACTGTTACATTTTAATTTAATTAAAAAATGAATTTTTTGTAAATATACATATGCCCAAAATTATCTAAAAAATAGAGCATGACGTTCGGACTGCCTAAAGTTGTTAATATATTCAAACAAATACGAAATGGCTTATTTTCTATTGAAATTTCAAAGCCAATACATCAAAGGAAGTTTATCAAGGTAACGATGAAATTTTGAAAACTGCAAAGAACTGTAATACATTTAATAATATGCAAGAAGCTCAAAAATGTTAATTGCATACCATGAAAATTTTTACGAATATTTACCTCTAACTAAAATAAGGGGACATAAAATTGTGATTACATGCATGAAACTGTTATAAAACTATGTAAACTATATCATTTTCTGACAGGGAGTGAAGTGTAAACATTACGATATATATTAGATGCTTTCTGAAATTTTAAATTTTAATTTGACAATATTCACTTTGAGACGTAGGCAATTCACACGCATTCACACACACATATAATATAAAATATGCATATAAACATATGTATGAGTCAATTGCGAAATGATGTTTTATCTTGAAACACTAATGACCACTATGAAGTAAATAAACATCAAACATAAATGCCCACTCATTTAGAACGCTATCTCATTTTCCGTACATTAATATTAAGATTATAATGCGGTTTCTGCAATTTACCACAGTATCTATATTTATGATGCAGCGAGAAATAAAAAGAAGACCATGCCTTTCATTAGCACTATTTGTTATTTTGTCACTTTATATCGGCATGGAACTATTATATTCAGAAACAATACCCTTTTCCAAAATAATAGTTCCATATTGATATAAAGTGAAAAAATATCGACATGGATCTATTATTTTTGGAAAGGGTACTTTTTCCCAAAATAATGTTTTAATATTAAATAAACTCAAGATATTCTGATAATTTTAATACGTTTACTATACAACATTTTTCTACACAATTATTATTCATAGCAAGCAAATCTGGTCTAAAGAATTTCTCTGATAGAATTTGTTTGGAGAATCCAAAATCCAAACAAACTCAAGCAGAGAAACTATTTTCAAGGTTTCTATCAATAATTAAATGAAATGCAATAAAACTCATTAAATGTTTAAGTATGCGGAATTTTATTGTTTCTACTAAATTTAATATTTGCTAATATTTACTGATTGGATAAATTATTTTACAATTTGAAAAGAAAATTTCTTCATTCAAATGTTTCACTAAGTGTTTAAATTTACCATGAGAAATATAACAAATATCATTCAAAATAACATGGAAAACTATTGGTAGGGCATTTAATAATAAATAAATGTAAAATTTATTTTGAATTATTTTGAACAAAAAGCTTATTCTCTTTTATTAATTCAGAAATATTTTAATTGATAATCTTGATTAAAATGCTTAGTTTTAGATCTTATTTCTATAAGATGTAAAACTAAGCATTTTAATCAATGTAATGCATTAAAGGAAAGCAATATTAACGGCATAATATCATATCTTAAATTTTAAGATTTGTAATACGCAATCAAGATAAGCGTTTTAAATGGAATTGTTTTTATATGAATTCAAAACTTTTTTCTGTTGCTGTTAAATAAAATGAGGTGCGTTGTTACCAGAAATTAAAAATTTATACATAACATGAAATATTTAATGTATACGCTGTCTTAATTCATAAAATACTTTCAAATTTTGTTTTTAATTTGCACTTGCATTTCTTAATAAATTTTTATTTCAATGTTTTTAATAGACTATGTAATTTAAGGAGGAATGTATATATAAATGCTCTTTTACAAAAAGTTTAACAATATTTGCTCTTCAAACTTTATTTATAATAAAATTACATTTCTTACACACGCAAATGCTATACGATATACAATCTTTATCACTAAATGTTGTGAAATGTTTAGGAATTCAACGGATAAATCACGAGAATTAAATGCATATAACAATCTATATATTTATGGTAATGCTCTAAGAATATATTTCAAAATAAATATTTCATAAATTTAGTTTACTAGTAAATTATATTTTCGTATTTGAGGTTGCAAAGCTTATTAAATCTTTAGTAATTGACATTTAGTGATAACCCGTAAGCCATAGATATTAATAATAAACCAATATTTTCTATCTACATTAAGATATATCTAGTATATATATACATAAGAAATAAATAATTTATTAAAATTGTGCAACTTTCAGACCATGTTGTTTACTTAAAATTTAGAATATTAGATAAATCTAGAATAGTTTACAATTTGTTTTAAATTACTTATAATAAGTTATTAATATTTATGGCTTTAATTTAATTTCACAAAGTGAGAGCACTCAATATTATTATATTATTACTATTATATAATTTATTGTGTTTAAAATAGAAATTTAAAAAATAACCGTTATTATTTGACTTAATTATAAACTATAGTTTTCTTTCTTAATTGATTTGTTAAGAGTGATTTTAAAATTATGAACAAACTATTCAATATTAATTTTGTAAGGATGAAACTTAGATAAATAACCATTTCTGGCTTAACTAATTAGAAAGTTATCACATATATCGTGAAATAATATAAACTTTATGAAGTTATTTTAGTTAGTTAGCTTAGTTCAATTTATTATTTTTTATTTGTTTTTAATTATTTATAATACAAGTATGCATACGTCTTAAAAATTGTTTTTTCTAATCGATATGAAGAATTATATTCCAAAATACCTTTGTATATAATTCGATAAAAGTTTTATGTGCTTAACAACAGTAAATGTCCTGGATAGTATTGTAATCCATAAGACTTAAATATGCAGAAAAAATTCAAATAAAATATTAGAAGAAAAAGAAACTTAAGACTTTATTTATTATTTGAAAATTCCGTGAAATCGTATGTGCATTTAATTATTACAATATTTGCATACTTTTTTCAAAATGATTTTCTTAATTTCTAATTACCGTTTAAACTTTCAAAAATATACATAAAGCTAAATAAATTAATAATTATAGGTCAATTTATAATATTGCAACTAAATAAATATGAAAAATGACAATTCTAAATATTGCATATGCATTTATTTCATATTTCATTTTCTTTGGAAAAACTTTTTAACACAAACACATTTACAGTAACTAAATTTATCTAATATCAATAAAAAATGTAAATACTAAAAATGTGGTGAAAGAATATTTATATAAGTAATCTTTTTTTATAAATCATAGATAACCATAACACATGGCAAATAGCTTAAAAAGTTCAATAAAATAATCAAAAATAAAATGATCAATAAAAAGTCAAAAAATAATATATCAAATAACAAAATTATTGGTTAAAATTATTAAATTACTAGAACGCACATACACCTTAATCAATGTATAACCACATAAATAAATTTTTCTACTGTGTTAAATACGAAATATTAATAAAGATAAGAGAAAAAGAGTGATGATTTTAAATCCTTCATATGAAAATTTTACATTTAATTATGAATGTGTAAGGCATTAATAGTTTATTTATGGGAAACATGATTAAAATTTTACAACCTTTGCATAGAATTTATGAATTGCATTTTCCTTAATTCTTTATAAAAACTAAATGTGTAAGTAATAAGATTGATGAGAATTACATTAAAATAGCATTTAAGCATAAAATTCAATAGGTAAAAGCTTTCTCTTAACTAATCTATTTTATTTTTCGAGGAAGAGTTAAAGTTAAGCGATAAAATTCATTGCACATACAAAATGATAATTTTTGTTAATTTTAAAGTTATTTAAAATCCTTACAATTATGTATTCTACTTTAGAAAAAATACTGTTTTCTGAAGAATTACTACTTGACTTAATTAGTTTTGAAAATTTAAATTATTGCTAAAGTAATCTCTATAAAATAATGAGAATGTGCAATTATTAGTTCAGCTGATAATATACCAAAGACAAAAAAAAAAAAAAACCCGTAATACATACGTCTACAGTATTATAGTAACTGTTTTACTGAAGCAATTATATTCATTTTTCTAAATCAAATCCTCTTTTATAAAACTAATAAATTAAATTTTTCTAAATTTTTAAAAATAAATAATAACTAAATGAGAGTTATAGTTTAAATGATAGATTAAATTTAGATTCAAACATAGCATTATATATTAAATAATAACTAACCAAGGAATAAAATATATTACAAATATATTTAATTTTATTATAGCATAAATATATGATATCAATCCTTAAACTTTTTAAATAGAAATTTGAGTCTACACAGATTTTATATTTTAACTATATGATAGATTAAGTATTTGTGAACCCTTTTTTATACTGCTTAAGGAATTTTGAAATATGAGTGATACTTACAAATTACTTTAGAAAGGGATACGTTCAGAAACAATTCCCCAGATCATATTGAATAAACTAAAATAAAATATTTGGTGTATTTAGAAATTATTTCTTAATTGTTTTAGTACAATATAGGCTCCTGAAATATTTTAAAGCGAATTTGCAAGGAAAATCTGTCAAATTATGTTTGACTTTAATCTATTATGTATTTGAATTTATAAGAATGAACACTTCATTTGAGCATTAATATCATTTCACTGAATACAAGAAAATACTGTGATAAAAGTAATAATATTTTCAGTATAAGCCAAATTATATAGTGCATTTGAGCATATAAATATTAGATTATTTATCATTGAATAATTCAATAATGTTTTTAATTTGATTTTTGAATAATCAATAAAATCTTTATGTAACTCAAAACTGAATTTCATTATCAATAGCGTTTACCGATAAAATTCTAAAGCTATGAGTATAGTAATTAAATATACAATAAAATTGAAATACATTACTTTCCGCAATTAAAAAGTATATATTTCAAAAGCATTTGAAACTTGAATATTATTTATTTGAAATCATTGTAATGAGAGAAATGTATGTTTTATGTTATAAATATTGCTTGTGAATTTAAGAAGGTATGAAATTTTTTTATATCTGAAAAATATTTTTGTATTTCATTTATGTAAATTATTTATCAAATTTAATCTTGCATTGTATGTTAAATATGATGCCTGTACTATGCGTTCCATTCTAACATTATGAATTCTTAACAATTTTCAGAATATTTCTTTGTAATACTATTTGTCTCTCTCTCTCTTTATATAAATATATATATATATATATATATATATATATATATATATATATATATATATATATATATATATACATACATTCATATATATGTATATATACATACATATATATATATATATATATATATATATATATATATATATATATATATATATATATATATATATATATATATATATATATATATATATATATATATATATATATATATATATATATATATATATATATATATATATATATATATATATATATATATATATATATATATATATATATATATATATATATATATATATATATATATATATATATATATATATATATATATATATATATATATATATATATATATATATATGTGTGTGTGTGTATATCATATATATATATGTGTTTATCAAAATTATAGTAATTAATTTTATAGAAACTAACGTTACAAAAGAATTTTATTTATATAGATAAATTATGCTTCTACTCTTATCTTCACATACTTTTCTTATATAAGCTTGAAATTAGATATTATAAATAAATGATTGATTTCTTTTTAAATGGGACTCTTATAATTAATAGGAATTTATGTTTTTCTTCATTCTTACGTTCATTTCATTTCTTTGTATTTACTGAACTTACGTAACTATTTTCAATACAAAATAAGTAATTACATAAAGTTTGTTTTCCACCTAATGTTAGACTGCCATGGATTTACGCAACGAAAAAGATGAAACTTACCACTAATAACGGAACTATCACTAAAAACAACAAAGACATGAATGTGATACTCTTTACTTATTGGCCAAGTCTCTAGTTCTTTTTTCTATTTGTACCAGCTGATGCAGTAGATATATCATTATTTGAACATTTACCAACATTTTTGTAAGCTTTTCTTATTGTTAAAATAATTGATGCACATACTTTTGTCATTTTTATCATTCTAATTTCGAAATTATTCTCCTTTAATACTAATTTTTGAAAAAATTCTGACTCATATTTTAAAAATTAAATTATATTTAGAAAACTTATAAGTTTTTGTTTGTTAATAATAAAAATTGTAATGTAAATATTTTTGTATTATTTTTCAAAAGATTTTTCTTATTTGTTATCTGTAAATAACGATTGGTTGTATAATCTTGGTTTAATAATGTTTTATATCTTGCTAATTTTGATGATCCCACATTATAGTGTGCAAAGATCATCGATACTTTTTAACCATCGGATACGAAAACAGATATGGGAATTGAAGGTCTTGCCTACAAGGGGCTGTAGTGCTATTGTGATTATAGTTTAAGACAATATTCAATAGAATTCGTAGCATTATATACATATTTCATATTTTTCATTTAATTAATGTTCTTTTACCTGAACTTTCCAGCTGATGCCGAAGATGTATTTATTTGAACAATTACCATCATTTGTTTGGCATTTTTAAAATATTGAGAATTTTATATGATTGAGAAGTTCCTTGATTCCTTTCCACTAAACAGATAATTCTAAACATTACATTCCTATAACAATATAAAATACGAAAATGCATTATGTTGAGCGTAAGTTTGGAATTAAGTATTACTTTAAAATAAAACATTATACAATTGAAGCTATATATTTTGATTTCTCTATTTATATTTTCATGCATGTAAATTTTCTTTTACTCTTGAAAGATATTTTACAAAGAAATTATCAGTTGCAGTACAAATTATTTCAATGACTTTTTGTCAATATTTTTATATATTTAATATAATGAATTTACAGACTTGCATCTTAATGGATAGATAAAACTGTGTACCCAGAATGATTGAGAATTATTCAATGGAGATTCATATAAGGCTTGGCACAAAACCGAGACATATACCCCGTGGATCTCGGTCACAAAAAACAGATATAAGTGTTGTAGGCTTTGGTTTCATGGAGTTGTCTTCTTACTGAGTTTATATATGTATATATAGTTTATATAATAAATTTAAATAGCATGGTAATAATAAATCTATCTATCTATCTATCTATCTATCTATCTATCTATCTATCTATATATATATATATATATATATATATATATATATATATATATATATATATATATATATATATATATATATATATATATATATATATATATATATATATATATATATATATATTTAGTTTGGTTTGTTTGTCGCTCAACGGTCATTTTTTGCACACGAGGGCTAATTAGACCGGGACTTACGGCTTAGAATATATATATATATGTGTGTGTGTGTGTGTGTGTGTGTGTATGTATATATGTATGTATTTATGTGTGTGTGATTTCTAATTTCTTTCCGATTACAAAATTAAAAAAATAATAAAATTTCAGCATTAAAAAATGGAATATTTTGTTCTGTTCAATTTTGTATTAAAGCTTTATATGTGAGGTATCAAGTCTGAGAAAATGTATATTTAATGAGTGTTTGTTAAATGTTTAAAAATCGTTATACAAGAAAAAAAATATTTTTTTTACTCAAGATAAGCAAATAATTATATAATGTATCTAACATTATGAAGCCCTGAGGTTAATGGTTCTCTGACTGGGCAATGCCGACTCAGCCTTTTATTTCTTCAGTGAGTTGAAAAATTGGGAACTAAACACTGGGGTTTTCATATTAGACTCACCACCTAAAAGGAATATATGCTTCGTAGTTCAGATCCTTTGGTTAAGAAAACGTGTATAGCCATTGTAGGTCTTAGCAAACAAAAGCAGTTATGCCATAGGTTTAGTTTTTTTACTGAATGTTATAATACTTAAAATAAATTTGAACTTAAAAAAATGTAATAAATTACTGATGTTCTAAGTTATAAGATTTAATTATAAATTGTAAATGCATAATTCAATAAAATTAAAAACATGCTGCTATTGACTGAAAGTCTTAAAAATTAAGTTTTTAATATGATATTTTAAAGTATTGTACAATTTCTTTAATTATAAAATAATGTATAATTTGTTTAACAACTGCACAATTTTTTGTGATATCATACTAATTATTATTGATACATATTTTTAAATGATATCTGTATTATTGTAAATACCTATCTCTCAAATTTTTGAATAAATTCTACTTAAGTATGTTTATGTATTCAGTGTTCAGTAGTTTTTTTCACAAATTTAAATGATGGTTTTAACTCCTTTACTTTGATTACATTTATTTTCCTTGAAAAGTAAACATAGAAAGCTCAAACATGATATCTTCGAGGTATTGATTTTTCAACAATATTTACTTTTGGTTTAAAATTTTGTCTTTTATAATATAGTATATATATGCTTACATAAATATAGATAAATTATAATGCTTTAATTTAGCGTAAGTCAGATACTGAATTCAAATGTAACTCTTTTTTTTACAAGCATTATTTTTAGTTGTATTGAAATGTTAAATACTGTTATATAATGATGAATTAACTGTGAGGCAATCAAATATCATGGCAATAAAATAATTATTAAAATGCATGTTTTTATTTCCATATTTATTTGCATGTTTGTTGCAATTTAGTCTTCTGCGAAGAGATAGATGTTAAATATTGGAAAAAAAAACTTATTTTAAATTAAATATTTTTGAAGCTAAACGGATATAAGTATGAAAAGATACATGGATTCTATTTTGTGTGTAATAAAAGCCGTATTAATAAATTGAAATAATTATTGATGTATTCAAATTTTGGCAGGTTTATCGAAAATAAGAAGCAATGTGTCTTCTGGAAAAACATGGATATTCCTTAAAAGTAAGTTTTTTTTCGATATTTTCACATAAATTCTTCAATGATAATATTTTCTGTTAGTTTTTTATAAACCCAGTGAATCTTAACATTTTGCCACTTATTAAGCTCATTGAAAAAAAAGTCCTTTGCTTTCGAAGAAGAATCGTCATAATATTTTCGAAATAGTTTTCAAAAAAATGCTAATAATAATGTTTTGAAAAAAGATCATATTGGTGCAAATATAAATAAGGAAATTTGATCTTTAAAATATTACTATTTGAATTTTATTAAAAAATCCGTGTCCGTGTATAAAATGTTGAGGAATTGTACTTCTATATTCTTTGAAAGTGTAAATAAAATTTAATTTCCTTAATTTTGTTTTATATTAGATGTTTAACATAATATATCCCTAATTCTAATTTGGATAATGGCTGCAGGAATCTTTAATTATAAATTTTACACTATAGTATTAATATTTGCAATAGACATTCGTTAATTTCTAAGAGCTAAAAATATAAGTTATCATAAATCTAATAGTGCTCTCGAATTTAAAATAACGCAGTTTAGCTATGAAATATATTTATTATATTAATTACAGTTACTTATAACATGAATAGTCATAAAATTATGCATAAGAGTATAATAATTTTCACTTATCTGAGGAAAGTGGCATAAGGAAAGAATGCAATTTACATTTAATTGAGAATTATGGCATTATGATACTTCACTTCATGTTAGTTGGAATTCCCAATTTTCTTGTTATTTTTATCGTTTGATGGTAATCAATGCCTTGTTGCCATTAAACATTTAATAAAATATAAAATATTAAGAAATTTGAAGAACATCTTTTTGCCTTTTATAGAAAAATCAGATGCAAAAAATATTTTAAATATGCAGTTGTGTCCCTTGAGATAAATTTATTCAAATGAGGCATGATTTGTAGGAACTATCAGTAGTAATAAATGAAATAAATACTAATATTGTGTTAATATACTATTTTTAATGAAATAATTTAAAGAATTACAATAGAAATGACTAAAGCATCAAATCCACTAGTACTGATAATATAGGACGCATGATATAACTAAATTTATAATATTGAAAAATTAAAAAAAACAAAACTTTTCCTAAATATAATCCTAAAAAGATAAATATTGAGTAAATATTGAAATAAAAAATATTAAAATATTGAGCGATTTTTAAAAAATATTGAGCAATTGTTTGATTAAAAGTATGTGTACTTGATAAATTAGCTTAATAATATGAAGTCTTTAGGCTTTTCTGATAAGAAATTTGAATCAGAGAAAAAAATATTTGCATTCAGGGTTAATTGTGAATTCATCTTGGTAGAAAATTGACAGAGTCATAACTAAGCTAATAGCTACAAATCAAGCAATGTTAATATATAAGGAATGATTTATTACTGAGTTTTTTTATAAAAATAGGCATTCTTAAAATTAAAGCTTAGATAAAAAATATTTAATAATTTATATTGCAGTTTTATTTAAAAGAACTACTTTATATATTCTATTTTGTTTTCATATTTCAATTTAAATGTTTGTCGAATGTTTTGCATTAAGCAATTCAAATTTTAAGGAAACATTTTTGAAGACATATGCATCTCTTAATTCTTGAAAGACTTTTTAAATTATCGTTGTATACTACTTAAGAAATGAAATTTTTAACATTACATGTTATGATTTTATAATTGCCGATATGATTCAGTCATTTTTATTGCTGTTAATTACATTATTATTTTTAGTTACTTCAAAGTTTTTAATGAATTTACTAAATGTTGAAGTTTTTTGAAGCAAGTTGAATTAACTATATTATAAGAAAAAATGTAATTTCTGTTAACCATCTCAATCAGTATGGAAGCAATTCACCGTAAATGACAATGAATTAAGAAATAAATTTTATACCATTTCTGCACAAACTTGATAAGCATTTTTCAACAGACAAAGCAATAAAAATAAGCCAATGAAACGACTTATTTCTCTTACTTCTCCTTAGTTGCTTCCACTGCTTTCTACCATCCATGACTAAGAGATCAAAAAAGAAGAAAAATAAAACATAGGAAAAGAAAAAAAATGAGGCAGACAAAAGGATGTAAAAAGAAAAGGCTCTCTTGAAAAAGAGAAAAGTCATTACACCTAGTAGTGGGTAAAGAGGGATTTGAACCCACTTTTGAGTCAAACTTCCAATCTCACGCAGTCATCAAGCGTATCATAGCACTTAATAGCTCTTCACCAATTCCATAAGATTCCGCTTCTAGCGTAATACTTGGAGACTGGAATTTAACGGAATTTGAAATAAAGTAACCATTATAGAACGAAGCTTTAAAAATTTGAAAAGGCATAAAATATGTCACATATAGTGAAATCAAAATATTTCTATTCTTTCAAATAGGACGGTATTCGATTTACTAAAGATTTCTTGGTTACAAATAAAGATATAATTGTTCCAAAACAGAATATAATATTAACATTCATAAGCAAAAAAATCCAGTTTTTGGGAAATATATAATTTACATTAATTACAATTTAAATAAAGGAAGTTGCATTTTAAAAAATGGATTTAATAATTTCTAAACGAATATTGAATAATCTTAAATTGTAAAAAATATCTTGGAAAATATTTTTGTGGAAAAGTTATTAATCATTAGAAATTGTGGTATTCAAACTTTTTTTCAGTGTAATAACGCTTAATTTTCTAAAGAAAGTTTAATTTAATTAGCTATATTTCTATCTGTATTTGGGTCTTCATTTTAAATTGTTTTAAATATGTAAAAAAGGGAAAAGATTTTACTAATACTTTAATTTTGACAAAGATTGAGAAACAAAAAGGTGCTAAACTCAAAAATGAAATAGAAATTCGCATTAAAGTTAGTTCCTACATTAAGATATTATAGTGAATCATGAAGTTCAGCTAAATATTTCTTAAAATGGAAAGTAAATAAAGCCATGTAAAGAAAATAGAAGTTAAATATGAATTAACCTCATTGATTGCACATAATCTGTACGTTTTTTCTTAAAAAAATCAACCATCAAAATATATTTGAGAGACTATTTCACTAAAATACTTTTTTTGATAGTTTAACTTTATTACTCACATATTTATCACATACAAAAATATGGATGAAGCTTTTCGTAAATTATAAAATTAAAATGTGCCGTAGGAAACAAATCATTGCCACATTAAGTAAATCAAACATAAAATAAGCATTGGAAATGATTTTAAAATATCTAATAAAAATTTAAAAAGAAATAAAAATTGATTAAAAGAAAAGTAAACTATTCAGATGTGAAGGCTAAATTGACTGATTATACAATGTTGTTTTCCTTGAAAAATATTTTCCATAAGTCAAATTATATGAGAACCCGTTTATTTTGGATTATTATATAAATATTTTTAAAACTCTCAACGGTTTTCCATCAAGGTATCTGATGTTAAATATTTATTGGTTTTATAATATATATTTAACATAAAAAAGAGCCATAATAGAGCTTAATTTGTAAAACTGTGTTTCCCTTTAAGTTGATTCGGTTATTGCCACTGAAAAACTTTTAAAGTCATATCTTATAAAATGTAAATCAATATTGCACACAATATCATCATGATTACTAATAAATAATATGCTCAGGAATGATTCAGAAAAAATAATATTAAATTTTTTTCAACCTTAAAAAATGTTTTGAAAATTTCAAGAAAATTCAAAAAATTTTCATGTAATATTGGTTTACGCAATATTAAATTAGGTATGGTTAATTAAAAGAGGCAAATATTTGGAATTGAAAAATTCTTAAATTAATAAGCTACATTTAATTTATTTCAGTTTTTTTAACAACAAACTGGCAACCTTTTTGCACCAAATGATTAAAAAATAACCAATGATGAATGCGAAACATTTCCACACATTTATTTGTATTTTTATAACACACACAACTTAAACACACATTTAAAACATGCACTTAATATATACTTGAATTTCGGAAATACAATTAGTTTTATGAAAACAGAATCAAATTTTCCAAAATGCTATTTTTCACAGCAATTTTTAAAGTTTTAAAAATTATCATACCCACTCTGACAGCAAAGGAGAAATTTGATATCATTCATCTTCAAAAATTTATTTTTGATTAATAAATATTGACTGGGTAAAACAGTTTGATATATTTTTTTTAAATATTAATTATATATTTTGTTTCTTAAAAATTTATGTTCATAAGATATTGATATCGTTTGTTAATGATATCGTAAAATTATTTTATCATAATTTTTGTATTTAAAAAAAGTCATTCATATTTTTTTCAAATAATCACATTTAAATTTTAAATCTGGTAAAATTTTAAAATAAAAATATTCGTAATAGCTTCTTTTTGCAGTTTTAATCAATATTCTTAGATTTTCCATTTTTCTACATTCAGCTTAATGGCCATCAGCAGAATTTTTTGCCGAATTGTACAGGAATTGATTATCTTTAATTTTATTCTGCTTAAAAATATCCAAGGTATTTATCTAGGCTTTTTTATCTATGATTTTATCAGTGACATTTTATACAAATTGCACAAATGATTGAGTAAAATATTAAGTAAAGAAAATGTTATACATTTTTGCAGACCGCATGTACAAAATTAATTTAGATTTAAAAGTTACGAAATAACATTTATAATGAATTCATCTAGTAATGATTATTCATGTTTTTCACATATTTTGATGAATCTTTTCCCTTTAAAATTATTTAGTATTTATCATTCATAGAAATCAAAAGATTTAATGATTATATTCATTTAACAGAAAATTTACTTGTTGTTGTGGCTTATCCCTTGTTGTTGACAGTAACATTAAACCAGGTCCATGAGCTCAATCGCCTTCAATCAATGAAGCACAGCCTCTGGTCTCGAGAATGACTGGCCTTCCAAAATGTGAAAAGGAACAGCATGATACAGGGTATCAACTTTGTGGCCAATTACTAGTGTGCACTAGTGTATTCTTTCAAAATCTCGCGAGATTTGTCTGATCACGCCTGTTGCCAACCCCATTCAGAACAGCACCAGTTTGATTTTCCGCATACTATTCATGCACAAGGAATCCCCGTTAAGAAGAACATATATCTTCCTTGAACCGGGTAGATATTTCTGAAAATGTAAGACTGTTGAAATTTCTTAAAGATTATCAAACTGGCATAGATTTTTCTGAAAACCTATGAATCCTTCAATGATGTAACTATCTATGTATATCTATATATATCTATATATATATATATATATCTATATCTATATATCTATATATCTATATATCATATATATATATATATATATATATATATATATATATATATATATATATATATATATATATATAGATAGATATAGATATATATATATTAAATTTCTATACAATTGGAAGACATCTGCTCGATGCACTGATTAAATCTGGTATGCAGTATATTTTACAAGTATTATTTTTGATCAGATTTTCTTAGCAAAATTTACGAAGGTGCCGTTATTAAGTTAATGATGCAGATACATGAATCAGAGTATTTTTTCCTATCAGTGGCTTATATAGATGAGAAGGCCATTATACAATTTTGTAATATAAATGACATGAATTATGCTTAATATAAAAATATATAAAATAAATGTCTTCTTTAAAATATTTTTTAATTTATTTGTATTTCATCACTAGCATTTTAATAGCAATAAGCATTTTTTTTGAGTTTTTAACAATGATAATCATTTATTCGAAGCAATTCATTAATTTAGTTTTCCTAAATGAATTTGACTGAACTTTTCTAAAACGTTTTCTACGATACAAAAAATACTACAATTTTTTATTGTTTGTGAAATTTCTTAACTTTTATTAAATCATTTCTTATAAGCAATTTTCAAAAATTTATATTGTAAATTAAGCTTAAAAATTACGAACAAGCTGAATGCTTATTAACGTCAATAAAAAATCCCTGCCTTTTTTTCATCAACATAATTTTCAATCAATCAAAATGTCCCATTTTCAAATTAAATAAAGTACATTTTGTCATGCATTAGTAAGAAATATAATATAATATAGGGGTCAAAACTGTGAAGCATTTTCGTTTTTTGGAAAACACCAAACTATTTACTCAGAGTTAAAAACTATGATTAATGAGGTAAAGAAATGTAATAATCTAATAATTAAAATAGGTTTGCTCTCGTTAATCATAAATTTCACTGAAAAAGTTTTATTAGTGCTTCTTTTTGTGGAATAGGAACTAATTTATCTTTTTTTTCAAATTTTGTCAGTTTTAATGAAATAAGTCACATTTAGAAATTACTTCTAATTAATAAAAGCAATTAAATTAATTTTTTCTTCATTTGCTTTGTTTTCCTTACTGAGATCTTAAGATATTTGGATTGGAAAGATAAAGCAAATCTATTTCTTTTTTTAAGAAAATTAAATGAATAACGGATAGAAAATTTAAAAAAATTCTATCGAAAATATTCGTATCAAAAGAAATAATAAACTATTAACCAAATCAAAGTTTTATTTTAATCTTGATTACTATCTTATTTATAATATAACTCTAACGTGATTATCTAATTAATATTTAAAAAAACAGTGTTTCAATGCACAAATAAATAAGATTTTGTTAAAATTTCTTGTATATAATATCTAATAGTATTAAAGACTAGTATATACATTCATATACGTTTTATAGATATGAACTCTTTATCATACAATCTCATTAATGCATCAAACTTCATGGTAGAGCCTAAAAAATTCCCAAAAATGTAAGAAAGAATTGTTCGATAAAATGATGCATAACAAATTTTAATCTAAGATCATTTAAAAAAAAAGTTATTTAAAAACATGTAAAAAATTAGCATTTTTTAACTTTAAGTTAAAAAACGTGTTCCAAATATATTTTTAATTCACGATTAAAAATTCTTGAAAAGAGTGGAAATTAAGGACAGGGATTTCTGATGGGACTTTAATTTAAGGTTTAAATAAATTTGTTATTTTTTATGGTAAGGTTTAAGTAAAAACATTTAATACAGTCAATCTGGGTATATAATAGAGAGTATTTAACGATAAGTTTAAATGAAATTCTAATTAGATTACTTAATTTCAAAACCTAATGACAAATAAAGTTATATATATCAATTTTCAAATTTAAAATTAATCAAGAATAATCAGATTTATTTACTTTATCATCGGAAAAAAAGCATGTTGCAGCAACATTAAAAAAATTAAATAATTAATTTTGAAAGGAAATATTTTCCTTTGAAATATTATGCAATAATATGTATAAATAAGATACGTATAAATGCTTAGAACAGATTTCCTTATTTTCCATGCTAATTAAAGTCTTTTTCCTTCCATCCCATTTACTTATAGTACATTTAACTTTTGTGTGTGATGATTAAGATTTCTAACTTAACTCTTATTTTATATTCTCTCCACAAAAAATTTAATATAAATTTAAAAAATATATTTGTGCTCATATTTTGTTTTCTTTGAATACATATTTTTCTTCCTCTTTGCCTTTTTAAGGCATACAATGCGAAATATGAGTCAGTTTGGAAGCATATTGAAAAGAAGCTGAAGGAGAGATGTCTTTCCCCTAAAGCGATGATCTGTAAAAAAAGAGGCAAATTGAGATAACGAATAATACTTAAAAGGTGAAAAGAGCAAATAATTATAAAAAGAAAAGTGGTACTAGTTAATTTTTAAGGATAGTTTTATGGGAGATATTGGAAATTTCACTATAAGAAAATATAATTTTAAATAAACTTACATTTTTGCATTTTTAATTTGATGTGCTGAGACAAAAATACTTTTCATACAATAAAACACTCTTTCACTCTTTAATTTTTGAAACAGTATTTATTTGCAATTTCGTTCGCATTTTATGGTAATAGTTTTATCTAGATTTTTTATCCATAATAAAATTTTTTGATACATATTAAATATGTTGAAAAGCGTAGTATTTGTAAGACGAACATATTTTACATATAAAAGATTTCGAGTTGTTCTATTTAATTGTGAAACAAATTTAAATTTAAAATTAAAATATAATATCAAATATATGTTTCAAATCTGATTTTAGAAAATTAAAATGAATAAATATGATATTGAATACATATAATGAGTGCTCTTGTAAAACTATTATATTATTAACATATCAAAACTTAAAAATAAATAAATAGTACTTGTTAATGTATCTTAAATTTAAGTTTTCTGAAATTGAGAGAATTTATTGCAATAAATACCTATTACATTTAACTTTATCTTTCAAAATTTTGATATTTTAGAATTAAGTTATAGTAACATATCATAGATTAAAAATACATAAATAGTACTTGCTAATGTATCGTCAATTTTAATATTCTGAAATTTAGAGAATTTGTTGCAATAAGTGCTTAGTATCGCTTCGAACTTTATACTTTACAATTTCAGTATTATTTGCAAAGTCTTAGTGATTCAAAGAATTAGAGATATTAACTCACGTATGTACATACGTGATTAAAAATCACTAATACTTCTAAGAAAATCTTTTAAATATTTTATCAGAATATATAAATAATTATTTGAAAATGCAACTCATAATTATTTAAATTAGACTGTATTTTTTCATTCAGTAGTAAATTTAATCAAAAATGATGTAGGAAGAGTTAAAATAGGAAACTGCATCTTGCTAAGCAAGAGTATGAAGAAAAAAATTTTTAAACTCATTACGACATCTATTTAAAATTTAATATAATATCAACATTTCAACAACAGAATTGTGTAATTTTTAATTTAATTTTAATTAATTAATATCATCTACATTTTCATATTTTCATTGGTATTTATACTGGTATCAGCTAATTTAATCTAATAAAATTTTAGTACACACACACACACACACACACACACACACACATATATATATATATATATATATATATATATATATATATATATATATATATATATATATATATATATATATATATATATATATATATATATATATATATATATATACATTTATATATATATATATAGGAAAATTATATCAATTGTAGTGTTATTTTATGTATACGAAAGTATTCAATTAAAAGCATACGTTAATTATATCAAAAGTATTTTCAATTAAAACATAAGAAATAATTTTTATTGAATAAAAATTATTCCTGTTCCTGGATATTCTTTTGAGAATTATTTTGAAATGTTACTTTTTTAATAAAAATGAATAAACATTTGATGAAATCTAATTTTTAAAAATGTTTTTTTTATTTTAATTGTTATTTACACAAAATATTCTTTTCGTGGGTAAATTTTTTACATTTACGATTCAGTATTTTAAACTGGCCAATGTTTTAATTAAGAAAATAACAATCTCCAAAAATAATTGTTCCAAAACACATAAGATACTTTTATAAATATTTACAATGCAGAAAAAGACTTTTCGGTGATATTTAAAATACTTAAAATGGTTAATTACACGTAATAGGAAAAACGTCTTTTTGAAAAAGTTTTGGTTTGAAGATAATCATGCTTTATTTATTGCCAAAAAATTTTAAAGTTTTTTATTGCAATCCTGCTATCAAACGCATTAGAAAATGATGCAATCAATTTTAGATAATTTTTGCCGTTCATAATAACACAATATGAATAGAGATAAAAATTTGAAATCATCAAAATAACTGTCTAAAAATCTGTTAGACAAGTGTGACTGCCAGTGAAAAATCATCACATGATTTTTCTTCTTGCAGAATGGAACTGAAGAGAAATTTCAATACTGTTGACATATATGACTGTAGTTTGCATTGAAAAAAATTACGCTTTTTACTATAACACGCTGAAATTTCCAGACTTATGGACTGTCATCCTGATATCATGGATGGTGCTCATTCTTTCAGGTTATTGGTGAATGAAGTTAGCAATTAAATTTGTGTCATAAAAATGTTGGTTTGCTTCTATCTAATTTATACAAAGTTATATTGATGGGTGACTCCAGATTTATAATAGAATAAAAAGACAAATGTATGAAAGTTGGGATTGCTAGACACAAACACGGTGACTTGAAACATTTCAAAAAATAAAGCAATCTGTAAGCACAGATTTCACTTATTGTATTGTAACAAATGAATCTCCAACCAAAAGATATATTTTGGAGCAGCTTTAAGTTAAAATATGTTCAAAGAACAAATTTTATCATTGTACGCTGCAGCAGTTAGCTCTGTTTTTTTTAAGGTATAATGTTATATCTTCCAAATAAGCTATCAACGTCTATTACAGCTAGAGTGTGAGAGAATGGCTGTATAAGCAGCAACAGTCCGACACGTTCAAACTAAATCTCACTGAAAATATTTAACCATCTTTACCCGTGTTGAATGAGCACATTTCTAATACAGATTCATTTTTTAGATGAGAGAAAAAACTGAAATGCATAAGGAGTCGCGATTACATCGTTATGCATTGTTTACCTAATAAAAAAGTATGATCAAATTATCTAAAATCTGTATTGAAAATAAAAATAATCAATTGTTCTATTTCCAGGCTTATTTTAACTATTTAATATCGTAAATTCTAAGTCACATTTGACTTTTTTTTTTAGAACGCACTTCATTTTCTATTATAAAATGCTTTTATTAGTTTAGATTTATACATGCATTGAAGCTTGATATCTTTGCAGGCAATTACATATTTTACTTTTGTAAATAAACTCATATTTACTTTTATTTATTGTAATATTTTGTTTAATCAAAACCTTATTTACCGATTTTTAACTAACAAAGCTCAGCTCTTAAGTTTTTAAAATTAAGAAATAAATAATATTCATAAATTGAAATGATACATTTCTAATTATTGATTAATATTTATCAGTGATAATTTTTATTTAATAAGAATAATACCAATAATATTTGAATCAGAACTTTTATTTATTCTATTTTTTGCAGCCCATCAAACCCCTCCCACATGTCTACCGTAATTTCGGAGAGCATGGCTTGATGAGTGGTGTAATTCTCCAAGTTGAGATCAATAATTTGATACTTAGCATGCCGTTGTACTGCTTGTATTGCATTATCTGGGAGCCATATATATATATATACATATATATATATATATATATATATATATATATATATATATATATATATATATATATATATATATATATATATATATATATATATATATATATATATATATATATATATATATATATATATATATATATATATGTATATATATATATATATATATTATATAAAAATATATATATAAAAATTTTCATAGAGCTTGCCAACTGAAAGTCATGTAATTATTTTTAAATATATTTCGTTAACAATTTCAACATTATACAATTTGTATTCGCTTATTCTTTATTTACATGAGCCTCCATACAGCAAAGTTTATGTGATATAATGAACATATGAGATGCAAAAGAATTATTAATTTTACACCTTATTCCCAATTTTAAAAAATAAATACTTATATATATATATATATATATATATATATATATATATATATATATATATATATATATATATATATATACATATTTGTTTTGAGTGTTGATACGTACTCAGCGGTAACGGTAATACTTATTTTCTTATTGGCAAACTGGCTTCGACCCGAATTCTATCTGTTATCCTTATTTATTACGTAACTGTATTTATTTAATTAGCTCATGGTCAAGAAAAATATAATAGATAGAAACTTCAAAAATATCACAAAAATCTAATTTGACATTATTATGCTAGGCGTAGACAAAATTGAAATTACCTCTTCTTGGTAAATGTGAATTATTACAAATGCAGTTGTTAATGTAGGTATCATTGTTGGCAATAAATGTTGCTTCATGCTGTGATGTAGAATCGAAAGAGTTTTGAATCTTTAAAATATTGACAAATTTGCATTAATGAAATCTACTGTGAATGTGACGCAAATTATTTGTTGTACAAATATGAACATCACCTAGTGATAGATTGAGAGAACATGCAAGTGAACTAAGCAGTTAATTATGATTGGTAAGGCAGAATATTTTAACACTTTATGTAATGTTTGGTCACTCATCCATAATACTATGATTTGAATATGTGTACTATAAAATGTTGAACGCTTTCATTTCTTAGTCCATTTCAAAAACGCCCAATTATGTGATACAAAAGTGAGTGAAAGATGTAAGAGAAATTGCAAGGCACCTACTCGTCAGTCCAAACGCTGTTTCTAACCTCTGGAAAAATTCAAAGAGAGATACATGAATGTCATGTGAAAACAAACCTAACAACACTTGCTGTGGTGCAAAGAAGTAAATGGAATTTGTCTCGTTAGTTCGATGAACTTCGACCTCTCCAAAATTAGTGTTTATTGATTACAGTTACTTGGTTTCATCCAACAATATCTTCGAGTTTTCTACGGAATAATTCGCAATCACTGTAGTCTATTTTTCTTTCTCTATAGTCAATTATTCTAGATCAGGATCTTGCTTAAAAGATGTCAGACATGCTATTATGAGGTACAGAAAACTTACATGAAAAGTCTAAAATTTGGCAAACCTTCCTTTTATTTAAAGCTTTAATAAGTGGCATTACATTCACCATTGATGTGTGAGTATGCACATTAAAGTTAGTCATTTATTTTTCTCATTACCGAAATGTATGATGTAAATTTTATATGGTTTCTCGAGTGTGTTGCATTTTGGATGTTCAACAGTGTATAAGCATAAGTTTCCCTTTAACCATAAAAATACTTTATATAAAACCTAATTTGTTTCTGGCGAAAATGTTTTGCTCTTAAAATTAGAAAAATACTCAGATTAGATTTCATTTTTCCGATAACAATGTTTTTTCAATGAAATCTAAAATAAAATTTGATTAAGAGTATTTATTCTGAACATATATAATAGGTAAAACTTAATTTCATTAGAAAGACACACTATAAAATATATTATTAGCCACAAATTATTAAATAATTTTGCTCGATTTTCCTTAATATCGATCACAAAAATAAATTACTTGAATTACACATTGATTAAACATAATTATATTTAACAAATAATAAATTATATGATAAAACATAATTTTTTCTTATTAAAAAACTCATTTTGCTTATTGCTTCCAAATAGAATAGTATTTGTAATCAGTAAAAGTAATAAATATAATAATGCGAAATTTCTTTCAATAATACTAGCAAATTTTCTTTAATTTACATGGACTTTGAATTTCCCAAAACTAATACAAATAGCAAAAATAGTAGGCTTTACAATCTTGGCTTCTAGTTTTTAATCAGAGAATTTCAAACTAACAAGCTCTGCAGCTGAACTATTCTCCAAAACAACGAAGTTCAAATTTTCTTTTCGCAAAAGCAGGTGTGCGATACTCTCGACTCATTTTCGGCCTCCAAGGCTGCAACTTTTTCCCATGAATATGCCAGCTGATGCCCCAGATAAATCGGTACCTGCGCAATTACTTTCTTTTCTTACTTTACTGCCGGGACTAGTTATCATGAAGCATATCAAACGTATTTTCTTCTCATCCTTTCCAGATTATTTCGAGTATCATGCAAGGGAACAAATTCTCAACTCTGATTTCTGATTTGATTCTCTGCTTACGAACGAATGGGTAGAGTCTTTTAGGATACAACTTCTGAGCAATATCTTTTTACTTTTTTAAGAATACATTGCATGTTTAATCATTTGTAAAATAAAACTTTGGAGTTTTGTGTAACATAAAAATTCATTTTAATCAAGTTAAAAAATAATGCACATTTTAAAATTTTAATCAGGTTTACATTTAGCATACAAACTATATAATGTTTAAATTTAGTGATATCTTTAACATACGACATAAAAAAATAATATCGATAAATTGGATTTATAAACCCACTAACCCAAAACATTTATTTTTGTATAAAAGAATAAAAATACAAAATAATTAAAAAGTTATGATATTTTGTAGAATTATGAGGAACAAGCAATATATGTTCTTTATTAAAACCATAGGTATTTTTTATATAACATTAACTTAAAGAAATATTTAAAAAATCTAGGAAACTGCTTCTTTTACCATAATAATGTTAATATTTTTCGGAAAAAGATGCCAAATATTTTGATTTACTCCAAATTATAAATTAAATTAAAAATTATTTTAATGTTAAAGCAAGATTAAAATAATTTAAATTAATTTGTTATTATAAAATAGCATGATAAATAATTACATTTAATATTTTTGAGAATAATGTATAATATTATAACAATGTATAATACAATTATATATTATTTTATTATATATAATTGTATTATTATATATAATACAACTATATATTAATTAATATATAATACAATTGGATACATGAATTGTATTTTTATAGAGAAAATATAATATTACCTTTTTTTAACCAATTGCAAGCTAACAATTTGTATGATGGAATCTTATTTAACATATGATGTCCTCGATGGTTATGTTTTCTAAGACAGTGATTCTCAACCTGTGGGGTGCTCCCCACTAGGGGGGCGTGAGCACACGAATTGGGGGGGGGTGCGAGCAAATCCAAGAGAAAATGTTATTTAAAAAAATTTATTAAGTGACTGAAAGGAAAGAACACACACACACACATACAAAACAAAATACATTTCGAAGTAATTTAATAATTAACTTATTAAATTAAAACAACTTACGAAATTTAAAACAAATTTAATAATTACTAGTGACTTCCTTGGGCCTGCCTTTCAGAGTAAAGTTTTTCGAAGAAGGGTTTAATATTAGAAATAGACACTTTCAGTTCTTTTTCTATATTTAGATGAGATCTATATTTTGTCTTCAAAGAAGACACCGCAGAAAACCCAGTTTCACAAAGGTAAGATGTTGAAAATGGTAGTAGAATGCAAAATGCCCTTGTTTTTAGTGCAAAAAACTCATCATCCACTCCTGCCCAAAATTCAGAGAGTGATTTATTACTCAATTGTCTTTTGGTTTCGCTGCTTCTCGTGAAGTCTATGAAAGTTTCTTCCTCTACAAATGAGAGTCCTTCGGGCGTATTTTGAAATGGATCCCTCACCCACTTGTAACTTGATATCAGTTTGTTGTTAGCAAGAAAGTACTATTTAAAATCCTTTGCTAGCATTGCTAAATGATTTTTAATGGTTACAAAAACAACTTTTACATGTTGTTCTTCAACCTTTTAAGTTATAATACAATCATTCAAATTTGCAAACATTGCTAAGTTTTCTTGCTTTAAATTTCTGCTTAACAATTTCAGTTTCCTACAAAAATCATTAACTTTATCACTCGCATCCAATATTTGTGTATTTGCTTCTTGCAGTTGAAGATTCATGTTATTTAATTTCTCGAATATGTCGACCATGTAGCTCAATTTCATTACAAATAAACTATCGCGAAAATTCTCAGCTTCCGGTCTGTTTTTCTCTTCTAGGAAACGGTGATTTCTTCTCTTAATTCATAAACACGTTGCAAAAATTTCCCTCGTGATAACCATCTTGCCTCGCAATAAAATAGTAACGCTGAATGTACTGCACCCATGTCTTTACAAAGTGCGAAAAAGATTATTAATTTCAGAGGTCTCATTTTTGTATAATTTACTACGGTTACAACCATAGTTAACACAATATTCAAACCAGGACTCATTTCTTTGGAAGCCAAAGCTTCTCTGTGGATCATGCAATGTGTCCAGATGCACTGTGGCGATTTTTGTTTCACAATTGCTTGAATACTTTATAACTTCCGGACATAGAACGAGCACCATCGGGGCACATTCCGACGCAATTTTTCCATTCTATGTTTGCCTCCTTCATAAAATCATTTAAGATAACAAATAATGCTAGTGTTGTTGCTTTGAGTTCTATTGGTTTGCAGAAAAGTAATTCTTCTACTACTGACAAATCATCACAAAATCTAACATAGGCAAGGAAATGAGTATCTTTATTACTATCTGTTGTCTCATATATTGAGTTGTATTGAAAACAATTTGTCACGCAACTTCGACAAAAGATGACAATTTACATTTTCAGCTATATCAGCAATTCGCCGGACAACAGTATCATTTGAAAGAGGTACAGACTGCAATTTTTTCATTCACAGAGACAGTTTTTTTAAACAATGATTTTCTCTTTTTCTATGATTTTAATTTTAACTCGAAGAATTCTCTGGGTTTGTTTATGTACTCACTATGAAGCATTTCCAAATGCCGTTTAAGTTTATTAGGTTTCATGCTGTCTGCCACCAAAATTTTTGAGCAAATGATACACAGGGTCCTTTCTTCTTCATTTACTTCAGTGCTAGTGAACCCAAAATTTAAGTATTCTTGAGAATATTTTCTTGATTTTATTTTCGGAACCACGCTCGTCTGTATACTCGCTGATGCTTGTCTATCATCTAATGCTCGCTTACGCCCGCTTAAAAATTTATCCACGATTCTGCATAAGTCTGCTGCCGTTAATATTTAATACGGTGAATTGCAATTACACGAAAAAATATATATAAGATACACATTTAATATAGATTCAATAACGATAGAAGACTCGAATGAGATTGTCGGGAATTGATATTGGCGTCATAGAACTTTCTCCTTCTCCCTATGAGAAAACATTTGTTCACATTTACACACGCTTCTAACTTAAATTTTAAGCTCACCAGACAAATTCCAGAAAAATCGAAACATCTCGCGAAACCTTGAGAATGCCCGACATGACGGGACACAAGAGCAATAAAAAGGCAAAGGATTCTTGTTGTTTCAATGCTGAGGATCGGTATTATAAAATGTCAATAAATTTCCGTATTCTTGGTAGTTTGTAAAGTTTAAAATTAAGTTTGTAGTGTAGGTTTAGCGTCAAAATACTCAAAATACATTATTATTGTATACATTATATTGTATGCAGTGGAGAGGGGGCGGATGAAAATTATGATTGAAAATCATGCCGTGAATACTAAAAGGTTGAGAAACACTGTTCTAAAACATTTTCGACAATATGTCTTACGACGGTCGGTCGGGATTAACAGATGAACCATGTCCCAGATATGACATTTTGGTAAGAAAGAATAAAGCAACGCTTGATATTCAAAATTCAATATATTGCAAGATTTATTTATTCAGAAATTCCATGCGTTAAGTTGGGTACCCTGTTGGAAATAAGAATTTTTCAGACACTGAAGATAAAATAGCTCAATAGATTGGATCACTTCAGTATCTTACTGGTGTGTTTTGATGAATGATTGTGTATATAATAATTCATGAGTAGCTAAGCAAATCGTAGCTGATGTATCGAGTGGATTTTAACAGATGATTCATAGGTGTAAGAGTTATTTGAAACTATTGAAATAATTCTGACATCTAGATTATTACTCCAACAGAATGTAAACCAATTGCTTAAATGCATATTGTATAATTTAGTTGTTCAAGTTTGGGATTGATAACATTTATGCTACATTTCTTTCAAAAATTTAGTATTTTGTAAAAATTTAATATTTTTTAGTATTTAATTTAGTATTGTAAAGTTAGTCTTCGTAAAATGCTTACGCAATTCAAATCTTATCACTTCATTCATCCTAAAACTGTTTTTGGCAGTTACAGAAGAAATTAGAAATCTTTACATTATGAAGGCTGTCAATATAAATCTATTGTGACACCAACAAATATTTTATTTGTATGAGCTGATTTTAGGATTATGTTCTGTATTTAGAATGATCTGGGATTTGCAAACATCGTGTCCCTTCACCATTCTATTTCAAGTTTTACACAGTTAGTGAACCCATGATTGATATGAGAGCGATAAACTACAAACAATTTCTGTACATTTTAAATATTTATCCATTTGGCAAAGTTTTATGTTGCTCTTGCCAAGGTTTTTTTTTTTTGTTCTCACGCATCTGTTAAAACTTAATATTTTTTTAATATATTTTTTAACATAAGTATTTAATACTTATGTCTTAAGAACAAAAACATTATGAGTACCTTCACAATTAAACCGCCTAGAAAGCACGTGTTATAAAGGAAACATTAAATTATTTATAGCAAAGAATGTGAAGTATTTTTCTTGAGTGTAACTTGTGTTTCATGGAAACAGTCTGCCAATCCAAGCTACTTTTGCAGGAAGCGGATAATTTTGCAAAGAAATATATGAAATTAATAACTCCAAAATCTTGTGTTTCCTTGCTCTCATTGGGAATACCTTTGTCAAGTGGATGAATGCCATTCAGAGGAGTAGCAGACACCACAATGTTGGATGTCCATACAACAATTATGACATAGAATGTCGAAAGCTGCTCTTTTTCGTAACCGACAATAGATAATGACAATTACCTGTAACTCGTGTGCTTAAAAGCACTTGTGTTTTGACCGATTGTACGCGGATGTCAACTAAGCCTGTGTCTGCCTTCTATTACATTTTACGAATCAGAACATTTTATTACTGGCAGTGTCGATTATGACTTTTAGTGACTTAACATCGGGTGATCTTCTACAAATCATTTCATCTATAAATACACACACACACACAAATATATATATATATATATACATATATATATATATATATATATATATATATATATATATATATATATATATATATATATATATATATATATATATATATATATATATATATATATATATATATATATATATATATATATATATATATATATATATATATATATATATATATATATATATATATATATGTGTGTGTGTGTGTGTGTGTGTGTGTGTGTGTGTCTGTGCGTGCGTGTGTGTGTGTGTATGCGTGTGTGTGTGTGCATTCGAAGAAAAAAAGAAAGGCTTCAAAATGGAATTAAAATGCAAGTAAGGTATGAAGTTATATAGTTATATTAAAATCTCAATGAACAACAAATATGTAACAATAAAAGTATTAGAAAATCAAATTTCCATTTAATTTGAGATACAGATTTAAATTAGTTTAAGATATGAACTTTAAAAATTACTATTTTTTCAGCAATTTCCTGATTCTAATTTTTTTTCCTTTCTTATTATCTTGAATTTAATTTTAGAAATCTATTTTGGAAATTTAAATGAAGTATTATTTTCCAAAACTCAAATGTTTAAAGTGTTTTTGAATTAAATAAATTGCTTCGAAAATCTCTTCGCCCTATCATCAAGATCTTTAACTCGTCCATCAACTAAATTTCCAATCGCAAATATCTTGGTCTAACGCTGGGCAACGAGATGAGTTTCACCAAGCATATTCAAAGAAACTCACAACAAGAATTAATAAAGCTAAATATTCTTAGAAAATTATGTGGTTCAACATGCGGTTACGGACCGAAGACCCTCCTAAACACTTACACTGCACTTATTAGACTAGTTCTGGAATATGCCGCACCAACCCAGCAAACACAAAGATGCCGGGCATCCATCGGGCCGCTGCTGTCAGCCGTCTTGGCCAGCAGCGGCCCGCCGCTATTTGGCCTCGTCGGCTCCGTCAATAAAGTGGTCGTCGTCATTGCTGCTGGGCCGGCAGTACGGTCCGTTGTTGGCCCAACGCCGGGTGGCCATCAATGACACATTGGCCGCATGTGGCCCATGTAATTGCCAGTACGTGCTCATATACGGTTAACCATCGGCCCTTTGCCGTTTGGCCGAAGATAGCCGCTTTCACCGACGTAGGGCTGGTTATGGTTATTTATTTCTATAAATATTGAATTCATTATTTATGTTAACATTGTATATATTGTTAAAGTTAATATGGAAATCCATCAAATTAATACTGAATATATTTTTGTGATTCTAAAAGACAATTGTTATCTATGTAATTGTCAAATATCATTAAGTGCTTTTTTAGTTGTTAATTATATAAAGATTTAAAAAATATGAATTACTAACTCATATTTTAAATCATTTTTTTGAAAATGCTATCTTAATTTAATATTATAGGTTTATTTTAATCTAAATTTTATTTAAATAACTTTTATATTCTGTTTTTAAAATTTTTGTTATTAAAGAATTTCATTATTTATACATTTTTTTAAAAAAATTCTTGTGTAAGCAAGTGTCAATTTATTGCTAAAACTGAACTTGAATGTATAAAAGAATTCCAGTTTTATGATAATTTTATAGAATTATTTTCCAAATCAATTAACTCCATGCAACAAGATGTTGAGAAAAATGATAAGTATAAAGATTAACACTTTTTATTACTTATAAAAATTCAGAAAACAAAGCCATACATAAGTGAAATGTCTAAACATTAATGGAATTAACATTTTTTATTTATGATAATATTGAAAATAAAAAAAATATATCTTTTATTTAGATTTGAAAATTTTTGCAAAATTTTTTTAACATTTTTAATTTACAAGTTTTTTCTTTTATTTTTGTGGTCCACCTTCCGAATTAGTACTCTGGAACAAATTTCTCCTTTGGTAAAGATTTTCACTTTATTGTAATTGTCTGAAAATAAAAAAAACAGAATTATTAAGCTCATTCAATTTAATTACAAAAATAGAAACAGCAGGATGTTAATAACAGCCCAGGTAAAAAATAAAAAAATTGAGCTGTTTACATAAATTAGGAGAAACTTCATGCATAACACTTATTTTCTAGTATTTAGGTATTCTTTCTCAGTATTAATTATTTGAATAAGGAGAATCCAACACAACTATTTTTAAACTTACAATATTTTACAATTAAATTTACAGTCAAAGCAAAACAAGCCAAGCACTTGAATAGGTTGTGAATGCCTATAATAATGTCAATTTTCATTCAGAGTTAATAACTCATAAAAAAATTACTAATAAAATTCTTTTATGATGGAATCTTTTACTTAATTTTAGTTTTATCTCTTTAAAAAAGGGGGAATGGTTATTAGTAAATTATGTCCACAATGAGCATGCTTGGGAACTAAAAACTGGGTGTTTTGCATTATGCTGAGCACCTAATCGGGACATATGCTTCGCAGCCCAGGGGCTCTTGGTCAGGAAAATAGGCCCATGTGGTCTGTGCTGCCAGAGTTTAATTTTACAGTTTATATTCATATTGATATTTCAATATGCATACACATTATAATAAATAACATTAAGTAACAAATGAAAAATCAAGCATTCATCAATTCTGACAATTCTTTGATTAAAAATAGAGAAAAATAATTCGGTTATATGAAAACAATTTCAGTTGAATGACTTAATAGAAATTCTAAACATCTGACTTCAAAAATTCAATGTAATGTTTTAAGCAGAATTTTACATTTTCAAGGTTATAATAGAATGTAATTAATTTATAACATACACTTTGTATTTCATGCTTTTAAAAAATCATTTTGAACTAATAAAAAATGGTTAATAAAATATTCATCAATGATTACCAAATTATTTTTTACACACAACTACAATTACAGATAAGTAAAGTTTATAAAATCATAGTAATTAAAATAAATATTGATGAATTTTAAAACTTATTGATAATTTTGAATTATTTATGCAATATTCTATGCAAAATCTTATTAACATGGAATTTATTTTTTTATACACCTGTGATTACAGATTAATGAAAAAAGCTACGTCAATTAATGCAAATGATTTTCAGATTTTGAATACATGCATTCCAGTTGTTGCCCAGTAAATTTACATCACAAGTAATTATCACAATCATGAATTATTTAGAAGTAAAAATGTTTTACATAACTTTATAATTTTTATTTTACACAAAGTATTAAATTTATATTTAATCCGATATTATTAGAAAATAATTTATTGATTCTGGACTATAGTTTAAATAAGTACACTTTACATTGGAGTGGGGAGATGTTAGAAACACAATCTTCAAAGCTAATGTATAAAATGAAATATTAGCAAAATAGCCATCAATAATAAATATAATCAATAATTTGTTACTTTACTTTAAAAATATTGTTGTTGTTGTTGCATGCCCCCAAAGGCCAGCAGCGCTAGACCAGGTCCATGACGTTGTACACTCTACAATAATCCAAAACCAGAAGAGGGTCGTGAATCAAGTACTGCCTGACAAAAAAATATTACCTATATTTACTTGCTAATAGTATTTATAATTACAATTATTTGTTAATATTATTTACCATTATAATTATTTGCAAGAATTATATTATTTACAATTATTTGTTAATACAAATAATTAAAAAAATTGTAACACAAGGAAATAAATTATCTGGCTTGTAATTACAAATGATATTGAAAAATATTAAGGAAAAATAATTTGTATTTATGGTTAGATGTGGTTATTGATCGAGACTACATATAACCATAAAATACCTATTAAAGGTCACTTTCCAGTATAATATATTTATACCAAATGTTATTGATAAAAAAATTTCTATAACAAATTAAAGTTTTGCAAGCAGCCAGAAAAAGGATAAAACATATAAATAAAGAAGACCTAACTATTTCCTTTATGTAATTGGGCAATACTATTTTCTTTTCTAAGTTTTGATCTCATAATCATTTGCAATCCATGTAGCTGGTCCATCATGTAGCACAGTTGTAAAACACATCCAACATGTTAATGAATGATATATTAATTTTAAAATATTAAATGCTTAACTGAAAAATAAGATTAAACTTAAATTATATTCTTTCTCTAATAAAATGATTAAATTATTCTCAAGATGGATATCACAAAACTTTACCTCTTTGATAACAAGTGGTGTTTTGAATAATTTCGACCTATATCTGGGCTTTAAGATTAATCATTTTATGTTATAAATTACAAAAAGAAAAACAACAAACAAAATAATATCAACTATCAAAAATGACTTTAACCATTTTCTGTAAAATACTAAAAAAAAAAAATCACAAAAAAAGAGATATCGAGAAATTAAAAACAGTTAATAAATTTAGGAATTATATATATATATATATATATATATATATATATATATATATATATATATATATATATATATATATATATATATATATATATATATATATATATATATATATATATATATATATATATATATATATATATATATATATATATATATATATATATATATATATATATATATATATATATATATATATATGTGTGTGTGTGTGTGTGTGTGTGTAAATGTTTGGAAGATTAACCTAATTATGCTTACTATATTAAAACAATAAAATCGACATGGAGTTTACAAATGCAATATTTTAATTATTTGTTATTATTTTGAAATTGTATAGTGAATTTAAAAATTAGAAGTATTTCTGAAATCAAAACAGATAAACTTTTTTAAACTATTTCTCATATCATACTCATTTTACTTGTATAACTTACTAATTTACATTGTTTAAAATTATATTTAAATTCTTTATTTAACTTTAATTCTTTAAAGAGAAAAATCAAAAGTAAATAAAAATAATTCTGACAATATATCTAGGCCAATATTATCATCATAATCAGACTTTGTAAATTGGTAAAGGTGTTTAAGTGTGTATATATATAAGATATATCATTTACCCATTATCCGGTCAACTATTTACTATAACAGTAAAACCATTTACATTACTATAAAAGAATCAAGTGATCAAAATGTCAAAAGTATCATCAAATGCTTTAAATGTTAATCACTTTCTCCAATATGGAAAGGGACAAATATTCTAGTTAACTTATATTTTCATTAAAACAAATTGTTTGAATTTATTGTTAATTCATACTTCAACTTTTCAGTCATAAACAAAAACATAAAATATGATATTAAATATAATAAAGTATGTAAACACAAGAGTAGCTACTAAGCTGTTACATCTGACAGCATTCTTTACATGGAAATAGTTAACATGCCACACAACTAGTTTAAATAATAACAGTTGTTCCATATGAACATTTTTTCATAAGCGTTAATCAACTATTTTCAGTACTGTATTTTCAAGTTTTAGATGCAAAAATATTTCTCTTAGAAATCCACAATGATTTTAATGGTTGACATGGTTATACATAATAACCATGTTATACATGCAATAAAATATTTTGTAATGTTTATGCATTGAAAAATTTTTGCATTCCTTAAAACAGATCTTTGAAAAGTATACAATATTTAAAACCACGAATCCTTATAAGACAAAATATTTCGGTCAGTAAAAATTGACTTAAAAATAATAGTAAATAAGAAAGACTTTTAAAAATAAAATAATTAAAGTTTATAAGGAATTCACACACAATTTATTGATCATAAATGCTACAAGATCCAATATTAATTTATTGAAAATAAACATCTAAGGGCTTTCAAATAGAATATTTTTAGAGTGTCATTTATTCATAAACTTGCTTCGTAAAAAAACAAAACATGTAATAAATACATTTAAGCCTTGTAGCAATCGAATTCGATTTTAAAAAAATTGAGCATTTTACTAATTGATTAAATATAACTAATATATAGAATGAAAAAATGCTTCTGTCCATGATACATTTTTCTATTCCTCACACGGTAATGAAATTATTCGATAACATACAATGACAAACATTTTCCAATGTCTTTCTCTTGTTGTCATGTTATCAACAGTTTATGAAGTTTTCTTAACAAGTAATTAAACAATATTTCAACATAAAAAAATATATTATTCTTGCATTATTCAAAACAATTCTATCCTGATATATACAACAATAATAAATGCGTACTCACCTTATATTTCTCTTTGCTCACAGACACAACATCGAATATTCCGCCATTTTAATGGCTGACGCTGACTCAAGCATTTCGCAGTATCTGACGTCATACTGTCACGCGGTATACACAATAAATGTGAAAATTAGATTTCTTTCTGAAAAATTGTTTTTAAGGGGTTTAAAAAGTAAGAAGTTAAAGGAAAATTAATTAACATCACAAAAAAAAGTTATTTGGAAAAAATAGTCTTTGACGATAAAATAAAAAATAGCGCAACAATTAACTGTCTTAATTTTGCTGGCCAACAGCTTCAGGGCCAACAATGGCCAGAATCTGTTGGCCCTCTACTTATCATCCAGCACCGGCCCGGTTTATTTTGGCCAGCACTCATCCGTGGCCGTAATGGCCGGAGCTGGGCCATCAAACAACCATTAGCGGCTTGCCGTGGCCAACAGGAAACCGGCTTGGCCAGCAGCGGCCCGGATTTTTGCCGGCAGTTTGTGTTTGCTGGGAATATGGGCTCCAGCATCCTCCTCATCAAAAGAAAAACAGTTCAATATAGAGCAGCCAAACTCATCATAGTTGCAGTTTCCGCAACTAATAACCTGCGTGCTGAGATTGAATGCAGTCTCACACCACTTGAAAACAGACGAAAATTGGCCACCATTAAATTCAACAAAATCAAGAGCAACAATAAGGAACACATTTCAAATGTCATTTTTCGTGTCTGGACAAACAAGGAGAGGTTAAAAGGATTCTCCAAGCATCAATATGACAAAGATATCAGAAACAGAATCAGTCTGGACAGACTTTAATATTATTGAAGAACCAGCGTTTGCTGTCATACCACTCCCTACCGTTAAGATCAATTTAGACCTGCTGGAATCGTGTTCAAAAAGAGAACCAGAAGAAACTATTCGGAGAGAAGGTATGAAAACTATTACCAAGCTTTCGAAACCAGATTTTTTCACCACTTTCACTGATGGTTCTTCCAACTTAAAATGTGAATGGGGAGGTTCTGGCATTTTCCTTATACTTCCAGACAAATCATCTCTCAAACATCGGGTTGATGTATGTTTATAAATAAATATACATATATATATATATATATATATATATATATATATATATATATATATATATATATATATATATATATATATATATATATATATATATATATATATATATATATATATATATATATATATATATATATATATATATATATATATATATATATATATATATATATATATATATATATATATATATATATATATATATATATATATATATATATATAATATATATATATTTATTTATGTTACTGAATAAATATATATATATTTATTTATGTTACTGAATTTCAACTTTTCGATGATTGGTATGTTAAGTAATTCTTAAAGACATTGCGCATTATTTCTGCTTATTATATATATATATATATATATATATATATATATATATATATATATATATATATATATATATATATATATATATATATATATATATATATAAATATATATATATATATATATATATATATATATATATATATATATATATATATATATATATATATATATATATATATTTATATATATATATATATATATATATATATATATATATATATATATATATATATATATATATATATATATATATATATATATATATATATTTATATATATATATATATATATATATATATATATATATATATATATATATATATATATATATATATATATATATATAATAAGCAGAAATAATGCGCAATGTCTTTAAGAATTACTTAACATACCAATCATCGAAAAGTTGAAATTCAGTAACATAAATAAACAAAAAAAACAATGTTTTATAAGGAATAAACATTTAGTACATGTTTTGTAAGCATGAGAATAAGATATTTTTTCATGTTCCAAGATCTTGTGCTCAGAAAGTGACCGTTAAGGACAAAAGGAATCAGATTAAACTATTTCATGCCTCATATTGTTTTCTCGTAAGTTAGGCGTGTTTTGAAATTTAATATATTATTAAATTTTAATTCGTTATAGGAAGTTTCTTTCTTATACAAATTAAAATTGTTCTAGGTCAGGTAAAAACTATGTAAAGTCCTATAAAATATGTGCTCTTAAAATATTTTCTGATTTTGAAGTTAGTAAGGTTTAAAAGAACGTGCATTAATTTGGCCATACATATTTTCATATTTTTGAAGTAAATTGTTCTGAATGACACTTATCCATATTTTGTACTAATTAAAATTAATATTTAAATTAGTTCTCATTAGGCTTTTATATATCCCTAAAATTAGTAAAATTAAAACTTTTGCAATTTAAAATCCATTAGATTATTTTGACAGATAATTCATAAAAGTCATTTATAGTTAATATGTCAGCTAAATCATGGAAATTACATTATTCAGTGATCAAATATTAGACATAATAAATAATATTTTTGTAAATTACACTTGTAAAGGTAAATTATTGAAACACTTTAGTGTGAAATTCTTAAAAAACATTAAAAATATCATCTAATTTTTACTTAGCTATAACTAAACTGCAACAAAATTTTATATTTATAAAATGTAATTTCTTTTTTCCAGAAAATCTCATAGAAAACATTTTGATCCCCGGATAGATTCAAGTGAAATCTGGTCTTAAACAGTGCTGTTTTCAAAATCTTTTCCAAAGAATATATTTATACAGAATTTTTCTTCCTTATACTTTATTCTTCAGTCCCCCTTCTTTGTGAACACAATAGAACTTTCAACAGATTCAAACCAAGAAGACCAGCACTGGAAAAAGCTATTTATAGTTTCTTTTCTTGGATTTTCAATACCTATTGAAAAAATCTAGAAGAAATGCAAAATTATATTAGAACGACAAAATGGATTTTTCATCATTTTGAAAAATGGGTGAAATATTTAAAGACCAATTTATTGTTCATTATGAAACTAAAATCATGTAAATAAATTAGTATAATCAACAATTTCCTTAAAAATGAGTAATTTTTATTAATATAGATGGGTATACATAAAAATAGTTTAGTAAATATAGAAAGAAAACATTTTATTCTGTTTTTATTATCAGTCTCATAAGTATATTATTTATGCATATATGTTGCAAATCTTAAATAAAACTTTTTATTTTTAACATATGCTATACTTTATGGACATTCAAAATAATTAAGTCATATAAAATGCGCATGAACTGTAAATAAAATAAATATTTGTAAAATAGCTGTTTTTTTAGGAGAAACTGAAAAGAACATACGCAGAATGTATGAGCTCAGCTTTTAAACACATCATGATAACGAAAAACTTAAATAATTAATAAGGTATTCCACAATTTGTTAACTAACATTATATATCGAGGATAATAACAATAATATATTTTTTAACGATTGTTTTAGCTATAATAATTTCAAAAAGATGATACATAATGTAATCATTTCATAATTAAGGTGAGTGGTTATTTTTAAAATTTTATTTTAAAAATTCAATAAACTGACTAAATAGGCAGTTTATTGAAATTTTGATTACGAAAAATTTTAAATTGTTTTAAATATTGTGAATGAATTGCGAAGATTTTGCAATGTTTACGAACTTAAAAATTATATATACCATAAATAACATTATGTCAATTTATGCCTTAAAGTAAATCAATATTAAATTTGTAAATACATTTATTTTGATATCAATAAATATCGTGTACATATAATATAATATAAAATATTGAGACACTTATCTATTTAATTTAGTTTTTTACCATTATAATAAGAATGGTAAAAAACTCGTTAAAGTTGTACAAATTTTCAATGCATCACAAAATTGAGCTGCTTTTAATGTAATCATTTTTATAAATTTTTGTACACCATTTTTCCTTCTGAAAACTAATATAATGCGAAATTATTTGAATAATCTTTCCTTTGAAATGTACTTTTTATTTATGAGTACCAATGATAAAATAAGTTGGTAAATTTATACAAAATAAAAGTTTATCGATTTATTATAAAAATATAATATAAATATTGAAGATAAAAACGATAAGTTAAGAACGATAAGAACGGTAAAAAATAAAAATAGTAGTTTAAAATATAAATATTACTCATAATTGTCCTTATATATTTTAGCTGAAAATGCAATAAAAGTTTATTTCATTCCTAAAAAAAATTATGTTTTATAACATTATGATAGTTTATTCAAGATTTTGGCAAAATAAAAGGTATATAAATATATTCTGATGAAATAAACAATATAGAAAAGAAAATTAATAGGTAAATTGATAATACAAATGCAGGAAATATCTCAATTCATTAAAAATACCTGTGATGTGAGCACACTGAAAATGAGTCGAGCAAGAAAATATATTATTTAAGAAATTTGTTTACTGACTGAAAGGAAAACACCTACGCATGCAAAAAAATAAATTTTGACATAATATTTAATAATGCACATATAAAATTCTCATTAACTTATTGATTCTCAGTATTGACAAAGCAAGAATGCGGTGGCAAAAAAACCACCTGCTTATTAATTTTGAGAATCTACATTACCACAGTAAAAATTCAGTACTCTTGTCAATTTAAAAGGTTGAAAATTAAGATTTTAGCGTAGATATTGTTCCAAAATACTCAAAATGCATTATTATTTATTTAATTGTTTATGGGGAGGGGCACGATCAAAATTTGTATTGAAAAATTGGGCTACGAATTTTGAAAAGTTGAAAAAAGCTGAACTAAACTATTATTTATAAGTATTACAATACATTTTAAGTAGTAAAAATAGTATATTAATTCACTTTATTCTTAATATGAAACTGTTTTCAAATTTACAGTTATTCGAAATGAGTGCATCAATTTTTTCTTTCAAATTCTTCTAAATTCCTTATAAATGATAATGAAATGTTTTTAGTATTTTAAAATATATTCTTATAAAAATTAAAGTTAAAAGAAGTAATATTTTCTTTCTATGTGATGCATCTAAAAAGGCATTTTTGTTTTAGTTCATCGAATATGGATATGACAAGACAGCTTTCGATGAAAAATTCTTTTCCTAGGAATATATTTATAATTTTGTTCAATGATTTAATGTATTTAGTAATAATTTTACATAATTATTATTATACTTGATATTTCTCATTCAAACGTTGAGAGTATTAAGGAATAATGTCAGAATATATTTTGAATTTTCAAGTACTTGCTTTCAGTATTTTTAAATACTGCGATGTGTGTAAGCTATAAAATAATTAGTTGACACATAATACATAAATAAAAGTTAATCAACCTCTTAATGTATAAATTATCGCTATTTTGTATTAATTGATGATGTAAATACATTTATTTACTTTAAATGCAAAGCAATTCGAATCTATTTTAGTTCATAAAAATTAAAGGTAAGCATTTGTATGTATAGAAATATATGAATGACAAATTACACTGCCGGACACACAATAGATGCAACCCCTGAAGGAATAATACAAACAACATAAAAATTTACAACATGCATTAGCAGAGATGAGGTATGCAAATGAGATTAGAATTTCAGTTCACAGGCATATCACGCGCGTATGGTGCCACTTCAAAGCGCTATTTAAGGGGATTTCTAGGATTTCAAGATAGGCAATCGTGTTTTTCTTATTGTTTTTTTTCACAAAAAACGATCAATTATGCCTCGTAGAAAACAGCAATAATTTGTTGATCAAGATTCCGAGTTCGACTGAGGAAAGATAGTTGCCTACCGAGATTGTGGATTATCTTTCAGGGAAATCGGTCGCCGTGTAGGACGAATCTAAACAACTGTATTGCGGATATGTGATTGTTGGATGCAGGAGGTTACGACGGACCAACGTGTTCAACCGCATCCACCTCAGTGCATCACTTCACGTGAAGACAGGCAAATTGTGCGCATGGCAGTCATGGATGGCTCAGCTGCATCGCGAACCCTAGCACAGCCCATTCAGTCTTGAACGCAGCAGTGCCTGAGCGTAATATTTGACGCCGTTTGCAGCAGAGTGGTCGGTCAACAAAACGTCTATTGCTTTGTCTATCCTAGACTCAGAACCACAGACGTCTTCGCCGCAAATGGTGATGAAATAAACATGTAGATGACAGAATGAAATGAAACTGTCTTTACTCGCAAATCACGTTTCTGTCTGTAACACCACGATTTATCGCATTCGAGTCTGGAGAAACTATGGAGAGAGAGGATTCTGAACAGCAGCATTATGCACCTCCTCACTGGTCCTGCACCGGATATTAATCTATGGAGTGGTATTGGATACCACTTTCGCACTACTCTAGTATCATTGCCGGTACTTTAAACAGCAAGGGCTACATTATCAAATTGCTAAAGCGACTTGTCCTTCCTTACCTTTACGGCTTGTCCACAGCCATATTTCAACAGGGTAATGCGTGACCACACGTGTCTCGCTTTGTACTAGGGTTCTTCATCAATCGCCAGTTTGAATTGCTTCCCTGACCAGCTCGGTCTCCGGATCTTTCACTGAGAGAAAACATGTGATGTATGGTTGCTTATTTTATATCATAAACTTATAGGTCAACATGTTATCTACAAAATAAATTTTGTTGTGATATCTCTTATCTTTCTTGGTGTTGAAATTTGGGATGCCAGTAGTCTATTAAAATACTGTGTTTTCTAGATCTTTACTTTTTTAGTTCTAGATGTCATCAATATAGTCAGTAGATTAATGTTATAAAATAATTTCAAATATATTCTTAACGTAATGTTTTAATGTAATACTATATTATAGTATAATGTTAATTATTTATTATTCCCCACATATGTGTTTGATTCCATGTAAAAATACTTTCTATAAACTTATAGATTTATAGATAATACAGATATTCAATTTCTCAAAATGGATTTTATGAATTGCTGTTAATTAATAATGCATTGAAAGTTTATGCACTAACATATTTTTTCACAATAATTTACCATGCCTTTATGGTTATGCATATTTGCATTTATTGTTTTATTTGATAAACGTGAAATTCCAATTTTAAGTGTATATCAATTGAGTAAAATGACATTATATTAACTTTTCAAATAGGAAAGTGAACTCATTGACTGACATGCCAAAAATAATGCAGCAGTAATTTTAGACTGTAACTCAAAAATTATGAGATTACTATTTTGAAAATTATATGATGATGAAATTTAAAAATATGCTTTAGAATTATTTAATTCTAGATATTGTTTGCAGAAAAAAATGATATGAAGACATATAACATCATTTTTTCCTTTAATTCATCTTGACCATTCTAAACTTATTATTATATAAATTAGTAGGATTTTCTCTATTATTTTTTTCATAATCTCTTCAATTTACGTGATATACATTAATTATATAAAAAACAACAGTTCTAATTTTTTTATGACAACAAGTAATATACATTTGCAATTATACGTAATAAAATATATGTAATGTTTAAAAAATATGTTATTGAATGAAATTTATTAAACACCATACATTTTTATTTAAAAATAAATATCAGCCGCTCTTCTTATCAGATATTAAATATTTAACTTAAGAATAAAACATATGAAAACTGTTTTACTAGGATAAAAGTTTAGTTTTATCAAATGTTCAAAGTAGAAAATAAATATAAATAAAAGACTATGAATTTCATGTTTTTAAGAAAAATCAAAAGGTATCAAATTTTTATTACTTTATTTTGAAAAATTTAAGTGATTTTTAAAACTCGATTCCATTCTTTTTCTGAACAAGTAAAGTTTTCATAATGTTGAAATAAAAAAAACTTGGTACGTTATTTAAAATTACATTTTCTGACAGGAAGTTTAATAAGTTTGAAAGTTTTTCCTTACTTAAAACCCCTCAAATCATATAGGATAGTGAAAAAAATTCCGTCAAACTACTAAATAAGAAACTTTGATATTGCCATTTGGTATAAATATGTGAAGCATGTATGAAAACTTTATTGTGAAAATGATAAAGATATGACTGTAGGTAAACAAATTTCATTTTTATAAAATTTTGAGTATCATCGAATGTAAATTTAATAATTTTTATTGAAATAAATATTTTCAAATATACTTGAGCTAAATATACACAAGGTGCACATATTCGATATTAAAAGATATTTAGAAGAAAAACGTTAGATGAGAAGTTTATTTATTATACTAAAGGAAACAAAGTTTTCTCTTGAGGTAAACATGTCAATGTTTGTTTGTTTATTAAACATATTATGAATAAATATGCATTAAATATTTTGAAAAAAAATAAAGCATATATATTTCTTATCTCTAATATTATTATCTTAAATAACTAAATATTTAAAGATATAACATTCAATGTGTCCTTATAAATTAATGATATTCAGTGCATTAAAAATTTTATTTAATTATTTAAAGTTAGCATAAATTTGTAGTTAATCTGACAATGCAGCTTTTTGTATTAATGAATTGTCTTATACATAATATCATAAACTTGTTAATGTTACTATTACTCAATTTTTAATATAAATGTTAAATATTATTATCTGTATTTTGAAGTCTTTTAATAAATTATAGAAATTTTTAGTTGGTAAACTTATGTACGTTTCTAAATAAAAGTATTTAAAATTTCATTTATAAAATAAACATAGTAAGCTTTTATAAAATAAATTAAGTTTAATAAAAGAAGTAATATTCTTAACAAATTTTAGATTTTCTGCTCAATTAAAATTTGTATTAAGCAGCATGCTAGTTTCTGAAACACTGTTAATTTTATTTAAATTTATTTTCTTGAATATTGTTAAAATAAGGATTTATTGCATTGTTAGTGAGACGTGTGAGAGACAAAAAGCTACAATAAAAATTATGTTGATTAAATAACATTTTAAGAATTTTGTAAAAAATAAAATCAAATAAGTAATGTAAAGAATATGGAGAGATCATATAAAGAGCATAAAATTAATTACTTACATGATCCATGTAATATAGATTTCATACATTAATGAATTCGCAAATTCTATAAAATATTAACATAAATTCACACATTTTAGTAGTTCACATTACTTGTTGTTTTTAAGGATTTTTGATGGTGTGCATAATATATTTAATAATAAAATTTTAAATTTTGTTATAATTCCTTAAAATAAAATGTAAATTCTATTTTCATATTATTTTTAAAGATTAAAGTTTATTAAAATAATAAGAAAATATCACATTGCTTAAATTGCTCAATAAAGTTTTACATCATAAAATATTGTTTCTTTATACACTTTTTATCGGAACTTCTTAAGGAGAATTTTCTGCATATTTAAATGACAGAATCAAATTATTAAAAGTGCATTTTTATGAAAAAATTTGAAACTGATATTTTTATTTATTCATAACTAGTTATTTATTTGAAATAATGGAATCAAATTATTGATTTGTTTACTCAACAAAAGTAATTAGGATTAAAAAATATAGTTTTATTTTTGCTGCTCTCTTTCTGAAACGAGTTGTTAGCAAAAGTCTTGAAAATTAAATTCACTTTGCTTACATTTATTGCATGTCAGTCTTGATTCTTATAATCCAGAACAAAAAGTAAAAAAAAATATTACGAAGGGGGAAATCATAAGCATAAGAAAATCAAATATTATATCTATAACAAAAATAAATTTCATTACATTTGCCTGTGAGTACAGAAGAGTTTGAAAACAGTGTAGAAACTAACCTCCATTCTCATGCAATCAGCAAGCGAATCAAGAAAAGATTATAGAGATCTGTTCAATTTATTCTAACTGTAGTTGAATGTTTAACAATCAAGAATTTACAGGAATTTTGTTTGAATATTTTTACAAGAATAAATGCAAAAGATGTATTAAAAATGAAAATGCCTTGCGCATTTAAATCTAAATAAGGACTGAATGACACCAGAATATTGTCTTATCAATGCTGAGAATCAGTGTTGCCAAATGTCAAAAATATTAGTGGTAATTTGTAAGATTTAAAATGAAGCTCGTAATGTATATTTAACAACAAAATACTCAAAATGCATCATGATTGTAAACATTTTCCTGTACACAGTGGAAGGGAAGAAAAAGCAATCAAAATTGTGATTGAAAATTGGACATCAAATAATTGAAAGTTAAGAAACGCTGACTTAAATAGCTCGTAAGATTATTAAATAAATTTTCAAATGATTTGCATTTATAGAAAATGACTATTTTTGCTAAGCAACTACAAAGCAAATTAAAAAAGTGAAGTCTTATGAACCACAGTCTCGATCTAATATGTCTCAAAGAAACATTTGTTGAGTTACCAAGCAGTTTTAAGAAAGAAATTGAACAAGTTATTACACATAAATTTATAGGTGCAAGGTATTATTTTTTCATCACATTCATTTATCATTACAATTATTTTATATTTATCATGATAGTTTTATTAAAATTATTTATTACGAAGTTTATGTTAGAAACAATTTATATGTATGACTTTGAAGAACTATTTATAGAATAATAAGTAATAAAACATCAGAATTAAAATTGATGCATATCTTAAAATTATTAAATAAGCAAAAACAATTTTTTTCTGAAAATATCCTGTGAGTTCAATTTTTTGTTTCCTATTATTTTGTGACACTAGAGCAAATAAATGTCTTAAAAGTTCCATTCAATAGAAAATAATATATTTCGTCATTTTATTATACTTTCCGTAGGTTACAATGCTTGCCATTTAGACGGATGTATCATTTTGAGAATAATAATTGAGAAATAATTTTTTATTTAATGCTGAAACTGTAACTTTCTTGATTGATAGATTTCTAAAAGACCATTCTAAACATTTGATGCCTTGATTAAAATATTATGAATAAAATAGTATAAATAAAAATAAATAGTTGATGTATGTTTCCTTTAAAAAATTTAAACCTTAAGTTTTTTTAATTGTGTAAAAACGTCTTCTCTTATTTTTACATATTTTGCATCCATATATATTTGCAAATCATTTAGAAATATGACATTCATATTTGCTTATAAAGAAGAATACAATTCACATAAACTTAACATGTATTTCCTTAGTAAATAAATAGGTGCAATTATTACTATAAAATCTATTTAAATATTTAGGGATTAATGAAATTTAAAACGTATCTTTTAGAAAACATGTTATAATTGAAGGGAAATAAATTAAAAGGCTGTGCTATTAGTTCATCAAAAGACACAATATGCTATACATTTTTATTTTATTAATCTATTCCTGAATTTTTTTCTAATGCCGACTGCTTTTTAAAATTTAATCAGATTCAGTGTTACAAGGGGCAAATATAATGGCAATTTCTTTAAACGTGAATCATCCAGTGTGTATGCTATATTTTATCCGAAAGTGAAAGAATAAAGCTTTCCAGAAAGAGAGAGAGAGAGAGAAAAAAAGTAACATCTCTTCCCGAATCAGTATTTGAAACTGGGACTTACTCTTTCGAAGTTTGGGACACTAGCCTTTCCACCATCGGACGGCCAATGTATTCCGTTAAGTATGACCATCAAATTCACATAAGAGAAAATTATAATTCAAAGTTTATCAGTTGCAATAAAGTAAATGGTACTTAATTAAATTTTTTCTTATTCTCAGCTTCACATTATGGTATGAAAACATTTTTTGAATGCTAGAAAATGCACATTCTGTAAAAAAAAAATACACTAACAAGCTATAAATTCTTTTTTAAATTCAAAAATGATTGAAAAATCGTAGACTGCTTCAATTTGTAGAGAATGCTCAAGATTTTTATTATCTGTAAATAATAAATATACATTTTATACAAAATATAAATTTCAGAAAATTATGCGTAAGATGAAATTAATTTTTATTTAACGTTTAATATTTTGCCAATAATGAGATATTTTTCAAAAATAATTTTATTCATATTAATATGCATTTGCTAAAATATAAATAAAAGATTTTAAGAGTATTATTTTTGCCAAGTTTTTAATAATAATTAAAAGAAATAGTTTCAGCTAATATCTTAGAAACGTTTCCAGAACTGAAATGAATTTTTGTTATTTAAAGTATGCATTTACCGAAATTCTTACAAAACATAAAGATATTTCATAGCACAAACATTAAATATTTTTCAAAGACGGTCAAAAATGCTTTTTTATTATGTAAACATTAACACGTGAACACTACTATATTTAAATATGATAAAGTGACAAAAATCCATCAAATCATATAAATAAATAAAAATGTTCCATAATTTTAAAACCCATAAAGTTTTTAATTAGAAAAGCTTCTTATATGTTAAAATGCATACGATATTATTAACGAAATGAGTATACATTTTGCGTCGGTTTATTCTACGTTCTATAATAAATTAAGGTTCATATCCGTTGCATTCATTGTTGATATCCTCAGGAGATATTCATATTAATAACGTAATAGTCTGGTGACATACTCATGATTGAAGTGACATTCTGATAATATACACAAGATAAAGATCATTTATTCATGATAGATTTGATATTATCGATATCTACCACCTAAAATTTGATTTTAATAACAATTATGCTTTTCTTTTGAAAAGTCAAAACAGACTTCATTGATGTTGATGAAATTTTCAAGTTTATTATTTATCTTCCATTCATATATTGCTTAATGAAAAAAAAATCATTAACTCTTAAGGAAATGTTTGTTTTAAATCTATATAACATAATTCATAGCCATAGTTTTAATAATTTTCCTTTTTAAAAAAAGTTCTATACTTAAAAATTAAACTTAAATAAAAATAAGTAATTTATTTAAAAATCTAGATTATTAACATCATGAATGTGAAACAATTCTATTGGTACAGAACAACTTATTTATGAATTGAACATACAAATGTAAATTATAAACAATTCATTAATATCTGAAATAATTTAATTAATATTTTTTAACATTTCATACACAATTTCTGATTTTCTGAACTATTTTTCATAGTTCAGACTATGATAAATTTTTTTATGTGTGACAAACATTAAATTTTTAAAGATAATAAAAAATAGAATTGCGAAACAAAATAAACTACTTTTTTTGCTCAAAAAGGCTTATTTTAAAATATCAATATACTCTAATAGCGAATTGTGCTGCATTATTTCTTTAAAGAAAGAAATCTGAAATCATTTACTTTCCTTTTGCTATTGATAATATATAATGTTTTTTATTTTAAAAATTCTAAGATAATATATCCACATTTTTAATCAACCATATATTTTATAGAAAACGCAAAATTTTAAATAGAATCAAAAAATAAATGTATCTTATTTGAAATATGCTATCTAAGAAATAAAAAAATAAAATGAACAACATTTTCTTTTTCATTGATTCTTTTTCTTACATGATATATTTGTAATTTTATAAAGCAAATTATACCCCTTAATTTTAATTTTAATATTATATTTTTCAACCAACAGATTTTCCAAGAGAATTAACATATCTTTAAGTTCTTGATTAGATTATTTAAAATTATTCTATTATTTCTTTAATATTATTCTGTTATGAATCTCAATTCCTGTCATAAATAAAAAAAAAATCGATAAAAAGGTAAGGAATATTAATTTTGGTTTGGTAATATCTATCAGTTTATATTTAGTAAAATCTAAGTTTGACGTTATTTCTTCCAATTGTTATTTCTAAATTCAGTTAACATGCTAAACAATATAACTTTAGAATTTATTTCAAAGTAATGGAAGTCTAGGTTTTTAAGTGTATTATATATGTGTGAGTGATCATTTAAAAATAATAAAATATCTTAGTTACTAAAAGTATATAAATATTAAAATAAAAATATTTGATTTTTTACATATGGGTAATTTTACCTATGGTATGATATTTCAATTATTACTTGCTATTATTTTTTATTTAATTTAAAAAAATAACAATTCAGTTTTATTAATCGCTTTATCTTACTTTGATATAATCTGATCCATTATACTACTATTTTGCTTTGTAAAATTTCACAAATTTGGCTTTTTACAAGGCCTATACACACTCATATAATTTAATTATTTTAGTTAGTGCTTATATTTTAACTTGAAATATGAGCATTTCACATGCTTCATATTCTTATATATTTGCTCTTTATGGTATCAGATTTTAATTAAAATAAAATATTTAACAAACAAGGTTATAAAAACAAGGTTAGTACCTAGACTTATAAGAAATCCTTTATAAATACTATATAAAACCGACTCTGCGGTATCCAGTAAAAATTAAATTATCTAAAAATTGAACAAAGCAAGTTTTGAATAACATTTACAAGATTATTGTACCATTTTCTATGCAGAAATTATAAAAATTCAGTCAGACATGTTAGCGTAGGAAATTGATTTTGGACTGGGTGCTTTAAATTAGATCATAATTCTTCTATTATATTAAATTTGGGCTTCTTTATTTCGATGTTCATCAAACCTCGATTGAGCATGTTTCACTGAATGAATCAAGTATTACCAAATTTTATTATTAGATCCAAGTTTTCATCTTAGGATGGGCCTTCTTTTCTTCACATTTCATCCCCTTTTCTTCATAGAAGACATCACATTTCTTCTTTTAATATTATTATTTTAAATACAAAATCATATTAGAGAAATACAAGACACAGTTTTCTGTATCATGGCAAATCCAACTTCCTACTTGATATATGTAGGGACATAATAAAAAACATGACCCATAAGCTTTCACAAGAGTCTTTTACTTACAACATTCAATGATTTTCCACTTGTCAGTAAATCGGGTTTTGTGGTTGGGAAAACACTCTATACGAAGGCATCAAAAATTCTGTTAAAAGTCTAAACATTTTTCACTCTATCTAAAGTATTCAATTGGATAAAGTGTTTCTAAAGTGTGGATATTGACATTTAAGATTTAATGTGCTGATATTGGATGTGTTAATTTGTCTAGTTGGATGAAGCAATGTCATTTATTTTTTTATTTTTATTTTTGGTTTTCTATTATTTTAATTTTTTATCTTATTTTTTTTTTAATTTCTTTTAGTATTCAATACGTGTCAGTCTCTTTCATTCAGCTTCCCTTTTCATTTACAATATTTCTTTCCCCTGACTTGTCTTTTAAATCTTTTTGAATATTTATATGACTATATGCATTTAAATTCTTGAAACACCGAAATTTGGATTATTTTGATCACATTTCAAAATTATTTTTACAGAAATTTAACCTCTTTACGAATTCTGAAATTTTGTGCATTTAAAAACATCTAGACGTTCACATTTCATGAAAAGTATTTCAGATTACGTTGATTTATACATTTAAAAAATCTTGTAGCTAAGTTCATACTTTAATGTTTACAAATCCCATTTTGAATGCTACATTTATCCATGGTTGTTTCAATTATTTGAGTAACCTGTACATGTTAATTAAATAAAAATTATAGAGAATTTAATCAAATGTTAAATAATTTGTTTGTATTTAATATAATGTGTACACTAATGTTAAATTTTCAGGTATGTTGCATATATGGAGTGAACTATAACTAAAGATTAGGTTGATTTAGTAACAAATTTCATCTAACTCATCTGGTTTTATAAAACACATGCATTAAACCACTTTAAAATTTACAAATTACTGAGAAATTATTTTTAAATTTATTCTCACTTACGAATACAAGTTAATATGATACAAGATCATTTTAACATACTAAATAAATTATTTATGTCAAACGAAGTGCCATGACAAGAAGATGAAAAATGTTTGAAAGAATCAAATCAAGATCCCTCAGATTTTGTTTTAGAGCTATTATAACAATGTTTTGTCTGTTTCAGATGAAAGGAAACAGAATATATCATAATCTACTGAAATGATTAATGTTTGAAGAGCACGGTGGCAATATTATTTCTTTTCCAATGAGCTCTCGTGGTCTCGTAGGTACTTCCGTCGACTGCAGGAGCATTTATCATACGGTTTTGTGAAATTGATTGCCTTCAAACAATTTTTGAAAGAACTTATGAGTTTCTGAGAGAGATTGATGCCATAAATTGAAGTTCATGACTGTACATTTTAGGCAAAAATTGCAAATGAATGTATATTTTCTAATTAAAGAAAAAACTTTGCCCTTTGTCAATAATTACAAATAAATAATGTACTTCATCCGAAAAATATCTGTATGAAATTTTATTACGATATTTAAAATAATTTCCTTTTTTTATAAATTATTTTTAGCAAGCTTTAAATAATAAAATTTTAGCTTAATCCTAAGAAACCAAAATGTTTGATACCTGATTTCAAAATATAGATTCGTATAGATTTATAACATTATTGATTTAATTATTTGTGCGTTGGCTACTCTACGCATACTTCACCCATAACTTTTATTATTTGCTACTTTCCAATTAAAAGTATTGACAAATTTAATGATATGTTTTATATAAACATGAGATTCTTTAGCATTATAACATTTAAATAAATGTTTTATTTTCAGTTAAAATATATAAATTTGTGTTTTAACTGCTTAACACATTTATTAATCATTTTTTCATGTTTAATAAATATTTTTAAAGAAAAACGAAACATTTGTATTTTAATTTGAGTTCGCTTTAATTATTCGAAATTATTAGAAAGGCTGTATATTACTGACAAATATAAATTAATGTTTCATGTCTTTAGAGCATTCTTATGTCAAGAATTGGATAAGAGTTACAAAACTGTTTTACAATTATTTAAAATAAATAATAACTTTATATCACATATTCGAGTGGCTTAATAGTAATAGTATCACATTATATAAATAATTTGTTGCTTAAAGTAATTTCTTTTGTAAACACGTTCACCATCAATGAATCTTCACCTATTAAATGACTACATAACTCAGTAAGTTGACTGAAATTCAAAGTCTTATTGTTTGTGTTTGAACTTAAAATGATTAACCTCTATCATAAGCATAAGTTGTACAAAGAAATTAAAATATATAAACTTAAAATACTGATACTTCTAGGATAATATAGTGAAAAGTATTGTAATAGATGTAAAAAATTTTTAATGTATGTAAAAGATTTTTAAATTTAACCATCATAAATTCTATTGAATTTATAATATATGAAAAAGAAAAAAATGCATTTTTTCTATTATTCCTATCAATTTTAACAATATTTTCTTTTTGCAAAAAACTAAATTCATAATTAATTAAATTTAATTAATTAATTTAAATTAATCATTAAAATTATATTGATTTAATTGAATAAAGTAAATAAATGAAATGCAATCATAATAATATCAAGAATTGGAAATAATTAATGAGAATTATTGTAACTAAATTGGTTCTATTAATTACTTATGCAAAACAAATTATAATTTTGCATAAATAATTTTATTGGTCAAAATGATTTGAAACATTTTTAGAACTTATCAGAAATAAGTATTTTGCTGACATTCAAATAAAATTAATTTTTCTCACTGAACTTCACCACTGTAAGCTTAAAATATTTTGACCATAAAGATTAGTTTTATGTTTGTGTGCTTACGACATGTTTACTTAGTCTAAAGAATTTGTAAGGTTTAAATTTGGTGAAATATATCAATCATTTTACACCTCTTTGTGCCAAAAAATTGAGATTAATGATTGAAACAGTAAATATCGTCCCCCATATCCTTACTGCCTGAAGTTAAAAATTACAAAAAAAAAGGATTTTTTTCCACAAACAAGTGAGAACATATCTATATGATTTTGTTTTCTTCCATAAATTTTAAAATTTTATCCTCTTATAAAACAATGATTTCTTGATAGCAAATAAAATTCAAAATATTTTACTATTATCATATTATCTTCCAGTCTATCAAACTAGAACCTCTTTTGAAATATGTCAAAACCTAAAAACACAAAGCGAAAAAACCGCAAACATTTGAAAGAATATGTTTAGTGAAGGAATAACTCCAGATATTTTTCCTTTATCTTTTTCATATTGTAATCTTTCAAATATGTAAATTATGCACTATGATAAGTAACATGGAAAAATGATCATATCTTTTGAGAAATATATTTGAAACTACATGAACACATAAGATATTTGTTAAAAAAATAAGTATTTGCATACACCTTTCTGTTGATGTTGTTAATTTCTCTCTGTATCAAAGATAACATTTTATTTCAGTTTTCCTAACATTAATTTACTTATAAGTAACACATATCCATGGCATGCCAATTTTTCTCTTTTGTTACTTTTTTTCATTTTAAATATGAATAAATAAATTAATAATAAATTTCAACATTCATACTATATCGAATAACTTTATAGAATATTTTACTCCATTTAAAATAAAAAAAATAGTTTTTGAAAAAAAAATTGCATTTTGAAAAAATTGAAAATTTTACATAAATAAAATTTTATTTTATCTACTACACTATAATTTTAACTTTAATGTGTCATCGATTACATTACATTTGTAAAAAATGAAAATATTTAAAATTTAAAAAAGCAATAAATTTTAAACAAATTTTTTAAAAACTTTGGATATTGTGAAGGTAAAATATGTAGGCAAAATACTGCAATGTTTCTGATTATAATGATATAATTTGACAAATATATGCAATCATATTACAATTTAATAGCCAACAGAATTAGGGACATTCATAATAAATATTTTCTATTTCAAAAATTTTATAACAAATAATAAGGATATTTTTTGTTTGAATTACAAATATTACATTTTCTTACACATGGATTTTAATATTAGAACTAAATTAAAAAGGAAAATAATACAAATTTAGAAATGTATCTTCATATTATATTCAATATGTTTATGCAAAATAGATATTTAAGGTTAAATAATTTATTGGGTGGTTATATAGTTTTGTAATTCGTTCTTCTGTCAGCAAAAAATGCACTTATGATTTTTTAAATAACGTGGTTTTCCAATACCCCTTGCAAAGTGTTTGGTGTTGCATGTAATACATCTTTTTTGTTACAAAGTATATTTAAATTATGAATATTTTTCTTTGTACTCGTTTAAATGGAAATTTTGTAAACTACAGATATCAGTGCATTTTAATGCTCAGATAAATTTGCCTTTCAATTAACTTAGTTTTAAAAAATTTTCTTAAATTTTAATTGGTTACTTCATGGATGATAACATGAAAACTATTATGTTTAATATTTAAAACTATTATGTTTAATCAACCTTCACTTAATATGCTTCTTTTCTATGACATTTCTTAAGTTATTTTTTGAAGATTTTTATAAGATAATTATACAAAAATATGAAATCAAATACTGAATTGCAGTAAAATATTTGGCACATTATAAGTGAATTTATAATGTTGTTTTTTTAATAATATTTAGATAAAATCAATCTCTCTTCCCATTTTCTGAAATTCCTACAGCTCTTTTTCAATTTCTATTTGTGTAGATTGAAAATTTTCTGATTTCCTTTAAAACTAATGGAGAAATATTTAAAAGAATGAATTTGATTTCCGAGTTAATTTATCATGGATATGATTTTTTACTTAAAATGTAAAATTTAGCATTTTGAATCAGCTTACTAAAATTATTATTTAACGTGTCTTAATCTAATTTTATATTATAAAATATTTCTTTAAAAACATAAGAAAATTTTAACTGAAACTGTAAAATTTATATTTAATTTAATAACTCGTCAATAAAACTATTTTTTTAATTAGAATTATATACTTCTTTATATAAACTAAACACTATACAAAGCCATAACTGACAATTTCCTACATTATGAATTAAAACGGCTTTCATAAAACTAATAGAGACCTTTTTGAAGTACTTTTTTTGCAAGCAATAAATTTTTTTGCACCTTGTTTATTCATTTATATTTGATTTCTACCTGTTAATAAATTTGTAAGAAAATATTCATTATCCTTAACATATTAAAAATTAAAATATCACAGGCTGTAATTTAATTTCAAAACAATAAGTGTAAAACAGATTTATTTCAAAAATTAGGTATACATTTGTTGCTAAGTTTTAAAAAAGATAATCAATTACACTACTTTATAAAGTATTAGTGACTCAATTTGTCTGAATAAGATAGCGCAGTAGTTATGTCCCTTTAAAATATTACTGATTTCTTTCATTATAAATGGAATATACCACATATCAAGTAATGAAACTTAATACTTTCTTCCATCACTCATTATTACGAATTAGAATATTAACAGGGAAACAAGTGGAAAATATGTGCCTGTGGCCATATGATTACATTAGAAAGAAATTGATATGATGATTCTAGGAAAAAATCATTATTTTTCATATTTTACTACGTGATATGATTTCGTAACTACGATATCAATATCAAATATGATATTAATCTTCATAATAATAATGTACACGTAAAATACAATATTTGACAAAAATATAGCGAATAATTACACGTAAATAATAAAGTTATACATGTCTATCCATCTTCGTTCCACAAATTTCAATTATTAGTATATAATAATACAGTTTTTTGTTATAATATGCTATTTATTTTTGGCTATATGATATATTATAAGGTAATACTAATTGTGATACATCCAGCAAATATTTATACAGGAGTAATGATACCAATAATACTAAGGCTAACATGAGAAGTCTATATTTGTAATAATAATTATATTATGATAGTTAGTCTAACAAATGGTTGTTGTGAAACTGCATTATAATTAACTATGTATGCATTAAACTTAGCTCTTGCCCTCAAATAACATAAAAGGCATCAAACAATTATATATGTGAGCAATAGTTATTTTTATTTTTTTATTTTTAATTATTTAAATGCTTAAACTTTGGCACTTATTTTTTAATACTATGAGTAAAGAAGCTTTACATTACCTTAATTACAATAAATTTAATCGTAAATAATTATATAGTAATTAAAATTAATTTCCCTCTACGCATATATCTTTCTATATATTGTTATGTACATTTATAGCAACAATTTAATATTAATTAAGGGAAATTGTCTTTTATTGGAATCATTACAACGTGGTATTTTTACTTAGTTGATGCCTAGAGTTTAGTAACCTATATAAAATTAATCTTAAGGAATTTATAAAACTAGATAAACACAATAGCAATTATATTAAATTTCTGAAAATGTAAGAATAAAGTTTTGACTGTATAAATAAACTGACGTACATTTACTTTATTTACACATCTTTATCTACAAATAAATTAATATCTTAACACTTCCATTTCATGAAAGAATGATTGAATTTCACATTAAGGTAAAAAATATTTTTTTATAAAAGTAATAAAAAAAATCTGAATTAATATTTATGTTAAATAAATACAGCAATATGTAAATTTTTTATAAAATATTCAATTTTTATAAAATTTCTGTAATAAGTTTAACTTGGGTAGTGTATGTGAAGTTTTAATAAGAAAAATTTAATATTTATATTTAAAATGAAGATTTAGTTTATTTTTGTAACTCCTTAATTACATTTCGATTTCTGAAAAATTAAAATGATATTAAAGAAAAAATATATTATTCCCAAGAAAAAATATAAATTTTTAATCTTTATAATATTTTAAAGTATACATAATACAATAGAAAAATCTGGTTGAAATGTTTGAAATGTGAACTTGATTAGAAATGTGAATGCAATTTTCTCCTTTTGTAATGTAAAAAGTAATATTTTTAAGACACAAATTTACTAAAAATACACCATTTTCTCGTGTCTTGTATATAGAATAACCCATTAAACACGAGACGTTTGAAGGATTAATAAGGTATGTATGATTTCACTAAAACTAGGAATGACAATAATTTATTGGGAACAAGAAATATTTATATGATATTTGTCTAATCAATAAAAACATAAGATATTTATTTGGATAATATGTGGTATTTCATTAATAACAATCAAAATGCATGCATACTTATGATTAACCATACAGCTAAATTCAATTAATAGAAGAGTATTTCAATTATCCCCAATTATATGTATTTCTCTGTAGTCATATGATGCAATTTAATTCATAAGACTTAATAATTCAGGAGAATTTGTGTCTACAAATTGGATTAACAAACTTTATTTTTTTAAATGCATAAATTTCGATACTTAAGAAATTTTTTTCATTTGCATTTAAATGTTCGTATTACTTATATTGTTTGCCTAACATATAATAATTAAGTATTATCCATATTTTAAAAGACAAAATAATTTCGAACAGTTAAAATTGTTAATATTTTTTTACATTACTTCTTATATAACTGATTTTCAAACTTTTTAAGAGCTATTGGGTTGTTCGAAAAGTAATTTAAATTTTCATGAAAAGGAAAAACGTATAGCGAATAAATATCGTATTTCATTGCATATTGTCCATTCTAGTTCAATAGCTTTTACCATCTTTCTGGTAGTAGCACGATTTCACACTCATAAAGTGGTTGGTTTTTACTAGCAAAAAGCTGATCCATGTGAGAAAAATGAAATGACTTTCTGAACAACCCAATATTTTATATGTACTAAATGATGGCTAAAATACATTTGTACAGAATGATTCAATTTAAAATTTGCGTGAAGCTTTAGCAACCAGAAAAGAGATTTCATGTTTAAAACTAAAACAAATTTATTTCATGTATACCTTTATGATATGAACTGCACAATATGACTTTCGCAGTAAGACAAAGAAATAAATCTGTGTGTGTGTACATTAATTTCATATCACAATCTTTTAAGTAATTATAATATTTTGAGTCGCATAGAATTGAGAAAAGTTATAAAGGAATAAATTTTAAGCTTCAGAATTTCTATTCGAATACTAATATTAAAATCATGTTATAATAAGGATAATAGAAATATATTAGATATTTCACAGTATATTAGAGATTTGGTAATAAATTTATAAGTAAATTATGTTGTAATAGCCTAAAATAAACATGATTTGGTAAATTGACCTTGAATTTAAAAATTCATGAAATAATTATTTTTTCTATCCAGCAAGAATTTTCCACATGTGTCATTCTCTGGCTAATTTTATATCCATTCTTGATGAGAGAGTTTGAACACTATGGTTCTTATATAAAGTAAAATTTCAATTGTTTCTTATAGACGAAGGAAAAGTAAATTTTGATGATTATAACCTAACGTCTCTAAAAACTATGTCTTAAAAATTGAACAAATATTTTCAAATTTTAAAAATTTAACTAAAAAGTTATCCATAAATTTGGATTTGTCGGTTAAAAACTATCTTGTAGCTTTTCTAATAGTCAACAATTATACTTTATGGGTAATATTATATTTTGCGTTCTACTCATAATATTAGCATTCTATACAACAAACTATTATAAAGCAAGTGATTTTGTTAGTACAAAACACACTGCCAAATAGTTAATATGTTACTAAATGTATTTTACTTTTGCTTTATTTACAGCTTTTATTTCTTGAAATATTTATTCCACTAGATTATAATAAAATAGCATTTAACTTCATTGCTTCCATAATACCGTGAACATTTGACTTTCAATAATCCACTTGGATGAGGCACAAAGCTATAACTTCTACTCATTTGAAACTTGTTCTGCATAATACAATTTTTGCTGTGCAACCGGTGAAGAAAGTACTTCTATCTTATTACTGTAAGCCACAATTATAAAAAATGATGCATGATGAAAATATTATCTTGTTATGCAGAAAACAATATGTTCCACTGAAAACAACCAGACCAAAATTGTCCTAGAACTGGATCATAAACTATAATGATTTAAATTCTTTCATACACATCCAAATCAATGATCCAAAAAATAAAACTATTGATACGGATCTATCAGATCCCCACTTCATATATCATGATTCATTTTTCTATGTAACATTCTTCACAATAGTTCTGTGTTTCAATAGGAACATTTTTGACTACATTATAAATTTTATAAGTTACTGATGCAAGTGACTGTTCCATAAACAACCAAGAAAATCAAGCTATATCTGTTCTCAGCAAAGAAACATATCCCTGGCTTGCATACTAAAATTGAGAGCACCTCCCTCTCAACTACCACCTGTGACAAAAATATACAGCTGTTGTTTATTACAACTGGTTTTATGATTTTTCAGTATCTATCATTAAGGTTTTGTATTTTTAGAGATTTAAATCGTTTCAGTATTATTATGGTGTTTTATCATGATTGCAACATATATGACTGTAAACCAAGACTTGTATGCCTCAAAAAATTTTCTGACCAAAAGAAACAATGCAGTTGTAATCGTGACTCTTTTGAATGCATTCTACTTTTTTCTGTTTACTCAATATGACAGAAAATTCACTTTTATGGACCAGATATTTCTACCTTTCCTTATATATAGTTGGAAAGGTATACTATCATCATACTGGAAATGGCTACCTGAAACGATATGGCATTAGGTGTCTCTCGATCATTAGATTTTTTGTGTATTATTATATAAAGCTTATTTTACAGTTGTCCAACAAGAAAGACTTACCTAAGATTTAGCATCAATTGACTATTGATTTTTCAGCCAAATCGCAGTTATAAAAACAAAGCAAAACAAAGGGAACAGATTAAATCTTCATCGAGAACATTACTTTTTTTTGTAATTATCATTTATTTTTATTGTTTTTATGATGAATATTAGCAATATAGTAAATATTTGTAATTTTTAATACAAAATAATTTTATTAAAACTTATTGTTAGAAAAATTAAAATACAGTATTTTGGAAATTAAATCTTTTAAATTGCATAAAATGAATACCACGAACCACTAAACAAAGTTTCTTATTCAAAGTGAAGAATCTTTCATCATAAAACTAAAAAGTTTAACTAAATGAAGTTTCACATGTACCTCAAAAAAAATTAAAAAGAAATTTCAATATATTTTTGCTTTGATGCTTACTCTATGTTCCATTTGACTTATTTTAAAAATAAGCTTTTAAGAATTTTCTTTCTACTATTTTTATTTTTTCCACAACTTTTGCTTAAAAATTTTTAACTTGTACTTAAAATTTTTATAATTCCTTTTAAAAACAAGACTTGCGGTTAAAATGCAATTTCTGGATTTTGTTTTTACATATCAACATGTTAAATCACATTGAAATTTTTTGAAACTTTAAATGAATTTATAAATTGAAAAAAGTCAGAAATATTTTTAACTAAGCAAAATTATTTTCATGTTAGTTAGAAAAGCTATAAAATATCATTATATTATAACAAAAATAAAATTTCTTACACATTCTAACAGTAATAAATTGAATTGATGCAAACATTTTACAAAACTATTTTTAGATGTCATTGCCAGAAAATATTATAATGTTATTTAATTTAAAATCATAAATTAAATTTGGTACACAAAATTTATAAATGTACGAAGAATACTCATATTTTAACAATTGCAGTCGACCTGCAAGACACAGATTTTTGATTTAAACACTGGCTTATTTAGTATAAAAACTAAGAATATTTTTACATTTATGATATGCTGCATGATTGTGCTTAGCACGAAACAGACTTGTGTTGAGTGGGAAATAATTTTTATACCTAATCAAATAAGTACTTGATTTATAAAGGAAAAGTTGTTTTCACAGATCACACACACACACACACACACACACACACACACACACACACACACACACACACACACACACACACACACACACACACACACACACACACACACACACACACACACACACACACACACACACACACACACATATATATATATATATATATGTATGTATATATATATATATATATATATATATATATATATATATATATATATATATATATATATATATATATATATATATATATATATATATATATATATATATATATATATATATATATATATATATATATATATATATATGTCATTCATTAAAATTATATATTATTGTATAATAGCTGAATAAATAAATGAAAATTCATTAATATTGTGGTGTCATATACATAACTGTTATATATTTATTTATTATTAAATTTATCATGTATATGATATACATACTTATGTGTCAGTGCAAATGAAGTGAGGGGAATCAGTTAAAAACTCTTTTTAGCAAGAGCATTATTTGTCAATATTAATTACATTTATGTATATAACTTTAATATATATACCAGAATCAAATTAAAGAATTTGTTTTTAAATTATATATATTCTCCTTATCTCTTCTAATATAAGCTATTTTGTATACAAAGAATTTGGTCAATGGTGTTAAGAAAATGAAAAATTCATCCATAAGCAAAATAATTCCTATCAGTTTGAAAGGATCTGTGGCTGCTTTTAACTTCATGATAGCAGTCATGATTCCGTTTCCAAAAAAGTAACTAGTTCTTCGGTCTAGTTTTCCAATTTCTAGTCTGTCATGTGCTTTTTACTCTCTTCCGCTTTTCTTTTGTTTTCACAGTTTTTATCCTTTTATTACAATATATTATGTCATTAAATTTCTCTTTCACCAAACAGTTAGTAGTTGAACTACAGCGTTTACATCACCAAAACTATTTTTGTTTTTAATTCATGTTGCATAATGCACCTTTCTTAGTTTGATTTTCGTTCTCTTTTTTCCCTCTCTCGTCTTTCTTCCCTTCTCATTTCATTCCTTAGTCTCAATCACTTTTATTTTGTTGAACATTCTGTCTCATTTCTTCTATTGGATCACAGTTCTGTCATAAAATAATTTTACCTAGACTTTTAGAGATAAGAAAATATTTTTCTTCCATACCTTATAACTATCTAGACAAAAAGTTAATATAGTTTCTTGTACCAATCGTAAGACAAACCACCATTCGCATGATAATGATTCTTCCACAAATAGAGAATTGAAACTACTTTTCTTTTCTTTATTGTTTTTTAAGTTAGCTCAACCTTTTAAAGTAATAATCATTTACATATGTATTCTATTCATTCCTTTGTAGTGCAATATTTTTAAAATAATTATCCTTTTCTTAAATTCTTTAAGCCACATTAAGTATTGACTTATTCCTATTATATGTTACACAATGTATAAAATATCCCTTATTCGGCAATCCACTTAACCGGTAATCTCAAAATTGCATGCAGATTGCAGAATATTATTTAAAGAGTGGGTAATGGCTCAGGGAGATGGTTAAAGAGCGATATCGGGAGCACTTCAAAATAAAACCCACCTTATCTTTCATAAAATAAACAGGTATATAAATACCACAAAGAGCGTTAGTTGCGATAAAATATCCTAATCATTCTAATGCTGTTTATGATTTTTAAAAGCAGTGTTTAATTTACAAATGAAAATTAAACTAAGCATCTTAAAATCGTATCATAGAAGCATTTTCAAAGGATAACATAAAGAAATAGCAATAACAAAAGAAAGAAATACAGAAATCAAGGAACTGCGATTGTTAATAAATCGAAATTGTAGCTCATTTTACAATATGCAATAGGCCGGAAATTGTATTATGCAAATATATGACAACTTCAAATGAAAGAAACGGTTGCACAGCTCATTTTTCAAAGCAATTCTAATTTTCTTACCAAATTGCACATGCTTTTTATGAAACATAAACCTCTTTTTAGCTTCAGATATCGTTGGTAAATACGTAGTATTCGGCAGCATTTTCCTGTTTCGATAAGTTAGCCTTACCAGCTTACCTTTTTGATTAATTAGAAAGGTCATTTTGATTCTGACTGGCGAAATATTTTGATTATTATGTTTTTTCAATATTATTTTATTCACAAGCAATTTTCATCACAGAATGTTAGAAATTAGTCCATTGTCTATATAACTCCTCTATTTATGCTAAATCCCTCAAATCTTATTCTGTCTTTGTTGTAATTAATTATTTTCCAGATTTTTTTGCAAATGTTAGTAATTTTTATCACTTACTAATTGTTTAACTACCACTTCTAAATTTCTAATTCATTGATTAATTTATATAATTGAAACTTAATATAAAAGTTCAAAATTTTCCAAATTATGTATGTGCAACCGTTAATATTACATTTGTATTACTCAAAACTATTATAATCTCTAGCACAAACTTTTAAAGAAGCCATATCTAAAAATTATATTTCAGTTAGTTCAGTGGATAAACCACTATTGTTTCACTTGTAAGTTAAGTTTTTATTTTATACATATAAGTGTTTATTGTTCACCCTTGAAAAATTGCTCGTATGTTTTTCGTTCTAAATTTGAGATAAAAATTTGGCAGTTTTTGAGAAATTGTCAGCTATTATTTTGTTTCTTTGAAAAATATGATGTAAGAATGATTAAAATGACTACCAAAATTTATTAGTTTTTCAAATGTCACATACCTGTATTTCTTGAGAAATATTTGTGTAACCAAGTAGAAAAGAAATATTGCATTTCAAATACAGAAATTTATAATTTAAAATTTGAAAAGAAAAATACTGAAAATGAAACATTACCAATTTTCGTCTTTTGATATTAATACAGTTTAATACGGAGAAAGTGAAGTGTTTCATCTTATAATAAAATCACACATCAGATTTAAAAGATTCATTAAATTCAAACTAAGTATATTTATTTACGTAGAAGATGAAACAGTTGATAAAATTTTGAGTAATTAAGGTTAAATTTCATTTAAATTTAGCAATTTCTATTGCTTTAAAAATAAAAATAATTTTATAAAGTTTTGGAAATCTTTATAAATTGAAAAATGATTCTAGATGAAGGGAATAAAATTGACTTAACAGTATTATATAAAACTTTCTTTCTCAGAAAAAAAAATTAAGTCAAAATCAAGGTTATAAGCTACAGGCAACTTTCCGCAAAAAACTTAACTATCAAGATAAATAGCACAGAATTAAAAAAATACTTTCAATAATTTAGTTATTATTATAATTAAAATTTTTATTGTTTTATTTAAATAGTAATTTCTTTATCTTGTAAACAAAGACATTACACCATATTTACAGATAATCACATAGAAGAAAATTAATATTAGAAATGCATTTCTAAATAAAAGAACTTATTATTTTAAATTGCTTCGATTAAAAAAGTAATAGGGAATAAGTTAGTTTTTCTCATTTTTTCCTACCTTTCTAAGGTTAAGATTTTAGTGTTCTATTTTACTGGAAGTAAGAATGTCTTATCAACATCATGGTCTATAAATTTATAAGAATAATTTCATCTATTTTTCTTGATTAACAATTGAATTCGTGAGGAGGTCGAAAGAAAATTTTTAACGTTCTTAAAAATTTACACTCTTAAGAAATTGCTCACCCTATTATAACTGAATCTATTTCAAAATTTAATTTCGTAAAATTAGAAAGATTATTAATGGTGAAACATGTTTATATAATTGTTTTAAAAATTATTTATCTAAAAATATTATGTTTCTAAACTATATATTTATGACAAAATATTTCACTTTTTGAATTATACTTCTATTTTCTCAATAGTAACATACAATATTATTTGAAATTTGTTTTACTTTTTTGAAAATCGCACGTAATAAATGTAAGTGTATAAACATTTTTTGCTTAGGTATGTAATTTATTTTTCTTATTTTTAATTACCAATGGAATATTTTAATATTGTACCCATAGAATATTTTAATAACAATTCTTAAATGCTAACCAGTGAATATTCTTATAAACACTTGTACTTACAAAGCAATGAAAGCTATTAAAATGCTGCAATTCGCTTGATGACTGCGTGAGATTAGATGCTTAAAAAATTGAATCAAGTCCCTTTACACCCACTAAAAGACAAAATGGTTTTTCTTCTTCTTGAAACTTTTCCGTTTCCTGGTTTCTTTTTCTTTCTTGAAGCTTTTTATTACAATTTTTTTTATTTTAATTTAGGTCTTACTTTTACGGATAATATAAAATGCTTGAAAAATTTTGATGAAAATAGCACGATAAGTTAATTTTACTTCCTTATTTTTTATTTTATTCTTAAACGAATGGTGAAGATGTTTTTGTCAGAATTGTGAGGAATAAATGATATTTTTCTCAATTATACATTGCATTCTAAAAACTGAGTTCCTAATTTTATAATTAAGAAGAAAATAAATTACTAGAAAAAATGTACTAACAAATTCAGTAATCTTCGATAAATAGTTTTATAAAATAAAAATAAATCATAAATACGCGTTTTTGAGAAATGCATAACAGATCTATAAATTTGATCTACTCGAAATTTTTTCACCAACTGCAACTTCGATTAAATCTTGGTTTGTCATGTTAAATTTCAAGCTAGAAAAATTAGCCTTTATTCATCTGATAACATATTTTTAGGATATATTTCAGCTATTTTATGAAGATATTTCTTCATTTTTTGATAGTTTCCAGATACTCATTTTTTTACTCATTTTAACACATACCTTGGAAGAAATGTCTCTTAATTGAGATGTATTAAAATTATTTATTTTTCATTTGAAAATTTGAAATTAAAAGCATGTTTCCCTGATTTTAGAATTATTGATTCAATAAAATATTCCTATGAGTTCACATTGGATAATATATCTGAAAGTAAACAAATGTTAGTAAAATTAAATATTTTATAATTTCATTCTTACTAATTTATTAACCACATTATGTTATACATATTATATTTCATAAATCATTGGTGAAGAAATAAAATATCCATTTTTACTACTTGAGTAGTTTCTTGTTAATGCTTATATTTTAAAAATCATTTTAAATAAAATTTGTAAAATTAATATTACAAAGATGTATCAAAAATGTATGTTCACATTTATTCAAACTTGTTTCTCACATATTTGAATAAATGTACTGTAAAAAAATAAAAGCTTAATAATATCAACCATGTGTTTTGCCCAAATTCTTTGATTTGTGTTAAGTCACTTTGTAAAAAGCTCCCTTTGCCAGAGATTTACGAGCTAGCATAAATGGACGCAAAATTTATTTACTCTTTGCAAATCCACAAATGTATATATCCCCGTATGAAGCCCAGCATACATCTGAAAATATTTATAGAATATAAAAAATGCTTCACAAATCTCCTAAATATAAGAATAATTGCATTCAATAATTATATCACAATATCATTGCATTATATCTGCTAAAATATTTACAAGCTTTCACGAAAATATTTTAGTCTATTTCTACAGTCTTAGTCTATTTACAGAAATTAGTAAAGCTACTGGATTGAAACAACTACACTCTTAATATTTGTTTTCATTAAAGATTTATTGATACCCAATTATTTTCTGCAAAAGAGTAGGATAATTCTTTCATTAATACCATGTTAAAAATGATTAAGCCTATGTTAAGATATTTGAAACTATTAAATACATGAAAGCGTTATATAAAATATATTAAATTATCTTAAATAATTTGACATTGGCTTTATTGGTTAGTATAATGATGGAATGGGAAATGAAACTGGATGAGTTTTAAGTATTTAAATATACACACTGTTCCATGGAAATTTTTAAAATTATTTCATAATATTTATTAGCAGTCTCTTATCCAATAAAAATATTTGTTTAGACTCCTCATTTCGGTATTAAACGGTAATTGTAATTTATGCAATTAATTGTAGTATAATGCCTGTATTTTTTCTAATGATTTAAGTTCTTATCCTATACTTGTAATAAATTGTAAATCAACCCCTTAATTACTTTCCGAACAGTTGTGTTCAAAGCTACAATCTAATTTAGAATTTTCATTTAGACAACTTTTTCTAGTTAATTGTTAATAGTAGTTTAACTTTTGTGTTATTTACTGGAGTTTACAATATTTCCCGTCATTTATGTATTCTCTTTCTAATCCATAGTTAACGTTCTGAATGTTTCCTACAACGCGTCTAATAAAAACATTTAATTTCATTAGATGTAATATTTTTATTGGATCACACAGAATTATATGACTATATTTACTCTCACAAAAAATATACTCATTACTGTGACCATGATCACCATACCACTTGTCATCATGATTTTTTCTATCATTTTACAATTGCTCTTTACATAAAATAATGAAATAAGGCCAAAACATAACTTTCGAGAAAGAGATTAAACATTTAGCTTGGAATTAAAAATAATTAGGCTAATATTTTGTTAATTTCTAATCCATATGTTGCAATAAAAGAAATTTATTTCTAATCCACATGTTAGCTGACTTTTGAAGTGGAATAATATTATAGTTACGAAAATCATTAGTGAAAATATATTAAAAATATACATAATTTTATTTCATAATTCCAATGTATATCTTCCTATGTATTTATAAATATACACTAGTGAGGAAAAATTAAGCAAAAAGTGCTTGTATGTCACAACTATACGAGAACGGAAAGGCATGAAATTCAGAAATGATAGACAGAATTTTGTACATAGAACATGGCAGAATCAAAGTTTCACATTAAACTCATAATACCATGCGCATTAAACTCATAATATCATGCGTATTAAACAATTATTAAACTCATAGTATCATTACACGTTACTTTCTGATCAAGCGGAAGTACAATAAGCAGATGTTCCGAAGTATGAGATTCAGAGAGTAATACCCCTAATTCAAGCAGCTTCTATTTCAGCTGTGGGATGTTCCCTGGAGGATGTAATCATGCCGTAAGACATCTCATCAAAGCATCTCACACATATTCTGTGATTTAAATCATGGTGTTTACAGCCAAATGCATTCAAGTAATAATCTTCTGGTCAGTGGAAGACCTGTGTGTCCATTCATAATCATGTAAGCAGAGACTACTCCAATGGCTCTCGGAACAGACGCACATGAAGAAGGATCACCAACTTACATTAGCAATTTCCGATTGAATAAAAGTAGAGCTAAGTCCTCCCATTAAGCAAAACACCTTAGAAAAATACCCTAACAGTATCTCTTGGTGACATTAATATTATCATACTGTACTTCATCTGTCAAAAATTGCCATTATTAATAACTCAATATGAATTAGAACTAATAAAACTTTCAACCTCTCAAATAAAACATAATGTCTTAAGAAATAAGTAAATATGAAATTAAATCACTAATAAAAGAAAATTTATTAAGACATCGAATTTATATATAATAAGTATAAAATTTCATTAAAATTGAGCAATAAATAATGATATAAATACTACTCCGAGATCCGTTTCTGGGCATTCCTTTTTACTGTTATTGCAAATTGCTTAGAATATTTACGTTCCATTTTATAATTTATCTTATAACAAAAATTGAGAACAAGAAGAAATTGACGAACATGAATTATCACTTGTGCAAAACTTAGTTTTAGAAGCTTTTTTTTAATTTTTCAGAATTAAAAATAAAGTAACTAAATAAGAATATTGCACTTAAGGAAATAATTTAAAGAATTTAAAATAAGGAAATTAAATGAGAATTTTTTATTTCACTAAATAAAAGCAAAATGTATGAAATATTCTCTTTTATTAGGAAATACTATCTAATAATAAGCATTTAATTAAAATACAAAGCCCATGAACCAATGCACCCTATCCAAAAAAATAGGCCAAAATAATCTTGAGAGCGTATAGTAGAAAAATTATGGTACATAAATTCTTTGATTATTGTTCTCCTATTGGCAATAGGAAGATATTGAGGAAACTGGGATGTATCTGGGAGGGATCAACAGGCATTTCGAAGGAAAAACGTTGTATTTTTCAAGATGGAAAATGTTCCAAGAATCCTTACATTAGGAAAGGGAAACTATTTCGATATATCTGTATCAGAAAAGGTCTAAATTGTATAGATTATTAGTTTGCTGATCACCTAGCCAAGGACTAATTCATTTTAATGAGATTCAGTGAAATATAATACTATCTAAGGAATGCACTAATGGGATTTTCAAAGCAAGTAAAACTAATGTTTAATAAGCATTGCTTGATATATAAGTCTTGATTTTTAGTAAAATCTTTATAAATTATAGCTTATTATTTCAAATATAATTAATTTTAAAAACCTTAAGAAAATAAACGTAGTATAAATATGCTACTTTCTTATTAAATTATGTATAAATTATGCTCAATATAAAAAGGAGGATTATTTAAAATAATTGAAAAAAAATGTTAGAGTCATTTTACAACAGTTTTGCCAAGAACAATAATTAATTAAAATGATTAATTTTCATATATATTATGCTAACCACTTTGAAAATGTAATTATTTTTATAATTTAATGAATAAATCTATTGGGTAAAAATTTAGTATTATGCGACTGATATTTTTAATGTTTTACAGAAATCAATATAGATTTTTGAGAAATAACTGAATGTTTCGGCAAAAAGAGTAACATTTTAGTTTGTTTGATATCAATAAATAAATTTATTCCTTTTTTGTCTGCGGCTCTGTATTTTAAATTTTATATACAAGAACAGTTATATTTAATAAATCTTTACAAGATTCTATAAGTTTAAAATACATTAAATGGTTTATTGTTTACCAAATAAATTATAAAAAATATTTTCTATATTCAGGTAAATAATTAAGGAATAAAAGTTCCATTTTAAAACGAAATATAACGCATTAAATGAAGTTAACCAATAGTTTAATTTAAACTCACATAATATACTTACAATATTGCTGTGATAAAGCAGAATATGCAATAAATGATGTTTTTTGTCCAAAATATGTTTTCTAATTATAAACAAAGTTATCTTTTTAAAGTTTCAAAATTTTTAATTTCATTAACAAAGTTAAAAACATTTTAATCTTGAGAATTGAAACAATGAATATTTTATTAATGAAAGAGAAAATTAAATTTTAAGTTAAAATAATATTTTTATACCTGATTTATTTTCATACAAATGCTCATGTTTATTCATTTTATGATATTTTATGATCATATTTAAGAATAGTAAATACCTGAATCATATAAATATAATATTTTTATACTGTTTTCACTATTCATATTAAAAAATACTTATGGTTGTAATTGAATTATTCTATTTTAACAAACCTCAAATATTTGTTCGTTAATATTTGAGATTTGTTGAAATGGAAACATTTCTGACACCGTCAGAATGATTTCGATTAAAATTATGGTTATAAATATTTACATGACCTGTTAGTTGTCCTACAAATTAATTAAAGTTCAGTTATTCATAGAATCAAATATAATAAGGAAACATGAACTGGTTAGCTACACAAGTGGAACATTCATGAAATGTTTCGCACATTTAGAGAATTAAATTTTTTATATAACCTCCATTATCAGAGAAACTATTTTGTCAGTTGATGAATCAAATCGTTCGAAAATGCCTTCTATCAATTATAAAATAATTTCTTTCCATTTTAGGTGATGCATTTTAAAGTGAACAACCTTTTAAAGCACATATTCCAATATATACTAGTGTTCCATATTTCTTCTCGAGTACTCTTTACCTCTGAGTTTTGGGTCCCAGATTCCAATCCTGTTTCTGGCTTTAATGTGACTTTCCTTATGTGTTTCTCTGTCTTTTTTTCTGAGATAATGCATGAATGTGGCCCACCCTATAAAAGGATCTGTGGTGGTATGGCATATGCAATGCTGTTATCTACCATGACATGGTTCAAAGGTACCCTACGTGTAACAACAAATGAATAACAGTTTCCGGGGTTGTGGTGGCAAAGGGTTAGTTATCCAGTGCCCGTCGTTATAATTTTTCCCGAATGATTCTACTTGAAATCTTAATTCTTAAATGTTCACTTTAAAAAAAAGAAAATACTTACCAATGTGCTTTTCATTTAAGTACACTGAAAAATTCGAGTTAAATTAAAATATTTGGATAAGCCTAAAAATAATTTTTTTAAATAAGGAAGCAAAATGAATAGTTTAATTAACATTGAATATGTGACCTATAATATTAAAAACAAATATGCAAGGTTACATAAGCGCCTGACTAATAAACTAGCAAATATTAAAATGTAGACACATTTATCAAATGTGAAATAAAAATGTTATTCTCTGTAACCATTTAAGCAATTTTTAAAGAAAAAACATTTGGTTTTCTTGAAACATTTCAGGATGATTTAATTTTCATCTAAAGGCAAGTTTATTCTAATAAAACTACTTTGACAAATAGTCGTATTTATTAAAGTAAAAAATGTCAGGAAGTATTTATTTGGACTATGGGATATCAAGTAGAATTCTTTAGAAAAATCATTGAAATTAAAAATTCATTTTTATATATTTATTGTTTTTATTTTTAAATGAGTTAGCTAATGACAGCAAATATTTTAATGCACTCTTTTTGAATTAAATATAGTTTGCATTTAAGTGTAAACACAAATCTTCATAGAAAACTAGATTCTGGTATGGTAATTAATTCAGAATTCTTTAAATTGAATGTTACTTCTTTATATGAAAATAATAATATTCTTTTTTCTTTTGCTGTTATCATTGTATAATTTGAAGGTTTTTATTTTCACTAAATTATTCATCTTTCTAATTGTTGTAAAAATAGTTTATTCCATTTATTTACAATTACACTTATTAAAAAAATTAATTATTACATGTAGTTTTACATTTGGTTTTGGTTTGTGGATTTTCAATTATTTATTTTACAGTGTTTAATAAATTGTGAACGGCTGATATTCATGTAATGTGCTGATGAAGAAAAATAAATAACAATGATTGCAATTATTTCATTCTAATTGATGTTGCTTATTGATTAAGAAGATGTTTTATAATTTTAAAGGCCATAAGGAACTTATATATCACATGATACATGTAAAATTAAAATGTCTTACGTTATTTGCCTAAAATATTATTAGTTTATAAAGTTGCTTCAAAAAAGTATTTTACATACTTAATTTAAAAATTACATGTTTATCTGTCCCTAATACATTTTATATCATCTAAATGATTATAATTCATTTTATACATTATTAATATTAGAATATATTTTATGCGAAAATAAAAATTATGTTATTAGCAAATATATTTTATACATTAGGGATTAAAATTTTAATTTAGATAAAAAAGAAGAGAATAAAAATGCTATGTGGAAATTTTTTTAAAATAAATTATCCAGAAAAAATATGTGATTTTTGTTTTACTACACTCAATTTCATTATTTGTTACTTTTGTCTTCGTTTTTGTTAAAATATAGCCATTATATTTTTTATTTACTTATTACATTTAAAATATTTTTAAAATACCGTTACTCATATTTATTAAATCTCTTTTCTCAAGCAAAAAAACAAAGAGGTCTGCAACGTGTGAAAAAAAAAGCTGCATATATATTAATCACACCACTCATTGAGTTTTCAGAAAAAGAACTCCTGATTGCTTTTATCTTGCCACATGAATTATATTTCTTTTTTGGAAAACTATTTTGCAAACATTTGCTGTAAGAAATGACTGTACTTATAAGTAGTCTAAATTTAGCTCTTTTTAAATACATTAAATCAATGTGTGGTTTCATTTACTTGATTATCCGAAAAGGCTGGCACTAATTTTCGTAAGAGACTTATAAACTCTGTATTTATGATACATTCTACACTCTGAAGTGTGATCTATCGATATAAATATATGTGAATTTGTAAATTTGGATAAAATCCTATACGTCAGTCATAAGGAAAAATTCTTTACCATAGAATATCATTTTAAGGTACATTTAAATGAATATCTTGCGTAAAAAAACCTTATCTCTTAGTTAATATTCAATAGAAATATCAATTACAAATAATTTGTAAATAAAACCTGGTAGGAAATAGAGGTAGAAATTAAATAAAGATTAATAAATTTAAAAATATGGCAGAGAAATATTCTATCAAACCTTAATGAATTTTAGGTAACAAATGCACTAATTTGTTATCAGCATTGCTCTGTATTTCAAAAGATTTCCTTTATTCAGTTTTTTGGTATACCTTATATTCTTGAATCTATGCTGATGAAAGGAAAATTTTCTTTCGAATAAACTAAAAAAGTTCAAATACTTTTTTCAAAAAAAAAAAGTTGAACTAAAATACAGAAAAGAACTCAAACTCAAGAAACTCTTCGATCAGTGGTGTGACATTCTTCATCCATCTTACAATCACTTCAATTATTAGACTCCCCTTCCTCTTATTCTGTGTTATATTCCCGTATTGCTCCATCTCTATCGCTTATTCACGAGTTTCTTTCATTTTCTTTTCAAACGTTTCTTTAAATCTGTTGTTACCATTGATGTAGAGCATCCTATCAGTCAATTCGATCACTAAAGAGAATCAAAAGAGTGACAGCTGGAGGAAAACTGAGTGATATTTTGTAAGGATGAATTTATTTTTGAAGTTCATTCCTGTACACTATCTACAAAAATGGAATCTGTAAGTCCATGCTATTATCAAGAAATATACAGAAGTACATAAAAGATTTAATTAAACAGAAAATTCTCAATCGCTTTCATTCGAACATAAATATTTATAAATGCCAACAAAGATTAAAAAATATTTTCAAAATAATTATATTTCTTAAACAAAATTGTATAACATTTAATAAAAATAATGTTAATTATTTAGTAAATTATTTAAGCATATATCTGAATAAATATAAGCTAAGTATGTCTTTGCGACACCATTTTTAATTTGATTACTATGGCATTTGAGTATTTTGAATATCAATATTCTTTGCTATCAACAATACTGTTCAATTAAAAGTAAACAAACTTTATCATTGTATCAGAAAATATTTGTTATTTTTAATTCAGCAATTATAAGTACAAAATTATGTACAATTAAGTTTAAAGGAGATAAACTATATACATTTAACTAACTTCAGTGGCTTTGCCAGCAAAACACACGAACATTTATTAATATCACACACAAAAATAGAATAAACATTACAAAAATTTTCATAGAGCATGCCAACTGAAAGTCATGTAATTATTTTTAAATATATTTCGTTAACAATTTCAACATTATACAATTTGTATTCGCTTATTCTTTCTTTACATGAGCCTCCATACAGTAAAGTTTATGTGATATAATGAACATATGAGATGCAAAAGAATTATTAATTTTACACCTTATTCCCAATTTTAAAAATAAATACTTATATATATATATATATATATATATATATATATATTATATATATATATATATATATATATATATATATATATATATATATATATATATATATATATATATATATATATATATATATATATATATATATATATATATATATATTTGTATGCATTTTTAAAATACAAACTAAACAATAGATTTTAAAATACCACAATACCACAAGGTAATTAATTTATAATCCGTTATAACAATAAATTTATAACAATTAATTTAAAAATCATTCAACTTCAAATGGTCATTTATTTACATTAAAATTTGGAATGAGTTTAAAATTTTTTTTTCTTTGATTTTCAATGAATATTTCTTTCATTTAAATTTCTTCATCTTCGGGATTTGCTTTTTTCCATCTTAAGAATTACTCAAAAATTGAAGTGATTATTCTTAATTAAAGCGTATAATCAGTTCTCCTTCCATTTTACTGAAACATAATTTTTAATTATTTCATCTTTGAAGCAAATAAATATTCATTGAATATTCCAGTTTATTTTACTTCAAATAATAATTATTTTTCAATTTACAATGATTTAACTACGAATTATTTTATATGAATTGAATTTTACTTAGTTTTAAGCAACGTTATTTAAAAACATAATTTTAAGATTTATTTGCGAATTCACAACGCGAGAAATATTGCAAATTATATTTTACACTACATGTTTTTTTCTTTTTAAATAGTTTAAAACAAAATAGTCTCTACAAGAAATTAAAAATTTGTATTTGATCACGATATTTCATCAAGGAAAAACTAATTTGTGTGTTTCTAGAAGATATGAAAATATTTGTGCTATTTTTATGGTAGAGGTCTATCACATCCTTGAAAAACAGTTTGAATTGATGCAGAGAAAATATTGGCATTAGTTTAGCAATAGCACTTGTATCCGACTCACACAAGATCTGAGATTACATTTACTTTACTTAACATTTTAGAATAAAGAGGTTTTAAATTGGTTGCATTTGAAAAATGTAGACATCAATTTGGCATGATCTTTTAGAAAAACAATTACTCGGTCAAGTTGATATCTTTGATTTGCTGCTAAAACGAAATTCAAGTAATTTTCCTTTTTAAATGAATTTTAATTGTGAAAATAAAATACGCATTTTCTGAAACAATATTAAGCACTAGTAATGCTAAAGTAACAAGAAGTGAACCAAGTAGAAGGACAGAAAACTCATATTCAACGAACAATGCAGAAATTATTTGGCTGTTGAAAACCTATTTAGAATAATTTGCTTTTATAATTATATCAGATAATATCCGGATACTTTAGTACACTGCCATTAACAGAAAAAATTAATTTCCTCGAATAAAATATGTTCGGTAATGGACAGTAGAAAAAGTATATTGTTTTAAACTCTAAGATGGATATTATGTATTGCTATAGGTACCATGTTTATCATATTTGTTAAGTTAAAATTCTAACAATTTGCTTTTATTTCTATGAATACAGTTAGATGAAATTCATTACATGAAAAATGTATTTGTATTTATGATACTACAAGAAAGATTAATGAATAATATTTATATCAGAAATTTAAAAACACTTGGCAAGACAATAAAAACAATGCTAAAATTTAACTATGGATTTACCTTTCTCTCCCATCATTATGCCAAAGAATGGTCAAAATGGAGACTACAGAGTTTAATAAAATATCCTTACAAGAAATAAGCCATTTTTCTATGAAATACTTTTAATTTTATGAAACAATCATTTCTTTGATAAACAAATATTATGAAAATATTAACTAAAAATATTTAACGAAGATCCTCGATGAAATATCATTATTGTTTTTAATGTTAATATCTATCAGTAAATTTGGTGAAAAATGAATTCGTGTTAATTAAATTATAGCCAATACTTTGTATTCTTAACTGTGATTCACAAATTAGAGGTGGAAATTCAAGTTTAGGTGAATGTTAATTCAAAGCTTTTAATCTCATGTATATTATTATTTCTCGTTAATATCATACTTCTTTGAAAGCATTAAATAAGTAAACAAAAATAAAGTGTCAACACTTTATATTATAAAGTAGACATTTTATTTTTATTTACTTATCAGTTCAATTCAAAAAATATTATCTATACATATAAACAAAATTATTTGGTATGCAATATATAAATAAATCATTTTAATGATTTTTAAGTATAAAATCAAATTTTAATTTATTATAAACATATCAATTTTGTTGAATTAAGATAATAAATTTTAATTTTTCTAAAATTCAATTATACAAATTTATTTGTTGTTAAATGTGCTTTATTATACACATGTTAGAGCCGACCTATGGATGAGTGGTTAGCGCTCCTGACTCCTAAGCTGTGGGTCCTGGGTTCAAATCCCGGTTCGGGCATGGATATTACTTTTTTTCTCTGGTCTCGCTGTGTTTCTCTATCCTTTCTTCCGTGAAGATGTATAAATGTGGCCCACCCCATAAACGGGTTTGTGGTGGTATGACGTGGGTAACACTACTCGCCTCCGTGACTTGGTTCATAGGTGCCCGCTGGGTAACGAATCATGAGTAGCAGTTTCTGGCCTTGTTGTGGCATAGGGTTCAACCCTCAGGTGACCGCCGGTGGAAAAAATACACGTTAGAAATTAATTTTTCTTAACTCTCAGTAAAAATCAGTTTTTAAATTTAGCAACAATTAACTGTTAATTTTTACTTCAAAATTTGTAACTTTTTATGTTTATTAACAAAATATATAAACAATATAAATTATGGTGAAATATATATTAAAATTGAAAAATGATTATATATTGGCTAAAAGAAATAGATTCTAATAAAAAACATATTCATTCATTATTTTGAAACCATTTCAGCGTTTAAATTTATAGAAAATATATTTTAATATAAATAAGAATAAAATTTTTAAAAAATTAAAATTATGTTTAAATGCGTTTGAGGTTAATGTCAGTTCGTTTTTAAAATTATTTTTTGTTTTTATTGATTAGAAAATGAAAGTAGAAAAAATATCTGAAATAAATATAGGAAATTCATGGATTCACATTTTATGTACTGATCCTTATGTGAAGTTGTTTTTAAGAATTATTTATTTGCAATAATTTTAAGTTTTGGACATTTATTATACTAAATATTTCTAATAATTGTGTTTTACCTCATTTAAAACATCAATATATTTACAAAAAATAACAACTCTTTTCAGAGAATAAGTAAATTTTTAATTTAATATATACCAAAACATAGTAGAATTTTTCTCATATGAAGAAAATCGGTGCCAAATATTCAATGAATAAAACTTCAATTATAAATAGCAATCAAAAAATTAAAATTTGCTCCTGTAATTTTTCGAATTAATAATGTCATTTATATTTCATAATTATAAGCACTTTACATTAGGTACACTAGCGAATTCATTATAATTTAAGTTTCTATTTATACTGAAATAATTTTTTTCCTTATTACATCTAGATTTATAAGTTTGTTCTAGTTATATAGATTTATTCTACATATTATGTAGAATGGATAATGAATTTTCTTGTTTTATTTGAGTATACAAAATTAATGATGTTTCTATCTCCTTTTCTTAAATGTAGAAATATACTTAATAATCATTACAATAAAATTGATTTAGTTATTTTGATATTTCAAATAAGATGAAATTTGTTTTATTTTTAGAAATAATTTCTTAAGGCAATTTACTTTTAAAAGAAAATGCAAAATGCTGGCTTAATTAAGACGTCTTACTTTTCTAAGAAAATGCCAATATTGAGAAATTGTTTATTCATTGCGTATTTTAAATTACTAATATGTGTGTATTTTGTGCAAAATTATTCAAACATATAGATTGTAATTCTAAATTTTAGAGAAAATAAAATTCTCGTGAAATTTTTCAAAATCAAAAGTTTTCTTGCAAGAAATAAATGAAAATAAATTGTGTAAAACTATTTATGTCAATAAGCAAAAGAGTAAAAAGAATTAATACATAACTTTTAAACTGGGCAATGCGCGCGATATATTGTTTTATATAACTTTATATCTATAATTATATACGTCTAAAATTATTGCAGCTTTATATTTATTTACATAACTGATAAATGTGACAAAAAGAATCTTTAAATTACTGAATTTAATCAAAAACAATTTATTCAGATTTATTTTAATGGTGTATTAAACGCAATAAAACAGAGATTTTCTGCTTTTTTACGTTCAAAAATTAATTAAATTTTTCATATTGAATTAACACCTAGACTTCATTATTCCTTCATCGAAATAAAAAGCTTACAAAAAATAATGGAAGTTTAATAAAATTGTTTAAAATAATAATGTTAAAGCAATAAAAAAATACAGAAACTCTTCATTTAGCACCAAGAGATAAGCATTTCATTTTACATGAATATTGAATCCCTTTTCACAGGATCTATTTCCATTTTGTGCGACAATGCGAAATGAATCTATTGATTATTTTTTCGAGATATCTTTGAATTTTATAAAATGTAAATTTCAATTTTGCGTTGCTATTTTACAATTCTTAATGATCATTTTATCGGTTTTTAGATTAAAAAAACTACAATAGAAAGAACATGAAGGATCTTTTCATTTAAGTACGTAATCATTTTTCTTACAAATTGAAAGAAATAGTTTTGTTTTCTATTGTCACGTGAAGAAGAATTTAATTCACGTACTCAATTCACATTTCCTTTAAAAAAATCAATATTTAAGGATTTACAACGGTATAGTAGATTTTGAAAAGGATTAAAAACTTTAATCATGAGATCTTTATTTTATTTTAACATTTTTTCTAAAAAGTATTTCAGTTTAAAGATTAAATGTAATATATAATCCTTCCGAATATTAAAATTTGCTACAAAATTAAGAAAAGCAAATGCCAAGATTTTTCATGGTTAAGTGGAATAAGATATTTCTTGGAATTTATTTTCTTTTATAAAATTGTTATATAAAAGGGATTATTTTTAATATTCTCATAGCTTATTTGTAAATTCTGACAAAGATATGTAAAAATGATTTCACTGTAATATAAATGTAGGCCTATAATTTTCATAATGAATCATTCTAGATCAATATTATTCATTATTGAATCATATGAGATAGAAATGTGCTTGTGATATTTGAAATACAAATCCAAAAATAAGATAGCTATATAGTTTTTATGGTTTCCTCATTTTCGAGAGCTTTTCACAAATATGAACAATCTATGACAAATTCTCTGGGACAGCAAGATGTGATGGATGCTTATTAATCTTATAGCTTGTATTCGAATAGATATTAAGTTGTTGTATAAAAGGAACCAAAATAATACAAAATAAAATAATTTGCTAACATACACCAAAATTATAAACCAAAATTTAAAACACTGAAAAAATTACAATTTATATTTTCTATATAAGACAATAGAAATATAATATGTTTGAAGTGATTTCAGAATTTATCCACAAATGAATGAGATGCAGTTATACACAAATTCTTTATATGCTCTAGAAAATGCTCTGAAAATAATAAGATACTGAATGAGGAGGGGAAAAAGTAATGAAATATTTTTTAAGAAAATAATTAAAATTCCATAACAACTTGAAACACTAATACCAAATATATTTATCAAATAGTTCAATGAAAGAATTCGATATTATTTTCTTAAATAGCTGTGATGGTCAAAAAAGTTAATAGTCAAAGTTTTTGGATGCCTTGCAAATTTTAATATAAGTTTTAGTAAATTCAAATTTTGTCCTAAACTAGCAAATATAAATTTTTAGTTTTAAATTTGCTTGTCAAATTTGGTGCTTCAGAAAAGAAAAAAAATTAAAGCTGTAATCTTCCCCTTGAACGTTCAAAATCAGTCTGAAAAATATTATGTTTAATAGTTTAACAAGATTCATTTTATTCAATATTTCTATGGAGATAGGAATATCTGTTTGAAAGTAATTAGTAATTACATCTAGTACCATGCTCCAAATTTTTTTCCATGAATAAACCAATATCCAAAAACAAACTGCGTAGAAAACGATATTACTGCTTTGTTATTATGTAGATTATTGTACATTGATTTTAAAATATCTTTTACTCTATTAAAACATGCAGGAGTAGAGACATAAGTAATATTTAATCTATTTCTAAAAGTGCTGGTTAAAATTTGATTGGCATAAAATATGCATGTAAGTATATAAAAAGGATATATATTAGTCATCTTTTCAGATATATTCCATTCCGGGCCGAAGCAGACTGTGTTGGCGAGACTTGCTTTGGCAACATAGTCCAGATCGGCATGGAACGGAAGATATCTGAAAAGATAACTGTTATATTTTATTTAAGACCTCGTTTCTCAACCTTTCAGTTTTTGTGTCCTTTTTTCAATCACAGTTTTCATTGCCTCCTCTTACATTCATAAGTTTAGCATCTAAATTCTCACGTATGAGTATTTTGGTGTGAAACCTACATTACAACCTTAATTTTAAACTTTATAAATTTCCATGAATGTGGAATTTTCTAGATATTTTATAATAACGATCCATTGCATTGACAGTGCAAGAATCCAATGCCATATTGCTCTTGCGTCCACCATGTCAGACACCCTAGCAGTTTTGCTAGAAGTTGTGATTGATCTCGAATATTTGGGAATGTTGACAAAATGCAGATTCGATTGTGTACACATTTCTCTCATAGGAAGAATGTTTATTAACGCCAGTGTTAATTCAAACCAGACTCATTCGAGTCGGTCCTTCTATCGCTAACGAATCTATCGTAAATGTGCATATTATTTACGTTTTCGTGTTAGTTGTAATTAACCGTTTTAAATATTTAAGGCAACTGATTTACGCATAATCATGAATAAATTATTAAATGGGTGTAAGTGAGCATTAGACTATTGTCAAGCAAAAGAGAGCGCTTAAACAAGCGTGGTTCCAAAAATAAACTAAGAAAATATTCTCATGTATACTTAAATTTTGTATTTACCAGTATGAAACATAATAAGATTAAATGATGTTTGGAGGCTGAGTATGAAACATAGTAAGCTTAAGTGATGTTTGGAAATAATTCAAGGTGAGTATGTCAACAAAACCAGAGAATGTTTTGGATTAAAATTAAATTATATGAAAAGCAAAAATCATTTTCATAAAGAATTTGAGAATGAAAAATTTCATATTGTCTTGCACAAAATTGAATATAAAATAGCCGGTTGTAAATTATCTCATACCACACAGTTTTCTTTTTCAGCAGCAATTGAGACTGTATAAACTGATTTTACTAATAATTTAGGAAAATACATGTTCATACATAATTAGAATAATGTAGTTGCCTGCTAAATAGCTGATATTACTGAAGATCTACAATATCATCTTTTCTCGAGGTTGTCTGTCAAATTGTTTTCTATGCAGTTTGACGAGGCAGCACATAAGGATTCTTATTTCATTGACTACCTTAGATTTTGTGATATGTCAGAAGCAGCAGATCTACTTTTCTGGGAACTTATACAACTGAAAGCAAAATCACACGCAGTTTTTGCTATCTAAATGATATTATGAATGAGACAAACACAGAATGGAAAAAATTGCTTTGGAATATCAACTGATGATGATCATTCAGTGTCTGGAAGATTATGAATTATAAAAAAGACTTGTTAAATAAAAATCGCCGAAATGTGTTTGGACACATTATATGATCCATAAAGAATCTCTGGCTTCTAATGAAATGAGTCCTGGTCTGAATACTGTGTTATTTACTGCTGTAACCGTAACTACTTACATAAAAAATGAAACCCTTGAAATTAAGATGCTTTTAGTCACAGTGTAAAGATGTGGATGCAGTGCATTTAGTGTTATTATTTTATTGCGAAACAAGAGGTTATTATTTGGCACATTTTTGCAACATGTAGATGAATTAAGAGAAGATATCAGTATATTCCTAGAAAAAGGAAACAGATCGAGAGCCGAACATTTTCTTGGTTTATTTGTAATAAAATTTAAGTACTTAGAAGTTGTATTCGACAAATTAAGTACTTTGAATCTTTATATTTAAGTTCCAAATACAAATATTATATACGAAAAATAAAGTCAATGATATTTTTCGTAGATAACTGGAATTGTAGAGAGAAATTTAGAGAAAAAACTGATAATGTTTGCAAATATTAATGGTTGTGTGTATAGTAAGTCTAAAGAACAGCAACCGAAAATTGTTTTCGTAATTACAAAATCATTTAACTATGTTTGTAACATAGAAAGTATTTTGCTGCTGTTGTCAAATTGGTAGCAAGTTACTAGTAGATTATATATATATATATATATATATATATATATATATATATATATATATATATATATATATATATATATATATATATATATATATATATATATATATATATATATATATATATATATTTATATATATATATATATATATATATATATATATATATATATATATATATATATTTATATATATGTATATTATATATATATATATATATATATATATATATATATATATATATATATATATATATATATATATATATATATATATATATATATATATAGTGATTCATTTCATAATACCTCTAAATGGCTCTTAATTGCCCAGTAAAAAAAACTTTTATGTACTTCATGACATATATCAAAATATAAAGACAATTTAATAATAAAACACTCTTCGAATTCTGGGAGGAAGTGTAGGAGTTCTCTGCTCCAAAATAATGTAATTTCACATTCTGATAACATTTTTAGCATCCTAGCTTTGTAAATTTCAATTTTCTGTGGTTGTTTATTTGAAAACAAAATGTAGATCTCAGTTAAATATCGAACAAAAATAAGAATGTCGACTTCTAACATCAAGTCTTCTTTTGAGAAACTTTATTCTGTAATATGTACAGGCCTAAAGAAGTCACTAATAATTTTAAAGTTGAATTTAATTTAGTAAGTTGTTTTAATTTAATAAGTCAATTGTTAAAAATGTTTAATTATACTTTGTTCTATAAATCTGTGTGTGCTTTCTTCTTCATCAGTTACTTAATTTTATATAATGCATTCACTTTGATATGTTCAAGCCCTCCTTATATTGTGCCCATGCGCTCTATGGGGGTTTGACCTCAAAGTTTGATAATCACTGACTTAAGACATTAAAATAAATTCTGTTTCGTATAATAAATTTGAGAGAGAAATATGTTTGATTGAATTTTACAACTAATTAAAACTGAACACTATTAAACTGCAATGCATACACATTAAGAAATCAATTGTAGATGTTACAGTATTTTCACGAATATATCTTGTACATAAACATTTGACTCAACATTTTATTAACAAGAAAATATCAAGTATATAATCTATAATATTAAACTAACAAGAACGATTTATTAGAAATATTTTAATTACGTGTTTCTACCTCACTTTTTTTTAACTCTCTTATAATCCAGAATGTTTCATCATCAATGTTTCTGGATATTAGATTTCTGATAAAGAAATTAAAATAAAAGTCAATCTCAAGAATGTTCATATTTCAGAGTGACAAAAAATTATTTTTATAGTTTGTGAGTGATGGTGAGAAACAAGCATCTTAGATAAATAATTATATCTTAACATCAAACAATAAAGTTTGGAAATGGACATGAAAAATTAGGCGACTAGCCCATTTGATGTTGATGAGAAAGACGTTATTTGATATTAAAAAATATTTCTGAATAAATTTTTATATGATTCAAGCTTTTGAACTCCCAACCAATACCCATCAAGAATTTATAAAATATCTATTCATGGATAGACGTCATAGAAGACATAAGAACATAGTTTCATATTTAAATTAAATTAGAATTTTACAAGGAAAATAATACTATTTCCTTATAAAATTCTATATCAATTTCAAGGTTTCGTTTATAAATAGCTTTCTAAATTTTGAGAAAGAAGCTCTTTATGATATGAAAATGCATTTTTCTTCTCTGGTTTGAAATTTTTTTTAGCAATAAAAAGCAGGGAAGAACTTGCTGGCAATGTAATCCATTTTAGTAAAAACAATAAACATTAGGGAAAGCCACAACTTTTATAGCAGGGAAATCAGCTTTTTGGGACAAAATTATTAAAAAAAAGTTCATTTGGATCAGCGGTATTCTTTTCATTTATGGTCAATTATCCATTCTTTTCTATAACTATCCATATATTTAGTTAATTTGTCAACATCACCAGGTAATAGGCTTCATTCAAATATGCATTATATTAGTTTCTAATTTTATATTAGTTTTTATTATTTTTCATGCATCTAAATATAAACAGGAATTTTAAATTTCAGCTATGCATATTTCTCTTAGTATATTGAATTTTAAATGAATAATACATTTGACTGGAAATCTATCGATGATTTTATAATTTTCTCAATACAAATTAAAAAATAATAGATTTTTTTCAGGGATAAGTGACACAATTACTTAAAATTACTCAAAATATTATTAAATAATTAATTCATTTTTACTGTGATTTTTTCTCCCAAAGATTTTCGAACTTTTGTAATAAATTGTTGATAAGATTCTTCATATAAAAACTAGTAGTTAGCTTCTGCGATGTATATTGTACCTCACGTTTAAAAGTATTCACAGTTATTATTATTACAAAAGTGTATCATATTTCATAGATTATAAAAGTAGAGAATATTCAAATATTTTTTGCATAATTCAAGCATTATTTGCTGAAAATTTGGATTGTAAATACTTATATTTATAAGCAAAGATATAATATATTTCTAAATAAAACATATAATAGTTTCTATCATAAATCGAGTTTATCGAGTTAGTTCAATTTCATTTGACCCGCAATTAAATGAATTGAATTAATCGTTAAGACGTTTTTAAAAAACTGAGTTAATTTCTGTTTCTACATCACGCTTTAAATCAGTCCGATTTTTTCTCAGAAAAAGAGAGCATTTTCTGTAAAATTCATAAAATTGAATTTTCCCAATATTTCTTTAAATTGTATGAAATAATATCTAAAATAATGAAATTATTTTTATAAGCATTAATATCTATTAAAAAATAATAATAAAATATAAATCTTTATGAAATCTCATATTTTGGATTGCACTTAATTTTTTCTTGATTTTAGCAGTTGATGAAAACGAATATTAATTTTAAAAAAAAACATAAAATCGTGAGGGTTTCGTATACAAAAATATTTAATCAAGTAAACTTTATCAATTTCAAATTTGATTCAATTTTTCTTTAGAAAAAAATAGGACAAGAAAATTATAAAGGCATAATGATATACAATTTGGAATGGTAAAAAGAAATAATAAAAAATATAAATATCTACTTGAGTTCTTAAATGAATAAAAATTTAATTTTTACAAAATTGTCTGCGTTTTTAATGTTTTAAGTATTATATAATGTATTTATCACAAGATAAAATATGTTATTGATAGTTTACCATTGATTGTTTTTGAATATTTTGTACTGAGGTATTTTCATTATTTCAATTATTCTATCAAAATATCTTCATACTAATTTATTATATTGTTATAAAGAAAAGCTACATGAATATATTGCTTAAAATTTAAAACTTTTAAAACAGAATATTGACAGGAATTCTAAATATTTCAGATTTTTATTAAAAGTACCTGTTTTAGAACATATTTTGACATTCGAAACAATTATTTATGCAATTAAATTTCAACACAATTTAACGGTATTTATTATATAAAAAAATATATTTATTATTTTAATTTATCAAATATAATAAAATTATTAGTGTTGTCTTATGTAAATATTAAAACTTAGGATTTAAAATCAAAAATCATATTTTCAAAGAAATATTTAAGATTTTACTGTTAAGAAACTTTGTTTCAAATAATAGAATTGTTTTATATTTGAAATACTTTTTGCAACACAAAATTTTGAGTGATATAAATATATACACATTTCTTTCAAAGGAAAAGAGTTCTCCATAATATATGAAAATATATAATCTAGTTTTTTCAGCTAATGCAGTTTTGAAGTCTTCTAAAAAATTTAAAACATAAGAATATTTCCTATTCTTTTTTGTGGCATTTTCAATGTATTTGCTTTTGATTTTGAATACACTATATTTTTTATTTTACATATTCCTGTTATTTTCTCTTTAATGTTTACAATTTTAGTTTTTAATTATTAAGTGTTTTATTTCTTAACACGTAAAAACATTAGAAATGAAATGTTTCAGATGAAAATATTTTAGTCACTTTCTATTTCAATCTCTGCTCCAAATTTGATTTGTTCTCTAGAATGCAACTTAAAATGTGTAATCATTAATACTTTTAATAACATAAGAATAAGCCAAATACAGGTGAACTTTTAAGCAGTGTGTAAACTATGGTTGAAAAATAATCTTCAAGCACAATGGTATTTACTTTTAAACTATAATTTCAAAAAAAAAATGCTTTAAACATATAGACTTGTAAAATAATCTCTTAAACTACTTTGCAATGCTATATTAAATCTAATAATTACAATAGGTTATATTATTTGTTGAGAACAATAAATTTAATTAATGAAATAGTACAAAATTCAAATGTAATTTAATTGTAAATAAATTTCATTCATTGGTATATAAAATTTATATTAAAAATAGTGTGTTTAGATTAACAAATGCAATTTTTCTTCCTAATTTAATTGCTTAAATTGAAGAATAACTTCTTTTATGAATCAAAACCTACTTTATAATTTGCTTCTGTAGTTACGACTTCATACTTGAAGAAGATACATTCATTTTCAAATATTTAAAAATTATAAATTCATTAAAAGCAGCCATGAAGATGTGAAATTGTAATAAATCTATACGCATAGCTAGAAATACGATTTGCGTCAACAAATAAAGATTTCTATCGCAATTAAGCGCGATAAACATGCTTTTTATGTCATGCTCTCAGTTTAGAAACAGGAAAACAATGGTATTAACATTACCTATTTATAATAAAGAAGAATCTCTATTATACTTCTTATAGAAAATATTGGATTTAGTGTTTTAAAAACGTTAACAATAATTGTTCTTTTATGTATGAAAATTTTTAATTTTAATGCAGATTTGAATATAGATGAACAAAGCAAAAATTTTACAAAAATGAAATCAATCGTTATCTTTGTTTAGGAGGCAAAAAAAGGATGTATGTTCAATTTTATTCGGTCTTTTAGTACATTGTCCAAGAACTGCAAGTATAAAAAGACAAGAAAAAACTCCCTTAAAAAAGTTTGTATTCTCAAAATTTATTATTCTCAGTTTATAATCTTCTTTGGTTTTCATGTGATTATAAAAAAATTTGAAATGTTTAACCAAATATGAATTCAAAATATTTTTTCACAATACACATGTCTAACTAACATAAAGTACTCACAAATACCCTTACTACCTTCAGCAATGTACCTCTGATGAATTATTACTAGGTAATATAATACTAAAGGGTGACTTTTTAGCTTTTAACATTTCTGGTCTTGTTTAATGTCGCATTTTCTTGAACTGCAACTGTAAGTATCTATGCATGAAAACCGTTCTTGGTTGAGATGTTGTACAGTATTAAAATGCAATGTAAATTTTTTCTATTAATCTCTCTCCGTATATATATATATATATATATATATATATATATATATATATATATATATATATATATATATATATATATATATATATATATATATATATATATATATATATATATATATATATATATATATATATATATATATATATATATACCGGGTGATCCAAAAGTCAGGACTAACTTTAAAAATGAATAATTCGAAAACGAATCACGATACAAAGATGCGGTTTGCACCAAACGGATGGAAAAGAAACCGGGTTTTGTGTGGCAATGAAAAAAGAAATAGTTCTGTTGGCGACCAATAGATGGCGCTTTAGTGTTTTATTGCAACAAAAGATGTTTTACAAATGAAACAATGATTAATGAAGTCAGATTAATTACAGTTAATTAGTACTTACTACAGTAAATGTTCAGTGTGCTGTCCATCATTCAGAAGTAAAGCAGTGAGATGAGTCACCACACCATTCACAACATTTAGTAGCGTTTCTTGCGTTATGGCAGACACATTTTGGCGGATGGCATCTTTCAGTGCCGCTAGTGATGCCGGTTGGTCGCTGTACACTTTTGACTTAAAGAAGCCCCAGAGCCAAAAGTCACAGGGTGTGAGATCGGGAGATCTTGGAGGCCATGCGTGACTAAAGTAGCGACTGATAATACGATCCTCCCCAAATGTTGAGCGTAGCAGGGGTTGCATAGGCAGAGCAATATGAGGTGGTGCTCCATCTTGCATAAAGGTGATTGTTTGGAGTGCCTGTCGCGCTTGCAGTTCAGGAATAATGCTGTTCTGTAACAGTGCTAGATATCGCTTACCGGTGACAGAAACTGTTTGGAAACCTGTCTGTGTGACTTCCTCGAAAAAAAATGGACTAATTATGAAATCAGCAGTGAAGCCACACCAGACTGTCACTTTAGGCTGTTGCAAGGGTACCTCAACAAATGCATGTGGATTTTCTGTGGTCCACACTCGACAATTGTGGGTGTTAACAGCGCCAGAGAGTGTGAAATGTGCTTCATCTGTCCAAAGCACAGTGTGAAGCCAGTCGTGCTGCTCTTCCATCTTACTGAAGACCAAATTCGCAAAATGTTGGCGAGAGTCGAAGTCAGGAGGTTTTAGTTTTTAGTTATGTTGCAATTTGTAGGGATACCGTTGCAAAGTTACTCGCAGCGCTCCCCAGACACTTCCGTACGACACTCCTGTCTGCCTCGAAACTTCTCGAGCACTGCACTCCCCATGTGCAGCAACCGCCGACATGGCTTGCACCGTCTGCTTCTCTGTCGTGGCAACAGCAGCTGCAGTTGAGGAACGTCAACTTCTTTGACGTGATGCCAAAGAACCTGTAGCTTCAAATTTTTTCACAATTTTGTTCAATGCAGAAGACGTTATTGGTCCTTTGCTATCTCGCATACCCTTCATATAGCGATATGCTCGCAATGCCACTTTCCAAATTCTTATAAAACAGTTTAACTAAGAGGGCTTTCTCAACTATGGACAGCATTGCGATGCATACCAGCTTTGACTACCATTACCTGCTGCAGTTGCTTCTTTTTATATCGTTTGTTGCTTTGCATAATCAGACATCAGAAATCCGACAGCGCCATCTGTTGGTCGCCAATAGAACTATTTTTTTCATTGCCACACAAAACCCGGTTTCTTTTTCATCCGTTTGGTGCAAACCGCATCTTTGTATCGTGATTCGTTTTCGAATTATTCATTTTTAAAGTTCGTCCTGACTTTTGGATCACCCTTTATATATACATATATATATATATATATATATATATATATATATATATATATATATATATATATATATATATATATATATATATATATATATATATATATATATATATATATATATATATATATATATATATATATATATATATATATATATATATATATATATATATATATATATATCTATATATATATATATATATATATATATATATATATATATATATATATATATATATATATATATATATATATATATATATATATATATATATATATATATATATATATATATATATATATATATATATATATATATCATAACAACTTTAATAAGTTTCACTTGTGAATTTTATTTTTGCGATTTTTGTTTAAAAAGAATTATGCTTATACTCAGGAATGAAAATATCAAGGATAGTTGAAGAATTAATTAAACTCTAAGAAAGGAAAGATTTTCTGTAAAGGATTGTTTTGATTCCGATGCATTGAAATAAAATAATTTTTTTCGTTAGGTAGAAGTAATGTTGAAGATATCTTTGTACATTACGATTTAAAAGAAAAAAAATTCTTAATTAGTTCAATTTTTGTTTTTCTATACGTTCCATCAATCATAATTACACGACTTTCTTGTCAGATTTCAGTACCTGGTTGTGAAAATTATTTCTTTACGGATTTAACGTTTATATTATTTTTAAATATTTTGGTACATAATTAATCTTATGTTTGATTAACTTTCTCTGAAATGTCTTTTATTTTGTAAAATTAATTGAATATATTTATTGGGTTTATGAATTATTAAAACATTTATTATTTTATTATAATTCGTATATATTATTTATACGTTTTTTTGCTAAGAGAATATTGCATAAAAACGTATATTGATTTTTATTAATTTTTCACAATGTTGTCTCGTTTTTATTAAATTTACTTATTCCATTAAATTGTTATTTTGTTTATTAAATTTATAAATTATTTTAAAATACTCAATGAATTAAAAATAAGTTTAATGTAATTTTACTCTATATTTCTCATTTGAATCAATTATTGTTTTAAGCATACTATTTTTTATCATTTGCAAAATGCCTATCGAATTAAAATTCAAACTAAAGTTTATCGAATTTTACCGAATTAAAGTTCAAACTAAGGACAAACCAAAAACATAAAAATGTTTCATTCAACTCCAAATCTAATTTTTTTTAAATCATAAATACATAACTCTGTAAAAGTGTAAAAAAGATCTAACCATATGAATTTAAAATGTGCATGAAAACTACACTTTAACTTGATTCACTCCGTTTCCAATACCAGGAATTAACATAACAACCATAAATATCTAATAAAGAAATAATCTTTAGGAAATTTCATCCTTCTTTGAGCTACAAGTAAAATGTCTTTTAGTAAATTAGCTCCTTTGAACTTATTAAAAATGATATAAAGTCCTTAATATATGATTTTTTTCTTCAAATGTTGCTAAATAACTTCCTTATCTAATAAATAATATTGCTTTATGATGAAATATTTATCAGATAATACTTTATATATCTATGCATAGTTCGTTTTACATTATTTTAAATTATATTCAATTCTTACAATATTTTTACTATGAATTATTCTTTCAAAAAAATTTATATAAAATATTTAATCATTCAAATTTGAAAATAAATAAACATGCAAAGCAGGAGGTTCATAAAAATTTATGATACTTTTTAAATGAATCTTTCAATGCTTCACATATAAAAATTATTTCCTCCTTATAATTTATTAAATATATAGTATATTCTTTGTATAACAATAAAAATTGAAAAATTAGTGTTATCATTCTATCTAAAATTTAGACATTTATATTTCATGTTTCAATTGGATTTTTTTTTTAACTTATAATTTATATTAATATTATTCTTAAAATTTAAACATTTAAGACTGAACTTTTCATTTCAGCATATTTTTCCAGATTTATTTTTGTGAAATTTTAGCATATTATTTTTATAACAGTTGAAAGTCTTACAAAAAAGGGACAACTTAAAGGTAAAAATAACCTATTAAAATAGCTTGATTCTTTTGATGACTGCGTGAGATTGGATGTTACCTTTAAAAATGGGTTCAAATCCCTTTACACCCACTAAGAGACGTAATGGCTTTTCTCCTTCTTGGAGATAGACTTAACTTGTTCTAGTCGCTTGTCGCTTTTTCTGGGATTTGATTTTTATTTCTTTGCTTTCTTTCTTGATCTCATTGTTACGGATAGTTTGAGATAAAGGATGAAATTGGCAAGAAAATCGGCATAGTAAGTCGATTTTATTGACCTCAAAGAGGAACAAGAATGTTTGTAAAATTTATTCACGAAATCACAAGGGATTTTTGGTGTGAATTAAAGGGAATTTCAATGGATATCCACGTTGTATTAACTCTTAATCATGCAACTGCGTATTCTAATACGGTTTAAATTATCGTTAATATAATAATAATTTATTAAACAAAGTTTACTTTTTAAGTTATTGAGTAATAAGAATATCCATGTTTTTAGAAGATTAAATGCATTAACTTTTTATAGGTTTATACTAATTGCCCAGATATAAGTTTAAATTCCCTTAAAATTTATGAGATTAAAGTACATGCATTTGCAATAGTTTTTTTTTTTTACAAGATGTACAGAGCAAACTATTTCTATAATATTATAATAGTTTGAAGAAAAATAAAAATAAAAATCATAAAATAATATTTTATGATTTTTCTTAAAATTTAGCAACATTTATTATAATGCTTTCTAATTTTAATTAGCAAGAAATTTAATTTGAAGATCACATTTAACTTAGGTACACCTTTTAGTTAGGAAAGTAATTTTTACAGCTGAAAAATTTAAAATAATGACACAGTTTAGGAAACTTTTAAGGTCATTCAATTACTGAATATAATAGATGTTAAAATTAAAAAAAATTAAACCTAAAAAACAGGACTGAAGTATAAAATCATATAATATATAACTTTACTACTTTCTAAAGAAGTATCTTGCCTCGCTAAAAATATCATTGGAAATTATTAATAACTTATTTAATAAAATTAATTTCCGCTCTTTTTTGAAAACCATTTACATAATAATGTTTTGTTTACGATACACTATTATTTAATATTCTCATTAATGTAAATAATTCTATGACAGTACAATTTCTTACTCGTTCAATGGTTTCCAATATATTCAGTCTTATTGTAATTTCATCAATTTAAGTACTTTTTTTATATACATTTATTCTTGCTATTTAAACAGAATATCTTTAATAGATAATTCATTTACTGGTCGAAAATGATTTCAAATTTGTCTTTACATCTTTAAATATAAATATTTTAGCATTTTTATAGTGTCATTCACATCAAGAATTAATAACATTAAAGTTTTTTACGTTGTTACCATCAATGTCACATATGTATGAAATATTGTTGCAGCTCTCCCATCGAAATTTCAGTTGTGATGTTAATGATAGAAACCATCACTATATTAATTTTTACTGTAATCTTTAAAGGAGAAATAAGTTATGCATATTGTTTATTTTCCCTAGCTTTTTTTCTAAAAATAGCTTTTATGCTGAACTAATGGAAAAATCCATTGTAAACAGTATATTTAAAATTATTATTTGTCCCACATAATGCACACAAACGTGTAAAATTCAAATATTTAAGCACTTAAAAATATTTTAATAATGAATGGAAAGTTTTTTTCTTGAATTTATGTAAGTTATCTTTAAACTTTCACTCAAAAATGACATACAGTAAATAAGAAAAATTCACATAGTATTATATTATACAAACAAAGTATATAATGCAGTTTTTAATATCCCCATGGTTTCCTTGCAAAGTTTCCAACACCAAATCCTTTAAAGAGGAAACATCAGATATTTTTGTTTGTTCTTCATATTTTTATGGTAAGCTAGTTGTCGCATTTGATAGTTTGTTAATGTTTAAATTTCATATTTGATCCTTCACTGTTATGTAACATGATTCTCCTTCTTCTAACAACTGGAATTCTTTAGTTAATGTACAAATATATATGAATTACATATCAATCAATCTTGACATACGTAATCAGCTCACTATATTCTGATATTGAGATCGCATACTCATTTCTGTAAGCACTGCTAATTTAATGTTATAATTATTTTTACTCGTCTTTTATATTATTAAATTATTAGAGGTATTAGTGTTAAATCCTTGAAACTGTAAACTAAAAATGTATTAAATAAGGACTAATTATAGCTTGATTAAAGTAAAAATTAAGTGAGTCAGTGAGTCATTTAACAGCTAATAATAAATATATAATTTATTTTGATGTACTTTAATTTAAAAACTTGAAATTGGTTTTACTCTGAAAAAATATTTCATGGAGCAAATTAAACTAATGATAAATAGCGGAATAAATTGTTAAATTGTTTTCTTTTTAAGGGAAGAAAGGGTTTGAATTATCATGTTGAAAAATTCATAAAATTTTGTTTTATGAAAAATTGAAACATAAGAGCAACTTTCTTAGAAGATACTGGTAACTTTATTGACTACAATCTGCTTAAATTTCATTACCAGGAAAAGGACAGTAGATACTTATGTTTATGATTTTTGTTTGCTGATTTAGTATTTTTGTATAAGCTGATTACATTATGCTAAAGATTTTTATACGTATGTTTACATGTTAATGAAATATCAAGGGATTGAAAATATAAATTGTATCGAAGTTTGATGTATACAATTTGAACGATTAAAAAAACTGCTTGATTTTTTATATCAATTCTTACTTTAATTCGTCGGTTTCAGTGGAAAGGAATGATATGAGTAGTCACTCATTATTTAAAATTTAGATTTATAAGATTCCCGAGTTTGTGCAGTCAATATTTTTGCATTAACTCGGAAAATCCAAAATGATGGTGGGTACCACCTATCCAAACAAGAAATCTCCAGATATACAATCATTGCCACTTAATACCTTTGTCTAAGTGACATTTTGCATTTTATAATACAAATTGTTTGATACCTTTTACCAATGAGAAAAATTAATACCCTTAAATTTAAATTATATGATTAATAATTTATATCATTGTTCAACGGCTTTTATTAAATGTACATACATAATTAAAATTTATTTTGTATTATCTACATTTCATTCATAGCATAAATACACGTTATTCACATTAAATATTCAGTACATTTTTAAAAATCAATAAAGCAGGATTTGTTTCTGACGATTGAAATAAGTAATTTTCGTTTTATATACTTTTATCAACCTCTTAACTTTAAATATTTGTCGTCACATAATAGATTTAATCTACTGTATGGCTTCAAGTAAAATGCGGAGTCGAGTTAAATATACGGGTAAAATGCCTTATACAACACTTGAAAACTGTTCTAAAGCAGTTTAAATTCATAACACAAATTATCGTTTTGTTGAATTTTTTTAATGACCCATATTTACTTTTTGAAAAGAAAAAATCTGGAAATCCTACAAATATTCTCAAACCCAATCGTGTATGTCGACGGTAGTAGTAACCATTCTCTCAATGTTAACTAGTGAATAATATCAAATCCAGAGACTTCAACATTAGAGAGCATTATTTTATTGGAAGGTCACATTGTGTTTCAATATTGTATCCTACAACTCTAACTTTTATATTCATAATTTTAGCTAGTAAAAAAACTTTTTTACTTCATTAAACGAGAAAATAGTTTATTTCTGGCAAAATTGTCGCTCAATTTTTTATAAATAATTGTATTGTTTTGTCTTGTTGCTCATTTATTATGATCCTAAAGTGATCTCACTTGAGAGACAGATTGTTAATGAGAAACGGCAATAAGCATTTCCTATTTCAACCCATCTGCAAGGGAGGAAATAACATTCGTTGCACTGAAACTTTGAAGCTCCAAATGACAGGAAATACACTTCTGATCTTTTTTCCGTGAAAGGAAGACTCTTGCTTAGGAGAATATAGATGCCAGTTTGATCAGGAGTGTGAGTAGTTCCAACGATCTCCAACAATATGAATGTGCAACATGCTATTGGTGATGGACTATGTAGATTTAAAAAATTTTTTTTTCAAAACTGAAGTCTTTATTTTGAACATCCATTACTGCACTGAACACTATACTTAAAACACAGTGCTACAATATTTTTTTTAACAAAATAACAATATACTTATGCTATAAATGCGTTGTTATTTTTGATGAAACTTATAGAAGTATAAAAAATATAACTATTTTAGGAAAATTTATATAAAAGTTTCATATTTTTTACTGTAGTTTTTGTATTTGTTTTACTCTGAAGGGACTTTATTATTATTTTAGTGCACGCATAGAATATGAATATTTATTCTGATAATGTATTATTATATTTTTGTGAGCTTCTTGAAGAAAATGATAAAAATTTTAAATACCAATAGTAACTAATAAAAGAATGGAAATTCATTAAATTAGGTTAAAAAATTTCAACTCTACGAACGAAACCTGTTTCAAATAAATTATTAAAAATTAAGAAATTATCGTGTGTAATAAAATCAACTCACTTTTTGTGTAAATATTTTAAAACATTTTCTAGTCTCAAAAAGTGAAAGTTAAAACATTACGTAACTAAGAAAATGACATTTAATTCACTGTTATTGTAAAATTATATAGAATAATAAGTAATTCATATTAATACGATAAAAAACCTAAAATAATTTTAAATGAAGAAATTATTTTATTTTCCATCTGCAAATCTTACAAAATTTATCTTTAACTTTAAATCTTTATACGCTTATCACTATCTAAAAATTATTATTATTAACTCATCATCTTTTTACATTTACTAAATGATAAAGTTTATGTTATAAAATATGTAATGCAACAATATTATAAAACATTCTTTTTTCATCTTTACTTGGAATTTTTCTAAATAAATTTTGCTAAAGAAACTATTTGTCGAATAAAATTCCTTATTAAATACTATTTTTAATTTTTCAAATTTATATTGATAAAATGTGAGAAGAATTTTATTTCTTGCAGGAGTAAAATACAAGAATATACTTTCTTCAGTGCTTACAAACCAGTTTTATAATATTTACATTTGATGTGATATTCTACATTCAAATAAAGCTGATAGATTTTAAAAACCTATAAATTTGCTGTACAAATTTTAAAAAAATTATAAATTAATATTGAAGGAATCAAATCAGTAAAAGAAAATAGAAGGTAAGAAATAAGAAAAAATATTTGTAAAATGTAATGAAAATGAAATCCACTTTGATGAGTAGAAGAAATAATTATTATTAGATGAAAATATTTGCAACTCAAAAAGAAAATTATATTCTTAAAAAGTAAACCTTATCAAAACAAAGTTTGTGGTAATAAATACTTAATTAAATTACCTTAAATTTCTTTTATAATGTTTCAATTTAATAGCTATAAGACTTCCACATCAATGAATAGATTATATAATTCGATATTCCTGTTGTCTCATGAGAGAACTGATGGTAATCAATCTTAAAATACATTCAAGAATATTTGAATGCATTTTTTCAGTTGTTACAAATATTATTAGAAAAATCGAAATTCATTATTTTCACGAAAATGCTTAAAATATTCCAGAAAAATTTGTTCAAGTCTTGTTAGTTAGAATTAAACAAATAAAAAAATAATATTTTCAAATTTTAACATTTATTTTCTATGTTTAATATTAATAAACACATTCTTCAGAAAAATCTAAAGGTAACAAATGTAATAACCCTTAACGTAAAATACGATAAAGGTGAATAAAATAAAATTTAACAATTAATTAAAAAAAATTTTAATGTACAATTTTATTCCACCAATATTTAAAGAGATAGTAATCATTTGTTACTAAAATATTTCCAAATATCTACATTAATATTAATAATTTATTTTTAAATAAATTTAACAAGAATTGTTATGTTACCAAAATTAAGATATGAAGAAATTAACTTTAAAAAATTATTTGTTAAATGAGAAGAGAATAAAAGTAAACAGTGGAAGCAGAAATACAAAACCCATCTTAATTGAATATATATATATATATATATATATATATATATATATATATATATATATATATATATATATATATATATACATATATATATATATATATATATATATATATATATATATATATATATATATATATATATATATATATATATATATATATATATATATATATATATATATATATATATATATATATATATATATATATATATATATATATATATATATATATATATATATATATATATATATATATATATATATATATATATATATATATATATACAAGCTGACCCAGCCACGCGTTGCAGTGGCTGAGTTTTTATAATACATTGAATCAATTTTTTACTAATTCTTGGGTACAATCAAATTAATATTTTCTAAAAACATTTAAAATAGGTTCATTCATATGAGATTAAAAATAAAACGTTTCGCGAAAAAATTTAAAAGTAATAGGTAAAGTATCGAAATTTTGAAATTAATCACAAATTAACATATACTTTCTGAATTTATATTTTATTCATCTTATATTAAATTATAGTTTGTAATCAGTGACTTACTTACAAAATATACTATATAAATTAAAAACATTTAAAAATAAATTGTTATAAATGAGGTAGATAACATTGATATCGAACTATTATTTTTTCAATTTTAAATTATTGAAACTAAAAATAATCTAAGTATTACTTTGTGTACAACATTCCTGGTTAACCTGTCTTTCGCTAACACGAAGTGATTTGATGGTTTTCCTACACGTGAGCAAGCAACATATAGCTGTCCATGTGAGAAACATGCCTTTTTCAAATCCAAACCGCAAATAGACATTGTTTTGCCAATAGATTTATTTATGGTTATCGCAAAAGCTAAAAAAGTCGGAAATTGGAGCCTTTTAAAAGGTATTGGAGATTCTGACGCTATCAGTCGAATACGTGGCAAGAGGACGATATCTACTTTAAATTTTCCCGTCAAAACTGTTGCTTCAAGAATATTTTCGGTCATTTTTTTATGACTAAGCGTGTACCGTTACATAATTGAGGTGGGTTTAAATTACGTAGAAGAATAATGGGCAAACCAGTTTCCAATTGAAGATTGTGTGGTGGCATTCTTGGCATATCCAGAGAATTCAAAAATTCAGTTGGAAAAATTACGGCTTCGTTTTCATCAATAACTGTGTCGATTGATTTAAAAGACATCAAATCACCGGGCAACATCTGTTGTATATGGAAGTTAATTTCGTTCACATCAACGTTTCTTGCTGCCAAAATACACGATTACAGAGCCAATTATCAAATTATAAAATAAAAATAAAAAAATAAAAGGCTGTCAAGATATACTTACATGTTTTGGAGGTGGTATGAAAATTAGTAGAGAAAAACAGAAATAAATAGAATTTTCTTTTACTATTTATAGTATTAAAAATATTCAAATTGAACACTGCATAATAATAACACATTACAAAGTATAATTATAAAAATGATTCACGAAAAATTGTTACACTATGATTATACATCATGAAAATATATGTAAATTCTATATTCAACCACGCTCCTGCGCGCGCACGTTAATTTTCTCTGGAAGATAGTATAATCTAGAAAAATAAACACGTCGCCATCTGCTGAATACCTGTGCAACTTAGATGCTAAATCGCCAACTACTTGGAATTTACAGAACTAATTGATAAATAAACACTAATATCGTATAATAAATATTGAGATCAATAATTAAGAGATAAAAACTATTCTATCTTTTAAGTTGAACCATATTATAAACGGTTACAAAATTTTATCAAAATCGGTTCAGTAGTTTCGGAGTTTATCGCGAACATACATCGTGACACTCGAAATTTTTATCTATATAGAATTGCTGACCCAGCCACGCGTTGCAGTGGCTGAGTAATTATAATACATTGAATCAATTTTTTACTAATTCTTTGGTACAATTAAATTAAAACTTTCTAAAAAAATTTAAAATAGGTTCATTCATATGAGATTAAAAATAAAACGTTTCACCAAAATTTAAAAGTAATAGGTAAAGTATCGAAATTTTGAAATTAAGCACAAATCAACATATACTTTCTGAATTTACATTTTATTCATATTATATTAAATTATAGTTTATAATCAATGACTTACTTATAAAATATACTATATAAATTAAAAACATCTAAAAATAAAATGTTATAAATTAGGTAGATAACATTGACATCGAACTATTATTTTTTAATTTTAAATTATATTAAAACTAAAATTTTTTTCCGTGGCATTATACTGAAATAAAAAAAATTAAAATAATTTATCATTTGAATAAATAAATTAGATCAAAATGTTCTGCTGAATAAATTAATAATTATCAATTTGTAAAATAAAAATAAAAAATAATAAAAGGCTATCAAGAAATACTTACATGTTTTCGAAGTGATAGGAAAATTAGTAGGAGAAAAATAGTAATAAATAAAATTTTATTTTATATTTATAATATTAAAAATATTCAAACTGAACACTGCACAATAATAACACAATACAAAGTATAATTATGAAAATGATTCACAAAAAATCCTTATAGTATGATTATACATAATGAAAACATATGTAAATTCTATATTTAACCACGCGCTTGCCCACGCACGTTAATTTTCTCGAAGATGGTATAATCTAGAAAAATAAACACGTCGCCATCTGCCGAATACCTGTGCAACTTAGATGCTAAACCGCCATCTATTAGGAACTTACATAACTAACCAATAAATAAACACTAATGTCGTATAATAAATATTGAGATCAATAATTAAGCGATAAAAACTATTCTATCTTTTAAGTTGGACTATATTATAAATGGTTACAAAATTTTATCAAAATCCGTTCAGTAGTTTCGGAGTTTATCGGGAACATACATCGTGACACGAAATTTATATATATATATATACAAGCTGACCCAGCCACGCGTTGCAGTGGCTGATTTTTTATAATACATTGAATCAATTTTTTACTAATTTTTGGGTACAATCAAATTAATATTTTCTAAAAACATTTAAAATAGGTTCATTCATATGAGATTAAAAATAAAACGTTTCGCGAAAAAATTTAAAAGTAATAGGTAAAGTATCGAAATTTTGAAATTAATCACAAATTAGCATATACTTTCTGAATTTATATTTTATTCACCTTATATTAAATTATAGTTTGTAATCAGTGACTTACTTACAAAATATACTATATAAATTAAAAACATTTAAAAATAAATTGTTATAAATGAGGTAGATAACATTGACATCGAACTATTATTTTTTCAATTTTAAATTATTGAAACTAAAAATAATCTAAGTATTACTTTGTGTACAACATTCCTGGTTAACCTGTCTTTCGCTAACACGAAGTGATTTGATGGTTTTTCTACACGTGAGCAAGCAACATAGAGCTGTCCATGAGAGAAACATGCCTTTTTCAAATCCAAACCGCAAATAGACATTGTTTTGTCAATAGATTTATTTATGGTTATTGCAAAAGCTAAAAAATGTCGGAAATTGGAGCCTTTTAAAAGGTATTGGAGATTCTGACGCTATCAGTCGAATACGTGGCAAGAGGACGATATCTCCTTTAAATTTTCCCGTCAAAACTGTTGCTTCAAGAATATTTTCGGTCATTTTTTTATGACTAAGCGTGTACCGTTACATAATTGAGGTGGGTTTAAATTACGTAGAAGAATAATTGGCAAACCAGTTTCCAACTGAAGATTGTGTGGTGGCATTCCTGGCATATCCAGAGAATTCAAAAATTCAGTTGGAAAAATTACGGCTTCGTTTTCATCAATAACTGTGTCGATTGATTTAAAAGACATCAAATTACCGGGCAACATCTGTTGTATATGGAAGTTAATTTCGTTCACATCAACGTTTCTTGCTGCCAAAATACACGATTACAGAGTCAATTATCAAATTATAAAATAAAAATAAAAAAATAAAAGGCTGTCAAGAAATACTTACATGTTTTGGAGGTGGTATGAAAATTAGTAGAGAAAAACAGAAATAAATAGAATTTTCTTTTACTATTTATAATATTAAAAATATTCAAATTGAACACTGCATAATAATAACACAATACAAAGTATAATTATAAAAATGCTTCACGAAAAATTGTTACACCATGATTATACATCATGAAAATATATGTAAATTCTATATTCAACCACGCTCCTGCGCGCGCACGTTAATTTTCTCTGGAAGATAGTATAATCTAGAAAAATAAACACGTCGCCATCTGCTGAATACCTGTGCAACTTAGATGCTAAATCGCCAACTACTTGGAATTTACAGAACTAATTGATAAATAAACACTAATATCGTATAATAAATATTGAGATCAATAATTAAGAGATAAAAACTATTCTATCTTTTAAGTTGAACCATATTATAAACGGTTACAAAATTTTATCAAAATCGGTTCAGTAGTTTCGGAGTTTATCGCGAACATACATCGTGACACTCGAAATTTTTATATATATAGAATTGCTGACCCAGCCACGCGTTGCAGTGGCTGAGTAATTATAATACATTAAATCAATTTTTTACTAATTCTTTGGTACAATTAAATTAAAACTTTCAAAAAAATTTAAAATAGGTTCATTCATATGAGATTAAAAATAAAACGTTTCACCAAAATTTAAAAGTAATAGGTAAAGTATCGAAATTTTGAAATTAAGCACAAATCAACATATACTTTCTGAATTTACATTTTATTCATATTATATTAAATTATAGTTTATAATCAATGACTTACTTATAAAATATACTATATAAATTAAAAACATCTAAAAATAAAATGTTATAAATTAGGTAGATAACATTGACATCGAACTATTATTTTTTAATTTTAAATTATATTAAAACTAAAATTTTTTTCCGTGGCATTATACTGAAATAAAAAAAATTAAAATAATTTATCATTTGAATAAATAAATTAGATCAAAATGTTCTGCTGAATAAATTAATAATTGTCAATTTGTAAAATAAAAATAAAAAATAATAAAACGCTATCAAGAAATACTTACATGTTTTCGAAGTGATAGGAAAATTAGAGGAGAAAAATAGTAATAAATAAAATTTTATTTTATATTTATAATATTAAAAATATTCAACTTGAACACTGCACAATAATAACACAATACAAAGTATAATTATGAAAATGATTCACGAAAAATCGTTATAGTATGATTATACATAATGAAAATATATGTAAATTCTATATTTAACCACGCGCTTGCCCGCGCACGTTAATTTTCTCGAAGATGGTAAAATCTAGAAAAATAAACACGTCGCCATCTGCCGAATACCTGTGCAAATTAGATGCTAAACCGCCATCTATTAGGAACTTATAGAACTAACCAATAAATAAACACTAATAACGTATAATAAATATTGAGATCAATAATTAAGAGATAAAAACTATTCTATCTTTTAAGTTGGACTATATTATAAATGGTTACAAAATTTTATCAAAATCCGTTCAGTAATTTCGGAGTTTATCGGGAACATACATCGTGACACGAAATTTATATATATATATATATATACAAGCTGACCCAGCCACGCGTTGCAGTGGCTGAGTTTTTATAATACATTGAATCAAATTTTTACTAATTCTTGGGTACAATCAAATTAATATTTTCTAAAAAAATTTAAAATAGGTTCATTCATATGAGATTAAAAATAAAACGTTTCACCAAAATTTAAAAGTAATAGGTAAAGTATCGAAATTTTGAAATTAAGCACAAATCAACATATTCTTTCTGAATTTACATTTTATTCATCTTATATTAAATTATAGTTAGTAATCAGTGACATACTTATAAAATATACTATATAAATTAAAAACATCTAAAAATAAATTGTTATAAATGAGGTAGATAACATTGACATCGAACTATTATTTTTCAATTTTTAATTATTAAAATTAAAAAATTTTTCCGCGGTATTATACTGAAATAAAAAAATTAAAAGAATTAATCATTTGAATAAATAAAATAGATCAAAATGTTCTACTGAATAAATTAATAATTATCAAATTATAAAATAAAAATAAAAAAAATAAAAGGCTGTCAAGAAATACTTACATGTTTTGGAGGTGGTATGAAAATTAGTAGAGAAAACCAGCAATAAATAAAATTTTATTTTACTATTTATAATATTAAAAATATTCAAACTGAACACGCACAATAATAACACAATACCAAATATAATTATGAAAGTGATTCACAAAAAATTGTTATAGTATGATTATACATCATGAAAATATATGTATCATGAAATATGTATGAAAATATATGTACATCATGAAAATATAATAATAAAAATATATGTAAATTCTATATTTAACCATGCGATTGCGCGCGCACGTTAATTTTCTCGAAGATGTATAATCTAGAAAAATAAACACGTCGCCATCTGCCGAATACCTGTGCAACTTAGATGCTAAACCGCCATCTGTTAGGAACTTACAGAACTAAACAATAAATAAACATTAATGTCGTATAATAAATATTGAAAATAATAATTAAGAGATAAAAACTATTCTATCTTTTAAGTTGGACTATATTATAAATGGTTACAAAATTTTATCAAAATCCGTTCAGTAGTTTCGGAGTTTATCGGGAACATACATCGTGACACGAAATTTATATATATATATATATAACATAGCTGACCCAGCCACGCGTTGCAGTGGCTGAGTTTTTATAATACATTGAATCAATTTTTTACTAATTCTTGGGTAGAATCAAATTAATATTTTCTAAAAACATTTAAAATAGGTTCATTCATATGAGATTAAAAATAAAACGTTTCGCGAAAAAATTTAAAAGTAATAGGTAAAGTATCGAAATTTTGAAATTAATCACAAATTAACATATACTTTCTGAATTTATATTTTATTCATCTTATATTAAATTATAGTTTGTAATCAGTGACTTACTTACAAAATATACTATATAAATTAAAGACATTTAAAAATAAATTGTTATAAATGAGGTAGATAACATTGACATCGAACTATTATTTTTTCAATTTTAAATTATTGAAACTAAAAATAATCTAAGTATTACTTTGTGTACAACATTCCTGGTTAACCTGTCTTTCGCTAACACGAAGTGATTTGATGGTTTTCCTACACGTGAGCAAGCAACATATAGCTGTCCATGTGAGAAACATGCCTTTTTCAAATCCAAACCGCAAATAGACATTGTTTTGCCAATAGATTTATTTATGGTTATCGCAAAAGCTAAAAAAAGTCGGAAATTGGAGCCTCTTAAAAGGTATTGGAGATTCTGACGCTATCAGTCGAATACGTGGCAAGAGGACGATATCTCCTTTAAATTTTCCCGTCAAAACTGTTGCTTCAAGAATATTTTCGGTCATTTTTTTATGACTAAGCGTGTACCGTTACATAATTGAGGTGGGTTTAAATTACGTAGAAGAATAATTGGCAAACCAGTTTCCAATTGAAGATTGTGTGGTGGCATTCCTGGCATATCCAGAGAATTCAAAAATTCAGTTGGAACAATTACGGCTTCGTTTTCATCAATAACTGTGTCGATTGATTTAAAAGACATCAAATCACCGGGCAACATCTGTTGTATATGGAAGTTAATTTCGTTCACATCAACGTTTCTTGCTGCCAAAATACACGATTACAGAGCCAATTATCAAATTATAAAATAAAAATAAAAAAATAAAAGGCTGTCAAGAAATACTTACATGTTTTGGAGGTGGTATGAAAATTAGTAGAGAAAAACAGCAATAAATAAAATTTTATTTTACTATTTATAATATTAAAAATATTCAAATTGAACACTGCACAATAATAACACAATACAAAGTATAATTATAAAAATGATTCACGAAAAATTGTTACACTATGATTATACATCATGAAAATATATGTAAATTCTATATTCAACCACGCTCCTGCGCGCGCACGTTAATTTTCTCTGGAAGATAGTATAATCTAGAAAAATAAACACGTCGCCATCTGCTGAATACCTGTGCAACTTAGATGCTAAATCGCCATCTACTTAGGAACTTACAGAACTAATCGATAAATAAACACTAATATCGTATAATAAATATTGAGATCAATAATTAAGAGATAAAAACTATTCTATCTTTTAAGTTGAACCATATTATAAACGGTTACAAAATTTTATCAAAATCGGTTCAGTAGTTTCGGAGTTTATCGCGAACATACATCGTGACACTCGAAATTTTTATCTATATAGAATTGCTGACCCAGCCACGCGTTGCAGTGGCTGGGTCAGCAATATATATATAAAAATTTCGAGGATGTTCGCGATAAACTCGACTCGAACGATCTGGCAAAATTTGTAGCCGTTTATAACACGCGTTGCAGTGGCTGAGTAATTATAATACATTAAATCAATTTTTTACTAATTCTTTGGTACAATTAAATTAAAACTTTCAAAAAAATTTAAAATAGGTTCATTCATATGAGATTAAAAATAAAACGTTTCACCAAAATTTAAAAGTAATAGGTAAAGTATCGAAATTTTGAAATTAAGCACACGTTAGCAGTGGACTGGGTCCGCAATTCTATATATATATAAATATTCGAGTGTCACGATGTATAGTTCGCGATAAACTCGATAACTTACTGATACCGATATATTGATATAAATTTAGTAACCGTTTATAACACGCGTTGCTAGTGGCTGAGGTAATTATAATACATTAACATCGAATTATTTACTAATTCAATTTGGTACAATTAAATTAAAACTTTCAATAATCTAAGTATTACTTGTGTACAACATTACTGGTTAACATGTCTATCACTGAGATTAAATGATATAATACGTTTTCTACACGTGAAAATTTAAAATTAATAGCTGTCCATAAGTATCGAAACATGCCTTTTGCAAATTCAAGCCACAAATCAGACATATACTTTGCCAATAGAATTTACTTATGGTTATTGCATATTATAGTTAAATTATAGTTTGATAATCGAATGACTTTTAACAGGTATTGAAAATTCTGACGCTATCTATATAAATTAAAAACATCTAAAAATAAAATGTTATAAATTAGGTAGATAACATTGACATCGAACTATTATTTTTTAATTTTAAATTATATTAAAACTAAAATTTTTTTCCGTGGCATTATACTGAAATAAAAAAAATTAAAATAATTTATCATTTGAATAAATAAATTAGATCAAAATGTTCTGCTGAATAAATTAATAATTGTCAATTTGTAAAATAAAAATAAAAAATAATAAAAGGCTATCAAGAAATACTTACATGTTTTCGAAGTGATAGGAAAATTAGAGGAGAAAAATAGTAATAAATAAAATTTTATTTTATATTTATAATATTAAAAATATTCAAACTGAACACTGCACAATAATAACACAATACAAAGTATAATTATGAAAATGATTCACAAAAAATCCTTATAGTATGATTATACATAATGAAAACATATGTAAATTCTATATTTAACCACGCGCTTGCCCACGCACGTTAATTTTCTCGAAGATGGTATAATCTAGAAAAATAAACACGTCGCCATCTGCCGAATACCTGTGCAACTTAGATGCTAAACCGCCATCTATTAGGAACTTACATAACTAACCAATAAATAAACACTAATGTCGTATAATAAATATTGAGATCAATAATTAAGAGATAAAAACTATTCTATCTTTTAAGTTGGACCATATTATAATTGGTTACAAAATTTTATCAAAATCCCTTCAGTAGTTTCGGTTTACGGAATATACATCGTGACAGAACTTTTTATATATATATATATATATATATATATATATATATATATATATATATATATATATATATATATATATATATATATATATATATATATATATATATATATATATATATATATATATATATATATATATATATATATATATATAATGCATAATATAAAAGCCAAAAATTAAACCTGCTTAGAATAAAATTATTCAATGTTCTTAAATTCTTATTAATTTATGTATTCATAAATTTCAAATATTTTGATATACATTTAAAATCTTTAAATAAGTAAATATCATTCTTAATAAAATATATCTGCATTTTTATCAAAAAATTCAAAGAAAACCAATATGGAAAGTTATAATTTAAATATGCTAGGATCAGCTGGAATTTTCAGAAAACGAGATTGATTTCCGAAACCTCCCAACAAAATACATCTATCGAAATATTACACAATCTGAAAACATTTTATTATTATTGATTCATTGAATATTCTAATTGTTTATTTATTGATTATGGTAAATACGCATAAGGAGAGTAAGTGAATTGAAAAATATGTTGATCATAATAAGTAATGTACCACAATTTATCTTGCTCTTTCTATATAAAATTGGATAATTAGTCATTTTTATTAATGATATTACATAATCAAGAATGTTGAAATCTTAAAAAATCTATCATATATATGTATACTTTACATTAAATTCTATTAAATTATATATATATATATATATATATATATATATATATATATATATATATATATATATATATATATATATATATATATATATATATATATATTAATGCATTAAAGATAAATATAATTTTTCAGGTATCATTTTCATTTTGAATAACTTAATTTGTAGTACATATTTTTTGGCTGTGCTATCATTTGTGTTTATAAATTTGTAATAATGTTTTACTGGTTTTTTGTAATAATAGCTTTACATTTTGTATATCTGAAGAAAATATATATAATTTTTTCTGACATTAAATTATGTATTGTTTTAGAAAAATTTAAAACTTTAATAAATAGTTAATTTTAAATTGATTAATGCAAAATATTTTCCATGCTGGATTTTGATGTTTTCCAATGTATAAAACTTAGCTTAAAAATGGAATTAAGTTTTTCTTACAAACTACTTAAATATAAAAGATATTCGCATGAACAGACTGACATCGTTATCTAACTTTTCAGTCATTAGCTGTTTCTGGAGTATATGTATCAATTACCCAGCATATAAATAAATCCTCAGTTCTTTATGATATTGTAACCTAGATTTGTTTCGTTATTTTAATATGTCTTTAATGATTAATTCTATATGGGGAAAATTGTAAAATGATAAATTGCATACTTATTTTCAAAGGAATGTGTAAGATTTAATTTCTCAAATATACGATTTTTCATTTTTGATTAAATAAAGCATTTATATCTTTTTTGGTGTCTAATGAAGTATAAAGTCAACGAATCAGCAAACATACTACATTGTTAAATGTCTATTACGCAATTTATTTATTGCTATAGTTAATATAAACAAAGTTATTGTGTTTTTCTTCTTTAGAAGAAGGTAAGCATTTAAATACGTAACTTAAGAAAATATATCAAATAGTTTTAAATTGATGGTTATTATATAATAACTAATTTTCTTTGGAAACTAAGCTTACATTTATTTTGTCTCCTCTGCTTCACAATTCCATAAGCAATAAATCAATTTCCTGGACTGCTAATAATCTAATATTATTTTTTATAATGAGATTTTCTATTGTTTGGTTAACGTATGTTCTTAACATTATCACTATCGTAAAAATTTATGTTTGATTGTGAAATTATTAAATGTATAAAACACATTTTATAACAGGTATACTGTAAATACCGTGTGATAGATTTTTGAGTTCTGAATACATTGTTTACTAAGGAATTTCGTAAGTTACAGGGACGTTTACACAACTTATTTATACAGGAGAATATTTCACTAAGGTTTTATTTTCCTTTTTTATTAAATTTGAATAGATATGAAATAATTGAATTTCATAATTTTTGATAATTTGTTAAAATGATATCTTTGCATTGAATAATAATTTTTGCAAAAATTAAAATTTTGTGAAATGTAAAATCTGATTGTAGCAGGAATATTTTCTTTGAAAAAAAACACATACTTTGAAGATGAAAATTCCAAACAGAATGTTAAGGAAATGCAAATACATATTTCATAAATATATATACAACAGAAGTTGTGTAACTTTTGTATTCTAAAATTGAACTATTTTAGGATCAAATGCTAGAAATTCATTTTCAAAAACGTTGAGTTTATCAGTGAACGAATGTAATTGCAATATACAACAACTTCTGCTTTAAAAAATCTTGAGTTATATTGGAAAATTTTCATTTTCATAAGCGAAGAAAAAATCAAATAACATCATAAGCATGTTATTTTCACAATGTAGACTTGGAATATTGGTCTCACGGTCTTCATCAGTACTCAAAATCATTTCTAAAATATCTTATTCTAACTAGAAATATTTTAAGATAAAAATTTCAATTCAAGATGGTCTTCGTATTTATATACCTGACATGCAGTTTTTGACAGTTAAAAGCTATTTTCCTTTTAGATTTTTGTCCCTACAAAAAATAGCAACAAACATTAACTTACATCCATTTATTTAGTAGCAATATTTATTGTGAAAATTTCGTTAAAGTAAAGATCAATTCTTGCTAAGTTCAATCATGCTTTTAATCTTCTCAATTTTAAAAACGACTTTGCTGATATTTTGTATTATAGTCATAATTCACCCGTTAAAAAACAGTAAAATAATTCCGAATACGGAAATGTCTTGAAATATTATAAATTGCTTTTCGGAATTGATTAAGAGCAAAATACGTGAAGTACATTTAAATTCAAACAACAAAAACTGCTTCACAATAATTGAAAAAAGTTTTTGAAAAAATGCGTAAAATTTATATGCAATTGCAGATGTGCTAACTGTGAAACAATATGGAATAAATAAGATTGAAACTCATACCCACATCACAGTTGACTGTCATACCACCTACAAGCTTTATAAAAAGTATGAAAATGTCGCCGAACTTTGGAAGGTAAAGAAAGTGTTGTCAATAGACAAGATTTTATATACCACCTCTTCGGTAGAAAATATTACATTGAATACATCTCTTTGATCTTTTAGTTCCTGTTGTTCTATTATACCATTTTACCGGTTTAACCATTTTATACCATTTTACCATATACCGGTTTAAAGTATGGAAGCTTTTTTATAAGTATTTTATTCTAAATTTGCCTTAAAATTATTCCGAAAACAGATCAAATGCCTCTGTAGCAAATTTTTGAATTCAACATAGGGAAAATGTAGCCTACAAGGATTGAATTTCAAAAAAGCAGTGATCAAAATCCAACTGTAATGCCAAAATGTAATCACTGGATGCAGAGTATACCAATGGAGAGATGGAAGCGATCATTCCAAAATCGTTGCACTATCCATTGTGTTGGAAAACTTACTATAAGCATGATAGTAGTTTATCTTACAACCCCAACAATAAACATACCTTTGAAGGTTCAGTTTGTTGTGCAATATTGGTTGCTAAATCGTGTAATCCAACATTTGCTGTTGAGCGGAATATATGAAAAGCGTGCATTGCTAGGATTGCCGTTTCCTAAAGCAAGTAGGTTTTTATGTATTTAATGGTGAGATGAATGCCTTACTTAAAATATAAAATATAACATTGTCCTTGTTGACGAATGATAAAAAGACTTAGCGACTTTCATTTTGAAAATAAAGTACTTATTATAGTGCAATTATGTTACAAATATTAAATATTAGCAATAGAGCAATAACAATTGTTTTCTTTAACATAATTTTGTTAATTTCATAATATTCATCTATGCACATACAAGTTTTTCAAGATAAAATAATACATTAATTCAGTTATATATGTGCTTTGGAAACAAATTATTATAGTTTTTTGTATACTTAAATTTTTTCCTCATCATGTTTTCCTTCATTTATAATTATAAAACAAAATTGCAAGATGTTTATTTTTTCTCATTCTTTTGTTCTGACAAAAGAAAGAAAATATACTTGAGTTGTTCAATCATTGTTATTTTTATCAAGTTAGAACTTCTATTATTGAGCAATATATTTTCCTTGCCATATTTATACTTGGTTTATATGGTTGTTGAAGTTCCTATTACATGAAGTTTTCCCCTCTAGATATTTCCAATGATATGACTCTCATCGAAAGTATTGAGGAAAGAAATCTCTTTACTTTAATATTAACTAAAGCAGGAACATTTCGTAAGAGAAAGAAGAGATAGAACACAGCGCATTCATTCATACTTATTAATGAATACTAGAACTAAAAACATGAAAAGACTTCTAATATATTTCTTTTTATAGTTATCGTAAAAGATTTTTGAGCAGGATGTAAAAATGCAAAGATGCATATATATATATATATATATATATATATATATATATATATATATATATATATATATATATATATATATATATATATATATATATATATATATATATATATATATATATATATATATATATATATATATATATATATATGTATATATATATATATATATATATATATATATATATATATATATATATATATATATATATATATATATATATATATATATATATATATATATATATATATATATCTATCATAACGTTTTCCTTACAACATCATTAACTAATTTTGTTGTTTAATATTTCATGATATGTGAGAAGATAAGTTTATAGAATAGACTGAGGTGTTGTTAACATCATATTTAATGCATTTTATAAATAAATTAAGTAAGTTTGATGTAACTATATACACTTTTAGCACAAGCATTAAAGACAAAATTTTTTAAGTTTTAATTATCAGTTTGTTAATTATAAAAATTTTAGTTATCATCAGCATTTTGTTTAATTGTGATCAACTTGCACGAAGAAATTATCACCCATATTATTATGACATGAATATCTATTATTATAAGCATTTATTTGTGTCTGAAACTTAAAAGAGAATACCCTGCTTCAAATGATTAATTTTTGCATCTTAAAATTCTGATAACTAAGATCATTTTAAATTTATTCAATTTTATTTATTAAATCAAATTTCTGATTATGTGCATCTGAAAAGCAAATGTTTCAAACATAATCCGGAACATTGAAAATTTCTCAGAGTCAAATGAGAATAATATTATGAAACTGCATACGCATATTTTTGATCAGCATACAATATTTCACAATCTAGTTTGCAATAATTTCTGTTATTTCCTGGTATTCCTAAATATCCATTATCTTATAATCAAATAATCATCTGTAGCTCCATCATTTTCTATTATCCAACAAATCATCCATTTCCAAATTGCTTCAAATGATTGAGTCTAATTATTAATGAATAAAAATCAGGTAAAAGAAACGAGCAATAAAAGTAGCAAAATTGTCAAACTGAAATTAATTTATTTTATAAAAATTATTTTAATTGTTTAAAAAATTAAAAAAATATGTTCAAATTTTTATTTTTCATCAATGAAAGTAAGTTATTCATTAAGTAGATGCTTTTCGTTATTTTAATACAATGTTATTCTTAAATTGTATGCTTAAAATTTTCTTATAACTAAGCATAATTCTTATTCAAAATCTTAAAATATTAAATTCCCAATTTGAAAAGCAACTTATTTATTTTATTAAAAACCTTATAAAAATTAATTTAAAATAATATAAAAAAACAATAATATGCATTTGATTTCTATATTTCATTTGAGAGTTAAATTATGTTAATTTGAAATAAAATAAACTGAAATAAAGTTAAATTGCTTAAATAAAATGCTTTTGAATATATAAAGTAAATTTAACTACTCTTAGGAATGGTATATGGAACATGGTATTGATGTAAGATAAATTACATTCTAATATAATGAATTCAAATCAAAGTAATATTTTTTATTTATTTTTATGTAAATAAAATTAAATAAAAGTTGGGATAAGGGAGTTTAATTTAACTTTTTATGGCCTTTTGTAACGTATTAAAATAGAATAGATAAGTGAACAAATCTTTTAAAACAGATTTGTATGACTATAAATGTATACACATGTTAAGTTTTATTTTGATAAATGGAGTTAAATGTTTAACATATCTTTAGAGAATAAAAATGTAGGTGAATGCATGTATATTCTATTGAGTAATGAATATTGATGTTTAGGCTCTACAATTGAATCACATACATTGGATCAAGCTTATTTTTAAATTTTTTCTAATGAATGCATCATTTTTTATCCGCCATTTTCTATTCTAAGTTAAAAATCAAATGAAAATGAACGACACTGATATGGATTAAATTTGTGAAATTAAACGCTCCCATCTGATCTTCAATAATACTTACGTAAAATTATTCTTCAATAATACTTACAGAAAAATCAAATAATATTTCATTTTATTTAATATTACAATAACGAACAATATCTTTTGAAATATTTTTACAATATCAAGAGCAGTTAATCAGTAAAAATAAATGACAAATAAAAATGTATATTTTAAGATTGCAAATTACTAAAGAAAAGTAATTATTTTCCTCAGTAATTTGCAATCTTAAAAAGACATTTTTTAATCATTAAAATTTAATCATTAACATATTTTAAATTGTACATTAAAAGTTTTTGAATTAAGTATTATGGAAGTATAACTATAAAAAATGATTGGTTACAATTAAGAAGTATAATTCGAACATTTCATTTAGTATATTATGAATATTGCACTAAAATTTAGAAAAAAAAAGTTTTATTTTTGAAACTTAACTAATTATTTCAAACATTTATATAATTATGAAATTTAATTTATTTCATATATACAAATATATGTAAATTAATTATCATAACATATTTTTTGAATTTAAGAATATGACTTGTTATAGATGCATATGAAGTACATTAACAAAAATCATTATTGCTTAAATTATTATAGACTTGTGAGTATTCTTACTACCGTATTATGTTAAAATGAATACTTTAAAAAAATAATTAAGTATATATGTATAGTTACAGTTTATGCACAAAAATATATTGATACATAGTAACTTTCGTCAAAGTGGAAATTAATTTTGTAAGTATTCAAATACTTCTAGAGACTTACAATACGTATTAACTTTAGTTATTTATTAGAATAGTATTTGCTTTTAACTTTCTTATATCTGCTTTAGTAGCTTTATCTTAGTGATTTATTTTCCTAAGCTTGATCTGTTTATTTTGTATATGAGGTATTGAAAGGAGTTAACGTAGTAAATCGATATTATCGGTTTGTTTTTACAGACTCATACGATGTCAAAAAGAAAATAAGTGTTTGTTACCAGTAGTAATGAAATTCCTAGAACTATTGTTTCTAAATGCTTAATATTAATATAATAATTTATTCTTTGATAAAAATTCAAAGTTAAATATACCAATATGTATATAATAAAAATAAAAATAATAATAATAATAATAATATATATATAATATATATATATATATATATATATATATATATATATATATATATATATATATATATATATATATATATATATATAGATATAGATAGATAGATAGATAGATAGATATAGATACATATATAAGATACATATATATATATATAAGTAGGACTATGGGATAATTTAATATTTTATAAATCATGTATGGCACTTAATGTCTTATTACATTATTGATAATACCATTTTTTGAAGATTCATAAATATAAGTATTAATATAAACATAAGAAAATAACTTTATTGAAATTCCCAGCTGTTTTGTTTGGGGTTATATATTTAGTTTACGTGTGGTGCAAAAAACAGTATATATCATCTCATACTAAAATGAAAATATTCAATTGTAATTCTGTTGTAATTTCAATATAACTTCAGTTTTCTACGTGAAGATATCATAAAAAACTGTCGCTAGTGTAATTTTAAGAATGCTTTATGTGGTACCACTTTATAAAACTTTATTTATCATATTTTATATTAAAGCTCCTTTAATCTAAAAAAAAAAAAAAACAAAAATCAAAAGTAAATATTAAAAAAGGAAATGTTGAATGATTAAATAGTTTTTTTTACAGTTAATAATAAATCGAAATTAAAAAAATTAAACAAATGAAATCTAAGTCGAAAACATATGCAATTGATACATTTATATAAGTGAATACTTTTTACCTTTTCTGCACTAATATATTAAATTATTTCTTTTATTAAATCGTATGTTATTTTCCTATATTTTGTAATTAAGGTGCATAGTTTTGATAATTGACATTTGCCATTGTAGAAAAGCTATAACTAGTAATTATTGCTGACAACAAGAAAAATATGTAAATTATTGTCATCCAAAGATCATGCTCAAGTCTCCTGTGTCATAAAAATGGCCATTAATTTTAAAATAAGTAGAAAAAGTGAATTTGACTGTGGGCAGACTGTGAAGTGGAAAAATTCAGAATGAAAATTTCAAAAAACACTCTTCGTTGCAATCTTATTGAGTAATATGCAAAATATATATGAATGGTGGTGAGACCAACAGTAAAGAAACTATCTTATTGAACGTCTGTTAACATTAACCAAAAAGGAAGTATGATGTTTGATAATATAAGATTGGCTATAGACAGTGGTTCAGTTGACAATAAAATTCAATGATGTGAAAATAAATGAGCTTTTAAGCTCACAAATTAGTAGTTCTTATCACCAATTTTATTTTAATAACAAAAACGCTTACGATTTAGTTTTGTAAATAATTTGTGGACATCCATCACAGAGGGTTTTGATAATCACTTCATGATCCACTTAGCATAGGTGCTCACGAAGACGACAAAAGAAAAGCTGATGAATTGAGCAATTATATATATATATATATATATATATATATATATATATATATATATATATATATATATATATATATATATATATATATATATATATATATATATATATATATATATATATATATATATATATATATATATATATATATATATATATATATATATATATATATATATATATATATATATATATATATATATATATAATCCTTATTTTGTTTACCGTCATGTTTTTAATCAAGAATGAATTTGGAATGGCTGCATGGATTTTAGTCAACTTAATGAGACAGTGTTGATCTCTGTAAAACACAATGGAAAATATATGTTTTAGTGTGAAATTTTGAATGTAGCATTTGTAATTAATAAATAAGAAGACCAATACTTTTAACTTAATAGGAAGTTCACAATTGAATTTCCTAGAAAATTTCTTATATCTCAATATAATTAATTTAAATGATGTATCCTTTTTCCCATTTTTAGCTTGTCCTTTTATGAATAACTAGTGGTAATAGAGAAAAGCTACTTATATTATTCGATCTCTTATTTTTTCTACATATTTAGAGTAAAATTTCTTCTATAAAATAATGATAGCTATTATATATAACTGTATATTGTTTATTCAAATATAATTTCTCACTCTGCTAAATGTGATTTTGCTTTTTTCAATACATCACCAGTCGGCAATTGATTCTGAGTTTAATTTTGTTAAATTGTACATTTTATCTAACAAATAGAATTATTTTATTAATGATTTCTTAAAAAATAGTGCAATTATTCTAAAAAATACTGATAGTTATTATCAGCTATATATAAATGTATTTTTTTTAATTTTGTTGTAAAATATCAGATTTAACACTGCGTGAACACAATACGTTATTTTGCCTTTTCCAATACATCACAAATTAAAAACTCATTCTGATTTTATTAAATCGTACATTTTAACAAACTAATGAAATAATTTTATCAATGATTTCTTCATAAAATAGTACACTTCTATAAAATACTGGGAGTTATCAAAATCTATATATAATTGTATATTGTTTTTTCAATTATAGTTGAAAAATATCATTTCCCACACTCTGCTTGAATGTGACTTCGCTTTTTCAATGTCATAACTCGAAAATGCATTGGAATTCAATTTTTTTGAATTGTATAGTTTAACTAACTAATGAAATTATTTAATTATTGATTTCTGCTGAAAACATATGACATAATGGGAAAATTTATTTGTCAAATTAATTTCTGATATTATATAAAATATTTTATATAATATACGTTTTAGAATTCATTTTCTATCTTCATAATTTTGTACATTTTACTTTTAAATTGCTGCGCTGAACATATTTAATTTAAATTGCAACTTTGCTTCCTATTACATTTAGTGAAAGGTCATTTTCCTTCATAAAAGTATAAATATATTTAAACACTTCCCTTATCATGGCATAAATGTAAATATTTATCCATATAAAATGTGCTTGAATAATTATAAACGAAACAATGAGCCTGGAGGAATATTTGTAGAATTTACATTTCACAATATTTCATAGGTGGATTCAAATTTGAATAATTATTTTATCACGTAAAGTTTTCCAACTTATTTTATCAAATTTCCAATGAATGAACTATATTTATAAGATTTTGGGGAATTACTTTAAATATGCGGAATAAACCAATAATATCAGAAGGAATTCCTTACTTATTTTAATATATCGAGATACATAATTATCAAACATTTCTGATGATGAGAAATTGAGAATGCAGATTCTTCAAGTAAAAAGTTTAAAAAAAGAGCCTCAATCATCTGAAAAGGAGGATTACGAGCTCCAATGAAGGGTTTTCATTTCACTTCTACGCATTTCTTCATCTGAGAAATAATAGAGTGAAATCGGAGCGTTAAAAATTGAAAAAGAAGAAAATAGACAAATGAAATAAAGCAAAGTATTCAGTAAATGGAAAAAATATTAAAAAATAAGAAGAAAATTTATTTTCAATAGAGAACAAAAAGGTTAGGATTCATGTGAGAAAGGATCAAAGGCCATGGAGAAAGAAATATTTATTTTACACGATAGATTATTCCTGCTTCTAGAGTTGAATGCAATTATTTTAAGCGGTTTTTTTTTAAATTATTTCGATTTCGTTTCATTTTTTAAATCTAATAAAAACGAACACGCATATTTGTTTGATATGTAATTGATTATTTTAATCAAGCAATTATTGATAAATATTAAATTTTTAAATAAATATGAAAATAATTGTTTTAATATATCCAAATTTAGTACATTTTGTATGTATTAGTTTTAATACTATTTTTTGCAAAATATAAATAATTCTCACTATAAACGAGTGATTTATTTAAAGTGCACAGAACATGAAAAATTTAAACATAAATTTCTCAAAACATTTTCATCCTTTTTATTATTTCTTTCATTTTTTTAAATTGACTTGTGTTACACTACATATTTTATTTAAACAACTAGTATAAATTTGTAAAAAAAAGTAATAATTTAGACCATAAAGCTTTCGCAACTTATGTCAATTTTTCTTGCACGTATTTAATACAATTGATTAGAATATTTTTTTTAACTTCTTTTTAACAAAATTACGATCTTGGATGCCTATGATATTGCACATGAATATTTTAATGTGAATTGATTTTTTTTATAAAAACGATTTATTATTATTTTAAGTATAATCAAGATATTTCTTAACCTATAAAGAAGTAGTAATATAAAATATGCTAAGTATTTCGCTACTATTAATGATGAGTCACTTTGTGACGAATTTATTCAATTATCATTGAAAAACCCATATATTTCTATTAGGTGAGCATACATGTATTTTTCATGGGATTTCATGACAAATTAATTTTTTTCTGAATTTCATTATCATATTTCTTTAGACAACATTTAATCCTTCATTTATTAAAATCATAGTATTCTAGAAATTTAATGTGAATTAATTTTATATAATATCTAGTATTATATGCTTAGATTTTGTTATAATTTCAACTCTGAATATTGAATAAAATGACAGCTGTTTTCAGTTGTACATTATTTAAGCACAAATACAATATATTGTCTTACATAATAATCTTAATAAATAACAGGCTTTATTTATCTATTGTATGTGTGGAATGCTTGGAGTGAGAAAACTCTCTAGAACTTATGATGATATTATATCATCATCTAAATTAATCATGATAACCCCAAAAACTTCCTTCCGTTATTCAACAAATGCTGCGATTAGACTTTCTTTCCCTTAAAACAATGATATACAACGCAGTGGTTTCCTTCATTCCAGGATGAAATAACGTCTAATTTACTAATTTCAAGTTAGTTTAAGATCTTTAATCATCAGACACAGATTGCTTTTCTGGATCAGTTTACGTCAATAATATTCAAATTTCACCTAATTTAAAGGAAGAAAGACTGAAGATTTCTTAGAATGAATCCAAGAATACACTTGCACACAGAAAGTAAAAATAAAATTTCTAACTTTTGTGCACACCTGAATCAAATAGTAAGACTTCCCTGCATGAGTGAAAAATTCAAGTTTGATATTAATCAGCATGCATTGAAAAGAGAGGAAATGATGTTATCCTTCTGCTTTTGTGTGTACTTTTGATTGGGAAGGTACTTGAATTCTTTCCTGGTTTCTTTCTCTTGCGACTCATGGATACGGATTATTGATCATAAGAAACTTGCAGGAAGACTAATGCATATCAAATTATGAAATCCTCTTGATAGTATTTTTTTAATTTTAGAAGACTATCCCATATGTATTGTCAAAATTTATCTCTCGCATTTCATCAAGGGTTTGAATTATGCCAGTCTTTTCTTCCTCGGAGATTTTATCGATCATCAAATTACAGCTAATATTTTATTTATTTGAGATAATTATTCGATTTTACGATTATGGAAACGTTTCAAGTAAAGGAACAGAAAGAGCTGGTATCGACCACTGTGTTCACACACAGATTTTGGACCGATACATAGATTTCGTGAATGAATGGCATATTTCTCATTATAATATTTTTAAATTATATGCATGTTCAAGTTTATAAAGTTAGAATTTTAATTTATTTTTATAACGTATTTTACTTTTATACAGTATAAACTTTTACCTCTGATATTAATACACAGATAAGTATCTTTATTTGAAATGATTAATGTATTATATTTAATTTTTCTTTTTAATTTTAACACTCTTACTGAAAGTTAAGTATTAAATATTTTTCTATCACCCCGTGCTTTGCTTCGAAGATATTGTTTGCTTACATATTTAAGATATTAAAAATATTTTATTATATTAGTTTTTTATTATATAAAATTTATATTACATAGTGTAGATTTATGCACATTCTTTTCATGGTTTGAAATGATTTTTCTTTGTTTTACAAACGTATTTTTCTAATTCTGATTTTTTTAAAAAATGCAAAAAAAAAAAAATCATTTAGAATGTCTCGTGATTTTTTGCATATATCTTATGTAAACATGTATTTGGATTTTCTATCTTATAACAATTAAAATTCTGTATCTAGATAATAAATAAATCCCAAAATTTATTTTTGACTAATTGAAATTTAATTACTTATCAAATTCATGATTTATAGTAACTTAATCTTAGGCATCATAAATTTTAAAACTAGTTTAAAAATGCATTGATCATTTTAATCAAAATATTTTTCTTAGACTTGTGTCTTTATTACATACTAAATATTTATTATATATGAAAAATATATTTATTATATATGATATTATGTATATTTGTTATTGTATTAATTAATTTCATATACATTTATTAATCTGAAATTAATCAAAATTTTTAATAATTTATTTGTAATGAAATGTGTGAAATTCATGTTATAATCAGTTTGTTACACTTGTGTCAAAAACTTTTGTAACACTGAATCCTATACGATAAATTCTTACTTTTGCTATGTATATTATAAACGTAAATATCACATAATAATAATTTTACACTTCAATTGGTTCCTAGGGTGGCAACATGGACGCCATTGGTGTTGTTGACGAATTTTATGCTTCCTGCGAAAATCAATTAAAAACCGTTGAAAATGCGCTTAATTCCAGATCAAACATGAATCAACAGATGAAGGAAGATGCAAAGAATGCTTTGAGTGAGTTACGTTGTCTTATTTATTTAAATTTTGATAAATTTAAAAATGTACAGTCACGTATAGCTTATGAAAACGTGTTAATGAAAATACACGAGAAGAAATCGTACGCGAGTGTAGTGGCGCCATCTACAGAAACTTTTCAAAAACAAACGAGCGATGGAAAAAAATGCAGTCTTATTATCTGTGCAAATGAACAAGGAACTCTTAAAGCTGGAGATATTAAAAACATCATAAAAACGCAAGTCAATCCAAGAAGCAATAAAATTGGTATCAAAAATGTAAGAAGTCTTCCAAATGATAAACTGTTGGTTGAATGTGTGTCTGATGATGACAGGGAAAAATTTCGTGATGTTCTGGCTGAAAATTGCACTTCTCTTTCTTCAACGCTTGCTAAACGAAAATATCCTGCCATTATTATTAAACACGTTCCTAGCTCATTACATGATGATGAACTTATCAAAGTCTTATTTGAGCAAAATTTTGATATTTCAGTATCTGAGGAAGAAATTTCAGAGTCTAAAGTTCGTTTTACACTAAAGAAATTTGGGGACTCAAGACATATTATTATTAGTGTTCCACCTAATATCCGTAAACAAATTTTAAGGTTAGGATCCCTCAAGCTTGACTGGTCTGTGTGTGAAGTTGATGATTTTGTTATTATACATAGATGTTTCAAATGTTTGGGTTATAATCATAAGGCTGCTGATTGTAAAAACCACCTTGCTTGTTTTACCTGTTCAGGTAACCATAAAAGCTCAGAGTGTTCTAATAGAAATCATCAAGTGTGTGTCAATTGTGCTAGATTTAATAATAAAACTAAAAATCCTTCAAAGAGAGTTAATATTTATCATAAACCTTATGATAGTTGCTGCCCGAGTGAAATTTTCATGAAGAAATTATCAATCTCTCGCATTGATTATGAATAATAGTTATTGTTCTCTTTTACGTTTTGTTCAATTAAATCTACATAAGTCTAAAATTGCTACGCAGCAACTCATTCTCAATATGGAAACTGATAATATTTATGTTGCTTTGATTCAAGAACCTCACTGTTACAAAGGGAATCTTCCCGGGTTTCCTAGCCATTACAAAGTATTCTTTGATTCCCAATCAGATGTTATAAAATCTGCGATTATCATTCGCTCGAATGATATTTCTACCATTGTTTATCATAATTACTCTGATTATAACATGATCTCCGTTGCAATCACTGTAAATGATTTAGATTTTATTCTGCTTTCTTACTACTTTGAGCCGGGTAGAAATATAGATGCTGATTTACAAAAGATTGATTCTTTCATGTCTAATGTTAATTCTTCTCGACTTATTTGGGGAATGGACTCTAATAGCAAAAGTAATGTTTGGTTTAGTCCTTATTCAGATGCTAGAGGAGATAAACTATGTGATTTCTTCAGTACCAAACAAGTGTTTGTAGTTAATGAGGATTTCGGTCCTACCTTCTGTTTAACTCAAGGTTCTAGCTACGTTGATATTACTGTTGTTGGGGAATGTTTATTGCAAGATGTCATCAATTGGTCTATTCCTGACTACGACTCGCTTTCTGACCATAGGATGATTTATTTTGAAATTTCCTTGGCTGATAATACTACGAACTCTTTACACCAAAACAGGCCTCAAATCTTTGACTGTAGAAGAGCAAATTGGTTTCTTTTTCAGACTAAATGTTATGAGGCTATAAATAATTGTAATTTTGAGGATAAGCTTTCTTTTTGTAATGACCCTATTTGCCTAGAAAGTCTTATTTCTGAGTTTCAAAATGTCCTGATTTCTGCCGGAAGGATAGCTATTCCTTTCAAGCAATATGATAAAAAAAATGTTCCTTGGTGGACTTCTGAAATAGCATGCATGGGTAAAAAGTTAAATGCTTCAAGACGTCGCTTTCAAAGAACCAAAAACCCAATTGTCAAGGAAGTTTTTAAATCCAATTACCTCCACGTTAAAGAAGTGTATAAGAACTTAATTAATAACTCAAAATTAAATTCTTGGAAAGACTTTCTTTCTGATGTTACCCCTACAAATGTATGGAAGAAGATTTATAAAGGCATGAAGAGAAACTTTAGTAAAAGTGTCGAGATTACTGGCATTGAAACCACTTCAGGTCACTTCACATCCTCTTTTGAAGAATCTCTAAGTACAATCTCAAATTTTTCATTCCCAGAAGACAATCCTTCTAACGATAATTCGTTTCAACAAAACATTCGAGAAAACTCTAACAAGGCCTACTCTGTAGGAGATGATGTACCTTTCACAATCAATGAAGTTAATGCTGTTATTCACGGTTTGGCCACTGGAAAATATCCTGGCCTGGATTCCATCTCCAATGAAATGATTAAATACTTTCATCAGTGTTCTCCTTCTGTTCTTCCTGCTGTATTCAACTTATGCTTAAAATTTTCTCTCTTCCCTGCTCTTTGGAAAAATGCTAAAGTTGTTTTAATCCCAAAGAGTTTGAACTCTAAGCGACCGCACCTTAAGAATATTAGATGTATTAGCTTATTGCCTTGCATTGGAAAATGTCTCGAAAAGCTTCTTACAAACAGACTAAGATGGCATCTTAACAATCGCAATTATACTAGTAAAGACCAATTTGGATTCACACCACAGAAATCTACTGAGGATGCACTACTGCGACTTGTTCACATTGTAAAGGAAGGGAAAAAGAAAAATTTGTTCACAATTCTCCTTTCATTGGACATAAAAGGAGCGTTTGATAACGCGTGGTGGCCCTTTATTATTTCCTTAATGAAGGAGGCTTATACTCCTTCAAATATTCTCAATCTCTTCCGCAGTTTCCTGAACAACAGAACGGCTGTTCTCACTCTTGGCAATAAGTCGAAAGTAGTTAACATCCAAAAAGGATGTCCACAAGGCTCTGTTTCTGGCCCATTTCTTTGGAACCTAATTATCAATGATTTACTAAAAAAATTTAATGCATTTAAGTGCTGGAAAATTGCTTTCGCAGATGATTTACTCGTAATTGTGCAGAACAAAAACTTTCCCGATTTATGCAGTATTGCTCAAGATATTCTTGATTTTATTCATGATTGGGCTCAACATTGCAAGCTGGAATTCAATCATACGAAGTGCAAAGTAATGATGATTCAGAAAAAGGCCAACATTGATGCCACTATCAATCTTGCTATGGGTAGCAATTATCTGGAAGTTGTAGACAAAATTAAATATCTGGGTGTTGTTGTCGATAGTAAACTTCACTGGAAGGAACATTTGAAATACCTTTTAGCTAAGGTTAATATTCTTACTAATGCATTGTATAGAATTTGCAATAACAGTTACGGAATTAAATTCGAAGTTTCAAAATTGATTTATAAACAAGGCATTGTTCCCGTTATTCTTTATGCTTCGCGAATTTGGGGAGACAGTTTGAAGAAAAAATAAACCGAAAACTTATCAGGAAAATACAAAGAAAGCTGCTCTTGAGAATTGTCAGAGGATATAGAACAATCAGTTATGATGCTCTTTTCATTCTCTCTGGACTTCCACCTCTTGATGTTGTCATACTTCATCAAAATGAGGTTTATCGTTATGCTCAAGACTCTTTTTCTAACCATCTTGATGGTGATTTGGACTTTTCTTCCCTACCTCATCCATCTACAAGATCTCCTGCTCCTCTTGCTGCATTTGATAGCGTTAGGGAAGAAGACTATGATCTAATTTACTTTACAGATGGGAGTAAAGTTAATGAAAAAGTAGGTCTTGCATACGTATGCTTTCAGAATGGTTTTGAAGTGAGTCATCAGGTATACCGCATTAATGATTACAGTTCTATTTTCCAAGCGGAGTTACTCTGCATTAATCTTGCTGTTAAAGATGCCATAAGCAAGCCTTTTCAAAAATTTCTAATTTGCAGTGACTCCATGTCATCCCTACTGGCTCTACAAGATGTAACTAGTTTTGAAAGACTTATAGTAGAAGTCCAGACTTCAATTAATATGTGTGATATCAAAAATATTTCCTTCACTTTCTCCCATGTCAAGGGTCATAGTGGTGTGTATGGAAATGAAAGAGCGGATTTCCTGGCCAAATCTTCTCTTTCACTTCCAAATAAACTCAATACCAGCTTACCCAAGTCTTTTTTCAAAACCACTACCAAAAAGAAGATTATCACAGAATGGAACTCAGGTTTCATTTCCTCTCCTAATTGTAAGTGGACCAAATATTTTTTCCCTTCAGTTCAATGCAGAATTAAGAACTACTGGTTTTACACTGACTTTAAAATTACGCAATTCCTCACTGGACATGGGAAATTCAATAGTTACCTACACCGTTTCCACATTAAAAACAGTGAGGTGTGCAAGTGCAACTCTGGGAGTGACAACCCTTCTCACATTCTTCTTGAATGCCCATCTGTTTCAGAAGAAAGGAACGAGCTTTGTAAAGACTTAAATAACAGGTGGCCCCCGATTATGGTGGACCTAGTTAAGAAAGAGAATTTTGAATTTTTTGTAAAATTTATCCATGGTGTTATCTAATTCATTTTTCATTTTTATATCTCTTTTTTTTCTCTCTGCTTTCTTTTATTATTACTTTTTTCATCTCATGTATTATTTGGATTTGTTTTGTAGTACATTTGTTGTACCTTCGGGCCCTGTGTGGTATTCCTTGGTACACAGGGAGATATTTTTGTTTTCCCAAATAAAAAAAAAATAAAAAAATGGTTCCTACATTATACTGAAATTAATGAATTACATATTAAATTTAAGTATCAATGAATACTAATGTCATATGTAAGATTTCTATTTTATAAAACAAACTTTACTGTTTCAATTCATATTTTATGGGCTTTTCACAAATAAATGAAACTAAAAAATAATTTTTATTTTTTTTAAATATTAATAAATTTATTTCTAAATGAAATCATTTTATTGGGTCAGGAAGTATTTCTGGCTGCATTTTGATAGCTGAAATTAAAAAATAAATATTTTTTAAGAATTATATATTTTCAAATAATTTATCAAGAATAAATATTGGATTTAAATAATAATTCTAAATATTCTTATGACAAAATTAAATGCATTTGTAGAAAGCTGATAAATAATTTTTGAAATTCACTATAATCTAGAGATATGTTCTTTATACAAATTAAAAGGGTCAATATGTTTCTAACACTTTAAGAAATATATCCCAATAACTACTTCCAATTGCTGTTAAACATATAATCAAAACTGTAAATAAGATCTGGATACTCTAATCTAAAAAAACTACAGAGGTGATCTTCAGATCATAAGGAAGAAGCTACATCTAACATATCGTTGATTACTATTCCAGCATGAGAAGCAAAAATGGAAGGTAATTGTCTAGGTGACTATACATGCAAGGGATCAGCTGGTATTTTCAAGGATAGGGCGGTTGCAATTCTCGAAGCCGAAAATGAGTTGGGAGAATCACACACCTGCTTCCTTCAAGAAGAGAATTCGGAAAATCCTTGGATGCTTTTGCTGATCCATATGTTGCTATAAATCGCTGATTAGTTCAAGCGAGTTGTGATTAGGAAATGTGACATTCAAAAAAACAATCTGCGTTCTTGTGTAATAATGTGTGAACTATTTCTAAGGTTAAACAAAACAATAAGGTTAAACAAAATAAAAATTTTAAAGTATTTATTTCATCAGAGTAATGTATTTTTTAATAATTCAAGTTGCTAGTTCAGTATTATGAAGGGATCTCCATATTGAAATATTTATTTAGATTTTGCTTGTATATTATATTTTAAAAATATGAAGATTGTGATCTTGTTGATATAAATATTTACAATAAACTTTTAATTTAGGCAGAAAATTTTAAAAATTCAATTTATGAATTACCTTTACAATTATGAATTATCTGTTTCCTCTGCTTTACAGTATCCATTTACCATATAGAAATTGAAGCGCTTATTTTAAATTTCGAAATTAACAAAAAACACATTTGTAGAATTCTCTAAATTATGAGTATAATTTAAAATGAAAACAATTTCTTCCAAAAAGATATTTTTTTTATATTTAGACGTATTTTTATTTATTTCAAATTGTAAGAGTTTTAATGTACATGATGGATATTATGTATTAAACAAAAGGTGATTTTTTTCAGTAAAAACTTTAATTTTGCAACATAATTAAATTATGTGATTTATTCCAAACTTTAATTAATAACATTGTTTTTTAAATAATTTTCTAAATTTAAAAACATGAAATTAACTAAAAATTTATTAACATTTAGGAAATTATTGAAACTAATTAAAAGTAATCAACTATAAATTTTACATCAATATTTTATTCAAAATATTTTATTATTAATCTATGAACTGATATTTAAGTCATAAGAAATAGAAAATTGCATTTAAAAAGTCAAATTGAATGATTTAAATACATTACTAAGGAAATGTAAGGAAACACAACATCAATGCCAAAATTACCAAACAAATTAACATCTGATATTGCTTAATTCAATATTACTTAAAATTACAAAAAAATAATTGAATTTTAAAAATTTAAGGGAATTAATCAAGATTAAATTTTTTAACTTTCAAACTATTCATGGGGAGGGATGTGCACAGCTTCTATTGATACAAGAATCTGAGAAGACTGTCTTAGATAAGATTTATGTTCTTTCTCGTCAGGCATCTAACCTTCGGCCTGTTTGCCATGGGAGACCCTACCAATAGCAAGCTACCACCGGCATAAACCTCCGGGCCTGTTTTGGGGAAAATGGGTCGCCTACACTCTTTGCCCAAAATGCTGCCAACATCCGACAGCTGATCATATTTTAAGATGCTTGAAACTTCTCTGGTAGGAAATTTTCTCCACTCCTCTCCTTGTTCCCGACTTACTACTCATTAATTGATTTATGAATGAGTTCTGATTCTATCAGATCTTCGGAGATAAGAATCAATTAAACCAACCAAAATATTTTTATAGTATATTACATGTATTTTTATATATATATATATATATACATACAGTTGCGTGTGTGTCTAGAAAACGTGAAATTAACAACAATTTAACAGAAATTATGCTTAGAAAAATTCACCTAAGTTTCCAAATTTTATATTTATAATTAAATATATGTTATTTAAGTCGCAGTTTGAGAATTTGTACCTGAATAAGATTTAGTTCAGGCATTTAACAGTTTAAAGAGACCTATCTGCCAACAATATTTAAACTTAAAGAAACGCATATAAATATTTAATAGCGTACACACACACGCATTGAGTAATTTGTAACTGCATAAAAATAGAGCCTCAATATCTGTGAACATCGTACATATTAAATAATTCTTCATAACTACATACTAATAGGTCTCTCAAACTGTACAAATTTACTTCCGCAAAAGAATTTTATTAAAATAAAGTAAAAGTAAGAGTATTTGAAGGAATAGCAGACAATGTGAATCATTACTTATAACTTTTTTTTTAATTTGATGGATAAGGAATATTTTCATTTTAATAATTTCTTAGATTTAAGCGGATGCAAGAAAAATGAATATTGCTATAATGTCAAATTTTAATTTGTGATGAACTGTGATGTGTTTTTTAAGTAATTTGGAAAACTAGAATACATGTTAATTAAAAAAGTGATTGCTGCAATTATTTGAAAGAGCTAAAAATATGGTATGTTCGTTTACAATAAAATGTTTTCATGTCCTTCAAATTATTATACTTAAAACAATAAGGACTATAAAGTTCTTGTTTGCATTTAAATATTTATTGTTCTGGATATTATGTTTATTACAATAGCATTTCCACAAATTAATAAGTACACTTTTTGGAACATAATTCTAGAATGTACTAAAAATATCTTCCAGTAAGGGCAATTTAATTTTTTTTTAATACAGGAATTTTTTTAATGAAATTTCTAGGATTTCTTTAATTAACTAAAATTTATTGATAGATTTTATTAAAAAAGAGAACATCGAAATTTATATAAATTAATCATATTGAAAATTTAAGAATATACTCAAGTCAAAAGAAACTGAATTTTATCTGTAATCAGCCAAACAAATTAAATTTATGAGCAAAACGAAGAAAAACTAAATAAAATATTCTAAGAAATATACTGACGATTTGAAAAAGCAAATTAAAATTATAAGAATCTACTAAAATTAATTTGTACTTTCAAATGTTCTGAATTTCAAACACTTTTTTTCGTTCGTTCGTTTCAAACTCTCTATATTGAGTTTTCTATTCAGAACAACTGAATAGATTATTTATTTTTCAATGGACTGAAAAGAATCAAAAACTTCTTAGAAAAAGAGAAATGAAAGAAAAAACTTAAAATTTCTCTCCGTTCAGATGTGTGACATTTGTCATCCATTTTACAATCACTTCAATTATTAGATTCCTCTTCATCCAGTTCTCTTTTTCTACTTTCCATCAGTACTTCTCCACTTGCTCAGCATTTTCAGTTTTTTGCATTGAATCGTTTCCTTATATCTTTCAGTCTTATTGAAGGATCCCATCAGTCTCTTTCATCACTAGTAGCAAAAAAAGGGACAATTACAGAGAATATGTGATACTTTTTACAAATAATCATTTTTTTATCTCTTTGCATTTTACACTGTTTTAAATTCAGAACATTTAAATGAATAACTATAAAATTGGAAAATATGTTTGTTTTTACTAAACCAAAAACTTCTTGCAAAATAAATTATGATATAAATTCTTGTAGTTTTTTGAAATTTTGAAATCGCGTGTATTAAATTTTCCATATATAACTGTTAAGAACTTCTGTTTGAGTGAGCACGTTATTATGCATTTTAAATATATTAATATATAGTTGATACTTTAAATTTCCTTTTTTATCAAAAGCCTTAACCTAATTTCATGTCATAAATAATACTTTTTGAATCAGTATGTTAATAAATGTTTAGTCTTTTTAACTCACACTAATTATTTTAAGGTTTGCAATATAAAACGAAAAGTTATAATAACTATGTAAGATATATATTTTAATATCCCCTTTTATTGTACTGTAAGTTAAGCAAGTTTGTTATATTATTCTGTTTTGAAAGTATTTGTTGATGAGGTGCATGAAACGTAACATTGAAAATAAATAAAAATATAAAGCTACTCACTCACAAAGGTTTTTATGATATGATAAACTTAAATATAGATTATTTGAAACATATTTTTATTATATTTTCAAATCGTGATTAAATAATGCTTTTTTAAATATGCTGTGTTTTATTTTTAAACCTTAGAAAAAAACATTGCTCAAAATTTCATATAAATGAATCGTTAACACAGCTATCATTCTTACGAAACATTGGTATTTATTTAAAGAAGATTTATTTGTCACGAAATAATTCTTAAATTGTTATACATTATATTTCTCAGTTTATAAATGAAAAATAAATTGAAAAATTTGTATTTGTTCAAATCATGTAGAAAAAATTGTATATTACTGTTTAGTATACGAGGCAGAATATATTAAAAATTGCTTATATTAATATTTCACAGCAATGTAATTTGATAATCTACATAATGTTTATTAACATAAAATAGTATCTCAAACGTTTGAAGTCACTTTTTTGTTGTTTCTATTGTTTCTACATCCATAATGAACATACAGTGAAGTTCCTTATTAATTTAATAAATATGATTCTGAATCAAATTTTATTAAATTCAATTTTATTTTATTTGCAAAACTCATATTTGTTTCAATTTCAATTTTAAATATTTTCAGCCATTCCCGATACGTATCTGGCAGAGTTTAAAAAGACGGATGCTATTTCTTATGTATATGGCAAAATATTTATTATATTTTAAATATTACGCAGTTTACCGATGGCAAAATCATATTTATTAATCTTTGACTGAAAATATTTCAAATTTTTGGACTTCTTTTGTCTCATTTATTATCTGATTTCCGCATACAGAATAATGAAATTTTACTTTGTTTCCTTTTCCCACCACCAATGATAAACTATCGTTTGTTATTCAAGAACAAAATCCGAAAGTTCTAGTGACACTATAAATTACTTTTTCCGAAGTCACATTGCAATTTTTTTCCGTTCTTCTCGCTAAGAAATCTTCTTTGTTGGACACTCGAGAAAAATTAATAAAAAGATAAATATGCAAACATTTTCGGTAGAGTATTTCAGAAATTTTATAAAAATCCATTTGTAATTACTGTAAAAATTATATTTTAATAACAAAAGTTCAAAAAAAAACATTGAGGAAACCTTTCTTAAAATAAATTGTTTAGTTAAACTTTTTTTCTTGACATTTAACTTTTCTTCATTATAAAATGATGGAACTTTTGAAAAATTCTTTGAAATAAAAATTTTAGTTCAAAATAGTTTTAAAAATGTTGTCATAATGTGTTACTTTCCATGTCTGCTAAAATGTTTCTTTCTAATAAGAAATCTAAATGGAAATAATAGCAGAATTTAAAATTTAAAAAGATGCGGTAAATTACAAGAATGGAAACAACATTTAAATACTTTTCACACTAACGAATACAGTTTCCTATCATTTTAATGTTAGTAAAATTAAGAAAATAATATTGTCTTTTAATCATTTACAGTTTTCTGTTTCCACTTGACTGTATAGATGAACGTAAAATATTAAAAATAAAAAAAATATTACAATATTACTGATGATTTATTAATTTAATTTTCTATATTTATTATGGATAAATATGAGAAATCTCGCTTACATTGCTACTGAGAATCAAATTGATAAATCTTACTGTACTGGTTACTTATAAATATATCATATAATTATTAAATGCATATTCAAATCAACTAGTGAATATTTTTTGATACAAATAGTAATTATTAAATAATCATATTTTGGAAAGACATGCTTTGAAATATGGTTCAGAAGATTCGCTTATCAAGCTCACTATAAATGCCGAAAAATCTGGTGAGTGAAATCATAGAAATATTATGTTTTTTAAAACAAAAATCTTTTGAAATGCCTGTGACTTTTTCAAAAATACATTATTAAGTTCTTTAAAATGAAACGCTGGAAAAAATTGTGGTTGAAACTATTTTTCATGAAATCATTGTATTTGAGAAAACTCTTTTTATACAGTTAGAAAATAAAACTACTAAGCATTGAATAAAATTAAAATAAGAAAAAATCTAAACCTTTATTTTTTTAGTAGTATTACATTATCATTATTTGAAATTCTCAAGGTTACTTTATGTTAAGTATATCTAAATTTTAAGCATTTGTCTATACAAACATCATATTAATGGTTCTAAATTTTTTCAGTGATACAAAGTTATTAATCAATAAAGATATTATTTTTACTTAATTTATTTTTCACATTTAAATTTTTGGCTCAAAGAACATTTTGTACAAACAGCTCTAGAAGCACTCGCTTCCAAAATGTTAATTCTTTTGAAAGCTTTTTGAGTTAGTATATTAAGCATGACAAATTACGAAATAATTATTTGAAATTATTAATTTTCTTAGTACTTTTAAGTAAAAATGGCACAATATTTAATTGCAAATTATTTGCTTTCATTTGCTGGATCTTTTAAAATCAAAATTATATTTATGAGAGCTTTTATTTTAGTTAACAAAATTTATCATAGTTTTGAGTTCCTACATTTTACACTTATGAAACTTAATATGGTATTTTTTGCATATTTTTCAATTTAAGTTTATCAAATAATGAAATTAACAGTATAAATCTGAAATATACTGTAAATTAACAATAAAAATATAAATTTAAAAGTAATCATTTTGGTTATGGATTACTAAGTATTTTTAAGTATAGATAATTATTACTTACATGTCTTCATATCAACCGAATATTAGTTTCAGTTTTAGAGCCATTCAAATGAATATATTTTAAGAAAACAGAGAACTCTAGTTTTTTAAAATGAAATTTACATGACTGAATTTTTAAAAGTGAGCATGAATTTGGAATGATTAATAAGTAGTAGAATTTATAGTAGTATAGAATAGAGAATGTTTTACACTACAGGCCATTAAAATTGCTACACCAGAAAAGGGGCACACGTGAAATTTGCATGACATGTAGAACTTGCTGTGATATGCAAATGATTAGATTTTCAGCGCATTCATACAAAGCAGGTGACAGTAGCGACATCTACAATGTGTATAAACCAGAGATTTGACAGCAGTTTTCTCATACTCAATTTCCGTTTCAACGTTGTTTTCGGCAAAGAAAGTTGTTGTAATGCCTCGTGTAAGAAGAAAAAATGCCTATTAGCATATGTCTGACTTTGACCGAGGAAGGATTATAGCCTACTGGGATTGCGGTTTATCGTACCGCAATATTGTTGCTCGCGTCGGTCGAGATCCCATGACTGTTAGCAGAATATGGAATCGATGGGTTCAGGGCAATCATACGGAAGGTCATGCAGGATCTCAGCGACTCCCCATCATTAACAGCAGAGAAGACAGACGTCTTATCCGCATGGTCACAAGCGATCGTACAGCCACGTCACGAACTCTGAATCGAGAAATGGAGTCATTTGCATATCAACAAAGTTTCTGCTCGAACAGTTCAACGAAGTTTGCAGCTGCATGGATTGTCTGCACGGCGACCATTGACGGCTTCGGCTACCATTGACGCTGCGTCACAGACAGGAGCGCTTTCAATGGTGTGATCAGCGACGAACCTGGACGTGGGAATGGCATCACGCCATCTTTACAGATGAATCTCGGTTCTGTACACAGGACCATGATTGCCGCATCCGTGTTTGGAGGCAACGTGGAGAATGCGCATTGCCAGCTTGCATTGGACATCGCCATACTGGCCCATCTGCTGGAGTGATGGTATGGGGTGCCATTGGATACACGTCCCGATCACCTCTTGTTCGCATTACCGGCACTTTGAACAGCAACCGTTACATTTCCGATGTGTTAATTCCCGTGGCTCTGCCTTATCTTCGAGTCCTCCCTAATGCTTTGTTTCAACAGGATAATGCACGACCGCATGTTGCCCGTACTGTTCTGAACTTCCTTGATACAGAACAGGTTCGACTGTTATCCTGGCCAGCACGTTCTCATGATCTGTCACCAATTAGAACGTGTGGTCAATGGCTTCCGAGCGATTAGCACGCCATTACTCACCATCCACTACTGTCGATGACCTGTGGCATATTGTTGAATTTGCATGGACTGAGATCCTCGTACATGCCTAAAATCTCTGTTTGACTCCCTGCCTAGGCGGATAAATGCTGTTATTGCAGCTAGAGGTGGCTTCTCTGGGTACTGATTTCTCAAAATATATACATCCTAATTTCTTGTAAATCTAATCACTTGTTCTTTTCACTATAATGTATGTGCCTCTTAAATATCGTTCTTTATTTGCATTCCTTCTTGGTGTAGCAATTTTAATGGCCAGTAGTGTATATTAATTTATCATATACATATTGCATACTGAATCAATATTTCTTAAATATTTGTCATTCGAAATTTATTTTTTCACATCTTAAAACAGTTAAATTACATTTAAGCTTACCTTAACATAAAAATTAGATGATTTAAAATATACCTATTATTAACATTATTTTGGCGAATTTATAATGGCAAAGATTAAAGACACATAATAGTTAGTATAATCTAAATAAGATAAGATCTGTGGCTCTTTACGAATCTGAATGCAGGGTGCTTAACAAGGTAGAAGAGGATCTACTATTGATTTTCAAAAAAAAATATTAAGACCACAAAAAAATAAAATATGGAAACTTCTATATATCCATGAATTCTTTAAAAATAATATAATGATCCCCACATCGTAAAAATAGTAAAGGATTTCCGTATTAGATAGCTTGTCCCTATTTATAGGTACGATGACCCTTTTCATGCAAAAAATAGTTTTTCAAAAGTAAAGAGAAAACGCTCAAAAGAAAGAATCCCTACTAGGCTGTTAGATGATAATATTGAAAAAAAATGTTAGACGAGGGTGAACAGTTGTAAAACTATTGCTCGGAATATGTCAAGTTTAGGAACCTTGACTTGGAACAGGCTGTAGAGCTTATGAAGAAGAAGAATTATAATTATGTTTCAAGTATTTAGTAATAAAATTAATCTAAATGAATTTAGTAGGTTCCATGAGTCTTGCTTTTTTATGATACATTTAAGGAAATATTATGATTTAAGAGTTAGATTTTTTTTCATACTTAAGGAGAAGAATTCTTAGAAAATCAAATTTATTAATCTTTGAGTTTACAACATTTCTTCCAATATTCTCGCTAAATATTTATGTTTTCTTGTCTTGATATTTATAAATTCTGAAAAATTGAGTATTATCAAGGTTTATATAATTTGCTTTGTTGGTATTAGGAAAATATTTAGGTTGTATTTCAAATAATATATGCTAATTTACCGAAAACACTTAATTTTAGCAGTTTCAAAAATTGTTGAAAATTAAGCATAATTTTCTGATAGGCATTCTATTATAGTGATGCATTATGTAATATATATTAAATCATCATTTTATTTTATGTAATAAAACTACTCTAGAATTTATTTTCCTATAATATTAAACGTAGTATAGAAAATACAATGGACAGAACAAATAATACCAAACTTTTACAATTGGTTATGCAATAGTGTGAAAAATACAATATGGAAATATTAATTCTGAATTACTAGCACAATTTTGTATTTTACCCATCAAATACCATAAAAAACATAATGCACAAATACATTTTGTTACATTAATTTATTTTGTGTTTTGAACTTAATAATCATTAAGAATTAAATGCAATTATTTTATTGGTAATAAATATTTAAGGGCTATTATGATAACAGAAGAAGTATTTGACATAAAATTCACTTATAATTCCAAAAGTGATTCATAAATTCAAAAAAGTAAGGGTATTAATTGAATGCCAAATTTCTTATCACATTAAAAATTTATCAATTAATTATGATAACAGAAGAAATTTTCTGGACAAACGTATTCGTTAGTTTAAACTGATTCCTTAAACGCACACGGGTAATCATTTCTACCTCATTTCAGAAACAGAAATTCAAATTTCTGAGCATTATTTTATATTTAAGTAATGCTCAGAAATTTAAAATTTAAAATAAATTGCTGTTTGGAAATTTTCTATCCAAAATTCTACCTTACATACATAAGAAAAGCGAATATTTATAAAGTTGAAAATTTTTATAGGATTCCTGTAATCTTTTATGATTTGATAAGCAAAATTTGTTTTGTATCATTTTGTTTCTATCATATTGATACTACTATATTTTTTGTTATGCAGCAGTAGTTATAAATAGCTCCTATAGTATTCAAACATTTTTACAATAACTTTTATGTTAAAATATTAAATTGTATTTTAAAGTTTTATTTTTCTTTAAATTAACTTAAAAATTCTTTTAGTTAAAAACTTGTATATATAGCTTTTTTAAATAAGTATTTTTAAAATATGCTTTGCAATTTAATGGAATATTTTGGTATAGTATTAGAAATTTCTATTATTGTTTTCAGTGCACAATTTTCAGAAATCACTGAAATCAATTAAATCAAATTAGGTCAATTTCACTATAATAAGCGAGTGAAATGTCAGCTCTAATTTGCAGGCTAGATTTAGGGATCAACTTGGTCCTTGCTTATTCTTTACGAGGAGACTTCACAGTTTCCCTTTTCTCTTTTATGATGACATGGCGATTGGATACCTAATATATACGATGTGATTATTTTCTCATCTTGTTCCAAGTGGTGGAACATAATAAAATAATTTTCAACTGTGTCCGAGTATTTGAAATAAGTAAATTAAATAATTAGAAATAACCCATTAATAATGTTTTCAGCCTCAATGGTTTTATAACAGTTATTACTCTACCATAATAAAAAAATCTCTACGAAAGGAAATCTTTATAATTCATAATTTAATTTAGTAATGTTATTTAAGTTTAAATAAAAAGATATATTGTTTGTGAAGTTATTTCGAAATTTTAATTACAGAAAGAAGTTTTTTTAAAAAACAATTTATTACTTATAAGGATATAATTTACGTTTGCCCCAAAAATTATTCTTGTAAAGAGATTTTTAGGAAGATTTTAGGAATCATCATAAGTACTTTAAAAAACTAAATTTCAATTTAAGATATCTATATAAATAAGAATTTTATTTAAAACATCTAGTTACTTATAAATCTTTTCATCAGCATGATGACTCTTAGATTGTTGTATGATAAAATGCTTATTTAACAAAGCTTGTGTATGAACCCAAAAGAATAAATTATTTTTAACTGAATAAAAGAATTTTCTATAAAAAAATACATTTTGGTAAATTAGAAATTGAGCATATGCATTCCTTAAAAAACATATATTGCTCAATTTTACTCTGTAAAACAAAGAGTATGAATTGAATATTACAAAATTAATAAAATGTATACAAAATTAAGACTTGGATTTCAAAAATTGCTTTCAAATATATTTTTTTAAATTAAGAAAAAAATAAACAGAATATAAAATATAATTTGAAATATTCTCAATTTTTTCTAAAGATTTCTTTTTTGAGAGAAACAAAAAGAAATTTGTTGTTTTCCACTAAATTGGAAAATTAATCTTTAACAAGGCAATAAAGGAAGAATTTAAATTTGATGAATTTAGTGATATAGAAAATGTTGATTAAATTATTTTAAGTGATGTAAACTTATACTATTGTCAGTGTAAATTATGATTTTAAAATACAAAATTTCAGAAAGTGTCTATAATTTTTCCTGTCATTACCTTCGCCTAAATGTCTTAAATTGTTATTGGTATAAGTGCATGAATGCAAAAATAAAATGAAATAAATAAAATTATCTATTTGATTGTCGCACTTAATATGGGTAAAAATAATTATATTGTGTTATAAACATGCTCAAAAATTTTATATATTAAAGTACACTTCTTAACAAGAATATCTGAAAATTGAGCGCTGTATGAAGACAAAAAAAATTACTTCTCTTGGTCGATGAATATGATTTTAGTGATATTAAGTAAAGACTTCTTGTTAGTCGTACTTTCACCTTCATGGGGCTCTGATTAAAACAATAGATACTCCCCATTGACTAAAATTCGCATAGCCAAGGCATAGCGAGCTTGGCTTGTCCAAGTGTCATTAGTAACAACAACAACAACAAAGACTTCTTGCATATTTTTTGACTTTTCGAAGACTGAAAAATATTTAACATGATTTAAGCATTGTAAAAATAACGTCATGTACAATATATGAAATTAGAAGTTTCAATTAATAGATACCTTAATTTTCATATATTTTTTAATCATCTGCTTTGAAAAACAAAGCATATACTTTTTCAAAAAGTTTGCCTTTTAAAGATTTATTTTTACTTAGATTTCTTAGGTATGCAATATGATTTTAATGATGCTCGTATTAGTAAAGAGTATAAGTAATTTAATGAATATAATATAGCTACATTTTTAATTCATAAACAATTATACAAAAAATATCATAAAAATAACAAATAAAATACGTTTTCAATGATTTTAGAATGGCTGTATAAAATGTGTGTGTGTGTGTAAAATAAAGTGCTACTATTAATCTTAAAATAAAAGCAATAATTTTTGATTCAAGCAAATTAAGATGCAATAAAATAAAACATTATTTAAGTAAATAATGACTTTACTAATTTAATTAATTAATTTAATAAAATAAAGTGAATGTGGGAGTAATTTTTAATATTTTGTTGAGGAAACATTTATAAGTATTAAAAAATCAAGAATAATATTTCAGCTGAAATAAACTTAAAGAAGCTTTTGCAGCATTGTCAATATTTGTGTAGGAACTACATATAACGTTTACATGTATTTTATGCAGTAGTGATGTGCACATTCATTGTGTTAGAAAACCATATTTCTAGAATTAAAATATTATTCTACTCCTTTTGGAGGATAAAATTTTGAAGACTTATAATTTTAATTTCCTTTCTAAAGCATGCGATAGAATAATAAAAAAAATATTCTGTAAATATTGAATATTTAAAGTTATTTGTACAAAATGATAATTTAATGCACATGACAATAAGCATATTTTCTTTTGGGAATATTTAATGAAATGCAAAATATTATTTAGATAATGATAATTAACTGTCTCAAGTATTCTGAAAGTAATTGATATCACTCCCCATATTTCTGCGAAATAATGAAAATGGTTCTAAATAGTCTTATATTTTGACTTGTCTGTCTTTTTTTATTAAGATAGTTATAGTATGAAACCTGATAAGAAATAAATTATACTATTATAATAAGTATATTATTATTAAACTAATTAGACGTATGTATAAATTTATAGTTAATGTACTAATTAGGTGAAAAAAATAAAATCAATCTCTATTCCATGAAAACTAATTTTATTTAAGTCATAACATTGTTAGCATATTATTCATAAAAGTTTACATTTATTTTCTTGGTTCTTTATCCATTAAAAATCATTTAGTATATTCTGCAAATATTTCTTAACTGACACAATGTAAATATTTTATATTAGTTGTACTGCATAACTGATAAATACAACATTAAGAAATTTTCCTTCATTCAATCGTTAACAGCTCTGCTTAGTTTCTATAAAAGATATTTGGGGTTTAAATGTTTTACATGAATTCAAAGTTAAATTTATTAAAAGCTTCAAGTAAATTTTGTTAATATTTTGGAAATTTGAAAAATAACTGTTTAATGAAGAAATGAGAATATATTTAACCATTTCAAAACCAATATTTCTGAGGCAATTGGCACATGTACAATATTTATACGATTCCTTGAGATGAATGCATTCAATCAATTTAATGATTTACATTTGCCTGATACATTTGCTTTTCATTGCCTGATACATTGCTGATGATTTACATTTGCATAGACAAGTTCTTACCATTCATTGAAATTATAATTCTTACTATTTCATTGAAAGCTTTAACTATAATATGCAGGATGTGATAATAAATACAAACATAAAATAGTACTTGCTACCTGACGTCATTACAATAAAACATGAATTTTTAATTAATTTAATAGGTTTTTATTTATTTTCAATATTAACAGACGTTCATCTAAATTTTAATGAAGCAACTATTTTACTTACTAGCTAAAAGCATTAATAATATAAAAAACAGTAAACATAAGATTTAAATCATCAAAAATCGTCATTTTCGGTCATATAAAACCTTGTATGTAACAAAAGATTTTTAAAAAACTCAAAACAATTATCACCTTGTATAAATATTTTTTCTAACTTATTTTAATAAACAGACTAATATTTTTAAATTATTATTTTATGTTTTATATTATCACAATCTCAAAATAGTCAGGATTATGAATTGCATCATTTTTCAACAAAGAGCAAACTATTATAATTTACAATATAATGATGATCTTACTATCATCCAAGGGGATAAACGTATTTGAAAGAAAGTATCATTTTCGTAAGAAAGAATATCTTCATCAAATACATATTTGCAGAAGAATTTTTTTGGAGTATTTTTCCCGTTAATTTTTTTGATGTACCCACGAGTCCATTATTTCTTACAGGCGACATTTAGTCTTAGATGTATTCTTCTTATACCAAGAATATTTTTATATGTACTGAAAGACAATATCTCTGCTCATTTTAGGCACCCAGCAAAGATAATATCACAAAGTATAAAAGGAAAAACTTATGGGTTATTTTATATTAATATTGTTAGTAATGTTAATGGACTGGAAGACTTTCGGAAAAACATTTTGGTAATATGACACATTGTTAAAGGCCTTATATATATATATATATATGTATATATATATATATATATACATATATATATATATGTATATATATATATATATACATATATATATATATGTATATATATATATATATATATATATATATATATATATATATATATATATATATATATATATATATATATATATATATATATATATATATATATATATATATATATATATATATATATGTATGTATATATATATATATATATATATATATATATATATATATATATATATATATATATATATATATATATATATATATATATATATATATATATATATATATATATATATATATATATATATATATATATATATATATATATATATATATATATATATATATATATATATATATATATATATATATATATATATATATATATATATATATATATATATATATATATATATATATATATATATATATATATATATATATACAGGGTGTCCAGAAAAGGACTTCCTGATTTCAAAATTAAATATCTCGAAAACAAGGATCGATAGAGAAATGCTGTAAACAGTATGTTTACTGTGAAAGCTGTAAGAATTTTATACAGCAGTTTGAAATAATAGTTACAAAAGCTGCTAACAGATGGCGCTGTACGCTGTACAGCTCATATCAGCATGCATAAATGAAATAATCATCAATATTAATTTTTTGAATATTATTTGCAAAAAATATTTTTTGCAAAAAATCACAACACAATGTTTTCAAAATGTTTACCATTGGCACTACAGAGGTGGCGCAAGCGAAGAAGGAAATTTGTCATCACATTTCGTAGTGTCTCAACAGAAATGGATTCACATGCCACACAGGTCGCCGATTCAAGCTCGTCCAGCGTGGCGGGTGCTTCGGTTAGATAATGTCTTTCAATGTGCCCCACAAAAAATAGTCATAGAGAGTCATATCCGGAGAATTTGGAGGCCAATCCATGCATGCACCAGTAAATTTGGGATATTCCAAAGCAATGACTCGATTCCCAAAGTATTCATCAAGAAAGTGAAACACTTGTTCGGTACGATGTGGTCGGGCTCCATCTTGCATAAACCATTTAGTACGTGGTCGATCCTCTAACACTTGCTGTGTGGCGATAAATTGTTCTAAAATTGCAATGTAACGTTCACTAGTGACCGTTTCTCGAATGAAAAAGGGCCAATAATGCCTCTGCAGCATACTGCAGCCCACACAGTAACTTTAGGGGAATACAGGGTTTTCGCTTCACACCAATATGGATTTTTCGGAACTCCAAAATCGCCAGTTCTGTTTATTCACGAATCCATTCAGTTGGAAGTGTGCTTCATCTGTAAACCAGATGCAGCCAACATCAAATCCTTCACTATCAATCCATGTGGATATCTGATTAGCAACGTCAACCCCATGTTGCACAGCACGTACGAGTATGTCCTGGTGAGTTTGAATTTTGAAGGGAAACATGTGTAGGCTCTTTCTTATTATTTTCTGCGTGTTGGAACGCTTCAAACCAGTCTCAGATGCAATTCTACAGACGGATGACATTGGATTTTGCTGAATAATTCCAGAAACTGTGGCTACATTTTCAGGCGTAACTGCGGTTTGTTTGACGCCACCATTCCCCACTAGATCATCAGTTACGTTGCCATTTCGTTGAAATTTGGCGTAGAGCGTACGAATGGTTTTCGCATCAGGTCTTTTTTGGAACATTAAATCGTGCTCGAAAACTGAGCCTTGTTGCCGTAGGACTCTCTTTTAACCTGTGGTACTCTAGCACCAGAAGAACGTGTTGTTCAATGGAGTACATGTTTTTAATCACATCCTTCGGTACGCTAACCACTTTTCACGCTTCAATAGTGGAACTGATCGCTATTTATACTAAGCATTACGTATAACGATTACAGTGCCATCTATTTACAGCTTTTGTAACTATTATTTCAAACTGCAGTATAAAATTCTTACAGCTTTCACTATAAACATACCGTTTACTGCATTCCTCTATCGACCTCTGCTTACGAGATATTTAATTTTGAAATCAGGGAGTCATTTTCTGGACACCCTGAGTATATATATATATATATATATATATATATATATATATATATATATATATATATATATATATATATATATATATATATATATATATATATATATATATATATATATATATATATATATATATATATATATATATATATATATATATATATATATATATATATATATATATAAAGCAAAATTAGAAGTATTATAAAATTGAAAAATACAAGAATAGATATAAAATTGAAAAGTACAAGAATAGATATAACACTTATGTTTAGCAACACTTTCAGCGCAAAAGCAGCTAAAATAGAATTACTAAAATATAATTAATAGTACATTTTTGTAAAATTAATAATCAAATATTAGACTGAGATTAATAATAAAATATTAGATGGAGATTAATAATAAAATACTAGATGGAGAATAATTCATTGAAATAATGAAATGAAGAATAATAACATATTTATAAATTTAGTCAAGTAAATTTATAAAATTAAATATTAGATGGAAAATAATAATCAAATACTAGATGAAGAAAAATACATTGAAAACACCTAATGGAGAATAATATGTTTATAAAATTAGTCAAAAACCAAATTGAGAATAATAATCAAAACTGAAACTGGGGCTGTTTTGGGGTGTATTGGCTTCTTTAAGAGTTTGTCTTGGGCCAGTGCTGAAAAGCCATACTTTAAGCCAATGTGGTCAACACCCCCTGATGAAGCTGGACGTGTTGTTATTTCATTCCATTTTCTTTAATTCTATTTTCTTTGAAATTTTAAAATATATATAGAACATTTTTCAATTTGTTTACTATATTTCGTATTTTCAATGTATTATTCTCGATCTAGTATTTGATTATTAATTTTATAATAATTTACTATAAATCATATGTATATAAATTAATAATAACAATTATATATATATATATATATATATATATATATATATATATATTATAATATATATATATATATATATATATATATATATATATATATATATATATATATATATATATATATATATATATATATATATATATATATATATATATATATATATATATATATATATATATATATATATATATATATATACATATATATATATATACATATTGTCTATAATATAATATTTGTCATATATATATATATATATATATATATATATATATATATATATATATATATATATATATATAAAGACTAATAAATTGGAGTATTTTAAATACACCAAGTAATTCAATTGAATATTTTTTTCATTAAACAGTTTTTGCTTATTTTTAAATCCATTGAATCCATATTTTCCTGAAAATTATTGTTTCTACTATTACGACATATAACTAGCTTAAAATTACATAAATACTTATAAAAAATAAATTTACAAACAACTGTAGAATATATGTTTAATATTTTTAACATTTATTTATGGAATTTACTATAAAAGACATGTTACGGATTTCTAGTAACCCAGTGAGGGAGAATATTGTCACTCTCACTTCCCTAGACAAATGATGCCTCACTTTGCTGATCTTAACGGGAAGTCGCGGAAAATTACTGATCCATTAGAGTTTTAAATTGCCAATACAGTAAATAATAAACTTAATCTAAGCAAAGTATAATCCAAAAGTATGTTAGCATAACAAATGATTAGATGTGATTTTTTACAATTACATTAATTAAACATATATCTGCTCACCAATACCAATGATTTAGTGCCATCATCTCCAACATCTTTGTCTTTGTCTGAAGAGTGATATTCTATTCTCTTATAAAATTATATATCCATATAGTAAGTCCTCAAGTAGAAATATTGATCATACAGTGGAAATCAAAAAGTACGATATCATATATGTTCTCATAACGATTTTATTCCTTATTGAAGTATATTATTTAAGTCTAATGCATATTCTGAGTAGAGAATATCAGATTTAAGAAGCGATTAAAACTAAAAGGTTTTTGTCAGAGAAATTGACTAAATACCATTCCATCTATAACACAACTTTCAAATGAAATTATAATATCATTGTTGTAATTTTAAACTATGCTGTGTCCGTGCAATAATGCATACCAAAAAATGTTCTGCATACAGATCACTATTATCCAGTTTTTTTTAAAATTAACTCTACTACTAAAAATCTGGAATTATTTTATCAAGAGTTCCTTGGAGAACATTGCGACTTATATTTCAGTTCACCACGTTTATATCATATTATTTTCTTATCTGTGGTGATTTTTGCACATTAACCAGTATATTTACACAAAGGCATTCATTAAGTTATATTAATTGAGTGACTTGAACATATTGAGTAAGAAAGAAGAGATCTCATTTGTGTAAATTGAGCAGTAGGTCAATAGCTTTACCAAATCAAATTCGTGAAGGGAAAATGTTTCATGAAATGTAAAAATTTTTACTATGATACTTTTCTGATGCGTGTTATTTAAAGTATTTCTTCTCAAAATTTTAAATAGTTCTAACTGTTATATCTAACAACATCTTATTTGTCTTCTAAATTTCTTTTTTAAAATTTTTGTTATGTTAAAGTAGTTATTTCTTTAAAGCTTAAAACTATATCAGTAAATATATGTAAACTTAAGCCAAATAAGTTTTGATTGAACATTAAATTGATTAATATTGAATTGTAAAATCAAAATTTAATAATTTAACTATAATCTTATTCTAAAACGTTATATTCACGCAATAAATATAGTACATCAGCTCAATTGATATTAACATTATATAATTAATTCACACTCATAAATACAGGTGGTTATTAAAACATAAAAGCATATATTTATAAACACGAGTGACCTATATGTCTATTGGTAGTAAGCATTTAATTATATCCTTAGACGCAAGTAACAGAAAAAGCAAAAGAAAAGTTAGTAAAGTTGTATAAGTCTTCGATTTTTGTTTAGAATATAATATGAATATATTCTCAAAGTAGTCAAAGTGTAGAAAACAAACTAGTAAAAGTAACAATAAAATTTTCTAAATTTTGGATTTTTCTTAAGGCACGGTGTTAAATGTAATGAAATCTTAACATTAAAGTAACAAGAAAAAATTAAAAAAACAAAGAAAAATAGTCTGAAAGAAAAATTGAATTAAAAGTACCGACTAGTATCAAAAAATATATTTATGGCATAGTAGAATGTTCGCAACCTCATAACAGTGATGTTGGTAATAATCACTGTCTACTGTAATAACAACCCTCAAAATCTGGTAGATTTAGTTATGTGAAATATCCTCGTTTACACATTTTCCATAATCTAATGCGTACAAGTTTACAATAGTTATTTGACTTTTTTCAATAATCTTGCATGTAAGAGAATCTATCACACTATTCAGCTATACCATGGTATTTTGCTGGCCTAAGCGTAAAACTGAAGGATTACTTTCTTGAGATAAATGCAAATAAACTTTAGCTGACCATGTCTTCCAGTTGTTGTAATCTTTGTTTCTTGAAACAGATCAACAACAACGAGAAAAGGAAGCCCTAGTATGTATCTATCGGTTATCAGGTTCCATCCCCTCTTCAAACTAGAGAAACAAACACCTCGCACGAAGTGCCAGGCACCCGCTGAGATCCAGAACTCGACTACGTAGTTAAGGACTAAAAATGAATACAATGTTGGACTTTCAAGTCTATAGCTATATCACATGTCAAAGAAAGAGGTTCATTTGAAATTACATTTGAGTACATAAGAGAGGAAAAATTGAAAATTAAAAATAAAGACATAAGTAATGTGTAAATTAAAGCAGAAGAGATTAAGTAAGTATAAAAGGTGGTTGAGATTACTATTAACCACAGCATCTATTTTAGTTTAAATTTGGGTTTGCAAATTTGCATTAAAGTGAAATACTTAAAAAAAAAAAACATTTGATTACATATTACAGGAATAAGATACAGTAATTCCATGAAAAAGAAAATCGGCAAAGGTAAACATTAAAGAAAAAAAATAGAGTTGGCGACGAAATAGTTATTTATAACAGAGATAGAGTGAATCATTCATAAAAATTCAAAAAGTACAGAATTGACATAACAAGTCTCGTTAATTTGAGAAACCCAGTTTAGAAAAGATATAATGATTCTTATTGCTAAGAGAAAAAACATGAAAAAGAAATTTTAGGCTAAATACAGTAAGATGTGTAACAGACAATATGAAAAATTAAAGCAAAAATTTACAAAATTAAGGAAGTGTGCTGCATTTGTCCTTGCTTTAATCAACATCTGAGAGGTTAAGTTCAGAGTCATTTTGTGTTTGTGATGTGGTTTGTACTGGGGTGGCGCATAAGTCCAGTCTTTTTTTAACCAGCATGGACATAATTTTCATCACTCTTTTAAATCTAAATTTATCACCAATAATAAACTTGATGAAAGCGACGTCTGATTGTGAGGAATGGCGAATTGGGTGGAGGCCCTCCGTATAGCTGCAGTGTTCCACATAATGCAAAGCATTGCCTTAAATGCCGTTCGCGCAGCTGCAATGGGGGTTGAGGCTTTACCGACTCGGTGGAAGTACACTGGGAAAGGTCCATGATTTCTTATAAGAAAGATGATCATTGGATTGGAGATGAGCCTGTCCGTTGTAACATGGGATATAAATACTGTGTGGGAGGCGCCCAGTTGAAGAGTCGTCCCAGCTGGTTTGCCATTGCTGTTTGAGTCTCTGCTTAAGGAACTGCAGATGGTGGGTTCGTGGAAGTGGTAGATCGATTTGTAATAAATTCTCAATCAACGCTGCTTCCTTTGCTCTTTGATCTGCCAGCTCGTTTCCCACATTTCCAGCATGTGCTTTTACCCAGGAGAGACGGATTTGTATAGATGGTTGTTGGTGGAGTTTGCATTGTATGGCATTGATAAGAGGGGATGTGTAGGTTGGGTTGCGGAGTGCCATTAAAACAGACAAGCTGTCTATCCAAATGGTGGCTGCTGAATGAGAGGCATCCAGTGTGCATGGCTTAAGGCCGATAATAAGACCAGTGCTTCAGCCTAAAAGACCGAGTTGTCTATTCGCAATTTTAACTGTGTTGAGTGTACCTCTGTGTCTCCTTAGAAAACCACAAAGGCGACTCCTACTGCAACGTTATGCTTGGAACCATCAGTGTAGTAATGCAGTTCTTCAGCTGTGTGAATGATAGGATGCTGGCATGAGGGGATATTCGGCAAGTTGATAATTCGAGTATTTTTTAGGCTATTGACTGGGTGAACTGTGTCTTTGTGAACAGGCATCTCCGGACTGGTGGGTGTAAACCATTGCCCGTCAATTGCAACATTCTTGTGAAGCTGCAGAATCTGAGTTTTGAGTGCTTCTTTTTTAACTACCAAGTGAAGTGGTGGGAGACCTGCGATGGTGGCTAACGCTGCTGTCGAGGTAGTCTTAAAGCCCCTGGTGATAAGGAGAAGGAAGAATCTTTGGATGTTGTTGAGGAGCTTGATTTTCCTGCTAGTCATTGGAAATGCCCAGGCGGAGCAACCATACGTAATCATTTTTTCTACTATGGTGAGGTAAATTACCTTAGTGATTCTTCCTTTAAGTCCCCATTGCAGTCTAATCATTGCTTTCAGCCTTTGTGCGATCAAACTAACTTTAGCTTTTATAGCTCGCAGAAGCGAAAGGAATGAGAGCTTAATATCAATGTCCACACCGAGGTATTTGAGACAGCGGGTATGCTTCAGGCTTCCACCGTTAAGAGTAATTTTGGGATTGAATTTAAGTCTCTTATTCTTTGTGCCGATGATCATAATTCTAGATTTTGGTGAAGAGACAGTAAGTTTAAACTGTTGGCACATTGAAGAGAACAATTGCAATGATTCATTACAATTCTTTTTAATTAATTCTTTTGATTTACCATTAATGACAAGCAGAGTGTCATCAGCGAAGGCAACAATTTCGGTGTGGGGGCATTTTGTAGTAAGGATTTTTTTGTAATAGATGTTCCAAAGAGTCGGACAACCAATGGATCCCTGGGGACATCCTCTTGTTTGCTCCATGCTGACTAACCCTGAGTCGCTAAGTGCCTGAAGTTTACGTTGTTTTAAGAAACTAAAAAGACAGTTTATTATGTTAGGATGAGCAGCAGTTTTGGTAAGAGTATGCATGAAGCCAGGCCACCACAAAGAATCAAATGCCGGCTGTATGTCCAGACTGATAAGGGCGGCATTTAATTCATTATCCTGATTCAGTTTGATAAGGTTTATTGCTTTGGAGATGCCTTGGTCTGTTGATCTATTTGACCGGAAGCCAAATTACCTGTCGTGAAGAAAGTTTGTCTGTAAGAGTGAGTGCTTGAGGCGATCAATCAAAATATTCTCAAGGACTTTACCAAATGTAGGCAGAAGACAAATTGTCCGGTATGAGGTCACTAGTGTTGGGTCTTTGTTTTTCTTTCTGAAGAAAATCACCTACCCTTTTTTAAAGGGTGTAGGGAAATGAGCATGTTCTAAGCATGTGTTGTAAAAATCAAGCAAGAACGAACGGTTGCAGCGAAAAACCAACTTAACAATTACATTATTCAGGCCATCATTACCAAGTGCCTTTGAGTTGACCAAATTCTGAACAACATGCTGGAGCTCTTGGGGTGTAAACGGTGGATCGATGGCGCCTGTTGGCAGAAGAACGGGGGTTCTGATACTCTTGTGATATGCTATGTCAGTGCTTTGATCGTCTTGTGGAAAGTTGGTGTTTAATTGGTCTTGCAGTATGGTCGCTGCTGTTTGATGAGTTGTAGTCTGATTTAATGGTTCGAATTGCGTTGGAATGTAAATTTTGCCAGATGTAATTTTCTGCAGTATATCAAATTCGGTATTGTTTGAACTACAGAAATCCATCCAGCTGGTTGATTTAGCCTTTAAAATTGATCTTTCGTACAACGCGAGATGAGACTTGTAGGCTTTGTGCCATTTCTGTTTATCTGTTGAAGTGACACTGGCCTTGATCCGTCTTCGGAGAGCTCTGGTTTTGCTTCTAAGTTCTTCCAAAGCAGGTGACCACCATTGAATATTGTAGGTTTTATCAGGGCTTAGTTGTTTAAAAACGTTCTCTGCAGTTTGTTGAACTATTTTAATGAAGTCCCGGGTGAGATTGTCAATGTCATGTTTTGTTCGAGAGTTTTGTAGCATGGGTTGTAAGCTTTTTATTTGAGGTTTGATGGCGTCCAAAAATTTCTTTTGATTGCTTAAGCATTTGAATCTGTGGTTAAATGCAGCAGAGATTGGTTGGTTGAGACAGAACGTAATATAATTATTGTCCGAACAGCTTATCTCTGAACTTACTGTCCATTCTTGGACAAAGTGTAGTATGTTGTCAGTGGCAAGCGTGAGATCTGGCCAGCCAATACCCACAGGACCTGAGAATGTTGGTGATCTGTTATTGCCATTGATAATATTAAGGGAATTATTGGAAATGAAATCCTCTAGTAAAGTACCTCTGTTGCTATTCGAGGAATATCCCCATACCAAATTATATGCCTTAAAATCTCCGCAAATAATTGTGGGTGTGTTTTTATTTTTATTCAGAATATCTTGTAGCAAGGTTGAGAGGGTTTGGAGAGATTCATAGGGGGAGGCGTAGATAAATACAGTTTCCAGGTAAGAGGAATTCCCCTAATGCTGCCAGAGGTTGCATAGGGTTCTTGGAGGCAGGCAATATCATGGCCATTGGTATTGAAATAGGAGACAAATTGAGTTAATGCCGATCTGCTCTTTTGCAAATTTATCTGAAGTAGCTGAAGCTTAGGGAGTTGGAGAGTAGCTAGATTTGAAGTCGAAGGCGAAATAGAAATCATAGAGTAGCTGGGTTACGTGTAAATTTCGAAGTTATTTGTGCAAGAGGGATAAAGTGAAATTAGGCTGATGAGTTAAGCAAGTATCTATATGTAGGACAGAGGGGTGAATATGCCTCGTGATCAATAGCTACATTATATCCCTAGTTGTTGGCAATGATGCAGTTAACGCATTTAGGACTGGTTGATTTGCATGTATCTTGAAACAGATCAAAAGTCACTGAACTATAATTCTCCCATTCATGTCGACAGACTTGTCAAACAATGGGTTGATGAATAAAAGCAAACATCTAGCCGGCCACACACAGAACTCTGACTTGAATAAAATGGAAATTATTTCATGGTTTCTTTTTGAATATTTAATCTGTAAATGATAGCCTAAGCTCTGTGTCTGTACTCAATATTTCACAATATCTCCATTCAAAAAGGTTTACTTAGGTTTTAAACTTTATTTAGCGCTTATATGATTTGATTTGCTGTTGAATCTAAGCCATTTTTATAATAAAAATGATTCATATCAAAATTATTAAGAACTCATAAATGTGTTGTGTCCAATCTTTTGATAAATTGACATTGACTCATGTTGATATTTCAGATATTTCTTGTAAGATATTTTCTGCTTACAGCTGGTTTCTCTTTTACATTTAAATGACATAAAATAAAGAAATACCATGATTGATAAAATTGTTTCATCAGTTATCTTTTTTCAAAGGATAAATGAAAATGTTTCATGCAAAATTTGATGCAAGAAAGTTCAAGAAAAACATTGTTAAAGCTTTGTTTAACATATGTATATATTAATTATGTATGCATCAAAAATATTTTAACAGTAAAACTGGGATACTATCAATATCATAACTATATATTATTACTCTCATTGAATATTATTGCTTATATATTTTAAAAATAAAACAAATAAATATTTAAGCTTTTAAATTAAATCAAATTTAATTTTGAGGTATCAAAAATATCTGATGTGTATAGAACAGTAACAAATGCATTGCACTATATCTTACAATTTTAGAACTATTTTAATTGTCTTAATTCATGTTTACTACCACATTATTGTTATGTAAGAAAGCTGTATGATCATTAATCTTCCAATGGGAACATCATTTCTTCAAAAGAGACATTCCACTATTTTTCGTATGCAGCCTATTTTTCTCAATGTATAATGGACTGTTTCATTATTCTCCTTACTCTTTTGAATCAAAACCCTTCTTTTTGTTATTCAAATGGGATATCCAACACTTTCCCTCGATTCTGGTAAGTTTCAGTGGATCCGTAAAAAAAAGCTAAATCGCCTTTTCTTTGAAACGTATTTACGTTTTTCTCATATTTTTAGCATGCGATGAATTTATATGGTAAATATCAATTATTCAAGAAAAAACTATGAAATTATTGAACTGGTGAGAAATTACTTATGACTTAATAATATTACTGAAGTATAAAAAATACCTAAATAACAACTCAAATTAATATATGGTATAATAAACTATGACCGAAGAATAAAAGTAACAACTATAATTCCCATTCCAATTTACTATTACACATTTTTATTTACGTTTGAAATAAAAAAATCAATAGTTATCTAACAAACTTTTGGAAAATAAAATAGCAACTAAAATATATGAATTCAAATAAGAAAAAGGGAATATTTTTAAACTTTTGTCAATGAAGCAATTTTTCAGAATTTCAACCAAAAATAATCTTTATGTTTGAATACATATTTATTTCTGTGTTTAAAAGCAATAAAACCTTACATCTGGTAATAATTGCAGTTATGAATAATAAAATATTAATTCTTGTCCTTTCATATTATTATAAATATTTTTAAGACACGTTTATAAACTTATTACTTCCAAATTATAGTTAAAAATATTTTTACTAAGTTTTTGCCATTTTCAAAATAATGTACCACATAAAACTATAGATATAAAAAACCTGTTTAATATTTTTATGTATTATAAAAGAAAATGTAATTTTGCTAAATATGATTTACTAGCATCTGTGAATAAAACTATGTAAAGTTTAACTGAATTTCCATACATCTTTTTGGAAATATTCCTTTTAAGTTTATATCATCATTTTCATATCCTCCTAATACTAGGTTTCTAATTACTTACCTTAAGAAATTTTCAGAGTTAACTTTGGAATAGATAAAGTTTCTCATAAAAATTCAACTATTTTGAAATAAAATAAAATTGAACATATTAACATAAATTTAATCAAATAAAAAAAACATTTCCGTAGCAAAATCTTTCATTTTAGTTTTAGCTAACTGAAATTGCTTTAAGCTAATTTAAATATTTGTTTGTCTAACAAAACATTTAATGGAAAATTCCGAATTTGTAAGCATTTAATAAAGCTTTCTTTGTAAAATATGGTTAGACACTTACATGACTTAGATGTGCTTATGGGTAGAAAATAATTTTATATGTTTTACAGCATTTTTTTTATAAATTTCAATAATATTTTATAGCTTTTGTTTATAAATTTTGATAATATTTTACCTATGATTATTTTTGAAATATTCTGTTTTATTGACACAATGAAATATTTGATAACAAAGTGGAAATGATTATAATGATTTATCAATGAATTTATCTTTATCTAGAATGATTTATGTCTGGTATTTCCACTAAACTATTCTAGGTCAGTAATTCTGCAAAATCGCTAATCTGCCATGACGCTGCTCTGAACGTGGTGGATTAAGGAAAGCTTACTGTTGCTTAAAACTGGAATTAACTCACACAAAAGTGGTAAATCAAAACCTATAACACAGAATGCTTATATTAAAAATAAGAAGATATGTATTTTTGTACGTTGGAAAAATGTAAAAAAATAGGTTTTAGAATATTGATCACATTTGATGACATCAAAGTTGAAAAATTACATAAATGGTAAAAGTAGTCATATTTTTCAGCTTCCCGAAAGAACACTAAATTGGATTGATAAATCCTCAATCCATTAAATCACTGCCTCATTGCTAATATGAAAATAAGTTGTCTTAAAGTATGGTTTCAAGAATATGATCAACTTTACAATGAATATTTTTGGTTTTAAAAAGTGTTAGCTACTATTTAATTAAACTACTTAACACAAGATTAATTCACAAAATCCAAGGTAATATATATTTTATGACAAATTTTTGTAAAAACACTGAGTAAGCAAAATTATTTTTATTTATTGATATGTAAAATATTGGTATTACAATCTAGAGAAATTGGATTAGTCTTAGTATTTCAATTGTGAATTAATTTCGTCTTTATTTATATCAAATAAAATATTTAAAATTAGTAAATAAAATTTCTTACCATCCATTAAGCTAAATTAATGTTCTCAGAATCAGCACAAATGTATATATTTCTCCAATCCTTTAGAAAAAAATTAATTTTTTCTTGATTTATCTATTATAGAAATCTAAATCATGGAATTTTGGTTACAAAAACAAAAATAACTTATAGGACTTAAAATGGTCCCATAAGTTATTCGTCATCACATTTGAAAAACAATTGATAAACAGAAGAAATTTAATTTATCATTGTATTTATATACTATTTACATAACATAAGTAAATTTTATCGATCTTACTAATTTGAAAAATGTATGTAAGAAAATAAATTATTAATATTATATAATTACTATATCATATTTTATGGTCTTATTTAACATGTAATTTAATATTCTAATTTTAAATACCTCTTCAGCAATTTATTTATTATGGATATGGGCATACAAATAAAACTATGGCAAAGTAATTATGTAATGCAGTTCTTATGAAGAACAAAATATTCTTAACAGAAAACTCATCTCCGTAGAAGGACATCTTCATTCAACTTATGTCTGTCAGAACAGTTTTTCTTGGAAGTTTTTTTTTTATCTTTAATTTTTTAGAAAGTCCCATGAGTGTATTTTATTCCCAATACAAGAAGAGATTTTTATTCCCAGATATATTCCTCCAACTTGAAGAATTTTTATAAAAGTAAGAGGGAACGGAGTCTTATTCTTTTGTTTAGCACCCAAGGGAGATAATATCACAAAGTGTAAAAAGAAGACAGAAGATTTTTGATAGATTAGTGTTATTCTTACTGCTTGTTAATGGAAGAGCTATTAAAATATATGTTATTCATTGACATCAGGAAATATCAACTATACTTTAGTTAAATGGGTTTTTAATATGTATATGGAATAAAAAATAATTATTTGTCTGTTGTATAGTTATTTAAAATTTTAAAATATAAATAAATTAATACGTTCATTATTTTAATATGACATCAATTTAAAAATAAAAGATTTTTAGCTTTTCATAAAGAATATTCAATTGAAATACCAGATACATTTCTTCAATAAAAAATGCACAACCCCTTTAAGATTTTTATCATAATTCAAAATTAACCTTTCTTTCATTACTTATTATTTTATCACATATTTCACTTAAATGTATTTAAATTTATTCGTGGCATTTTTAAAGTTAAATTGACTCTTTCGTCACACTGAATACATTTATATTTTTAAATGCTTATATAATATTTAAATATCCATCATCGTTATCTATCGTATAAGATGGCTATTTTAATCCCCCTGCTGTCAATAAAATGAATAAAGATTTATTACTTTAGAAACATCAATATAAAATGTTTTAAGAGCATGAATTTTTTTATATTATAAATTTAAAATAAATGGAATATCAATTATGTATGTTCTGTAATTACAAGGACTATGTCCAAACTTGGAACACAATACTTCTATGGAATGACTACAAATACATACGACACAATTCATTTAGGAACTGCCCGGAGCAGAAGTTCACCCTGAAACACATTCTTAACTGGCCATTTGTCATAAAAATTTTACAGACCATTGACGAATTTCCCTTTCAGGGAAATCTCTACACTGAAAAAGGTGTAAACATTACCAAGGCATGATTTTGGCACTTAGAGTAATTTGACTTTTAAAATGGACACGGCATCCACCAACCCATCAAAACTCAAACATCTATTTTAAAATTTATAAAATCTTAAAGAATGTCAGTTATTTATCTCAAGTATGTGAGTTGTCTAAAGCACGCGTATCTTATAAAATTATTTTTTATTTATTGTACAATGTAAGCAAATTTACACAAATATTTTTACTTTATATATTTAATAATTACAGAAATATAAATTATAATTGATTAATTGAATTGTTCATTTTGCAAATTACGTTCTTTAAATAATTTTATTTTCAGTAAATGAAGTTGTGCTTTAGTTGAGTGCATTAGTTTTGTAAAACGTTATTTTAATAAGTTGGAAAATTCTTCATTAATCAAATGTTTTCCGAAAGTTATTTTAAGACATCCTATCAGATAATAATAATAATTAATTCTAATAGTTTTACAAATAACAAATTTTAAATATGTCCATTGTAAGAATTTAATTAAAAATATGAATGGGTTAAGCATGCCTGATTTCATTTTTTTAAATCAATTGTTCCTGAATTACATTCTTGAAGATTTTGTTGGATGTCTTCCTTTTTTTAAAATAATTCTAATTTCTGAATTTTCTTCCCAAGAATACTAGCATTATGGCATTCAGTTCAAATGTTTATGATTTATTCGCTTCAAAGATTTTGATAGTTTCCAGAAATTTAAAATACTGTATATATGCTGAAATTATGATTAAAGTAGCCTTTAATAAAACGTTAACTATTAGGCACTAACTTAAGAAAACCAACTTATTAGATACAATTTAAATAAACAAATGAATTTTGATAGGTAAAATCTCGCCTTTTGTTTTGACATTGATACACATAGCTGAATTAAATTTTCTTACTGCTAAGAATAAAAAATAATGAAAAATATAATAATCTACAACAATTTATTTTAGCAGGTAATTTCAACAATATCTTAATGGATTAAACGATCAGACAAATAGTCTCATGAAATAATTTTTTTTAAATGACAAGAAAAAATAACTATTTTATATTATATGGCCTGAACATAAGATTCAACTTGGAGTAGTGATTACAGCACTAAATACTGAAACATTGTGAGTGATTAAAAATCATATGAGATATAAATAGTCAATTTTTAAAATTAACATTCTTCTTTAAAAATAATTATTTAAGGCAGACACTGATTAATTATCATACAGGTTATAGGAAAATACGAAACATATGTAAATCAATCGTATCAAATGTCCAAGGGATAACTTCTAGAGAGCTGCTAGTGCTGTCCGTACTATTTATTTTATTTTTCATCTTTAATTTTTGCCAGTAAAAAAATATTTAGTACACACTAAGCAAAAATTTCCAGTATCTGAATATGGAGATTTCCCAACAATATATTGAAAAAAGTTTTCTATAATTTTTCCAACCAATGAATTAATTTTAGTGTTATTGAGTGATATTTTATCAGATTATAATATTAAAAATAGACTACATACCAAAATATTTTATATTCCATTTTACGTAATGCAAACTGTTTTAATTCCTGTGCATAACCTAGAATCCTATAAATATATATATATAATATCTATCTATCTATCTATCTATCTATCTATCTATCTATCTATCTATCTATCTATCTATATATATATATATATATATATATATATATATATATATATATATATATATATATATATATATATATATATATATATATATATATATATATATATATATATATATATATAAGAGAGAGAGAGTGAGATGGAGATAGATTCACCATGAAATTCTTGCCCAATTTTAATTTGAAATATATCATGAATAATCATTATGGGTCCTGTAATGTGTTGTGTATTTTTAGAAACTCCTGTAAGTTAATGAGTATTTAATTTTTCTCATATATTTAAAATTTAATACTTAGATTATAATTAATGAAATTCATGCATAACTGTTTTCTTTTGTTGTAGCATTAATATTGATTATATCGTTTTATCAAAAGAAATCGATTTTTTTCAACATGAATGTTTGTTGGTTCACGCACAACCTGGTTCTCTCATCTCCTTCAAAATCATTTAAATGCAGAACCTATTTATATGAAATATTTATATAATAACCGACGCTTGTAAAATAACTTTCTTTATGCATAATTAGAGACAGTATATTTCTTTAAAATAATTTCAAAACAAAATTTATAGCAACTTTAACAAGTTTAAGTACAATCACTCGTATCAAGTAATTTAATTTATTAGAAAATAATTTACGTGAACTACTTTACTTATAAATCAAATGTAACATGATATAATTTAAAATTGATATTTAAAAACATAAAAAAATCCTAAAAACATAAAAAATGACTTTAATCATTGATATCTTTGAATTTTTCTACTCTTGGTAATATAACATAGCTATTTATTTCAAAGATAGCTATATACTTTAATATAGATAAGCAGTATTGAGTCATTGAATTTTGTTCACCTTTTGAATATGAGTCAAGAAATCTGGTGAACAAAAATTCAAAGAATCTGTATTTGGAAAATAAAGTCCTTATGCAATAATATATAATTTAAAAATCTTGTTATTTTTGTGCAGATTCACACACACACAAAAATCAACTTATTTCTTAGAAATTAAACAACTTCTAATTTTCAAAATTAAACAAACAGTTTTAAATTGCATTATTTTATCAAATACATTTTAGCTAAATATGAAATTCAATTTGAAGAATGTATTAGTGATATATTTTATTTAAATTGAATTTCTTTGTCCCTCTCTCTCTTTCTCTCATAGATTTTCAAAATAAAATCTTACTACTGCAAACAAAGATCACAGAAATAAATAAAGAACAAAATTCAAGTTTTACTCTAAGCTTCAAGTAATATTTCCAACTTCTAAATCTTTAGATCAGGGAATACAAAGTGCTGGTGTAGCCAACACGAAAATTTCAATGAAATGTAAAAAAAAATCTAAACAATCTTATTAGGGCCAATATTTTATAAACTACACATGTAACAGATTGACAAATATACATCCATTAAAAATACTTGTATTTATTACACAACATTTAGGCATATAAATTCAATAGTTTCATAAAACATGCATTTTTTTATTTTACAACCAAAATGAAAATTTTGTTGAGTGTGATTCTTAAATGATGAACATTTTAATTTCACGACAAGAAATTTTTCTCTAACTGAAATTGCGTGTAGTTATATGAATGTCTATAACCTAAATTTCAATTCTGTAATTTTTTGTATTATAATATGCAAAATTATATATATATATATATATATATATATATATATATATATATATATATATATATATATATATATATATATATATATATATATATATATATATATATATATATATATAAACTTAAAATTTTAATTGCTAAAAAATTTTTTTAAAATTACGTTAGTAAAAATTTCTTTACTTTGTATAATATACTTATTTTTATTTTAGAGTTAATATTACTATATTTTGAAAATATCTTTCCATCTAAGCAAATTATTGGCACATAATTATGTCCATTTAAATATCCAATTAAATGTTTGTTATAAATGCAGTTATTTAGACTAAATTCTACACATTGACATTTGAGTAGTTTATAAATTAATTAATAAATATGTGTTAATTAAAAATATGTATCATAAATGCATTAACTTTTTAATGCGATGCATATACTGCATTTAAATTTATCTAACAAACTAACAATGTATTCGTAAAATAAATTATTTGGTATTATATTCAAATCAAATAATTTAAAAAAAAGTTTTATGATGAGTCTTTTAAAAACAAGTTTTTCGCTAAATAATGACTAAAATAAATACGTCTTTTTACTGATTAGTATTGCAAATAAAGTTAAGAAATATCATCTATTAATATGTTTTCAATTCTCAAATATTTATCTAAATTTTCATAAATACATCTTCTTGGAAACATAATATTCGTTTACTGAAACTTTATTTCACAATCATCATAAAATATCCTTGTGTCAATATATTTCCCATGTCAAGAATAATAATTTCTCTGGTAAACTATAGTTTGGTTATAAAATGTTGAGACAAAATTATGTGATTGTTATGATACGTGTATTTTTTGTTAAATTTTAATCTATAAACTTATGCAAATATTTTTTATTCTTTTAAAACAAACAAATTATAATTAGTTCTCAAAAATATACAAACAGTGTTTGGGGGATTTTTACATCAAATAATCTTTAATCACTTAGTGGAAGAACCTACTACTCAGAAAAATTATTCTACATTCGTTACATCAATTTCATTTAATGTATAATGGTTTTTTGCAGTATTTACTTTAGTTTTTGAATTGATACACTAACTTTTGTTATTCAAATGAGATACCTAACACTTCTTTACTTTTCCTCTGAGAATTTCAAAGTTCGGGAAAAGTACATCTAAATGACATTTTTCTTGAGATGCATTTCCTTATTTCTTTGATTTTTACGTGATGAAAAATATTTTTCTCCTTTTACTGAGAAAGATCATTGAATGATAAATCAAAAGGAAAGAAAATAAATAAAATTTAGTTTTGACAGCAGATTTTCAGGAAAAGTAAATGTAATAAAAATTTAAAAAAGATCTCATTTAAACAAAAAATTCAGCTATTGTAAGTATCTAAGAAAAAAAATTTTTTTGAGAAATAAAAAATTCAAACTTAATTTTATTTTTTTTCCTCCTTGTAGCACATATTTTCTAAATTATTTGTTATTTATGCTTACTCTAACATAAAAATCATGATGATTAAAAACTTATTAAGAATTTCTAATTATTTCTAAGAACTATTTTAAAATTTAGTCCAAATATAAAACAATAAATCAAGATTTATTAAATTATTAAAACTGCTTTCTAAACTCTGTTAATGAAGTCAATAATTCTTAGATGTAATTACTCTTTAAGTAATAATTGCAACATTTGAATTTTGACATTCTGAAATTTGCAAATATATATATGAAGGATTATTAAACTATTCTGTTCATTTATTTTAATTAGTAAGACTATTTAAATTTAATAGTTTGTAAATATATTAATTACTTGAAGTAAATGCAAAATAAATAAGTCAATGCTGTAACTTAGACAATATTGTATTGCTTATTAGTATGGGCTACTTTAGCTCTTCATACTTTTATAAATGACTGTTAATTTAAGTTTAAATGCCACAAAAGTAATCTTAAATGCAAAACATTGTCAAACCACAAAATATTCTCATGTCGATAATGATCGAAATTTAGTTCAAACAACAAAATTTCTATAGTCATAGACTTGCAGACAGAAAAGTTCAAATTATAAAATAATTATCCACTATCCTCTAATCAATTACTAGACATCATAAAAAAATTTCTTGATATAATTTCAAATTATGAAAAAATTATTTTAAAAAATAAATGCTCCTAAAGTTAAAATAAAGCTTGAAAATCTATGGTCCTCTACAAATTATTTCTAAAGGGAGTTAAGAAGGTATAAGATACTGCTGTACTTTTTATTCTGAAAAATTAAATACATTTTTAAACATAAAATACAGAGGTATTTGCCATTTGAAAAGGTCAGTAAGATTTTCTTCAACCAAAATTATTTCTTTTAGTAGAAAATCTCAGATTACAGGATTATTTACACAGTAATTATTTAAAAAATCTGTTGTAATTTGTTTTATTTAACTGATAGCATTTCTTAAAAATAATACTTTCTGTTTTATTGTTATTGTGAGCAAATTTAATTCAACAAAGTCAGTGTTAATACAGGATGATCTTTTTTAAAGTGACAGTGTTTGGAGAGTCCTGTAGCGCTATCTAATATAGCCGAAATGACACCAAACTTAGTATTTAGACTAATGATAACATGGGGAAAAAATTCCGTAAAAAGTTTTAGTTCAAAAGTTACCGCTAGGGCATTTTGTGGCGCTGCTGTAGTTTATAATAACGATAATTAGCATAAAACATAGGTATCAAAGCAAAATGCAAATGTTGTTCGAAGACAATGCCAGAATAGGGGCTATAAAAGCAAGTAGTAGACAGCTCCGACGAATTATTTCAGCTGAAATAAACGAGCTCCAGTGGCCATGCCTCTCACGTTACCGGAACGTGCGTTTCTGTTGGTGGAGTATCAAATTTGTCTATTCTAAAGGACAACATAACAAAGACAGTGCGGAATATTCCTCGTGATATGTTACGTTCGGCTGTGGGGAACGCTGTACGCAGAATGCACGGTGTTATTTCTGAGAACGGAGCTCACATGGAATATGGTCTAATTCCTCACCGTGGAAGTTAATGTAATAAATAAACATTAATAATTTAATTGTATGATTGTATGTGTCAGTATTTCTCTTTTCTCACATTCTATACTTTTTGAAAAGCGCCACAAAATGACCTATCGGCGATTTTTGGAACTAAAATTTTTTATCACAGAATCATTTTTTCTAGTATTTTGATTAGTCTGAATACCAAGTTTGGTGCTATTTCGGCTATTAGATTGCGCTACAGGGCGCTCTAAATACTGTCACTTTAAAAAAGATCACCCTGCATTTTAAATTTCCTCTGTTATACATGAAAAGATACTGATGTCTCAATGCAGTATGAAAAACCAGTTTAATTTAAAAACATCTGAAGCACAAAAGTAAATGACACAATTGAATGAGGCAAGTTCTGTTGAATTAAATTTCGAATATTTTAGAAAGATTATTCTTAGTGCCCTTTGCACAATAGATAAAAATAATTACCGAATTTCTCTAATTCTTTGGTGGCTTAGATTTTAATAAAGCATTAAAAGTTTAGTAATTTATATCAAGAATTATATTATTTGGGGTGATAATTTATGGACTCCATCTCTGCATTTCATCAACTCTGATCCGGATAAAAACTTCTGCTTTATATATGCGTTTTTGTTGGGAATATGATTGTTTTAACAGCTTCCTTCTCTGCAACATGTGGTGACATGGCTAAAATATAGTCTTGGAAGACAGTAATAAACAAAAAGTTTACAAGAATTTTGAAAAATAGTTTTTAATTAATAAACTGCCTATTACATAGTGTAAAAAAGATAAAAGATCAATTGAACTTCTGGGTGAAAATTAGAAATTTTGAATTATAAGTATTTCTAAATGGATACACAAAATTAGCTTACTTAACATTTAATCCCATTTCTTTTAATTATTGTAAATTGTTTATCCATTTAAAAGTAGTTAAATACATATAAACATTTTTACAAACAATTATAAATAGTAATTTCCCAATGCATTTAACTAGTATTATACGCTGTAGCACATTTATTGTTTGAATAGTAGTTTTTGTTTGTGCAGATTTTTTTATAATTTAATTCCTCAAAATTTACCACCAGCTGATAATTTTGCACAAAATATGACAAAGTTTAATTCGTGTAATAATTTTTGTTTACATGTTTAAAAAAGTTTCATCATTAAAGTGTTTTGATAGGTGAATTTCAGTTTCAAAAAAGCTTCAATTAAAGTAAACGAGTTTCATATCATTATTGCAAAAAAGTACGCACAACTCTGTTATAAATAAAAAAGTGTGATATCTAACAGGGTTTCAAAAAATCAAAATACAAAAATTTAAATTATACAAATGTTAGTTACATATAGTTTAACGTATGCAAACCTAAATAACAAATTTATAAACTTAAAATACACTTTGAGATATATAAAAATATTTTATTCACAGAGATACTACACAAAAATCATGTATCAAATGACCACGTTTTTTAAATTTATTTCATCTTCAAATCACTGTTCAATGAATCTCTGAAAATTTTATAGAATTTCTCATTTTGAATCAGTAATAATGTATACACCACTTATTTTCTTAAATAACAAATCAAAATAATGTAAATATAAGTCTAACGTAAGAGAAAATTTTAGAAATAAATACAACCTATAAATAAAGCAAAACGGAAACCTGCACAGCGATGATTTGTTGAGCTTTAGAAAACCAGAAATAAACTTCCTCAAACTTGTGTTCAAAAGCTGTATTTATTTGCTATTTCTTTCATCCAGAAGAAAAATGATTTCATGGCTCAGTATTTATATATCTGTATAACATTTATATTTTTCTTATTTAAAATTTATTTTTCAAATATGTTTTCATACATTGTTTCTTTACCATGTCAGATGTTTTCTCATTTAAAGTGCTTGGAGAAAATTCTAAAGTTCCACAAATATTCCATTCTTAGAAAAGGAAAATCAGTGAAATAGGAATCTTAAAGTAGTTCAGAACAATTCTCCAGAATTGGAGAATCTCATGATTTGTGGTTGGAGAAAAAATGATTGTAACGCAGAAGCCTAGCAATGAACTCTGCTGAAATATTCTATTGTATGTAGATTTATTCTATTTTTTTCAGCTGTTCGTAAACTGTATCTGAAATTGAAAGCTTGGAGAAAGAAAATGTGAGATGCCAATATATAAATAAACTGTCGTATCACAAATTTGGACTATAAGGGATTGATATCTGAGAAATATGTTGAAGGAAATAAAACTGTATACACTCAGTCAAAAATATTTTAAATAAAACATTAAAAAATTATAATGCTTAAAAAGCAATAAAATATATTAAATATAATGTTTTGTTTTACAATTCTAACTGCAGTCAGTTTTTAACTTAATTTAACATTTTATTTGTAAAAAAAAATCGTTGCTGATTCAAAATAGGGAGTTTAAATCTGTTTTGAAATCCTTGGTTGTGCAAAATTTTATACAGGATTGGGAAATATTTAAAAGTAATTATTTACATATCTAAATTCATCATCACATTTATTATTCGTATTTTTAGTCAGAGGTAAAAATGGAAGTAATTCCCTGGAATCAGATGATTTTTTTCTTGAATGTTTGATAAGTTACTGCATTTGCTTACTGTTGTTGGCATGTTTATTGTTTCTCCTAATACAACATTGTGATAGGACAATCACTGGAATGCGGATGAAAGAATTTTCAATTTTTACCAATGTAAGGAAAATTCTTTGTTTGTGCACCAAACATTAGTCGATAGTTTAATTAAGAACGGTTCTATATGGAATGCAATAAAATTTACATCATTACATTCCATATGCATCTGGGGTAAAGGAAAATACCTTATTTTAAATATATTATTAAATTCTAAATGATTTTGTACTTCATATTTACTACTTTGTATTTATTAAAAAATTGCTTAAGATATGAGGTATTTAGTTTAAAGTAAATAGTTTAAATTGTCAAGTCATAACATTTAGGAAAGAAGCATAATATTACGAAATTGGTTGATTCTCCTTTCTTATATTCTTACAGAATTGATTGTTTTATATTTTTCCTTTCATTTTCTGAAAATGTAAAAATTTTTACCTAATACTTATAGTTAAATTCTCAATGATTTCTTCAATAAGCCACTGTCGTAAGCGCATTGTAATGCAGTTAAAGGGAATCACAATTTCAAAATTTAATACGTACATTTGTATCCTAGTAAACTTTAAGGATTCCATGACAAATATAACAAGTCTTAAATTGAAATATCTGTGTGATATCTCTTCATAGAACAAAATATCATTTTATACAGACGAAAATAAATAATTTATACCGTTAAAATTGCAAAAATAATTTTTTCACTGAACACAAATAAGTCTTCTGCTAGCTTAGATCTGATAAAGTAATGGGTTCGCTCACTATTAAGAGATTTAACAATAATATAAGCACAGATGTATATGATAAATAAAAAAGCATACAAAAGGAGATTGGATCGGTGTTTCATTTAATTAAGGTAATTCATTTCACTTAAGTAATTATTCGACTGAAAACTATAAGGCTTAAATTCATTTCGAAATCTTTACATATCTATACCCAATGAGCAAAATGACCCATTGAAACTATGAAACTTAATACAAAAGCCAGACTATGAAAATACCAGTTATTTTGAAATTACATATCGCAATTTAAAGTAAAATTATAAACAAAAATTTTAATTACTTGGAAATATTGAAATGTATACCAAAAAGTTCTGAATATTCAAACATACAGTCTTTATTTCATATATTTACTTTTATAAAAATTGTATTTATGATTTGGTCACATTTTATTTTTTATTATGGCATATTTCCATACATAAATGTCAAATAAAAACTTGCTTTTTTTAGAATTTTCTCTTCTATTTAAAATACAGTAAATTTGTATTTTAAGTTTAACATGTACAAAGTTATATATAAGCAGAAATTCAGTAAGATACCACTAGTAATATCGGATTTCTATTTGCATGCATGGGTTAAATAAATCTAATTTAAATTTATGGTAACCTCTTTATATAAATAAATCAATTATAATTTACTTTATGTGAATAAATAAGTATTACTACACCTTATTCAAAACTATTTTCATAAGTAATCTAATTTATCATAGAACATTTGTGAAATATTAAAAATTTTAAATTCCAAATTTCATGTTTTACAATGCAAACTGTTTTTTGTGCTTCACTGTATAAGTATTGAAAATGTATTTTTAAACCTCCAATACACTATTAAAATATGGAGGAAAAAGGTAAAATAATATAGATACTGCTATAAAAACTATAAATATAAAATAAAAACAAAATATAAAATGTATATAAATTAATGTATATATATATGTATATATAATAAAAACTATAATTTTTTTCATATAATGAAAAAAATTATACAAATAAATTATGTAAATAAATTTATGCTTTCCTTAAAATTGCACTATAATTTTTATGTTAAAAAATAATAGTAAAATATTGAATGTTAAATAACTATTTTATTTATATTCCTTATAGAACGTTTACGCATGTTTTACACTTTGCTAAAAAAATTTTATAATTTAAAAAGTTTAAATTTGTAAAGCTAAAATCATTTTATGACTATTTTAATATGAATTTTGTTGTGTTCAAATATGTAAGATCATCAGTAATATTTCTACAATAAGATTATCAAAATATTTATCATATTGTAATCCTTCAATTATTCCTATTAAATGTAAAAATAGTTTATGTATTTATCTGTAATTATGAAGAAAATTTCTAAAATTTTTAATTAGGAATTTTATTGTGTTCAAATATGTAAGCATAAGCAATATTTCCACAATACGCTTATCAAAATATCTATCATATTGTAATCCTTCAATTAATCCTATTAAATATAAAAATAGCTTATGTAATTATCTGTAGTTATAAAGAAAAATTCTGCTTTAAAATTATCTTGATAGATAACTTGAATAACATCTATCAACATAGTTTAAATCAACATATGATTTTAAAATGTATTATTATTATTATGTTCTCTATTTTCATATATTCTAATAATTTCAATATCAAATTTATTTATAATTCATTTATCTTTTCCTCGCTATTAATTCTTTTTTGCGAAATTGCTCTAACTGAATTCATTCCACATGAATCAAAACTAATTAATACAATCATTCAAGGCTACCCATAAATTTTAAAAAAATCCAATTTTTGAGAATTCCTTCCTGTGTAAACTTTTAAATCTTTCTACATAATATTTTCTCAGAAATAATAAGATATAAACTATCATATTACCATAATCAATATTTAAAAATTGAAATATTTTTAGAGGAAAATTTAAAGGAAAAAGTATTTAGGAAAGAGATTTTGTCAAAAATTTATAAATATGAGGGAAAAAAGAAATTAAGAAATAATACATAAATCTATAATAAAATTTATGCTTGCTAAACGCAGAAATGCTATATCATTGTAATTATCCAAAAGATTTTGACCCTATAATATTTTAAAAATCAAGATAACATAGAAATGTTGAGCCACTATCAGCTTCTAATATATTTACCTAAATGGGATTTATAAGTTAAGCTTTAAGAAAAAAAATACCAGTTACTTAATTAATCATAAATGAATCTCCGTATGGAGTTACAGAGATGTTTTCTTTAAGAAATATTAAACATGGATATTTTAAACATTTCACTAAAAGTATTAAATGATTACTAAATATATCTAGAGTTCAATTTTATAAAAAATTAACAATAATTTACTATATAGATTTAAAATTTTCTTATGACATACATTCTTAGAAAACTAGCGTGTATATTCGGCAATTATTAAACATTTGTAAATTATGATAAATGCTTACTAATTGAAAAAAATATACTTTTATTAACTAGATAGTTTACCGTAGATGATAAACTATCTAGTTAAGAAAACTCAATATACTATCGAGTCAATGGTGGCATGTATCAATAATTTATTCAATAAGTTTACAAAAGTTTATCCAATTATATGGATCATTATGAATAAATGTTTATCTCATTATTTAACTCTTTCCGTGAATTTGCTTATTTACTCAATTCACGGAAAATAATATTTTCATAACAAATTATTTACTATCATCTCTACAGCTAATATTTCCTATGTATACAAATTTAAAGTCGCTATTTCAGATTTTTTTTATTTTAAAATGTTTTCATAGATACAATTACAGAAAAATATTAGCAAAATAACTTAATGTATCTAAGCAATGAAAAAGAGTATAACGAATATAGTATATGTTAAATAAAAGTCATGTTTCAAAGTCATGTTCAAGATATTTATAATTCATACTGTATATAATCAATATGAGTATGTCATGTGTTTTAAAAGGATTTGTACTCCTGCTATTTGTGTGCTTTCAGAGTAAATCGCAGATGTCCATGCATTAGCAAAATGTACTTTTTCAAAAACACTCTAAATGATATTTTCTTGTAAGGTAAAATGTATTATAAATGATGGTTCATAAAGATTATTACTATAATTTTTTGTTAATTAAGAACAAATTCAATTAGTTTTAATGCGAGTATTTATATTTAAAATAAAAAATGAAAATATTAACACTTTGGTATAAAAGCAATGTGAAAAATTATATCATCGCTATCAAACAGGAATTTACGACAATATACTCAACAAATCGATATCAACACTTCATTTGCGTTTCCTTGTGCAAATATTTTTGCTGTCAGCAGACCCGCTTAATTACTTTCACAATCTTGGAATATTAGAAATTCTATTGCAAACATTCTGCTAAAATATCTAACTCAGTTTGATTAATCATATTTTACTTAACATCTGCTTAGGTATGCATACTTTACATTTAGTTGTATATATTATATTTTCCCTGCTAAAAGTTTTACATTGTTCAAGTTTTTAGTGCAAATAAACGAACATATTTTTTTTAAAATATATTTAAAAATATTTGAGTTCTAATAAAATGTTTTTTATAATTGCGTATTATTCAAATAATTTTAAAATATTAAATATATAGAATTTTACAAAAATTTTAAACTCATTTTAAAAACAAATAAAAAAAGCTGACACTGGAAAATGATCAATGCTTACAATTCCTTTTTGTTATAATTTTCAGTTTGAGCTAAAAGTAGTTTTACTTTAAAATTAAAAAT